>CM026205.1:23952304-24664804 GCA_014839995.1 Xenentodon cancila
ACAGACACAGACTGTCAGAGTAGTCCTGCATTAGGTTTAAAGGATTATTCACCAAGATTACGTATGCCAGAAGTAAATTTGTGGGTCAGAAATGTTGTTTTTCTTTGTGCTGACTGTTTTTTGTGTACTGTGAGCCTGACATGGCTCTTTGCAAGAGGTAAGGCAGGAGAAAGTTTTCCGGTAATGCGGCAGTTCTCTGACAAAAGAAAAAAAAAGAACTGAATATAGTTAGTTGAGTTTAGCTGCTAATTAAAATGCTGCTGCTGAAGAATAGAGGAGGGATCAACTAAAGCAACTCACCCAGCATCCTGCGCTTCATGTGCTCTGATGATTGACAGTAGGTTGTTGGTCTGTAAGAACTCGCACACTGCTGGATAACTGGACACAGAAGAAAGAGAAATACAGCCAAAGCAGTAAGATAAACTCTTTGGAGAAGAAATTAAAACATCACAGCACATTTTACTAGGTGACTGGTTTAAATCATGAAAAGAGATGAGGTATTTAATGCGCAGCAGCGAGCAGGTCTCTTGTTTTCTAATGCAGACTGAGACCAGCAGGGGGCAGCAGTGAGGGCAGCCAGACCTCATTGATGCCCGAGTGCTTCAGGGGATGAGTGCACACTAGTTGGCTGATTGATGCTGTGTCTCCAAAGCATGCATAAAAAAATGTTTATCAGAGTGGCCATGCCATATGACTTCCATATGTAAGACATGCAGTCATGAGCACACATGCGCTCCATCTGCTTCTCAGCCACTGTTCCTTGTGACGGCATCCTTCATTTTTCATGTTTTCATTTCCAACGTTCATCCCTTCCCCTAACTCCTCTACCACCAGCAACACCCTCCTCCTATGTTGCGCTCCCTCGTTCTCTCACTGTATCTTAATATCACTCCATATCTGGCAGGAGTAGCCAGTCGTCATAGCAACAGAACCGTGCAGTCTCCCTGGGGATTGTGGGATGTCTTTTCATGCTGAAACAGAACTGAGTGTATGAATGTGCTGTGTTTATGTGTTTGCTTGCACATTGCATGCGTGTGTGTGTATGGCCAATGTGAACGGGCCAAGATTTTCCGTTTCTGATACAAATCCCAGCGATTATTAGTAAACCTTGGATGTAGTGTAACCGTACAGGGAACATAATTCTCTCTCTAATAATAGCCTAAAGTTCAACTATAACTTATTAGATTCCCGATTTGTAGTTTAGGACCACATCTCACAAACATCAGACACCAACATCGTGCCCAGATCATTAAAGACATGGACTGCACTTAGAGAAATGTTTCCTATGGCTGATAAATTGATAGATATCCTTATAGCTGTTTATGTCTACGTATCTGAATAGTTCACTCATTTTCCTTGTGTGATTATCAGATTATTTCAAATCTATGAGCTTCATGAGCACAGGAATGCTCCAGACTAAGAAGACCTGACATAAACTGTCAGGTAGATAATAATCTATTTTATTGTTATAACATTGTGAAGAGTAGGTTTTTTTTTTGCCTTTCCATACCTGTAAAAATAGGAGCATCCTCTCACTGTGTTGTGACCAAAGTATTCCTGGGTCTTCTCATTGCCAAAGTCTTCCAGGGGGTCGGCCCATAACAGGTCGCACATGGGCCCAAATGCTGGGGGCTCCTTGAACCGATCCAACTGGGACATACAACAAACACACACGCAGAAGCTTCAGCAAATAGAAATGCATGCGCTCACGTCAAGTCGAAGAGCCCACGTAACAGCGTGCAGAATGGTGTGGCATGCTTATGTGCAATTCACATGTTTTTAGTCCCACAACCAGAAAGCACATAAGTCTATGTCGTGTAAATCAGAAGAGAAGGAAGGCACAAAAAACACGTAAATAAACACACACACACAAACATGTACTGTTGGAGCAGAGCATCTCCATGACAACCCTCACCACACAGGAGGGAAAAGATGTCACACCAGCAGATTCACCATGGAAACACTGCCATTAGATGAGGAAGTGTGTGTGTTGGTGTGTGTTTGTACTTGAAGGTGCTGTGAACTGTATACATTCATCCAAGGCTTCTTTCAGAGGTGTGGTTTCGTGTGTTTTATGAATTAATTCAGATCGCATGCTGTTTCAAACTTCCTATATGTTCATGAAAGCTTGTAGGTGTATTTTAATGAGTTAATTATGTTGTATTTATGTTATTGTTCCACACCCTCACGCAGATTTTATAAAGTGCAAATACAAAGAGCAGTGTGTGAGAATGGTTTAAACACCATATCTTTAAACAAAAATGCTCTATTTTGACTTTCTTGATCAAATGAAACAGTTTGCTTCTTCATTTTTTACTTTGAATACAACAAATACTGTGCCCTTCCTGATAGGAGGCGAATGCAACAGAGAATGGTGTGTAGCTCTCTGGATTGGAGTCAGCTGGGGAAGCCTCTAAAAGGAAATACAAAAGCTGGAAATGATGCCGGACTTCTAACTTGAGCTCCTTCTGTTCCTCTTTGTAAAACAGAGGTGATGTTGGGGCTCATGCTGGAGGATAAATACTAGCGGTCCAATCTGAGCCCGGCCAAAGCCTGGCATCTCTCTACAGGAAGGCTCAAGTTGGCCTTTTTGCCTGGAGCATCTGCAGCCCATCAGCATATGTTGCACCACATTGTGGATCTCCCATCCTCACAGCATATTCTGGTTAAGAAGCATGTTCAGCAAAAGACTCAGATGACTAAATGATCCACTAAACCTCTCACAATGTGCTGAATTTCTGCAGTCATCAGGTTTTATCGTTGTTCTCACCGTCTCTATTTTTCAGTTCAATTATACTTTAAGCATGTTTTGGAAATGTCCAAATGTTATCAGATGACTGTTGTAAAGTCATTTTTCCCTGTGATAATTAATGTAGCTCTTCTCACTCTACTGTACAGCCAACTCTCTGAACTGACACTTTCCAATCACATGAATCGTTTTAAAATTTCCTACATATTTACTGGAGTAGATGTCCCTTTGTTTTTGTGTCCTAAGTGCAATAACTGCATCAAGTTGTAGATCATAGACCTACTGTTATAAAATCTTTGTTCACTCCTACTTCAGAGTAGATGGTTTCCTCGAGTGAGAGTGACAACTATGTGATGATTGGTCCACACAAGACAATGGATGGACAGTTAGATCCAGAGTTTGTTGAGCCAACATGCAACATGGTTTCTCACTATGTTTTCAATCCACCAGCTGGTTGTTAATATTTTTTCATTGCTCTTATTCAGTATCAGTAGTACTGATCTTGCTTACAGGATAAAATATTAGGCAACTATTATAAAAGTAGACAAAAAAAAAAAGAAACCTAAAACTATTTCCTGTAGATGCCTGATTGGATGTATTTAGATCCCATTTACACCATCAAATCAAAATACAGGGGTAACTTTCAAATATAGATTTCATATTTGCAGCGCTCCACGAAGGCTACAAATGTGAAAAATTCAAAAGCTGAAAGTTGCAGTTCATTCAGTCCAGCTGTCTATAGGTTTACAAATATCATTCAACATTTAATATCTTTGGTTAAACTGAAACTTAACACAGATGTTTTAATACAGAAATATCATGTTTCCAAGTCAAACAAAAGGTGATTATTCCTCTAATTTCTGCTTTATTTGAATAAACCTCATTAAATTACTTCAGGATTCACACTAGACCTGTTGACTGATTTAATTTTTTCAGAACATAATCATCTTTATTTCCCCCTGTTATAAATAATCCAACTTCACATATTTGTCATAACAATCAGATTGCTTTTATCTTTGGGCTTATTTGTAGAAACTGCGTTTTAGGCGTTACCAGTTAGTGTTGTTTGTTCACATGCCTGCATGTGCACGGTCCCCATCGTACCTTCTTGATGTCATCCAGCGTGTGGATCTCTGGCGAAAGTCCCCCGTGCACACACAGGAACTGCTGGTTCATCAGGGCTGCCAAGGGCAGGCAATCAAACGCCTCCATGCAGGAGTCGTACACCTGCTCTGAGTACTTGATCTTACCTGGAGGCAGGAGGAGTGGAGAGACATTTCAAGACTCGAGACAAAAGGAGTGCCTAAGTTTGTCTGACATGCTTTAAACAGCCACCATCCCTGCAAATGTGCAGCCAGTCCCTGTCTTTGTGATGTATCACACACAAACACGCTGAAACTAGACATGCAGAGAACAAACACAGGAGAGATCTTTACACAGACAGATCTGAAGAAGCCAGTCATCTAAAGGATTCAATCAGATCCGTACAGTTGCTCTAAAAACAGAATTCACCTTACTTTGCTACATAAGCATTTACACGTATAACGCTCACATGACCCTCACTTTTCTTTTAAAACATGTGAAAATGTTGGATTTGGATTTTCTTTTCTTCACCGAAGACTGGCATCAGTACTTTAGGCAGCATATGAATGCAAGGACTGAACTCTCCAGTTGAAAAAAACATCTGACCCATATTTCAGCTAGGAGCAGTTTAGAGGTGTAACATAAAAGCTGAAGTTTTGCTTCATGAAAAATGCCTTTGATTGTCACCAGCATCAATAACGAGATCTGACAGCATGCACAGTCTTTTTAAAAAACACTTCACACACCACTCACAGATAAAAAAAAAATAAAAAAAGATTTAAAAAAAGAGGAAAAAACATGAGGAGACTAGAGTGAAATTTAGACGCAAGCAAGCATCTTAAGGAGGGAGGCAACTTAGGAAGAAAGATCATTTCAAACAGAGAAGGAGCAAGAGGGATTGGAGGAGACAGGAGGAGGAGGGGTGGAGGTTAGGAGAGAAAGGAGAAGAGAGGAGAGACAAGGAAGGAGCAGTGAGAGTGCGAGAACATAAAAACGACAGAATTGTTGGGTACAAGTGTACAGTAGCCAGCATTTCTGCATGTGTGTGACTGCAAGCAGTGTTTGTCAACCTCTCCATCTGCCTTGTGTAGAGCAAGAGCTCATTATTGCCAGTCCACCAGTTGTCAGCTCCTTCCACACACTCAAACATTTATGAAGACACTTGAACACGCATGCAGTCACAGTACACGCACTTGAACACACTTGTCATCCACACTTGCTCTCTCTCTCTCTCTCTCTCTCTCTCTCTCTCTCTCTCTCTCTCACACACACACACACATACACGGCAGATGGTAATTGAGGGCAACCACTATTCGCCACAAGCACCAAGGGAAATTAGCTTCCTCGTCCCCTGGCCAATCAGACACAGAGGAGCAAGTCCCTGAGCCAATCATTAAGGGCCAAATTAATTTGTGGCTAATCACCCATTCTCGGACAGAACACCGAAACGCACTGGCGGAAGAGTCGCAGAGACACTGGGGGAGGAAGGGAAAGATTGAGAATAGATGAAGGAAGAGAAAAAGACGGTGCTGGAAAAGGGAAGGATGCAAGCTGCCAGAAGCGGAAAAGGAAGGAAAAGACGGATGTCGGAGAGGCGGGCGAAGAGGAGATCCAACAGAAAGATGCTTACTATAGTACTAAAACAGTCAACAAATGCATTGAATAGCTGACTGCAGACAGTTTATATTTAAGTAATCAATCAGTTCAATGAGTTCAGTTTCTCCACATGTGGGCCCAAAAGTACAAGAGCAAAAGTGTAAGGAATCAAATCCAATATACGTATCTGTTTTAATACTAGACTCCCAAACCGAGAGTGTTTGATGCTTAGAGTCAGGCGCTTTAGAGCGTTGCATTTTAACACACTGAACACACTTCAAGTAGATATCTACATCAGCATCTTTCTGGGCAGGAGGTTTAAGATGTAGGACCTATGTCTGAGTCCGGTGACAGGATTGGCATGTTAGGCTACAAATATACGTAAAACTGAAATCATTTTGGCTCAGAAACACCATTTTACAACATTCCCCACTATGCCGGGTTGTATTTCAGCTGTGGAGAGACTTCTGTTACAATCTGATAACGCGTGTGTGGAAAATTTATGCTAAAAGGCCAAGTGTAGATAAAATATGTTTATCTGTGTTTTGTTTACAAAAAAAGTAAAAAGCAGAACACTAAATGAATAAGATGTGCATGACAAATAAGAGATAAGAGAGGCTGTGGCATAAAGTAGACAAAAAGAACATGAATTTTAGGAAGGAATAAAGACACTGCTCACATTCTTGTTTGAAGGTAAAATATTCTGTCAGATGTCTACATTCATGGTTTCCCCGTAGAAGAAAGAGCGTCTTTGGGTAGAGGATTTTCAGTGACCAAAGGTACAGCACACACTAAATGTTCATCAGGGGGGAAAAAAGAAAAGAAAGCTGTGAGAAGGCAAATAAAAATAACAGCTCTAAGATCACAACAACAGTTGACTTTAATAAAAGAAGCAACTTTGGCATTTTGGATACTTAAAACTGACTCTACTTGCAAAATAAGTGAGGTTAAATGCCGTTAATGTAAAAATGAATTGCTCTTTACAGTGTGCTACTCTGGAAATGTTCAACTCTTTAAAATGTTTTCAGTTTTAATTGTGCCAGACTAACAGTTACATCCTGCTTCAAGTCTTCCCACTAAGCTAAGCACGAACCCTTCTCTGTAGACGTAGGTTTAAGGGAAAGAGCCCCGACTAGTCGTTCCCTTCATCATTATCTAGATCATTCTACGAGGCAGAGCTGGAGACGTTTTTCAGTTTCAGTTCCCTTCATTAAACTCAAACTAGAAACTCAAAGCTGGACGGTGATTCACTATGGAGCTGTTGCAAGGAATTCCTCTCCTGAATGAGCAATCTGTTGCCGTAATGAACTGAGCTGGAGGCTAACTGATCTTTTACCAAGTCTAAAGATAGACACCACGAGCATTTTGACAAGAAACAACCTGGATCAGACCACCCTCATTAATCTGATTGAAGAAAATGAATCGGAAACTTTTTTGACAGTGTAAGGAGTGTTTTGTCATCCAGCACGAGTCCCCTCTTATTGCTTAGTTAACCTTACAAACGGGGAAAGTCTGTCACCTTGACTAGCAGCACCTCCGCTCTACATGATGTCCCTCACTTGTGTCCTTGGACTGTGTTAGGAAGGTGGCCTAATTATTGCTCCCTCTGCTCCAAACTCTCTCTTGCATGCTGTGCTTCCTCAACAAACTATCAAGTCACACCGATGCTCTGTTGTGCACTTCTGCCAACGTTGTTATATTACAAAATACAGTTAGATGAATCAAATGTTGAAAATAAACCCCAAACAAAACAAACTCCTAATGGCTATTTAACTATCTCCAATTCCCCTCTAAACATATTTCACTGACATTATAAATGATTATACACAATCTAAGCAGGACATGTGAGCTGATGAATTACCGGACAAACATGTTAGTGCTTATATCAAGTGGAGCTTTGTCCAGTTTAAAAATCACGACATACAGCAGAGTTGTAACTGAAAATCTCAGTTGTAATGCAAACCTAGCCCCAGTAGAGTGCATATTATGTCCTCCTTAAGTATACCGCCAATCTTATTTTAGCTGCATACCCACTGAATATGTAATACTGTAACTGAAGAGCTTTTCTGACTCAATTCACACCCATAAAAATGAGATGTAGCCAGGCACATGCCTCACAGCAAGCATAGAGCCGAATGTTACACCCATCCTCACCTCAATACTGAAGTAGCCCCTGTCCACATAGTCCCCTAGGAAGAGGTAGCGCGTGTTAGCAGGAGAACCTCCCACTTCAAATAACTTCATCAGATCGAAGAACTGGCCGTGGATATCTCCACACACTGTGGAAGAAGCACACAAGAGAAGACCATAGTTTATTGCTCTCACATATTAACATAAATGTATGTTGGTCTTTGCTTTTAGTGGCTCCATATGACCTGATTTGCACCTGAAGAGGTCTGATGATCTAAAAACACCTCATTTATGTATATATATAAATATATAGATATATAGATAGATATGTGCTCTTTCTATTCAGCAAGTAAAAGGTTGTGGTGAGGGTCATGACTAGATTTAGGTTATAGGGACAGTAGCCTGATTTAAATTGTTGAAACTGCCTAAACAGCTCTACCACTCTGAATTACATCACTGCTTTATGGAAAAAAACCAAACACGCTCAATTGAATCCCACCTGAAAAAAAAAATTTCACTCCACTTATGATATACGTAAGCAGCGTTACAAAGAAGAATGAATAGGAGTGAAGAGAGAGAAAGTCTACTGTGAGAAAAGCCAGGGTGTCGTAATGTGGCTTTTCTGGCAGATCCTCACAACTTCTGGGGGTGTTAGTCTTCTGCAGATGCTGAATATTTTTTTAATGTCTTCAGGAGCACCAGACTGTGAAATCTGCGCTCATCTGCCTCCGTCACCATAAGTTCTCCTTTCACTTTTAGTTGACGCTGCATGTCCCCTCTGCAGCCAGTTCACCGTGGTCATTTTGCATCATGCATCTAATGTTTGTTTTTGTTTGAAACGCCCTCATCACACCCGTCTCAGTATTCTCCCAGAAGCTTTCTTGTGGCACGCAGAAGCTTGTCGGTTCAAATTTGAGCCCTCCACCAGTTTGTCTACTCACCAGCTTATCTCGGGACATTTAAAGAAACCTTTTTTAAAAAGCTCAGCATTTCACAATATTTCATCAACATCACTCAAATTGTCACTAATTTGTAGTGGTTTCATCCCTGACATGTACAAGCGATTCCCTACCACAGCCACTCAGACAGTAGTGGCGTTTGCAGGTGTCTTAAATCTGTGTTTCTGGATTAGAAACTGTGAAAGTAGAGAAAACTGGCAACGGGGATCAATTTGTTGCTCATTGGGAGTGAACAGGTTTGAAAACCTCTGCACTAAGCTGCTTATGATCGGCTGTCTCTCCATCTGCCCGTCTATCTGTCCTCGTCCCCGGGGATCTGTACCTGTGAAAGCCGAGCGATGTTCCCACACTGCGTGGGCGCGACAGCCCACACAGAATTATCTCACCGCTCTCATTTGCATAAACTCACGCACACACAAAAATAAGCACAGGTACATGAACCAAGCCGAGTCAATAGGTTGTGAGTGTCTGAGTCCGCCTGGCTGCTTGTCTATCTTGTCTGCCAGCGCCTCAGAAACCTGTTTTCCATTTTATTCTCCACTGATGTCAACAACACAACACCAAAATGTTTTGCCTGTATAACAACAGAATATCTCTGTGGCAAAGGAGTCCAGAAGCTGAAATGGTTTACGTGAAGATCAGATCTGCCACTCACACTGACATTTGATTCTTTTAAAATAAAAAAATATAAACATATACATGAAGAGTGGGACGTGAAGAGTGTTTGAACAGCTGAAACCAAGCAAGAATGGTGAAACAAATCACTTTCAGTGCAACAGCAATTGTCCTTGATGTTTTTATTCACATAAAAAGATAATATGTTGATACCTTAAAGCTAGTATTTTCAGTATGAAGACTTCATCTTTACCATACAGACATGAGAATGGCATCAGTTTGATATCGGACTTTCCCACTTTTTTTCCCACTTCACATTTAAAACAACCTCAATTGGCCAAAGTGCTTTACAGGCGAAAACAAATAAAAATCCCCAAATATATCTAATAAAATAAAATAAAAGCATAAAAACAGAGCAAAAAAGTGTAAGAACAATACTGAAATTAATTATAAGACAGAAATAAAATAATATGATTAATATATTGACACAATAAAATAAAAGCCAAGTTCTCCTTCTCAAGTTGCAGACAAAGCCAGTGTGAAAAGGTTTGTTTTTAACTATGATTTAAAATGATCTGGGCAGATCTTGTTCTTGTTCAAATTGAGGAAATATATCTGCAACTATAAGTCTGCTTCGTTCAGGCAGTTCAGCAAAGGTTGTGTAGGAATTGGAATTGGAATTAACCGTTCTGCATCCTTCGTTTCTATGGGCAGTAAATTTGCAGATCATCAGCAAAACAGCGTAAAGCAATGCTGTGCTTTTGAAAAACTGTCTACAAGCTGTAAACTAAACCACAAACTGATTTTTCTTCTTCTTTCAAAACACCTTACCCGTGACTGGCGCCTCAATATCCAACATAGTGCGCTCCTGGCGCAGGATGGCGGCACCCTCATCGATGATGCGCAGGGCCACGGCCTCCTCGAGCCGGCCCTCCTTCGTGAGGTGAGCTTTGAGCAGGTCCACCCGCGGCCGGCCCTCCGCGTCAAACACCTCCTTCATGGTCAGCCGGTGGGCAAGGGGGAAGGGGACCGCTGAAGAGAAAGGACGGTAATGAGGAAGGAGGCAAACACAAAGCACACGGTCATGATAAGTGGAAGGTGTGTTTGAATGGTGATACAGGAAAAGAAAAAAGTTCACATATCATGTCATTGTTTATTGAACAACACTATGACAATAAGCAGAGCCGTGTGTTAAAGTACACTTTTAATATTTACTATAGCATCTAAGTGATGCTGCTGAGTTCACTTGATTAGTTGGTCAAGTGGTCAACTTATCACACACCTATATGCTCCAGTTTACTAGTCTGGACCATTTAGGTGTGTCCATGAAAGCAATGCCAAAGAGGAAAGAAATCAGCGATTACTTCATAGAAACAACTGTTGCTTATGAGGCCATTTCCAAACTATTTGGAATTAACCGTTCTGCAGTAGGAGTAAAGATTATTTACAAGTGGTAAACAATAAACATATTTGCCAGTCTTTCCAGGATTGTCCCCCTTCCTACATCCTACATCCACACACACACACACACACACAGAAATCTGCATACTGCTGCTACATATTGGTTTAGTACTTATTACAAGAATAATGACACTTTGCCCTGTGTTGCTGTTTATTCATTTTTATATTGTCTAATGTGAAGACCTGATTATGGCCAGGTTAATTTTCTATTACATCCAAATGCATATTGCCTTAGAAATGACAAAAGGTCTCCTATGTTTTTCACATAACTGCAAGAACTGTATGTACGACTGCACGTTAAGGAGGCCCAAGCGTGTTGCGTTGAAGCACGGTTGCTGGAGTAATCAGGACTGCCTGCCTCTGTTCTGCAGTAATGTCTTTCTTACATAATGAAGGCCTTCAGGGCTCTGCTGGAGAGGGGGGACTGGGGGGTGGGGTGGTGGTGGTGGACTCACGACAAGGGTGATACAGCAAGTGTGCACAGCTGCACGTGAGGATGCACATACACAAATACAGAGACACACCCGACAAAACCCATACAATTAAACACAAGCTCTTTGCCAAAAAGGCCACAGACTCGGAGTAGGGAACAAAACGCAGAAGTGCAGGGATGCATGTGCACATCATGCATGGCACAATGGCACAATGGCATTAACACGCATGGTCACATGTGTGCATGATCAGTGGTGGCACACTCACTCACAAGCTCATAAAAGGTATTGTTATGCAGGATCCACAGAGCCCATTGGAGCCCCACCAGTGCTAACACAGATAATGGCCTAGATCACACACTAAAATCTAGGCCTGGCTCACTCTAAACACTTACACACACACTTTCACTCTCTGTCACTTTGTCGCTGTTTTGCACTTTCCTGTTGTCCATTCTCTTCCTTTTTCACGTTTTTCACTCCTCCTTCTGTTATATTCCTCCTCCCTCCTACAGTCGGTGCACAGTGTCCCGAATGAACTTTCTCAATGATATCCATAGTCACAATTTAACAAGATAGGCATCTATTATTTCGTTTTTAAAGTAAGTTTTATGCAGTTACCACATCAGCCACATCTAGCAGTGGCTGATTGAGATGCCATTGAAGGTACAATACATGTTGACTAAATCTATTGCTATCGACAGTCACTGTCTGTGTGATTCTGGATACCCTGAACATTGTAGAAACCACAAAGACTCAGTTGAAGGCATATTTGGATACCCTAAAGAATCTAATGGCACTTCAGAGCTCCAGAAGAGCTCATCTGCCACAGCCATGACAAATATATGTGCGCTGAGACTCCAAGCACAGTGAGATGTCCCATGACACCTCAAGCTGCCAAGCTGGAGGGTCTGCTCTCTGCTGATTTACAACAGCTCTTCTATATGTAAAAAAAAAAAAAACAGTTTTGCATAACAAACTAGAACTGATTAATATTTCAGAAAGGTTTGCGCACTAGAAGCTGTCACATACAACTAGCAAGCAAAAAAAAAAAAAAAAAAAGCTCCTCATGCGCGCCGGCATGTGTGCAGCTTCCTTTAATAAAAAGAAACAACCAGTATGTGTCCTGCACCGCTGTCCTGCAATACCATACAGCTAAAAGGCCAGTCTAGGTCTGAACTTCAAATAACTGCAAAATGAATAAAGGCAGTGATAACAAAGCTTTGGTATGTTTTTGAAACTCATATTCATCTTCATAATGTTTTCAAAGAACAGCATCTAATAGTACAGAGGAGAAAAGTGTACATCATATTTTACACCACCAACTCCAACACCAGCTTTAGCCACACTCTACCGCTATCACAGGAGACAATTACCCTTTTGAATGTTGTAATAAATGTAACTACTTAAGAGTAACAAATGTTTTAAGCACCCTTGTAATGGAAAGGTGATTCCTATGATATATTTCATGTTACACTAAGTCAGTAATTCATCTTATCACTTATCCTTGTGACTAAACCTATGTGGGGAAGACAAGTAGAGCACTTAAATTGTTGAACATGCAGCTATTATTAGATGCAAAAACAGGAATTATGTGTAACAGCACATTTTGTCCAAGTTAATCATCCCATTTCCTTTCCAAGATAAACTGGAATTGAGAACATATCATTTTCTCCAAGAGGAGGTAACTTGAATGTTTTACTTTCCAAAAGGGAACACCCTTGGATTCCTCATCTGAGAACTCTCTCATCACAAGATCTAAATAAAAACTCTTTATCCGCTTTGTTAGAGACAGGTGTTCGTTAAATACCAAAAGGGTTCAATAAGATCACCAAATCTCCAAGAGATGTTTGATTAGTGACCTATATTTTTTCCATTTTCCTTTAGGATCTGACTTCGAGGAAGGCTTTGGACCTGAACAGCTATAAAGTGGAAAACACGTGGAACCTGATTATGATGTGCGTTTGTTTTTGTCATTGTGTTTAATGAACATGAAAAAAAATGGATGCCACGTTTCTGGTTTGGGGTAAAAAGGGAGGCTTCAAATAAAAAGTAAAAAGTAAAAGTGATGAGTGAAAAAGAGAAAGAGAGAGGTGTGGAAGCGCAAGGGACGGACTGTGAAACTCATAAATTGTGAGAGCAGTGTGAAAGTAGGGCAGGTATGAGAGAGTAGAGAGCAGCGGAGACAGAGCTTGGGAAAAGGAACTATACTTGGGAAAACTATACTTGGCAGTTAGAGAGAGAGGAGAGGAGAAGATAGGTTTGGTATTAACAACCTAAACCACCTGAAAGATGTCCGTCTGAGTGTACAGCATAAGTGCATCTCTACCAAAGGTTAAAGAGAGAAACCTGAATTTAATCTGCATGACTTTGACAAAACAATGTTGCCACAAGAACACGCTTCCTGATTCAAACCCCAGCTGGGTTTTCCTGCATAGATTTTGCATGCTCTCCTTGTGCCTGCATGAGTTTTCTGCAGGTGCTTTGGTTTCTCCTGCAGCCTGAAGACATGCATGTCAGATCAACTGATCCCAAACTGAGCGTGCAGGATTGTCTATCTTTCTGTGTTAGCCCAGAGGACATGAAGCATCCATCATGCGTTTGTAAACAGCAGCACTTTTCCCACCTGAAACCATGAAACTTCCACTATGATTACTTCTGGCCTCCACATGACTTTGTTAGGTTTTACCCCCCCTTCCCCTCACTAAGGAAAAAAAGTTTTTGGGAAATAATGACATAGTTGCACAGATTTAGTTCATAAGTTGCTCTGCTGGGCCACACCATATCCTTACTCCTGATTCCTGATTTGCCCAGCCTGTATCATGTGACCATCACTGGAAGCTAAACTAAAAAATGCAAATAACAATGTGCAGAGGAAGCCGCTGCTGACTTTGTTGTCCTTGGATTTAGTTACTATGCAGCCAAAGTCTGCATTTAGCAAAACTGCAGCTGTCTACATTTTCAGGAAAGATTATTAAGACAATCTGTGCATTATAAATTGAGTAATGCTGCACACTAGCGCCACTGATCTCAGCATGTAAACAACTACCTGGGTTATTTGCCAGATCTGACTTATATACTTATATTTATCTTCCAAAGCTCAATGATTTTGATCTCCAAACAAAAACCTCAAATAAAATGTAACAGATGAACATTTAAAGCTATGTAAGCATCTATCGGCTGTGTATGTTCACCAGCTCACAGAAACTGTGCATCCATACTGTATTGTACACTTGCATGCTCATGTACATAAATCTTTGTTCTTCTTAGAGAGGTTTAGGCACAAAATCCTTCCATCTATTTATTTTAAGCATTTGTCCAGGACTGAGTTACAGAAGCAGCCGTTTGACCAGAGATCCCCAGACTTCACTGCCCCCATCATCCCAGCCTCATCCTCCTGCTCCTCCAGGGGACAGCAAGGCATAACCAAATCAGCCCAGAACACTGACTAACAGCGAGTTCTTGGTCTGCCCTGAGGCCTGTTTTCAGTGAGAAATGTCCAAAACACTTGCAGGCATCCTGAACAGATGCCTGAAGCACCCAACCATGCTCCTTTTAATGTGGAGGAGCAGTGACCCTACTCCAAGCCCCTCTTTAATAATCCTTATCTTATCCTGAAGTCTGAGAAAAACAAGGAAAGTTTGTTTCAGTGATTTGTATTCAAGAACCTGTTCTTTTCATTCAGTCCTCACGGCTCACAATCAAAGGTGAGGACAGCATTCTTCCCAAACAACAGACCGGTACAGACTGCTGCACGGTTGAAACTGTCCCAATACACCGGTAAACGACACTCGAACCCGAGAGACTTAAACTTCTCCCCTTGAGGCCACAGCCAATAAGAGAGTGATCTCAGACTGGAAGGTGCTAATTCTCATACCAGCTGATTCGTACTCATCTTTTATCACCATCAACTCTAACCTCTTTAAAATAATTAAGAAGCTGAGGATTTTTTTATTATTATTATAATTGATATTATCTCAAAGAGCAATGGTTTTAATTCATGGACGACGGCTGTGATGCTGCACAACACAAGCTGTATACAAGACAATAATACTCCTCCAGCAGCAAAAATGCTTATTAAAAATACTTTTTTTTTGTCTAAAAAGAAATACCATTCAGAAAGACAGCGTTATTATGTGTCATTTTGTGAGGAAAAAGGGAAACACTTGTTGTGTTGCAGCTTGTGCAGAAGAAACAGCACCTGATGAGGATAAAATACAAAGCTAGTTTAAGAGGACCGGTGCAGCCAGCTTAATTACAGGTCCTGTTTGAGGGCAAAGATCAAGAAATAAGCAGCATGTCTTTACTGTTTGCTGGAACAACACTAAAGTGAATTAACTTTGGCCATCTAGTGTACGTCTAACAGGAACGTTGTGTGGGGTGGTTGTATTGATTAGAACCGATAAGTAAATCACCCTCTGATGGCCTCTCCTTGTCTTTATTAAGGATAAGAAATATGTGGATATTTGCACACTAGCTGATTTGTTTGGACGAAGTTTGAACGAGCTCATAGAGTATTGTCATGTTGGACAATAAGACATTTGACCACACTGCTGTACGACGTTTAAAGCATTAAAAATAAAAACAAAAATTATGTCATAAATAGCGGGCACTGTAATCCTGAACCTGATCAATATTTGTTGTTATTTGGTGTTAGATAAGGGCTCTGTGGGGTTCAGACCATCTGCATTACTCCTTATTCCTCTGAAGAGAGTTCTTCATGAGTCTGGGGAACGTTTGGGTTCTTTGTTTTTCTGCAGAAGGAATTTAGGACTAACCAATTGTGGCTATTTTGATGCAGTGTAAACTAATAACATCATCTAGTGCCTCATTTTTCTTCTTTTTAGTATATAATATTAGTATGAGGACCAGAATTTAAATACATTTAGAATCTGAACTACATTAAAAAGAACAATGTCTGTAGCTGAAGCTTGTAGCTGCATAAAGGATGACTGCGCTGGGCTGAAATTCTATACAAAGATGATAAGAAGACTTATAGATGTTCACATCCAATTCCAAAAATTAAGGGCACTGAGTAGTATGTAATAATAGTATAACGCAATGGTAAGTCTAACATGGGCTGTATTTAAATAGCACTTTTCTAGTCTTGTCGACTAATCAAATCACTTAAGACCGCAAGCCACAATCCCTCATTCACACAGTCATATAGCACTTAGTCTATACAGATGCTAAAATGATTTCTCATCATCCCGTATTTCATTCATAACAAAATATAGAAACCGTATCTGGTGTTTCAACTGAGGAACTGCAACATGAGATAAAAAAAAGAGATAAACTTGAATTTAAAGGCAACATATCTCGACATATCTCCCAAACGTTGGGTCAGCCCGGCGTTTACTTCTGCAAATGTAGGAGACCAGTTACTGGAATTTCTGATGAGGAATGTTGTCCCATTCTTGGCTGAATGTGTGTTTGGTAGGTTATGTCTTTGTTGAAACAATGCTTCTTGGCAACAAATCTTATACTGTTGAAAAACGTGTTTATTTCCCTTTTAAATGGCGCCACATTTGTCAGGAACGTGCATTGCTGGGATGAGCAGCAGAGCTGAGTATGTGGGTTACGCTCATGAAAGATTGGTTGAATCTTCTCCACCAATTTTCCCATTGACTCTTGTTTGATGGATTTGATTGTTGAAGTTTGAAGAAACAACACTTATTGGCAATTTAATAATTTACCCATTTAACAAACCACACACAGCCACAACAGCCTGGCACCTCCTCCTCCTCCTGGTCACCAGCCTGGTCACCCTGCTGTGGGACGGCATCTCATTCTTCAACCAGCATTCGTCGCAAGTCAGCTGACGTGGTTGTGTTGGTCACCATGGCACAAACAGCACCCCCAAGATGATCCCCCAAGTGTTCAATGGGGTTGAGGTCAGGACTGCTGGCAGGTCAATCCATCCTCTCCACTCCCAAATTCTGGAGGTGGTCTCTAATAAACCCTGCTCTGTGGGGGTGAGCATTCGATAGAGTTTGGTCCCAGACGGTGGAGATATGGGATTGCCACTGGCTGCAAAATCTCATTTGAATACCTCTCTGCAATGACAATGTCTCCATTGATGATGAGCCTCATTTTTCCAGTAAGCGAGATGTCGCGGCACACCATCAAACTGCCTTCACCAAAAGATGTTACTCCTTCAGCACAGTAATCGGCAAACTGTTCTCCGCGTCTTCTCCACACTTTAACCTTAACTGCCGTAGGCAGAATCTAGACTCATCGCTGAACATAACGTTCCTCCACATGTTCAGGTTCCCGTGCACATGTTGGCGACACCAGCGCAAACGGGCCTGGCGGTGAAAACTAGTCGTGGTAGGCCTCCTGGCAGCCCTACGAGACTGGAGACTGGCTGCCTGCAGTCTGTTACGGATTGTCTGGGCAGAGAGCCGTATTGCTCTGCAAACTTTGATCGTCGATAGCAACAGCAACATAAGTTGTTTGGCATTGGCAGAGAAGATTTGGCAATTTTTTCAAGGCCACAACCCACATTCAGCTGTGATGTTTCCTTTCCAGATGTGCCAGCTGCCCAATTCATAGGCACTAATGCACCCCAAAACCATCAGAGATGCAGACTTTTGAAATGAGCGTTGATAAGAAGCTGGAAGGTCTCCATCTTCCTCAGTCTGGAAGATCCGATGTACATGGTTTCCACAAAGAACTTGACCACTTGACATTTAAAAAGCTTTGGCCCAGAGAAGATGACAGTGTTTCGGCATCATGTTCACATATGGCTTCAGCTTTGGATGATCAAGCTCTAATCTCATTTGTGGATGGCACATAAAATTGTGTAGACAGGGATGTCAGATGCACTGACTTCCATTACAGAATCATGCCTATTTTTAAGGAATTTACAAATAAAGATCGCAGGCATCCAATACAGATGTTTTTTTGCCTAGTACTCTGCGCACAGAGATTTCTCCAGATTCTCTGAATCTTATTATGATATTAAATACCACAGATAATGAGATTTTCTAAGTCTTTACAATTTTATTCAGATTTTTTTTTTCTTTTTTCACAATTTGAGACCATTTTTGGCAGATTGGTGAACCTCTGCTTATCTTTATTTCTGAGAAATTCAGCCTCGCTAGATGCTCACTTTTTCCCGGTACATGTCATTGACCTGTTATCAATTAACCTAATTAGTTGCAACATGTCCTCCAGGTGTTTCTTTTTAGTACCACTTACTTTTATAGCCATTTTTTTAAAAGATGTGTTGCTGCCATCAAAATGAAAATAAGTGAATATTTTTCATGAACTGGTAAAAACTGTTTCAAAATTGATTTCCTATTTTGTATTGTGAATAAATATGGGTTTGTGAGATTCGAAATAGACTCTATTCTGTATTTATTTATTTACATTTAACACAGTGTCCAAACCTTTTTGGAAACAGGGATGTAAGAAAACCCGCAGAGACAGGAGTTAAAAGTAAATACAATGTCATTTACTGAATATTAAGGCTTCCCCACACACACATTCACAGCTAGAGACTCGAACTAAAACTATAATCCTAAAACCAGCTTAAACTCTCTACTCTTCCAGCAAATGGCTATAAATGACGTGATGTGTTTCTTGAATGTCCTGGTCCGTTGTTAGCTGTGTAAAAGCCAAGCTGGCTGACTTCAGAAAATCTTGTTACAGCATGAAGTCCAAAGTGACTCAGCTGGCTACATTAATAATAATGTAGTGTAAGGGTTTTTGTTTTTTTTTTAATAAATAAAATAATTGAGTAAAAAGGCTGAGTTTTACACTTAAGCCCTTTTCAAAAATGAGATCCATAACATTAATGAACTTGTCAATCTGTTAAAGTGATGCCGCTCGGGTGCTTACTCTGCTGTCAGTGTTCCTCACGGCTTCATTCAAACATTTGTGTAAAAGTGATAGACTCATGCCACCATTAAATATTTGATATCCACTTGACTTTATGCAGGAAATCAAATGAGGTACTAAAGCAGTCAATTTTTCTCAATTTCTTAAAAAAAGAAAAGTCACGTATCATTCCAGTTCATGTTGCACATCCAGAAGCTGCTTTTTATCAAATATTTAAGATTATTTCACCATATTTTTGTTAATGTGCTTGGTGTCTTATTTGAATTTCTCTCCAAAAAAAATAAAAAATATGCTAACTCCTGTTTCACTTTTAATAATGTGTTCAGCCAGGTTCCAGTGAACAGCTGATTATTACATATGAACACGCGACTGCTGTGCTGCAGTGCAGACCTGCGACGTCTTGAACGTGTATACAGTACCACCTCCTACCCAGCCAGATTGCTGTCACAAGATGCAATTCAAAAGCACCAGAGGAGGTCTTTCAGACTCGACACTGACATAAGCACTTGCTTTAGAATTAGTGGAAAGTACACGTCTGAAAGGTGCTATACACAGATATCAGCAGGGTGGCTTTTGCTTGATATAGAGTAAGCTCCAGTCACATCTTAAATAAAGTGATGGTTGATCTCTGCAGCTGTAAGGCACCTCAACACTTCCCCATGCTGTCAAGCATTTGGCATGTCCCTCTTACAGTCTGAGCTTTCCTCATCCTGAACACATTAAACTGAAGAGGAGGCAGGTGGACTTTAAAAAAAAAGAAGAGGTTATTCATTCAGAACTGTCCTCTTCACTTAGTTAAACCAATCACATGATGCAGTGATGTGAGGTCGGCTGAACAAAACAGAATAAAATAACCCAAGAGGTGAAATCATCTTGTTTTTTCCTTATTGTAATTTTGTCTCTTGGGTGACACTTCACAGTTAAACTCCCCAGTGTGAATATTTTTTTAAGCAGCCAGGCTGCCAGCTCAGCCAAAAATCTCCACCTCACAGACGGTGTGAAGTGGAGATTTGGAGGGGGCTGAGAGAAAATCTGTGACATTGCTTTCAACCAAATCTCCTAAATTTGTTTGGGCTGGCCTAATAGCCTAAGTGGAGCAGAATCTGATTGGAATCATATTGTCATTGTGTGCATCATCCCTAATGGCTCGCGTTAATTACTGGGATATTTCATCAGTTTTAAAGACAAAGGGACACCATCCACTGTCAGAGGGGTTTGGTGCAGGAGGCAGGACACAACGGCAAGTGAGAGCAGGCAGATTGCAGACATGACAGGAGAAGTCGGCCATCATCCATCTGTCCTCATTTGTGCCGTTGCGCTAAATACGCCAAAATAAGAATAAACTGCATAAAACAACACACATTTGTGCCTTTTGATTATCTGGAAGTCATATCGTCAAGGATAAAAAGAGATCATTTTTGCTCCTCAGCAATAAATATGAGACAAGTGGAAATGTATTTACTGACAGGGTATTTAAAAACCAAAACGCATTTCCAAAGTCCACGTGCTTTATGGAACTTGTGAGTCAGCTCGTTACACTACTTGCATATACTGTCTTCCTGTGTTGTATCTGCTCTCATCCAGTCACATCAGCCAGTAAGACGTGCATGTATGTATGTGTACGTTTAGATGTGCTAGATGTGGTGCCCTCCCCAGGACCTCATCAAATCTGATCACACACAAATCTCCTGAGCTCTGTTCTTCCCACTGCTTGTCTTGGCATGAATAAATGAAAGAGGGGGAAAAAAACTGATGGTTGAAAGAATGGGAGCAGCAAAAGAGAAAGAGAGCAAAAATGAGGGTGTGTAAGAGAAAAGAAATGCAACTGTCCACACACGCATTTTGTATTTGTGTGCATGTGTGCGTTGATTTCTGTGTTTATCTACCAGCTCTGACCCATTTCAGCAAAGACAGATCCTTGGATCATTGAAGGTAGTGGTGATGGTGGGAGCTAAAGATATGCTTGTATGGTCTGATGGCCTGTAGAGACACAAACACAGAAACATCTCCAGCCTGTCCTCATTTGCGAAAACCCCCGCCACCACCACCACCACCCCCGCCACCGCCCCCCAACACACATATACACACACAGGCAATTACACTGCCATTAGGCAACCCCCAACCCACCTCAGAGTAGGGCTGGCCCAGCCACCATCCCCACAGGGGACACTGTGGGGTCAAGGTGGGACCCCCGAGCTTACAGGACACACCACAATCCAACACACACATGCATTCGTTTTCTCACACCAGCACACAGTTCACACAGGGCTCAGAGCGTATGAGACAGCATGTTACACTAAAAGGAAATATTCTGAGAGTGCCTCAGGCCTTGCCGGAGGTGATTTCTATTCTACGTGTGTGTGTGTGTGTGTGTGTGTGTGTGTGTGTGTGTGTGTGTGTGTGTGTGTGTGTGTGTGTGTGTGTGTGTGTGTGTGTAGCCACAAGCGCATGCATGTGAATGTGGGTCCTGGGCATGGCTCCACTTGGCTTTAGTCAATACTTATCACACATGTATTTACTTTGTTCAAAAAATCAGAACTTAAAAAAGCTAAATATAGATATCTCCTTTGCAGCTTCTGGCACTGCTTTATAAATGTAAGACAACTGAGACCGAGACAACTGGTTTCCTCAGGGGATCTTTGAATGCTAACTGGCTGCTGCGAGGAATAACAGGGTGTGCAGATTCTCCGTCCGGTGTGAGAGCTATTATCCTGACTGTAACAGCTGTAGTAGCAGATCCAAATGAGTCGTTAGGTTTAAAGTGCACATCTGTGATCCCTTGGCGCTTCCTCTGCAGCAACAGTCCCGGGTAGCTGGACTTCTGTCCACCGGCAAAGTGCATTACAAGGAAATCTGAAACATCACTTCACAAATGGTTGTGTCCCAACTGTGCTTCTATTAAATGGCTTTGAGATGATAGGTGAAGGTGCTACACATCATCAAGAAATGATGACTCTCATTCATTCAGCTCAAGATCACTTTAACATGTTTGTACAGAAGCATTTCGGATTTAGACTCAGTTATATACGTCCATATTTTACAGATAAGTAGTTCCTAACTGGAAACATCAAAGCTGATTTCTATCAATCTCTCTGCTCTTCTGTCCACAAAAAAGTTAAACTTTCCTCTGATTACAGAGATTTTGAAGAAGTTTACTATTTTGCTTGAAAGATTACCTCAGGTCAGAGAAAATAAAAATCACAACAACAATATAATAATATACAGTTCAGCGCTGCTGCGGAGATGCTGTTGATGCGACTTCAGATCACAACTCTCTCTGATCAGTACAAAGTTAGCAGAGTTTTCACTTCACGGTTGAGTCGAGGCGGCGCATAAAGTGACCAAAAAGAAAAAAAAAAAAACTAAACACAGCATAATTTTGCCCTTGGATATCAAGTTTTAGTCTCTTGTCAGAGATCTTTTATTAGTCTCACTCACCATGTTTAGTCACCAAAAACAGTTTGGTCAGGGTTAGGAAAAGATGGACTGGCATCAAGTACAACCTTTCACAACCATCCACCTTCTTCAAAAGCATTAAATACATTTACATGAACAGTTTAATCAAGCTACAGTCACAGCTCAACAAGGACATTATGTCTGTTATCTTTAGTGTTTTGTTTTTTTTTTTGCTTCTTCTCTGTATTTGGTTTCGTCCAGTACTTTGGGGTCAAACCCAGGATGGGGATTATGGTGCATGCCCAGACCATGTGAGCCAACTTCGGTCCAGCTGAACCTTTACACAGAGGAGTAACTGGACTTGACAACCGCATCACGTGAGTGTGTCACTCCCACTATGAGAAGTTTGCTCTAGTTAGATTTCTAAGCTGACAACGATATTTACAGGAATAATTATGATTTCAGTCAGACTAATGCAATAATTATTTTGAGGGTTTTTTGTGTTTTTTAAGGCATGTAAACGCACTCATGTAAGTGACAAGTTGGGAACAAAAACAGAAATCTCAAACTTATATGTAAACTTGTGGTTTGCAGGAAACTATTGTGTCAAAAAATGTAATGTTGCCAAATTCACTGATTTTCTTTGCTTCACTGAAAAAGTGTTTTCTTTCTTTCACTGGAAACAAAATTAATGAACATAAGAGGTGAGTGGCTGCTCTTATCATCCTGACTTGCTTATGAATTTAAATGGTCATACTGATGGAGTTCATAAGATTTACTTTTTATTAACACCATTTCATATGAAGTTGTGACTTCAGACGTTTCTTTTTAATTATTATCATTTTTTTAAGTAAGTTCTCTCTACGCTCTAAAATAGGCTATGAAAATGAGCCAGCATGCCCAACATTAGGAAAACAAAACAAAAAGGCGATGAGGATGGTAATATCAATTTCACATGAACTTCTGACAGTTCTAGCCGCTGCGCCCTGTGCAACAAATATTGTACATGTTTATATTATTTTTCTCATTTTTGGGAGGATAATGCTTTAGTGTCAGACATTGAAAATTATAGCATCTTCTCTGCAAATCTTCAATTTGATCAAATTATAAATAAAGGCAGAATGTTACTTATTTGTTACTTTGAATGTTTCTTCGTCAGTCGAGTTTCTGAGCACCTTTTTACTTTTTTGATTTTTGACGCAGTGACACCCCCAAACACAGAATCTATTGATCTGCAATCTGATACCCCAGTAAACCAAAGAACAAGCCAAAATTCCAGGTAATCAGGAAAGAAAGGATGATACGATATCATTCATTGATCAGTTCAAATTTACTGTGACGTTACAGACCCAGATCAGAGCAGAACTATCCAGCGTCCCCGTGTTTAACTCCATTCTGCAGTTCCTGTAACTTGACCAAACACGTCAGAGACATTTCTTTGAGAACTCACGCAGGATGCCGTGTCAAGGTTTCAAAAAAGGGAATCAACAACCTATGGGAAGAGTTTGTAGACTTCATCTTTTCAAAGCAAGAATCTGGTTTTGTATTGAACTTTAGAACACGTCCATACAACTTTGACATAACATGCAGACATTGCCCTGCATCGGATTCAATTAGAGACAGATGAAACACACTTTAAACTGTGTTTCTACAAAGACTTTAAATATATTCTGCTGCTCTGCAATATATTCAATTTAAACTGCTTTATTCTGCACACAACTAAAAAGTTTCCGACCTAAACTCAATTCTATCTTAATTTCCTTCTGTAGACTCATTGCTTTTCGTGTCCTGAGTGTCATGCATAAGAAAGTACTTCAAAGAGTGGGAGACAGCCGTTAGAAGACGTTAACCTGTCACCAACAGAATGTGGAATGCTTCTTTTCTCCTGTTTTTTTCCAAATTCCCTCCAGCTTATTCACCTCCTCCACAGCCTTGTCACATTCTGCCTTTCCCTCACCTCGCCCCCACACTCGCTGCCTCTGTGGCCATTCCTCTCTGCATGTTTTGCCCTTTGGCTCAGTCTCTGTGTCCCTCCTTTTGCTGACCATTACAAAATTCCATAATGAGGGGAAGTGTCTGGCACAGCCCATCAGAAATGACTTCTCTTTGACTGATGTGCAGCTCCAAAACACACACACACACACATCCATTTTAGACAGATCATCCATGTGACCAAGTGATGGGTAATGCATGAGGATATACCATGCTGGCTAGAAAGAACAAAAAAAAATCACACACTTTTTTTTTTGTTTTTCACTGTAAGGTTTGATTTCTTCATACATTCGCGTGGTATTATTTTGATAAGCCTATCCAATGTCACATTTACTTCTGTCCAGAATTACTTTTAATCTGTCTCAAGCTTTTGTATTGATGATAAAGAGAAATATCCTCTGGTATTTGCAGTATGTATAAAGATTCTCACTGGGGTTAAGGGCTGGACTCTGTGGTGGCCAACCCATGTGGGAAAATTATACTACCCTAACGTCCCTTTTCTAACCTGAACCCAGAAAACACTCTCAGTGTCATTTTTGGAATATGCCCATGTCATCAGGGAAGCCATTGTTGGAAAAAGAAATGGTTATTCAGTGTATTCTGGTAGCTGACCTCTTTTTTTTTTCTTTTTTAACCTAGACCTGACCTAGTGAAGCAGCCCTACCATCATAACACCACCCACGTGGGCTTGTGCGGTAGGTAAGCCATGACAAGTGAATCACTTCACCATGGAGTTCTTCCCTCATGCCCCCATCACCCCAGATCAGGGTAAATCTGGGCTCATCGGACCACATTAGCCTCAAAAGTGGTTTTTATTTGGATCCAGAACTTTTTCTCGAAATACTCTGAGCTCTTGAGTGAGTACTTTAACTATTAAACATTGTAGTGACTTCTATGATTAGAGCTTTAGCAAACCTTTAAGTGGTCTCAAATCATAGTCATTCATACATTTTTCCAACCACATTTCTTCCTGGAAGAGTCAGCACTATCCTTCCAGGTTTTAACTAAGTTTTGGAAAGTTCTCAGCCCGGTTTTAATGGCATCAGTAATCTCCTCAGTTGTTTTAAAGCAAACCAGTAATTTGACCCTTCTGAAAGAGAGCAACATCTTTTCCTACAGGATGTCTCTACCGATATAATGGTTAAAGGAAAGAGAAGCCACCGCATCAGTCAAGAGGCTCATTTCCACTTGTTTAGCCAAGTCCATCTGTCTGATGCCTTTTTTTTTTTAACCAGACGAGGTCACCTAAAGGATTACAATGGACAAATGAAAAGATAACTAGATTGGAATAAGGATAACCGACGGATCGAAGCGGGTCCCAGTCAGTTTTTTTGGTATCAGTAAAAAGGTCTAGATTTCCCGCTGCCTCGCTCTTGTGACACTGCATCCCTGCGCTTTAATACAAACGTGCACAGCTACCGCCATATGCCTCCAGCCCAACCCTCCCGTTACACGCGCAACACACGCAAGGAATACCGGGGCATGCCCCAGCGACGCACGCAGCTGTCAGCTCCGCTTCTTCCGGGACAGGGACCTTGTGAGTTTATCAGCCGCAGCAAGCGCATCTTCGCATGTGACAGGCCGCGTGCGTGGACGCGCCGCTGCACTCCAGCCCCGCTGTGACCTGATAAACACGACAATCTGTGCAAGCTCGGTGGATCGTCAACGAAGAGAGGAGCCCTTCCTCGTATCGCTGCAGCCGCCCACGCTTAATGCAGAAACGGACGCTCTAAACACATTAACTTAGTCCATAATCCAGCTGTGAAATAACATCATTAGAGCGGTCTGCATCGTCCTCGTCAAGCGGTAGGGTCGTACACGCAGCCCAGCATCCCTAAACTCCATTTTGTCTCTCATTTGACACTCAGGGAAACAAGAGGGGGAAGCCAGGGAGACCTTTAAGGAGACGAAGAGGAGGGATGTGCGAGGCAGAGACAGAATCACCCGCTGACACTCAGGGGGGGAAAAAACGACATCGACTTTAAG
Organism: Xenentodon cancila; assembly: GCA_014839995.1. Lineage (NCBI taxonomy): Eukaryota > Metazoa > Chordata > Actinopteri > Beloniformes > Belonidae > Xenentodon > Xenentodon cancila. Next base: position 23,978,545 of record CM026205.1, read on the forward strand.
CATTGATCCTACATGATTACTCGTCCACTTGGCAAATATCAGGGTCGGTTCATCAAATAGGCCTGTGCTGCAAAAAACCCAAACTCCCGGGGATGAGGATGCGCATTTGGCCTTGAAAACTTGTCTGGCTACCTGCTATTCAAATCAATTGATTATCTGATTTTGACGGAGAGTTGATTAAAAAGAAACGTAAAAAGTAGGCCAACATGAAAGTAGACGGTCCTCTCAGCGCGGAGGGCTCACTCTGACATGCAGCTATGAATACTCTAAATACTATGACAGAAAGATGAAAAATAATGAAGTCTGCCTTTAGCATTTTATCCTCCCCCTCTCTTCTCCTCCATACGAGCATAATTGTATACACGCAGCATCATCCCGTGACACCATCCACATCCACAGCAGCATCACAACGCCAACCATCGCAGGCTACGCGCAACATTCAATTACCTTTATGTCTGCCTTTCGCCGTCATCGTCACACTGCTTGATGTTTCATTGGAACAAGATGCTCATCTCCCTCTCTCCCTCAGTGCCTTTCCTCTCTGTCACTCTAGGTTGTGCCTCTGTGGGGTATTATTCAGTAACACGAAACCACCACTAGGAGTGGGACGCGTAAGGGGCTCATGCAGCACGGGGTGTCGCACAACTGCCGCGGCCATACACAGAGGAGGAGACACCCCCTCCCGTTAGAAAATGGGGTAATGCTTCAGTGAGGGGATGAATTCTAATAGAATAACGAGGGAAGACCCTGATTATGGCGCATCGTGTTGGATACCCCCACCCCTCTTTTCCTCCATCATCACCTAAGAGGCTCAGAGGCGCATGCAGCCACATATCCTGCTTTTACTATCATGAAGTGCTATAATAGCAAACGCAAATCAACTCAGCCCAAAACAGCGTGCGTATAAGAGACATTGGTGCAACAACGGGGAAACAAAAAGGAAAAACAATGAGTTACAGCAGAATCATTGGCACAGAGAAGCTCTCAGTGGCCGTGCACGATTTGGCATGCCTACATTTGATCACCCGGTCCGTGGGATTTGCGCTGCAGTCGGACATCCTGGAGTCGGGACGGGACCAGAGCCGAGGGGGTGGGGGTGGGGGGCCTCTCTATCTCTTCTGTCAAGGTGCGAGATCTTGCTGTAGGGTTCTCCGGCAGGCGTCGATAATATACGCGGTCACTGGGTGCTTCTCCTGCTGCAGCAGTGGCATCACTCGGTGGAGTCTCCGCGCTGTCTTGGACGGGGGAAGCCTGCTGCTGCGCCTGCGGTGACTTTGAGGGAGGATAGGCGGATACCTGGCCGCTGTTGTGGCATGTTGGTATCCTGATTTTTTATTTTTATTTATTTATTTATATGGGTTTTTTTTTTCTTTGAAAGGGGGCGGGGGTTGTAAGGGTGCTAGTATAGCGATGCTGGTCGCGTCGGAGCAGGGTAGTTCGGTTCTGGTGGGGGCGGGGGGTAGAGCCTTGAGGCTAGAAGCCGAATGAGACGCCCTGAAGAGCCATGAGACTAGTAGGCTCTCCATCTCCAGGACGCCTCTGCAAGCGCTGGCAACACCCCGGAATGGCGAAACAAGGAACTCCCACGCAGATTCACGCACCCGCGGGAACACACACTTAAATGTGTACACGTAGCCCATAAGCACGCATATACACACTTAGACTCATACCGCCATCCTGTGGAGACATTGATTGCAGGGCTTTCCCCCTGAGCAGCCGTGGAGGGCACTTGCGCTTGGGTGCGTGCATGTGCACGTGGAAGTGTACAGTAGCCTACTCATTATGACAGATCACGTGACTTCACAGCCACTCACATGAATAAACTAAAACAACTGAGGGCGAAGTAAGAGCTCATAAAGCCTGTGTTTGGTTTACTGGACATCACATCGATCAGTCCCTGACCGGGAGTAAAATGGGTTTCACACAAAAAAGCTTTGGGGTTATACATGAATGAAAATACATACTGATTCTAGAGAAAAATAATAAAAAATAAACACACAATGAGAAGCTGTGACCTCGGCATATTTGATTAACAGATCTATAACAAAACCCAGGAAGATATGATTTGAATAATAATAAGACAAAACGCATGCACATGTGCAGAGGGAAATACAGAAGGGATGATTTTAGGATCTCTTTTCAGGGGGTTTAGCCCTTAATAAGAAACCAGTGCCCTACAAAAAAGTAAATAGAATTTTATATAAATTCAAGTTGTCATTTTTAAAAATGATATCACCTGTGACCTGAAGGAGGTCCTCAACAAGAAAAAAGAGCCTTCAGGGACGGAGACAGAATTATTGAGCTCAGTAGAAAAAAATCTGAAAGTCAAGATTACAGGGAACACAGAAGTGTACAGGAGGAAGTTGGAAAACAAGCTCCACCAGAACAGTGTAGAGATGTTTGGTTAGGGATGAAGAAGATCACAGACTTCAAGCAGAAGGAGGACTAGATAGTCTGGACAGAGCCAACGAATCGAACACCTTCTTCAACAAGTCCAGTTGAGGCAGAAGTTCAGCATCTTCCTGTCCTGCCCCCAGCCAAAGAGAGCTCCCATGACCCACAGCTTCCCTGTCACACCTCAGCTGTCTCGTTTACCACCTCAGTTATGGAGCTTGCTGCTGCTCCATTGTTGTCTCCTACCACATCAGGAGATGCTGCATCCCCCTCCCTCCCTCTCCCGCCTTCTTTTCTCTCGCAGTCTGGTGAAGAGACAACTAAAGAGACTGAACATGGACAAAGCTTCAGGTCTAGATAATATCAGCCTGAGAGTCCTGAAAGCCTGTTCGGACCAGCTATATGGGATTCTGCAGCACCTCTTCAACCTCAGCCTTAGCCAGGAGAAGGTTCCAGTGCTGTGGAAGATGTCCTGCCTTGATCTGGAACCAAAAAGTTCTCATACATCCTCTCCTAATGACTATAGTCCTGTAGCCCAAACATCTCACATCATGAAAGTCCTGGAGGTACTTTTATTGGCCTGCCTGAATAAGCAAACAAGAAGCTTCCAGGATCCACTACAGTTTACTTATTGTCATGGGGATGGAGTCAAAAACGCCATCATACACCTGCTTCAACAAACCCACGGTCATCTGGACAAAGCAGGCAGAGGATCATGTTTTTATTTGTCTCCAGTGCATTTAACACCATCCAGCCTGCATTAGTATGTAAGAAAGTCCAGAAGACACAAGTAGATGCCTCCACAATCACCTGGATTACTGACTAACTGACAAACAGACCACAGATTGTGAGAATGAATGATTGTGTGTCTGACCAGGTGGTCAGCGGCACAGGAGCATGACAGGGAACTGTACTCGCACCATTCCTCTTTATGCTGTACACCTCAGATTTCCAGTACAAGTCACAGTCTTGTCATTCAATTTCAATTCAATTCAATTCAATTTTATTTATATAGCGTCTATTACAACACAAGTTGTCTCTAGGCGCTTTCCAGAGACCAGAACATGACCCCCGAGCAATTATTACATAAACAGCGGCAGGTAAAAACTCCCCTAGTGGAAGAAAAACCTTAAGCCAAACAGTGGCAGGAAAAACTTCCCTTTAAGAGGGAAGAAACCTTGAGCAGGACCTGGATCATGAGGGGGGACCCTCCTGCCGAAGGCCAGCCGTGTAGAGCAAGAAATAAGAAAGAATAGAGACATAGAGACACCGTCAAAGGTACAAGATAGGATACATTAGTAACTGTCCTTGGTAGTCCAATTAGACTTCTGTGAATATGGGTGATATATGGATAGACGGTGATACAAGGGGATGAGGTGTGCAGGTCGGGATGTCAGCAAGTATCCAACAGACATCCACACAGACAGGTGAAGACAGACACTGGGATGGTCAGAGGTGGAACTGCAGGTCAGCAAGCAGCTCCTGAGGCTCTGGTCCGCAGGACATGCAAAGAAGAGGAAAAGAAGGGCCAGACAAGCACAAAAAACTACTCTTCTACTGAAGAAGAGACAGAGAAGGCAAAGAGAAACAGAGAAGGTGAAAGGCACCACTCAGTGGATCATGTTGGTGCCCCCCTGCAGCATAGGCCTACAGCAGCATATCTACACCGAAGCTGTTTAAGATGAGCTGCTCTAATCTGGTCCTGAAGCTGCAGTTTTGACTACTGGCCCTGACACATTAAGGTACTAAATATACACTAACTATATGCTTTAAAGGTGGAGGTGGTATCAGCCTCCTTCACCCAAACTGGAAGTTGGTTCCAGAGTGATGGTGCCTGATAACAGAAAGCCGTCCTCCAAATCTACATTTCGATACTCTAGGAACTACTAGTAAACCTGCACCCTGAGAACGGAGAGCTCTATTAGGAACGTACGGTACTATCAGGTCTTGCAAATATCGCTGCGCTAGGCCATTTTGGACTTTATATGTAGGGTCATCTGCATGACCCTACAACTACAAATGACTCTGTAGTTGTAGGAGTATTAGTGATGGACAAGAGAGAGAGTACAGACAACTGGTGGACCATATTGGACTGAACTGGAGATACAACACATACACTGTTTATAAGAAAGCACAGAGCAGAGCAGTGAAGGTTAGGTCCTTCACTGTTTGCATCAAAATGTTGTATATCTTCTGTAAGTCTATTGTGAAGAGTGTAATCTGCAGTCATCTGTTGGTGCAGCTGCATCAGCATCTGGAATCTTATGTTTCATACTCAGATATGCCATAATATGTGCAAATTTCTAACTATTTATATGTATAACTTCTAAGTATGTCAAGATCCATCTGAAAACATGGTATTAAAGGGGTAGAAGTTCATACGTTTTTTACTCCTTCCTGCTCCTTTTTGAACATGTCAAGACTGCTGCTGAGACAAAAATAATGTGTCTATTGCATTCCTGGTTAAGTATGTTCAAGCATTTCTGTTACTTGCTATCATTTTCCCCCCCAAAAAAAGACTTTTTCAATTGAATTGAATTGAATTTGTTGTTTAGCAAAAACGTAGCTGAAACCAAGGCAGACAACGTGGAGGGAACTCACAGCCAACAGTTTAAAATCCAAGGTGCAGAGATGCCCCTTCACAGTAACACATCCAGGATTACACCTTCCGTTTTTCACAACCACAGCACTGCTTCCTCCTCTTTCTCCTCACATGAAGTACCAGGTTGAGAGGCCCTGGAGTCCAGAATACACATGTTCCTCCAGTCCTGTCCCAAAGAAACATATAATGTCTCCTCAGGATGTCCTCATGTTTAATTTACTTATTTCAAATCATTGAATTTGATTATAATAGAGTATTTTATAGAATACCTGTTTTATTTGTTAAATTACAACACAAGTGGTTAATATCTGCTTTTTAAAACAATGAAATAATGTATTAAACATTGTTTCAGTCTTTGATGGGGACAGTCCAACATCATTAAACAGCAAAAGAAGTGCAGCATAATGCAGAAAAGGTCCCATTTTGCCATTTTGCCATCTTTCTAACCTTTGTCACTGAGCAAGAAGCTGGTCAGCAAAAGAAACCAAAACAAACGTTGAAAATATGACATTTTCTAGATTCTTGCTAGATTTTCCTTTTATGAGATGATAACTATAAAAAAAAAAAGCATGATGTTTCCTAAAAAAAAATTATAATGTCAGAAATCTGATTAGCAAAGGTTCAGACAGCATGATCAGAAAAATTATTACATTTTTGACTTTATACAGTTATTTTATGTTATTGGCGAATTCTGTTCAGGACTTGGGAGACTTATGTTACGAAAAAAAATTGTTGAAAAAGAATTTAGTTACCTTGAAATAACTTTGCATTCCCTCACAGTATATGTTTCAACAAATGCTCAAATGCCAGTAGTCAGGGGAACAAAACATCTCATCAGAGTTGGACAGTAACAGATATTGTTCAACATTCATGCATAACACATGAGTGTGTTTTTGATCCACTTCAAATGTTGACTACTATAGCTGCAGCAGCATCTGGCAGTGGCACTTCAGCTGTACAAACGCAGCTTCAGACAGACCTGGTGGTTGCCAGGACCTTCCAGGACGATTCACAACTGCTGCCACAATGCAGCTGCTCCGGCATTGCTGATGTCTGTGGCTGCTGCTGCTGATCTGCTATCAGTAACTGTATTCTGGCCGCTGCTGCTTGTAGAGACCAACATGGATTTATTTATTTTCTTAGATTATTTTAGCAATACATTAAATGTACAATTACTTTTCACCCCTGAGTATGAGATAAATACTCCCTGTTCATGCAGAGTGACAGGCAAGTTTGCACTGCTGGTTTTAAGTCAGTAAGAGGGTATTAAACTTCACGGTGGCTGCCCTTTGTTGCTACTTTGGTTCATGTACTGAAGCAGTATGCAGATGAGTGTGGAAAGGTAATTAAAACCTCAGACTTTGAGGTCATGGTCCTGAAAAAGGGTGATTTGCCCTTTCCAGACTAGAAATGAGTTTCTGCCTCAGATGGGGGAGTTAGATCTTTCTTACCCACAGGAGTAGATTTTAGCAAGATATTAATGTTGATATTGGACTTTTGTTTAGAAGAGCGAGTTAAACCAAAAGGAGAAGGTGATGATTTATCCAACTGAACGCTGTTCCAGTCCTGAGTTTTGAGTAATAACCAAAAGAATTAGATTACAAAAAAACACTAACAGCTGAAAAAAGCTTCCTCTGAACAGTGCTCACTTATATTTGGTAAAAGCGGACTTAGTGTCATGTTGGTTCTCCTTCAGAAGAAGCCAAATGAGGATATCTCACTGGAAGAGGACCTCAGGACAGACTCAGGACTTAATGGAGAGGTTATCTCCCATCTGTCTTGAGAAGGCAGTGGACCTAGTGCACCTAGGAAGAGGTGATAAAGATAGTTCAAGAAGGGGGTGTCTGGAGACCTCTGCTATAATGCTTTCCCCCACGACTCAGTCTTGGACATGCATCAGACAATGGATAGATGGAAATCCGTGGACACTGACAAAGTCCTAGCATTGAAAATTTACAAACAGGTGTTCTGAAATCTAAAAAACCTGCATTGTTTGATTCCATTTTAATGAGTTATAAGCAGTGAATTTACCAGTTAATATACTAATAAATATTTACTATAATACAAAAGTCATTACAATATAAATTAACTGAAGCAATATTTTTTAGATATAATGATACAGGATTCCTGCACTCTAACATGCACACATTATCATAGCCACATGATGCACAAACACAAAAAAAAACTCAACTTAATGTTTACCCCCTTTTATATATTACAAATATGTCAAATATATTTGACAAGAAGAGGCAGGACTAAAGATGACAACACATGTACATGGTGTGGCTCCCATCCATCCATCCATCCATCCATCCATCCATCCATCCATCCATCCATCCATCCATCCATCCATCCATCCATCCATCCATCCATCCATCCATCCATCCATCCATCCATCCATCCATAAACTAGGTGTGCTTATTCAGGGCCAGAGCAGTCTGTTGATCCCAGCTCTCCTCAGGTGAAAGGCAGGGGGACACCCTGGACAGGTCAGACAGGGACACTATTAAATGAATCCACTGTATGTTTATGTTGACAGAAGATAGATTTAGCAAGCAGTTAAACATTAGTTTGACACTCAAAACTGTTGCATTTACTGCCTAGTATAATCCAGACACAACATACCAGCAGACCTCATTAGATCACCAGGTGCCTTGTGGATTGTTTTTCCAGCTGAGAAGCAGCAAAAGAATTAAAGAAATAATGCGATACACTACCCAAAATACTTGTTTTTTTCTCTTCTTGCATGCATCACAATTTTCTTAAATTAGAATTAGAATTATTTTTTGGATTACTTAAATGGGATCATTTCCCACTACCGCACAGTGGTTGAAAACACTGTTGAATAACTCTTAGTGGATGTTCTTTTAGCTGTTCTACTTACTAGAAAATTAAAGTAATCAGATGACAGATATGACACAAAACTGTTTTATTTAACAGCTGAATCATCTGACTTTTTTAAAACATGTTTAAAATTAAGAGGATAAATCTGTTATTAATATAACCTTATTCGGAAAAGGTAGAAAGAAAATTCATGGTGTCAGTGAGTCATGAGGAAAAACATTAGTGGTTTGTGGCAAAAAAACAACACAATCAGATGCAGCAGGTCTTTTGCAAAAGCTTGGCTTCCTTGATATTATCACTCAATGTCTTGGAGACATGCCCTTCAATAATGGAGAGGTCAAGCAGTTGTAGATCAGCTCTTGAGGATGGAGCTTTGTCATGGCTGCTGTTTTCAATTTGGGCAGTCCTGCGTGACAAGATGCATCATCTAAAAAAAAGACAAACAAAAACTACTGGCTCACCAAACCTACTTTTGTTTGATAATTAGAAAAGTATCCAAACTTTCAATGTACACCAATACATTTACCTTTAAGGACTTCCACCTTCCCTGGTCGTTTATCTGACATTAAACCCCATATGATAAATGACTGTGGACGTGTACTAATTTTCTTTAGGTAGTCAATGGCATCCTTCATCGGACTGGCCCCAATCCAGGATCCCATTATCATCCCTGTGCCCTACACAGATTTAAGTTTCATTACTGAATATCATTTTTATCCAATCATCCACCATCCTGAGTGTTTCTCTTTAGACCAATGTAACCTTGATTTTTTCTATGGTCTTAATGGTGGGTTACATTTGACATTTCTTCACATTTCTTTCATCCAGTATCTTACAGTCTTGCTACCGTCTTAACCAACCTTTCCAGTTTTTTTCTGTACTTAAATTTTAGACACAACCGACTGAGTATAATCAACATTTTACTTGATTCAATGACCTTTATGAAGGTTTTGTTGTACCATCCACTGCTTCAACTTACAGCTCTCTTGTTGGGGACATCTTTCCTGTCAGGCAGCCAGGAGCAACTACTCCTTCATCTCTACAAGCACTTTCCTTTGAGTACAGACTGGTTTGCATAAATTTGTGCAGGTATTTGTTTTACAAATGTAGAGTATAATGTGTAATTCCTTGTGACTGAATGAATTCACTTTTTTTTTCTCTAAAGACTGGAGTTACTGACAATCGTGTTGAATTATAAAGGTATTGACATAGAGAAAAGGACTGACCAAGTTTGTTTAGACAGGTTTCAATGAGATAAGCAAAAAAAAAAAAAGAAATCTCTAAAAAACTGTGGCATCTGAAAAAACTATGAAACTTCTGGAACACTGTCTTTTCAAAGTGGAGATGTTTGGCCATAATGCACAGTGCCACAATAAACTAAAACTAAACACAACAGATCAACAAAAATATGTCATACTAGTTGTTAAGTAAGGAAATGGAGGGGTGTTGATTTGGGATTGTGTTACAGACACAGGATTGGAGCACCTTTCAGTTGTGGAGTCATCCATAAACGTTTTTATGAGGCACATGTGAGGTAATCTATCCAACAAGTTGGGATTGGTGTAAGAACATTGAGTCATTCAGCAAGATAATGATTCAGAGGCCTCCAGCAGATCTACAAAAAAAAAAAAAGGAAAAAAAAGAAAAGGTGAATAAGGGTGTTGACAAAACAAAGGTTTAAACCTAAATATGATTGAAATGCTGTGATGGAACTGTAAGAGAGCTGTGAATAAACCAATTTTCACAAGCCTTAATGAACTAAAGCAACAATGTTAAGAAGAGTGTGTCATTATTCCTCTACAACTATGTGAAAAAATAAAATACATAAACACCATTTCAAGTTCTTACTGTGAGGTGGAACAAGCTATTGGATTATGGGAAATACTTAGCTTTCCATACACTACGTCTGTATTTGGGCTTTGTTTTTGCTAAATAAATAATATACACAGTGTAATATATCATGTGTTGATGTCTATAAAAAAAACAGAAAAAAACCTTAAGAGTTACTTAAAAACGTTATATCAAGTGGTTCCACACAACTGCATTAAGTGTTAAGACACGTTTAGAGTACTTGATTGAGTCTATACAAAGTAAAATTTAAAAAAAAGTCTGTAGAAAGTAAAAAAAAAATAATCTTAACACTAGAAATGAAATAGGTTGTTCTTCTTTTATTCACATAACTGCACTGTTTACCGTCAAAGCAGGTAAACACAGTGGATGTGTAGATGTTTGGCAGCAGCAGAGGTAAGTAATTTGCCTTTCCATCATTGTAATAAAAGTAGTTACTGCAAACTTAATTTTTTATTCATCAGCCAAATTGTGCCTAGGATGGAAGCAGAGACATAAATAAGTATTAAGTTTCACTGACCTGCCCATATGTTGCAAGTGTACACACATTAAACTGCTGTCTTAAGTCAAATCTTGGGTTTGAAATAAAGGTTTTAATAGTGGAACTGAAAACGCAGAAAATGACCTCACATTCATATTAGGCATTAGGTGACCCATGCTAATAGGGGCAAGGAATTCATGATGATGGTTTTAGTTAATGTTGGTTTAAAACAATTGAATAACTTATCTTATCAGTCCCTGAGGTCACCTTCCAACAGGTGCACTAGGCTAGTTTATGAGTGACACATCATCTATTACAGCTGGCACTTACACTTAACATTGCATTTTTTTATCAATAAAGTTGTAAAAGAGCTTCCTGCTGTTTGTAAAGACTCGAAATACAGCGGGACTTTTAATACAGACTGCTTAAACACACGCACACACACCCACACACCCACACCAACACACACACACTTTTGAGGAGCCTGGCTCATGCAAACTGCAGGTTGGGTAGACATTTTGGCTCCGTGTGGCAGCTTTGCGCTCTCCAGCTCATGGCTCGCGCTGGGAGCCACGGTGACGACAGTCACAGCAGCGTTTACGTCGTCAGCGTGCACCATGAGCACAGAGAGCGCTTGACGGCGGACTGATGGCTTCTCTAAACGCCACAGCAGCCAAAGATGTGATCAAAACACACGATTTCCGCTTCTAGCGGCTCTCCTTCAGAATACAAAAGAGTTCAAAGTTGGGCGTGACTCCCACCAACATGTAAATGTAAAACTGCATATGAAGTCAAATGAAAAGCCAATCAATAAAAGATGAGTCAGTGACTACTTATGAAATTGTTTTTATTTTAAAGACAGTTTTAAAATTAAAAAAAAAATCTGTTATGTTTTGTTTTTTTGTTTTACTTCACCTTGGCCTACATATTGTAGCAGTTATTATCTGAATAAACAATATATATACAAAATAATAAAGAATTGTTCACCCCTTTTGTGACTTTTTCTCGTTAGAAAGCGAGAGAGAGCCTGCGTGGCTGTAAAAGTAGTGATTTATTTTACGAATTAATATTGTTTAGTGTTCGGTTGTTGTATATGTGCAGAATTGAGATTACCCAAAAATTCAGTTGTTGAATACAAATGATGCCGTCTTTTTTTTTAAATTAGTTTCACTTATTCTTATTGAATTGAACTTAATTTAATTTTTCACGCCATGTGGATGATACATTTAATGTGTTTAGTATGGTAAATGTGTCTAATAATATTTTTACACATAAAAACATACTGGCATTGAGGTCTTCAGGTTGACTACGCTATTTGTTTTAAGTCTTCAGTTGTCTTGCTTTAAAAAATTAGAATTAAAAAATGAGATCCTGACAACACAACTCGCACAAACTGCTGATTATATATGTATATTATATAACACATGACACTTTTTACATATTTTCCATTAGGAAGCACGTGTGGCTGTCAAAAACGTATATCATTTCATCATATCATTTTTTTAAATAATGTATCTAAAGGTTCAAGGTGTTAATACGTTTTTAACTTCTTCCTGCTCCTTTTTGAACATGTCAAGACTGCTGCTGATACAATAAAATGTCTCTTACATCCCCTGTTAGGTATGTTCAACCATGTCTGTTGCTGGCTGTCGTGTACTAAATAAATTATTTTTTAACTGAAAACGTTTAATTGAAAGTGTGACAAATACGACTCCGTTTTGCACATGAGTGCAGTGTTTAAAACGAACGCGAGGCTTTTATTGTAAGGGGATCTATCCGGAAGTGCGGTGGTTGTTGCTGGTGACAGCGCAGGCCGCAGTGATTTGGTAGCCGCTGCAGTAGGAGGAAGGACCGCGGTTCTACCACTTCTATCTTTCTGTTTCGCCTCAAAATTCTTCTGTGGTTCATTTTGGTAGGGAGCAGAAAATCGCGTGTACAAAGACGGTGTTTTACGAGCATCTGAGTCGCAGAGTATTCATCAACGGACAGTGGTATCAATCGCCATTTTAATAGCACGTTTTCCCTGACAGAAGCTCTAGCACAACAATGGCTCTGAAAAGAATTCACAAGGTAAGGAAGTGAGCGACGAGGCCCGGGCTTTCGCACTTTTGTTATGGGTTTAAATCACAAGGTCGTCTGTCGGACCCTTGTCCGGCAGGCGTGTGATACTGAAAACAAGTTGAGAATATTGACCAAATAGCCGACGTGACTCGGCGTGCCTGCGCGAGGATGTGAGAGTGGCTGGTGACGGCAGGCAGAGCAGCGGTGCGCCGCGGCTGTGTTGACTGGTGCCGCTGGAAAAGGGCCGACTCAGCCGCTGTCGACATCAGCTGCTCACGCTGGTGCTCTGACGGGTCGCTTCGCCTGCGGTTAAAACTCGGCGTTCGGGTTGTTTTAAACTGCAGCACGCCAGTGATATTAACGGCGTTTCCGTTGTCGCTGCCGAATATTGCGCTGGCAGTTGGCTAACCGAGCTAATTCTGTCCGGCTAGCTCACTGTTTTTAGTATGTTTGCAGATAGGTGGCTAACAATAGTTTCTGCGATATTCCGTTAGATATTGCATTATTAATGCCCCCCAAACACCTGTCCAAGCATTTAAAATCAATTATTACACACACTCGAACTTACTAGCCCTATCTGACAGATAACTGTTAAGTTAACCAACTAGCACCAGTGCTAAAGTTATATTAATTAACCCGGACTGTAAGTGCTTATTTTATTAACTGAATGGTTGTCTCCGACTACATGAGATTCCTGTTACACATATAAACAGCTTGGTAATAGCTGGGAGATGAGGAAGGATGTAGCCTGGGCTTGCGTGTTACTGATCCCTTTTTAAGAAAAAAAAACGGCAAAAAAAAATCTTGATCAGCCTTTTATCAATATAATGCACAACCTGTGTACATTTTAGGAGACGACGTGCTCGTATCACTGTTTTATATTTGACTCCAGCGTTGCCTGCACACTAAAAACGAGTTATATAGAGTTATACCGTGGGTTACTTTAAGATAATCTTAGCAGTTTTGTCGTTTTGGTGAAAACGGGCCCGCGCCTCGGTCGCCTTTGATGCTATGTTGCTAATAGCAGCCGAGTTCCAGCCGTTATTCTGTCGTCTGCTTGATGGACTCAACGACGTATAATATTTTGTCATACTGGGTTTTGTTTCTTTCATTGACGTTAGCCCATGTTGTAATGTTGGCAGGTCAGTCAGCGGGGGACGTGTTTTTTTTTTTTTTACACGGAGTCCCGTGCTGTTGTCGAGCCTCGACAGCTAGCACGTACGCTAGGGAAGCTTTTCGTCCGAAACGTTGGACTGAAGTTCACAGTTTAGCAGCCTCCCCGTCACAGCTGTCCGTGGCGAGAAAACGCACGCTGTCACCGTGTCGTGATGTCAGTCTGGCCGCTATACGCGCTATACCTGGAGAAACGGCGTTACATAATAGCGGTCACTGCAACGACCAAGCTTACTGCGCTATAGTAGCGGTGTTATGTCAGACAGGAATGTGGTTACATTCGCAGCGAGACCTTCCTGCAGTTTCAGTTGAACTTCTCTGTAAACATAAACAACCACGGCAGAGGATGGTGGCGGACTTGGACTAGTAGAGGTAGCTGGTATCCTATTATTCAGATTTATCTCCAGGTTGTGCAGCCATTCTTGGTTTGGATATTATTGTTTCTATATTTAATGTTATTCAGAGAGACATATGAGGAAAAGCAACTTTCGCTGGAGAACTTGGCTAACTGTCATTGCATTTTGTTTGTCCCAGGAGTTGAATGATTTGGCACGGGACCCACCAGCCCAGTGTTCTGCAGGACCTGTAGGAGATGACAGTAAGTTATCAAAATCTTAATTGTTTCCTTGCGGCTGCAAAACAAATTTAATATATCCTATAAAAATATCAGTTTCGATAAAATCACATCACTCTTTGTGTCCCGGAGCTGTATAAAGAGCGTGATTAAGCGCTCTAGTCAAGATTATTTATCCTGTTTAGTTTTTGGAAGTTCAAATAGTTTGTTTTTTGTTTTTTACGTTAGTTGTTAAGTAAGATCACTTGTAGTGGTAACAGTGATCAGTAAGAGGGTATGTATTCCAGACACTAGAAAATGTGGTATTTAAGTTCCCCTAAATTCAAATCAGCACTTTTTTCTGAAAAAAGTAAATCAGATTATGGCAAAAATCTTCCTTTTTATTATTTTTTGACACTTCCACTAACATTTTGTAGTGTGCTGTTTCACAATTTACATAAAAGTATGATTTTGGGTTGTTGTTTTTTTTTTTTTTTTTTTTTTTTTTTTTTTTTTTTTAAATAAACTGTCAGCTGTGTGAAGCCCAAGGTCAAAATCAAATGGAGCCATAAGTTTTCATGCCAAAATTGTTCCTTGGTTTGAAAAGAAATGTCATGCTTGACCTTCTTAAATAAATAGTGATAAACATTCACAGGTATAAGTCAAAAATATTAGCCGCTGTCAAAGTTTCACAGTATCCACCTTCAGGGTAGATTTTATGGTTATTTTCAGATGGTTCAGATGAACTAACAAGCTCACAAGTTACTTTGGTAATTGTGGCCTTGGGCAGGTCTTCAAAAAATGTAGATATTCACAATTGGGTCAAGTCCATTTAACCATTGACGAGGTACTCTGAGCGGGTGTGTGTTTGTTAGAAAGGGAGAGATGTGTGTGATAAATTGTCCAGGAAATATTGGCACTCTTTTCTTTATGAAATACAGGTTTGTTATAAAAGCATAGTATTCACTGTTTTATTGTTTCATAACAGTTTGATTTTAACATTCAAGCCAGTGTAATTCTCAGGTGTAGAAATGTATTTTATTTCTTTTGCTTCTTCTGAAAACTTGCCCAGCGGTAGAGATTTAAGAGTTTTGAGAGTATCGATCAGTTGTAATTGTAGTGATCAGTAAGAGGGTATGTAAAAAATCATATTTAAGAGTTAAACCCAAAGGCAGGAAGAAACTCAGTTTTGTATAAAAATTTACTAAACTAAATAAATGTCACAACTGTGAATACATTCTCATAAATGTTTTAAAATATCTTGCAAAACAGTGCTGGCAAGCCAGAGGTAAGCTTTTTTATATAACTTGCTATTGTTAATATAATAATTATAATCATAGAAAAGCTTGCAAAAACTACCTTTCTAACAGAACATCTTAACATAATTTGTATTAGGACAGGGCCAGGATATTAAAAGTTCATTAAATACATGTAAAAAAGCTACGTTTTTGTTATATAATTAAGCAGTTGGCATTAAATGTGCCCACATGTTGGATTGAGGAGTGTCGCGACAACAGCCCAGTGAGCACAAACACTTGCTCTACCCGTTCTGGTTTTTAATTTTCTCTCTTCTGTGCTGTTCTCTGTGGGCTGCACATCTGTTAAGTTTGAGGTTTTTAAACTTGCACATGAAAATTTTACCATTTCCATAAGTCCTATAGTTTTTCTTTTTTTTTTTTTTTTTTTTTTTTTTTTTTTTTCGTTTTGTTCTTTTATTAGATTTCACCAAGTGTTTAAGTGTTCTCCCATCACAGTAATTCAGAACTTGGTCTTTCCCCAAACACCCTTGTTGTTCGCTTTCTGGTTCATCATTATCGTTTCAGGTATTAACAATGCATTGAACAGTTCCAATTTTAGTAGTCTTAGCAATTTGGCTGAATGATTTCCCTTTTTATTGCAATTTATTTGTAATTAACAAGATTTTAATTTATATTTACTTTGCACTAGATTTTTACTGTGTGCCAGAGCACATCCCATGCATCCCTCGTCTACAACTAAGAATATAAAGAAATTAATTTCTCCCGAAATTTTGTCCGTTTGTTATATCTTTTTCATTAGCATACAAATATAACAATCATAACAGTAAAATAAAATAAAAACTAGTACAAAAATATTTGAATAGGTTAGTTTTAAATAAAATGTAAAATAAAGTACAACTCCTATAAGAAAAAAACTAAACCATTAAAAATAGCTATAGAATATATCATGACATTCCTTCCACAGAAGTGTTACTTAAAACCTGTTCCAGAAATGCGATCAATATATGGTAAAGTGCAGAATACCTGAAATTTTGATAACTGATCAATCTTAATAATACTCAACATTAACTATTACTATATAAACAGTACTCTTGCATAACGCTCACTGTGATATTCATACAGTTTTAGTCACAACTATAAGGGCAACTTGACTCGACTATGCTGAAGGGAATGGCATGTCTTTTGTTAAGAGATCTGATGAGTTTTGGAAACCCCTCTTTGGCAATGTATTGATAAATGGCACGTATTTAGCCAAGAAGCATGTAATTGTGTTAGTTACGTTTTTCCCTCTTCTTACTTGATGTTGCCATTGCAAACGACTCAGAAAATACTGGTCATTTGCACTGACTTTACAACATTACAACTAGTTGTGTGAAAGTTTGATATTTATCATACGGTAGGCTGTTGCCCTTTTAAATATTTGTAACAGTACTTGGGGTTACCTCTTGTTGTGGAAACTGGACTTCATCTCCTATATGAAATCCAAACAAGCAAGACGTCTGCAGCATGACTTCAGAGTTATTGTTTAGTTTATCTAAGTAAGTAGCAATCAGAAATGGCCCATCATTCAAGGAGGTCTTCATCTTGGACTACTAAAGGACTATGTTCTAATCGTTTATCACAGCAGAATTACAGCCTTTTACCATTCACTAGTTGCATTATTTCAAAACATGTTTAAATTTGATAAATCCGTCAGTCCTACATAGAAATCTCTAAGTTTATTTAATTAGCTTGATATAAAACAATATTTTGGCGCTTCTGAGAATGGATTAACATCTTTTCCATGACTCTGCCATGGTTGTTTGAAGTACACCTCACACCACACATGATTAGGCCCAAATTGAAGTTGTAGTGTTTGCTGTCAAGGTCACCTGAATAGAAGTCACCAGTCAGCATATGTGGACCACTTAAACGTGCACGAAAGATGTGCACCAACACATTTCCATGTTCACTGCATCAGTTGGGGATAAATAAGTTGTTGTTAGCACAAACCTAATGCAGATACTCACCTATTTGCTTAGTTTAAACCAGGTGGTGTAATTTTTGGGAGTCCCATTCTATGTATATCATTATTATTGTTATTATCAATATAATGATGGTTGGTAGTCATGGAAAATGATGTGATCTGTGCCTTTTATCTCACTGTCTGAAAATGCCCAGGATTGTTATTTTGGGCTGAATTATACAGCCCTCCATTTGAATAATGACTAGCATCTGAACATGTAAACATTACTGCTTTGCTTGCTATCTAACAAGGAAGTTGTTGTCATTGTTTGACCTTTACTTTTGTGGTTGGCTGTGTGTGTTTTTAGTAGTAAATTAAACTTTTTTTATTTTATTTTAGGTTAATTACATCACATTGGCTCTGTTTAGTAAACTGTCAAATTAATTAATGATCTTGCCCATGATAAACATTTTTGGGGAGTTGACTGTGTTGTACAAAAAAAGGAGTATCCAAAAAGTTATTGCAAGTTTTCAATTTGCATTTAATAGCAGCAGGTTTAACTATTTCAGCAGTAAATATTAGCAAATATTCTGACACATATCAAGGTGTCAAACATTTAAATTCACCTTTTAGAATCAATTTTATAATTCATTTCCAGGGAATGGCTCTGTATTTTTAGTGTTACTGACTGGTAAAACTAGTAACTACAGAAGGTCTTTCTACACGTTTAACTCCCAGGGGTTCACTTACTTGTAATGCCAGCAGTGACAATGTTTTTTGTGAGTTCAAATAAGGTGCAAGAAATAATTGTTATCAGCTAAAGGTCATTGTGTTAATCTGTTATTGTACTGTAGGTTGGCCACACTAGATGGTGGTTGTTGAGCCTGATTCTCAGCGATGGTCTGATTTTAATCTTTTGCAACTGGTTTTGTCCAAATAATCCTCAAGTGTGTGTGGTGGCAAAATTATTTTACTGCCTCTCAGTTCGTTGGACCCTTACCAATCTCGAATTGTAAATATCAAGTATGCCTGATATTTACGAAACTGGCCTCTGACTGAATACCCCAATAACCAATGAGCGTGAGCAGATTAGGTCTGGTCACTAACCAGATGTTGTTTACTTTTAAAGCTCGCAAACATGGCGGAAAATGGATCTCAGGTCAACTCAGCCCAAACCAGATGGAATATATGAAAAGACGAGCTATTAGAGTTGTGCCAATCACATGGCTGCCTTCATAATAAAAGTCCACAACCGAGTCTCCCCCTAGCGTGTGTGCTCAGCTGAGTTAAGACTTTCCTTAAGTCCCCTGGTTCCCCGTGTTTTTTAAAAAAAAAAAAAAAAAAATTTCTTATAATTGGTCAAGATTTGTAAAGCGTATAGTGCATAGCCATTGTTACATGATCACATCACATTATGGCAAATATATACAGAAAACCACTTCATGCAAAACAATTTACATGCTTTTTGTTTCAAACCCTTTGTTTCACCTTTTAACTTCACAGCTTTAAGCATGGTGATATTGGATTATTTTTATTGTCAAGATGTTGGTGAGAGAGGTGTAAATTAAGACTTGTCTAATTTTAATGTAATAGAAATAACTATAAATGCAAATATTATCTTAAGTAAAAGATGTCACAAAGTCTGTCTCCCTCCATTACCCTGCGAATGCTTAGATCGACATACGTTTGTTCTGATTTTGTGGAAACTGCTGAGAGCTGACATGCGAGCTGTCACAATTATGTTTCTGTATTGCCAATAAAATGTTTTACTAAATATTATAGATGAGGTTTAAAAAAAATGATTGAAGAGCAGGTGCTTCTGAACATATGGTTGAATGAAAAAAAAATAATGAACTCATGTATGTGATGTAATGTAGTGTATCCTGTATGGGTTTTGTCAAAAAGAGGTGTCTCAACTTACAGATTTGAGGAAAAGGTCTGTCTCATGACATAGTTCTCATAAATCTGGCAATTTTATAGATCGCACAAAATTATATGCTTTTAGTAACCATCAAATGTAGTTTTATTAGAGATACAGTCAGAATGTCTAGATGATGGATGCATATTTGCACCGTGGGAAGAATTGGTAGCAAAAGCGTTGCTTTGTGCATGTTGTTTCCTGCCATCCAACATTAGATCAACCACTCTAGTAAACTACAGGTGTTCTTTTTTTTTTTTTTCATGCAGTGTATAATTGATGTGGTCTCTCTGCCCCCCCTTTTCGTTGACATTTGTTGAACTTAACAGAATACTTTGTTGGACTTGTAATGGTTGTCAGAGCAGCTTCATACCAACAGATTCCTTTACTGTGATAAATTCATATACTGGATGTAAGTTGACTGCCATTATATCAACCTACACCTTTCAGGATTTAAAGGGTCTGTTTTAAAGAGTATTTGTCCTGAGTTGGACTTCATGTAATGGTCTGTCACTCAACTGTACAAATAAACATGCACACTTCATGTAGCATTATTTAATCTAAAACAGTTCAGGCATGCACTGTTTTCATGTTTCATAACTGTTTTTTCTGTATTTTTGTTTCTTTTTTTTCTTTTTTTGTTTCAGTGTTTCACTGGCAAGCCACAATAATGGGACCTGTAAGTATTCTGCTGCTACTGCGTCAAACCTCACTGCTTAGGCCTTTTTGATGTAATACACATCTATAGTTGTTACAGAATATGTTGTACTTTTTCTATGCTAGACCACAGTTGTATGTCAAAACTAAAAATATCAATACCTAGTTCATTAGTTTAATCAGAAAAAAATCAGCCAGCTTGAAAACGGCACTAAATGTTTGCATTTGTATTGTTATAATGGGGCACCTTATTGACAAGAAGGCTCTGTCTTGCTCTGCATTAGAATGACAGTCCTTACCAGAGTGGGGTTTTCTTCTTGACCATACACTTCCCCACAGACTACCCTTTCAAACCGCCAAAGGTAAGCAAGATACAGACACAAACAAACATACAATGAACCTAAAGATAAACAAAGTAATAATGAGAAACTTAGTTTCTTTCCCCAGCTAAAGCATGTCAGCTTTACATAATTCGGTTTCCTGGTGTGCCTTTCATCTGCTCCACTTCTGGCCTCACCTCCTGCATTTTTGTTCTCTGTTTTTAGGTTGCATTTACCACAAGAATCTACCACCCAAATATCAACAGCAACGGCAGCATTTGTCTTGACATTCTGCGATCACAGTGGTCTCCAGCTCTCACCATCTCCAAAGGTAGCCTGTTTCTTTTTTGTCTCCAGTCTCTGAAGTTTAAAACTTGACATATGTGGATGGGTAAACACAGATAGCTTTGCCTTTTATAAATCGTGTGCTAAGAAAGTCATGAATATTTTTCCTTATTTTTTTAAACAAAATGAGAACACATCCAATAAATTATGCAGTTATCTTTCAGAGGTCTTCTTTAGATGACAGCTTTAGTTTTATGCTGCACTTGTAAAGAAACATGGTCATTCAGGTCACTGTCACAGGTTTTATCAGCATTTCTGTTGCTGTGAAAAGTTCCCAACACTACTTGCATCTGTGAGCCGTCACGGGAAGTATGTCTGGTTTGGTGAAAACTCAACCTTTGTCTATGTTTCAGTTCTCCTGTCTATCTGCTCCCTGCTGTGTGACCCAAACCCGGATGACCCCTTAGTACCCGAGATCGCACGCATCTACAAGACGGACAGGGAAAAGTATGTTGTTATGGTTACTAAGCAGCAACGGTCCGTTCTGATGAAAGCCAACATTGGCCCACATTTGGAATTTGTTCAATATGATGATTTACCTTTACTGCAAATCACTAGCTGAAAATGCAGAAAAGCATAATCAATTCATTGTAAATTAGTTGTGCTGTGTCCAAACTTTTTGCCAGTACTGTATTTTATCTTATTTATTTTTGTATGGTGTCTGCATGAAAAGCATGACATGAAAGAACAGCTCCATCCTGCCTCGTATCTGTGGTTCAGGCTGGTGGTGGTGATGCTTTAATAGTGGGAAGGTTACTTTTAACTTAAGTAATAACCAAGCATTCTCCAAATGCCACAGCCTGAATATTTTAGCTGACCATGAACTTGTTGCACCAACACTCTAATGGTTGTTTCCACCACCATTGTGCATCTTATAACGAAGTGTAAATCAGTATAAATACTGAAACACTCAACAAAATCTCTCAATGAACATTGTTTTAAATTTAGTTAAATAGTTATTGTAAATGTATCTTTATGCAGTGTTACAGATAATGTTTACAAACCCAAACAATTATAGAACACTTAAAGCCCCCCAAATTTACTGGTCTCTTCCAGACATGTAGCCCGGTAGAGTTTGGCAGCAAGAAATAAGCCAGTTTTGCAGTCTCTTAACTGATCCTGTATGTTATCACTTTACTGAAATGGTATCCACAGACGGCAGATCTCACACCAATAGACCAGCTTTAGGATGTGATGGAACGGGAGGTTAGGACTAGGGATGTGCAGCCGACAAATCTGCTGCAGCTGTGTGACCTTATTGTGTCAGGTTAGACGTTGTTGTGTCAGGATAGACCAAGGTGTCTGAGGAATGTTTCCAGCACCTTGTTAAATCAGTGCAATGAAGAATCAAGATACCCTTAAACGCTATATTTATATTTAAAGGTTTTAAAGTTAACCCAAACTGGAAGTTGGTTCCATAGTGATGGTTCCTGATGACACAAAGTCCGTCCTCCAAATCTACATTTGGATCTTCTAGGAACTACGAGTAAACCTGCACCCTGAGAACGGAGAGCTCTATTAGGAACATGTGGTTCTATCAGGTCTTGCAAATATCGCGGTGCTAGACCATTTTGGACTTGAGTAATAATATTTTGAATTGGATTCTAAATTTTACGGGGGGCCAATTGAGGGAGGCGAACACAAGAGAGACGTGCTCTCTCTTGTTGATTCCTGTCAGCATTTGAGCTGCTGCATTTTGGATCAGCTGGAGGATATTCAGAGAATTACTTGGACATCCTGCTAATAACACATTACAGTAATCTGGTCTAGAAGATACAAACATGTGAATTAGTTTTTCTGCATCACTCTGGGAGAGGATGCTCCTGATCTTTGCAATATTACGAATGTGGAAAAACGCAGTCTTACGAACCTGATTAATATGCTGTTTAAATAACAAATCCTGATCAAAATAACACCAAGGTTTCCCACAGTTTTACTGGAGGCCATCGCAAGACCATCTAATCCCTTTGTAAGGTGTTTGGGAACACAGACCACAACCTCTGTTTTATCAGAATTTAGGAGCAAAAAATTTGTTTATATCCGGTCCTTGATGTCCTTAAAACATGCCTTAAGTTTGTCGAATGGTTCTGTTTCATCTGGCTTTATAGACAAATACAGCTGTGTATCATCAGCATAACGATTAAAAAAATTAATTCTGTGGTTCCGAATAATACTTACCAAATGCTACATGTATAAACTGAACAAGATTGGCCCTAGCACTGAACCCTGCGGGACACCATAGCAGACCCTTGTCTGTACTGAAGAAACCTCATGAACATGAACAAACTAGAATCTATCAGATAATATGATTTAAAACAACCTAGAGCTGTCCCTTTAATCCCAACAACATACTCTAGCCTCTGCAGTAAAATGTTGTGATCTATAGTATCAAAAGCAGCGCTGAGGTCCAGCAGAACCAGTATGGACACTAACCCATTATCTGAGGTCCAGCAGAACCAGTATGGACACTAACCCATTATCTGAGGTCCAGCAGAACCAGTATGGACACTAACCCATTATCTGAGGTCCAGCAGAACCAGTATGGACACTAACCCATTATCTGAGGTCCAGCAGAACCAGTATGGACACCTATCCATCATCTGAGGTCCAGCAGAACCAGTATGGACACTAATCCATCATCTGAGGTTCAGCAGAACCAGTATGGACACTAACCCATTATCTGAGGTTCAGCAGAACCAGTATGGACACTAACCCATTATCTGAGGTTCAGCAGAACCAGTATGGACACTAACCCATTATCTGAGGTTCAGTAGAAGGTCATTCGAGACTCGAACCAGTGCTGTTTCTGTGCTATGATGCATTCTGAACCCTGACCGAAGAACTTCAAATAGGTCATTTCTATACAAATGGTCACACAGCTGACTTGCAACTACTTTGTGTGACATCCCATTCCTAATCCATACGGTTCAATATGATGTCGGTCCACCCTTTGCAGCTATAATTCAATTCCATTTTATTTATATAGCGTCTATTACAACACAAGTTGTCTAGGCGCTTTCCAAAGACCCCGAACACGACGCCCAAGCAATGATTACATAAACAACGTCAGGTTAATAAAAGGTTTCAGTCCTTCTGGGAAGACTGTCCACAAGGTTTAGGGGTGCGTTTATGGGAATTTTTGACTATTCTTCCAGAAGCGCCTTTGTGAGGTCTCACACAGATGTTGGACGAGAAAGTCTGGCTCTCAGTCTCTGCTCTAATTCATCCCGAAGGGGTTGAGATCAGGACTCTGTGCAGGCCAGTCAAGTTCATCCACACCAGACTCTGTCATCCAGGTCTTTATGGACCTGGTTTGTGCACTGGTGGACAGTCATGTTGGAAGAGAAAGGGACCAGTTCCAAACTGTTCCCACAAAGTTGGGATCATCAGAGTTCCTTCACTGGAACTAAGGGTCCAAGTCCAGCTCCTGAAAAACAACCCCACACCATAGTCCCCCCTCCACCAAACTTTACACTTGGAACAATGCAGTCAGACAAGTACCGTTGTAACCGCCAAAGCCAGACTCGTCCATCAGATTACCAGATGGAAAAGCGCCATTCCTCACTCCAAACATGTCTCCAGTGCTTCAGAGTCCAGTGGCGGTGTGTTTTTTTTTTTTTTTTTTTTTTTTTTTTTTTTTTTTTACCACTGCATCTGACACTTTCCATTACACTTGGAGATGTATGGTTGGATGCAGCTGCTCAGACATGGAACCCCATTCAAGAAGCTCTCTGTGCACTGTTCTTGAGATAATCTGAAGGCCACATGAAGTTTGGAGATTTGTAGTGATTGACTGCAGAAAGTTGGTGACCACTTCACACTATGGTCCTCAGCATCCGCTGGTGCGGCTGACAGTTGATTGTGGAATATTTAGGAGCGAAGAAATTTCACGACTGAATTGGACTTATTTGAACTCCTACTGCAGCAGTTCCTCTTTAACACTTGGAAACAACAAGACCCTTTTTTCTTGATACACCACATGTAATAAAATATGTTTTACTGAAACACAACATCCTTCTCAGGCTGATTTGAATCGTCATGCTACTATGCAACATGGTAATGTTGCATTATTGGTTTTGTCATGTTTTTTTCCAGGAAAACTGACCTTGAGTTGCATCTTTTGCATTTTTTTTTATTTATTTTATTTTTTTATTAAAGGTCACATACTTGCAATGTTCAGTAGTGGTCGGATAGATTAAGTTTCACATATTTTGATGAATGAAAGAAGAAAGCTAATCTATTCCTTTTCCTTCTTTCTTTTTTATTCCTGTTTACAGGTACAACAAAATAGCCCGGGAATGGACACAAAAGTATGCAATGTAGTGTTGAGGTAGAAACATTGCCAACCACCTCTACGACGTAAGACTAGGGGAGCTTCAGATGTAAACAAACACAAAACCATACAAACAAATGAGAAGTTTAAAACAAGATCATGTTGGTTTCCATTGGAGTGCTTTCTTTGAGCCACACCTCCCCTTCACCAGAGTACCTGTAAAACTCCCTCTGCCCCACCTCCCCTCCTCCTCTCCTTTGTCTTGTCCCTCTATTTCTCTCTGTTTGACTGTCTTCTCCCACCCGCCCTGCCTCTCAGCTCACCTGCCCATCCTTCAGTGTACATATTGTCAACTTAAAATGAAAAAACTATGTCCCTTTCTTTTTTTTTTTTCTTTTTTTGCCCTTCCACCTCGTTTACCTCTGATCTCATCTCCTGACTTTTGTATTCAGTTATATTCTGCCACCAAGCGGGCTGGGCTGTCGTTAACCCCCTCCAGTTATCTTTTTTCCTACATGGCTGCGTCCTCACACATCATCACTAAAAGCATTCCTTTGACCATCTGTAAAGCTTCTAGAGGTTTATGGTTGTTTTTTTCTTTCCCTTTTGTTTTTAGGGGAACGGGGGTTATTAAGTTGGAGGGATTTTTACACTCTGCACCCTTTCTTGTTTTTGTTGTCCCAATGATTTCCATCTGTAGAGGTGACAATTCAAGAAAGCAGTTTTCGCACGCGAGTCAAAGGGCACTCTGTATTTTATAAAATAAAAACTCAGAAGTCAATGTGGGTGGTGTAAGATGGAAAAAAAATGCACATGGCCTATTTTGCTCTTCTGTTAAATTCTATGAAAGGACTTGAATTTACTTAATTTCCCCCTTACTCCCTCTTCTTCACCTAGTAGACCCCCTTTTATGTGCGTGCGCACAAACACACATGCATGCACAACTATAACCCCATGCCCTCATCACTTCCACCACCTTTTTCTTTATCCTCAAGGTGGAGGTTCTGGACCAGGTATTTAAGCAATTCATTTTCTTAGTTTAACTTGTGTTCTTATTTCCTACCCCCATAATTCCTTAGGTTGCTTCTTTATTTCTTTCCCTTTTTTTAATTTTTTTTTTTTTTTTTTTTTTTTTTTTTTTTGCTATCTCAAATTAGTGGCTAACATCTTAAATGGCTATGGGACTGGCTTGGGCTCTGGGTGCGAGGAGAACCCACTCTTCTTGCACAAAACCTCTGTATATTGAATTACCTGAGAGGCTCGTTGAGCTTTGTGTGTTGATTAAACTGTGTAATAAAAACCTTCGACTCCTGTGTTGACTCATTCTCAGGCCTTTTTCAAAGACTCCAGACAGCATTTCTCAAAGCCAGGTTGTAGTCATAACAAAGTTACATAAAATGTAATGAGATGAATTTCTTCAATCATTACCACCTGCTTTAACAGATGTCAGAAAGTTACATTGCTAATATTGTGGAATAATGCAAAATCTTGAATTAAACATTTTGATTATGAAGGGAGATTTAAGTCTAAAATTGTTTAATCTTGTAAGGTAAAATAAAATGAAGGGTCTAAATGATAACAATAGACCGATTAAGTCGGTGACATAACTCCATGACTCCAGACTGCGCATAATTGCACTAGAAATACTGTCGCCCTCTGGTGGTGCCACGCTGTAATACATGAACATGGGCGGAAATTTGTTTTACAGTTAGATAACATCTCGCATGTTTAGGAGGAAGTTATCCAACCAGTGGGTTTATTTTCGTTCAGTGTTCGCTTTTATTTTGATGGAAAATAACGTGCAGAAATGGAAGTGATAAGAAATGACTACCAATTAAAATCATTTGGAAACAAGCGGGTCCTGATATGTGTGGTGACTCCTTTCCTTGGTGTACAATTTCCGTAGCCAGTGAGTATCAACCTTTTAAGCCCTAGCGATATTTTCAGGAAAAACGCCTAAATAGACATAACCAAAGTAAATAAAAAATTGCATTAAGGTACGTCTGCATGTTCTTGGTGTCCAGTGACTTCAGAGAACGGCCTCCCCGTCTCAAAATTACTCTTAATATGCCTCAATAAATTGGACTAAACATAAGAAGAAATATGAACTGTCCTTCATCAATGCCATTGGGCACCTCCTGCAACTCATTGGCCACCAGTGTACCAAATTTGATAGGATTAACATAAAAGGTAAAGCTTTTAGTAAAGATACCACAATGTGGACCCTCAGTTTGGCACTAAATGCCAAATAGGTTACTTTCTAATTCCAATGGAAAGTGGCTATAAAATACAACCTCTGGCCATTATAGGGGTTATTTGCCATGTACTGAAGCTTTTGGGGATGACTTTTGCCTTGTACTTCATCACTTTCTGAGAGAATAACCAAATAAACGTATCAATGTCAATGTGCAATAAGAAAACAATTATATATAGTGTGAGCAATTTATTCTTGGAAACATCTATTGCATTTCAAAAAATCTAGTCAGGAATAAAATTGAAAACAACACCAACAATTCAAGGATGGGAATGGTGACCAGACAAGCACACCGCTTGAAGAATTGCGGAGTAGGGGGCCCATAATCTTCATCCGCATCTCCATCATGGTCACTGATGTATGAAAACGGACAACAGATGTTGGAGGGAACATATTCAAAGGACTTATACATCCCAACGAGTTCTAATAGCAAAAACACATGTTTTCATTCATTATAATTCATTATTCATATTTCAGACTAAACACATAATGAAATATGTGCAAATCACAACATCAGACCAACAACTAATTGTCCTGCTATATTGTATTTTTACATGCCTGTAGTGTAGGTATAGGTAGCATTTTATTTATTTTTAGAAAAACACAAAATGATCTGTAAATAATTCTCAATTCAGAAAAAACACAAAAACTTACTCATAAATTGCGTCCATGTCCAGCATGAACGCCTCCTCATCTAATTACTGGTGTCGTGACTGAGTCACGCCAGTCTGCAAGTCTGACGTCTTAACGTCTCTGAATCGCCAATAAAAGCTCTGCGATTTCCGCATCATTGGTACGGTACATTTTCTTTGCCACGGTGGAAAAAACACTCACTAACATGCTATAACGCTCTGAAACTCACTGAAGCTACGACTGATCAACACGGACGCTTCTTTCCCCCTGTGTAATCGGCGTTACGCGTGGCTTTAACTTTACTTGTGTTTTGTAGTCCTTATAACGGTTGGTCTCATTAGACTGAGTAGATTCTCCCATTTCTTCTGACTACAAACATGGCCACATCGCGACTGGATTTACGATTGTTAACCCCCCCCCCCCCCCCCCCACCCCCCCCCCCACCCACACACACACACGTATCTTTTTAATGTCACATAAGTAACGTTAAAAATAATTTATGAACATCAATCTTTGCAGTAAAACACACATTTGCTTATGTTATGTGAACATTTGAGTGAAGTTGAAAACAAGAAAAAACACCAGGAGGAAAGATAATTCTAAGACTGAGTCGGGCAATATCGTTTGAATTCACTAAACGTCAAATCGAAGCCGGAAATGATGTGATGATTATGATCTTGGCATGAAGAGCCTCTTTGTTTTCCGTATTTTCGAAGCACCTCCTCCTTAATCCTTACTGGTTGCCACGCAGTGACGTGTTACGTCGTGCTCCGGGACGGCGCTGGTACGGGCACTAGATACTTTTCATTTAAGCTTCTTACTTGACCTTGTCGCTTGTAACGGCGACCGCAGAGCACCCAGAGAAGACCCAACAACCCCAAACGTCCCTGTCATGTCCCACCTGCCCGTCCTCCCGATGACTGCGGTGCCCGGTTCAGGGTTCAGGTTAACCAAAGGTACGCGTTTATCCTCCCGCAGCCCGCTAGCGTCGCGCGGCTGTGTGCGTTTCGCGTCTGAATTCAGACTCGACGTGATTTCCACCTGACTTTTCTAACAGAGTCGAGCTGCGTCCGACGTTACACGACTTCACTTTCCTCGGTGTGATCGACGTTACTTTTAAAAAGCAGGTCTTGTCCCCTGCGTGTTTGTGAGGCCAGTTGCGTTTTTTTCGAGCTTCGTTTACGACTTCAAATGTGTTTGTGTCGAGGTTGAAGCTGCTCCGGTGCGGCACGTATCCACAAACCCGCTGGTCCACATTGGCGGCAGGCCGGTTTAGTTCATAAAGTGCATCATGTGATTCTCAGTGAACCTCCGACACATGCGACCAGTTTGACGACTGCTGGTTAAAATGAGAAGCAATCGTCCTTAAGTGCTCCTTGTGTCGGTGTGGAAAAGGGTTCCTCGTTTCCAGTCTCATGCATGCACTGCAACTTTATTCAGGAAAACCACTTAAAACAGAACGTTATGAGTAAATCCAGACAGTGGCCAGTTAGTTTAACGTATGGGAATCGATGGTGTTTAATAACGATGTAGAGATATGTGTGTACTTGTCTACCTCCAGAGCATTTGTTGGTGGCTTTGCCTGTTGCAGTGGTCGCAGCAGCTGGAGGTTTTCTAGCCAGCCGCTACCTGAGCAGGCAGAGCTGTAAGAAGGGTCTGGTCAACACATCCATCAGCAAAGACAGTCCTAAAGTGGTCCACAGCTTCGACATGGAGGACATCGGCACCAAAGCCGTGTACTGCCGCTGCTGGAAGTCAAAGAAGGTTAGTTTGCCTTCCTGTTTTTGAGCTTTCTAAAAGATGTTGGGCTGAGAGGCACCGTGGTGCTGGTGTGAACGTCTCAGTGTAGCTCCGCTGGTCATAACTGGGTTACGACGGCCACGCGAAACTGCAGCATTTGGTCATTTTGCAGTCTGTGGTGCAATGAAGTTGCACACTTAACCGGTAATTGTTTTAAGCTGTCATGCGATGTCAAAGACTAGAGAGCTTCACTGTTATTCAACATTAATCATTTACAGAAGGAATAAGAGCTCAGCAATTGGTTAATAAAACATATAATACTTAAAAAACAAATACCTTCGTGAAGCAACTAATATAAGGAACAGTGTACGATGTTTTAAACCCCACTATGACACATCCAGCGTGTCTCTCTCCCTGCGCTCCGTGGTATAAACCGTCATGACAAACGTCCCTTTACAGAAACACTTGCACTCTCCAGATAGAGTAAAGCCCAGGTTGAGGCGTCACTGAACGAAGACAGTCAACATAACTGTAGTGGGTGTAAATCATCATTTTTGTGGGTGTTGTTAAATTATGATGTGCATAAGAACTCTGTCATATGAGTTGGACCACAAATGGCTTAGTTGTATTTGAACTTTATTATATCATTTGATCCTAGTCGGGGAGTAAATGGGGGGGGCGGGGGATACTTGCGGGACTGATACAGATGAGAGGACATTTGGAGGAGGGCGTGCTGTGATCGCTGAAGAGCATGTGGTGGTTCTCTGTAACCTCACATGAGGTTGTTACTGCACAGCTTCATACCCAGAAGTCATTTCAGAGGGTTTGTGGTCTTCAGACTGACTAATGTAATGTATAATATAAATGGGTGAATCAGATTGTATTGATAGGAAACACAACTGCGTATGTAAAGCTGCGCTACAATTTCTGGATGATGGGTTCTGAGATGCACTGAAATGCATGTTCAGGTCATTAACAGATGGCTCGAAAGCAAACGAGCCCCTCCTGAAGTCTCTAAAGTCCTAACAGCCTTGTTTTGCCTCTCGTGCACGGTGAATAAAGGCCAGAGGACACTTGACGTGACCCAGACGTGGCCTCAGCAAACCTAAGAGCCAAAATGTGATGGACAGCAGCTGTTTTGTTCTAACATTTTATTTTAAAATGATAGTTAATGCTGTAAATAATAATAAATATACTCAGTCAAGTCAAGGTTATTTATAAAGCACATTTAAAACAACCAAAGTAATGTACAGATAAAGTCCATAACAACAATAAAACAACATAACATACAAGATTGTATAAAACTATGATTACATGCATCCTGTAAGGTTGCGTTGCAGTGAAAATGCCTTAATTGATAAAAAGCTCTTAACAGGAACATTTCCATGCCAGGGGCCCCGAAAAACCAGAGAAGAGGTCGGGGTCCTTTTGAATCCCCAAATACAATCAGTGGTGCCTTTTTAAAGAAGAAACCGGTTCTCTTTCACTTCTCCTGTTTATGTCCTGGGTAAAACAGGTCCACTGGTGTTTATTTTAAACAGCCAGTGCCCACATCTTGTCAAGTACAAAGTCCTGACCCTGGTCAGACTGTTTTCATCCAGTGTCGTTCGTTTGTCTGCCTGCAGTTCCCTTACTGTGACGGTGCCCACACCAAGCACAATGAGGAAACCGGAGACAACGTGGGACCCCTGATCATCAAAAAGAAGGACCCCTAATCTGTCGGACCAGAGCCCAGCCCTCCCCTCCTTGACTGCTCATCCTCCCGGCCCACCCACATATTGTCAGACTGACAATTACAGTACGACACTGATGCAGCCAGAACCAACTGTTGAAAATCCTCGTGATTTCACGCATTTCGCTCTTCCAACAATTATCGGTATTACTTTGAAATCAAGGATCCTTTCGGGGCAGATAAGGAAGGGACTTTGACAATCAGCACAGTCAGACGTGGTGGTATTTTAATCAAGCTGATGTGGAGTTTGTTTAAAAGCTTATGGGTATTGTTGCCTGTTGACTGGTGTCACTTTTGTCCCCTTTTCCTTGTTGGCTCTTGTCGGAGGGGAACAGGTGGTGGAAACTTGAAACGGGCAGCCCTTCAGTCCAGTCTAGTGTTTCAGTTGAATTCAGTAAAGGCCTTACATTAAAATCTGCATCTGAACACACAAGCCCATGTGAATGTTGCGCAGAATGAGTTTGTTTTTGTTCTTTTGCCGCTAAGTCTAATGATATTAAAGTTCTGCTTGTCTTTAAACGCTCTTCTATTCCATTTTGAAGCGCCAGCTGCTGTAAGGGACCTCTTCCCGTCTGCAGACTGAAGAAACCCTTGTATGTAATCTGTACATTGATTTTCTGCTCGCTGTGGTGTTCGACTCATTGTTCTGTACATTGTTAATAAAACCTGCTGAGTGGTCTGATTTGTGGCCGTCACTTATTTATCTTCTGGACCAAGTTCATATGTAGATGGGAGGAAAGTTCCTCCAAGGCTGCGGAGACGCAGAGCAGGGAGCTGATGGATCAACGGGGATAATGAGTAAAAGGCTGTGTGTGGTGACTGCAGTGGGGTTGCTCGCTGCGAGTGTGCGTGCGTGCGTGCGTGTGTGTGTGTGTGTGTGTGTGTGTGTGTGTGTGTGTGTGTGTGTGTGAGAGAGAGAGAGAGGGGTCTTGGCTGTGGGGGGCAGCTGTGCTGCAGTGTCCACCAACACCAGTGGCCATTTTAAGACGCAGCAGTATTCGTGTTGACCACTAGAAGACGCTGTGTTTACACGGATGGTCCAGGCCAGACGGTGTAGTGCCGTGGGCCCCTGCTCCCATAGTGACACGCACACACACGCACACACACACTGAAACGCACGAGGTGTCTGGCTGCGTGCCAGATGCAACGAGGACTCTCAGAAGAGGTGGAGTGGACTCCACCGTCCCTGTGTGAGGAGTCACCTTCATCAGACAGCTCATTCACAGGAACGCTGGTAATTTTATGGGAAAAAACAACCTGGAATTTCCAGTTCACAGGCTTTAAAAGTGGAGCAGCATTATTTTAAAGCCTCACATTTGCAGACAATTGAGTTTTCATATTTTGTCAATATGTGAATTTATATATAAATGTATATATATATATAAATATATGTGATCCCACAGTTTTTACAGGACATGACTTATGTGGATAAACTGTTTTTTTCCGCTGCTCTCATACCTCCTCATTGAACATTTCTTTTACTTGCTTTTGTTTGTTTACTCAGTATTTAATATTTCATAATATTTGCTCGTCGGTCATGCTCTGGGTCCCCGAAAAACACCCAGACTATTTGTATTGTAATAGATGCTACGTGAATAAAACTGAATTGAAGTGAAATAAATGTCAAAACAAGGAGACGCAAAGTTGGGGTCAATAAACTGCACTGATTAAGCAAGAGTTGGGCTCCCGTGATCAGGGATCTGATCTGTGTTCACCGCAGACACAGTGAATCAAAGTGATGAGATTTTTTTTTAGATTTATGTCAACATGATTGACTGCAGCCTACTGATAATACACCCGTATTAAGCATCGTGACCTCACATCAACGAGCCCGCCGATATTTTCACGTGTATGATTCATTTGCAGCCCCTTCATGCTGTCGTGATTCCCAGTTTGGGTGTTTACAGCAGCCTATGGCAATATCGATCCTGGAAGACGCAGTTTCTGGGTGATTATTTCCAGCCTGCGTGTTACGGTGACACGGACGACTGGGTCTGCTGCTGGTGGTTGGGTTTTGGTGTACAGGTATTGACAACCGGAGCTGTTGGAGTGGACCGTGGACCGCTCCTGAGGACATCGCGGGGTCGCTCTGACCACGCAGCCTCGGCTGCAGAGTCCACTTCGCATTTTGAGCGACGCCCCCAAATTCCGTGCAGAGTGTTTGCAGACCCTCCGGGACGGAGAGGTGGAGGAGGAATCGGCAGCACCGCCGTCCATATACGCTACAATCACCACGCCATTAGTTCATGACTTCATCATATATTTGACAGGAGAGTTCGGGTCGCGTTCGGAAGGTAAGACGAGGCCCTTTTCTCGGCACTTCCTGTTGATTTCCGCGGCTCCGTTTTGTCGCCTTTTGCTGCGCGCAGCGCCGTGTCGCAGCGACCACTCGGACTGTGGTCAGCTCGCCGTGGCGTCGGTCGAGCACCGTCCTCTTAGGTAACCTTAATAACGCCGAAACGATCGATCCGGACTCGCGATCGAGCCGTCTAAATGTTTATAAAGTTGCGGCGTATTAACATGCGTTGCCCATGCTTGATCGGAGGAGTAGTTTTCCTACAAACGCGCACACCGAATATAGCCTGCTCCTTTTTTTATCCACAGCAACCGCATCGTTGCGCACCTCGCTCCTCGTCGTCGATACCAGACAAAAGACAGCCTGTTTTTTTTACGGTCCCTTATTTGGCCTCTCTCTGGTGAATTTAAGCGTTGGCTGGCACACATAACAACAGTCGTCAAAATGTATTTGAAAAGCGCGCTCCACATTTGACCTGCGCATATGCGCATATCTTTGCATATTGTTGTCGCTCTGTTATTGATTGCATTGATATACCGTGAAATTCTTAAAGGGATACTACCTCCTGTGTGCGGAAATCCCTGCCAAGGCATGCACTGTCAGATACGTGCGCCTGTTCACATCTGTTCAAGTAGTTTTATCTGTGAACCTACATACATTGGTGTTTGTAAGGAGGTTTTTTTAGCAGCGTTAAGTAGCTCTGGTTCAAAACATATATCCTCCTCACTTATGCTCCCTGTTTACTTTCCTTTTGGATCTGTCTATGTAGCATTTCTTTTCTTAATCTTCCTGTTTTTGTCCCCCGACTCATTTCTAGCTCTCCAGGACTCCAGGGCTGCTGCAGAGAATGGGAATAGGCACACAGACCAAGGCTTGCCATTTTGGCTGAAGTAACAGCAGGACAGTTGTCAACCCCGCATTGGCTTCAAGCCCCCTCTCCTTCACCTCTTCTGAAGCGCACACAAACGCACAAGGGACAGACACACCTCAAACCCAGCCACTGCTATGTCCACCGCAGTAGACATCGCTGGCCCTTCCTCCCCAGATCAGGCCCACAGCAGTGCTAAAATCCCCAATGAGCCACTAAGACCAAGCCTTAAGCGCTCCAGCCACCCCTACAGCCTCTCCCATTACATTTCCACCCCTTCCCCTGCTGTGGATGTCAAAAGCCTGATCCAGCCCTCCCCAGCTCAGCAACGGGCTGCCCAGCCCGGACACACTAAACCTCGCCGGGCCCCCTCCTGGCCCGACATGTGGGAGTCACCCAGCGGGCTCCACCTGGCCCATGCTGCAGAGCTGCTGATGCGCGCTGGCCTGCTGGCTCTCACCCCCGCCACCACAGAGCAAGCCAGCCTGGGTGCACAGAGCAGCCAGCCTGCTAAAAAGGAGGTTGCAGAGGAAAAGGGAGGAAGGGGAGATGGAGAGGGAGGTGGATCAGGGCCCGAGGAGGAGGAAGAGGACTCTTCTGGATGTAGCACTGACTTCCAACCTTTCCTTGGTGCTTGGTTTCCCTTCAGCCCTGCTCTGTTCCCCATGGCAGGTTTTCAGATGGGGGGAGGTCACTGGAGAAGTGCAGCCATGGGAGCTGAGAGCATGGAAGGGCTGGTGGCCGAAGGTTACTCCCCTGGGTCTCTGGGGGGAGGCAGTGGAGGGAGAAGGAAGAGGAAAAGGTGCGGGGAGTGTGTACCTTGCCGACGTCAGACGAACTGCGAGCAGTGCAGCAGCTGCCGCAATCGCAAGAGAGGACACCAGATCTGTAAATACAGGAAGTGTGAGGAGCTGAAGAGGAAGCCTGGGGGGCCTGGGTTTGAAAGCAGAGTGTCTGGGTTTGATCTAAGGGGGTCCGACTTTACTCTGGGTCTGGCACAAGAGAGGAGCAACGGAGCTTTGGACGGATAGTAATTCCTCTGTTGGCAGTATTTGTCAGAGGATGCTGGTTGGATGATTGTTTGGGAGCTGTAGTTTCATAAACACACGCACACACAGCACACCGTGTTGACATGCTTAGACTGTGGTACAAAGATCTTTAGATCTTGTGATTTGTGAGGGGCTGCAGCTCCACTTAAGAATGTCCACACTTGTTCCCATCCTTTCTTTTGACAATCAGTGAATTGGAGAGGAGAAATGGATACCAATGTGTGTCAATATTTAGATGACAACAAAAATGCTGTACATAGACTGTAAATACCTGGAAAACATTATGTCTTTTTTTACATTGCTTTCCAGTTTGGATGTAAAGTGCTTCAACATACAAAAAAGGAGCCAAACGTTTTGTTTCTAAAGGGGAGTTTTACTTCTGTTGTCCTGACATTAACGCATCAGTAAGAAATGAATGAGTTCAGCCTTGGCTAAATTATTTCATGTGCAACTTGTACTGTATAGCTCTGTTTGCCCTTTTGAAATAAAAGAAATTTGCCATGTGCATTTGTCTACAAGCTTTATGCTACGCCTGCGTACCTGTGTTCGTTTTTAATTGGGCGTATGTGTCTGCTTCCAACCATGTTTCTGCTTGCACTTGCACATGTGTACGCTTGTGTGTGTGCGTGTGTGTGTGTGTGTGTGACAGAGGTTGTGTGGATTATGAGTCACCTAATGGTGTGGCTGAGAGCCTTATCGCAACCCCACAGACGCATACGCACAAGCACACCTACACGCTGCTT
This sequence comes from Xenentodon cancila, assembly GCA_014839995.1. Taxonomy (NCBI): domain Eukaryota; kingdom Metazoa; phylum Chordata; class Actinopteri; order Beloniformes; family Belonidae; genus Xenentodon; species Xenentodon cancila. The sequence goes on from CM026205.1 coordinate 24,014,533, forward strand.
TGGCAGGGCCAGTGTGTGCACTCATGTACATCTAAACTTGACGTGAACACATGATCACAAATTCAGAACACTCAATCAAGCCCCCCCTCTCTTTTTTTTCTTCTTTCTTTTTCACACGCATGTATCACATCATGCGCACAGATTTTAAAGCAAATACGCAGCCAGCTGGACTGAGGCTACAGGGTGGGTTTTTGCTTGTTGCCGTAACGATGGCTGATGTGATAAGACCTTCTTCCTCGGCGCCACACTCCAGGGGACCGCAGGGAAGACGTAACCATGGAAACGGCCGGCCCGAGGTGTCACGCTATAATTGGGCCACGGCTGCACTTCCTGTGAGCCTTCAGTCAGGGGGATCGCAGAGGGACTGTGCGTGTGTATGTGTGTGTGCGTGCATCTGTGGGGGTGGGGGGTTTTGTGTGTATGTGTGTGTGTGTGTGTGTGTGTGTGTGTGTGTGTGTGTGTGTTTGTCAGGCAGAGAGAGAGAAAGCACTGCACGCCAGCCAACGCAGGACACTGCCAACTCATGGAGAAAAGCAGCGAGCTCCAACATCATGCTATTACAACGCTCCCACTGAATGAGAAACACACAGTCTTTTAGTTTGAGTCCACAGTCCAGTGTTTCTTCATCTCCCAGACAAAAGGGGAATTTCAAATTCTTGGATCTGTAGCTCCCCTCCACACACATACACACACCTCCCTTTCTCTCTTCAGTGCCTTTTCTAGTGATTTGGAGCTTAATCCCCCCCCCCCACCCCCTTCCCTGGTCTTGTCACACATAAACACAAACGCAGATCCACACACAGACACACACACCGGAAATCTGTGTCACCCGCTGCCCAGCAGGTCCAGTGACTCCCTGAACGCCTGCAGTCTGGCTCCACTGGCCTGCAAGATGGCAGGAGAGAAAGGGAGGTGGGGGCGGAATGAAGGGGGGGTGGTGGGGGGTGGGGGGCTGGGAGAAGAGGCGGCGATGGAAAGTGGATCCAGGGAGAGGGAGGAAGGTGGGGGTGGGGGGTGGGGGTGAAGGGCAGACCGAGAACGGGGCTGGGGGTGAGGGTGGGGAGGCAAGAGAGCGATTGAAACTGGGAGAGATGAAAAGCAGGCCACGGGGAGGGGGGGTGGGGGGTGGGGGGGGTACTGCATGGAGGAGGACAGGGAGATGGGCAGCAGGAGATGAAGATAACGTGGCCCAAACAAAGGGAGAAAGAGAGAGATGAGTGTGACATCCAATGAGCTGTGACATGGAAGCCAGCTGAAATGTAACAAGACAGAGATGCAGGGATTTTCAGGTAAATGATGGGCACGTTGTCCAGAGGGCTGGTGCATGATGTCACGAACCCCTGTGGAGCCTACATATGTTAGAACCAGTGGCCCAGCCCACTCTGGAGAAAAACTCCCCTCACAATATACACTGCAGTGGAAACAACCTGCCAGCCCACGGCGACCTGCACTGATGCTGGGCGGACCCTCACTCCAGAGCCAGACCTTTGAAATCTTGGCCATTGCGTTTGCTCAGGGACACTGTGTCTCATTGTAATTTTTTTTTTTTCCACCACTGGCTATATCCCCAGTGTTAGGAAATGTGTAACAGCTTCACACAAACAGCTTAGTTCTGAAATCACTTCACATTACGCCTGTGTCACCGATTTGTATTCACTTTTTATTCACAAGCTGCTCCCCAAACAGAAACACAAAGGCTTCTTACATCCTTGAAAAGCTCTGGCTCATCTGCCCCCAGGTTATGTTATGGTGACACAGGGGTCAAAGAGGGCTGTTGACCTTTGACTGCAAAAGCTGTTAAAGGTGGATTCAGAATAGACCAAATTCTATAAACAGCATCATCTTCCTCTGGCATTTTCTGGTGTTGCCATTGAATAACAACTAGAAATGCAGGATTCAAATGAAAGTAATGACGTTGACATTTAAAATTCTCCTGAAGAAAAAAAAAAAAACAATTGGCTCAATCTAATTAAAAATGTATTAATTTAATCAAGAGAAAAAGGGGAAACAGCTTTAAAAACCGTGACATCATGGTCCTTGGTGCTAATGTGTACGACATTCAGTTAATCTTTACCCTGCTGCTGATTGTTGGAAGGCACAGACGTTCCAGGAAGTTAAAGCGCACTGATAAAGTTTGCTGTCTGCACTGATATTTCACCATGGCTTGTTTGGATGCCAACTCATCAGGCCGAACTGATCAATTCCCGTGATTACTGAGCCACGGCTTGCTCGCGCTCGCCTCATCTCTCCTTTGTAAAAGATCCACACATTAGCGCGGTATTTCAGAATCAAAAACGGTGCTGCGCTGCATCAACGTTGGCTGAAACGCGGTTGGTCTGGAACAAACGCCAGCCACAGGCCCCGTTAGCCACATCTGAGAGCTGAATGTCATCATCAGCATGCTGTGTGTGTTGTTTAGTTGTTGATCTGTCGACGCGCCTTCGTCCCGGCTGCTCGTGTCTACAAGCTCAGCGTGTTAACGTGCGAATAAGCAGCTAACAAGCGCGACATATGAAGTCCGATTGAGTAGGGCAAATGTCATTACTGATGTCAAATGATGACGTATCACAACGTCTTGGGAAATCTTCAAACGTAATGTGAAGGCAGCCAGCGCCAAAGTTCCTCCGGTCGGGCCCGGAGTGTCAATCAGCTGCTAATTAGCCATTATTTGCCTAACTGGGTGCAAATTAACTATGCAGCTGGTTCCTTCCTTTCTTCCTTCATTCATTCATTCATTCATTCATTCATTCATTCATTCATTCATTCATTCATTCATTCATTCATTCATTCATTCATTCATGCATTCATTCATTCATTCCTTCATTTTATTTTGTTCATTCGTTTCCTCCATCTTATTTAAATAACATTTTTACAATTCTAACCAAAAGTAATCACATCTTTGGTTTTTTTTTTTAACAGTATTTCTAATTAAAGTCCGTTTGAGTTTTAAATTTCTGACGGTACTTCTGTGGCCTCTGATGGTTTTCCTCTAATCAATAGCTTTTTAACTTAAAACTACTTATAAAAATCTGTAAAAGACACCAAGACACTGAGATTTCCTGTAATTGCACAACAAAAGACTTGTGAGCTTAAGGTTAGTTATGATTTTCAAGTTTAGAGTAGCACTATTAAGTAATGTGATGAGGAAAACAGCCTAACACAAGGATAAGTACAATAATAATTATAAAGTGTTAATGTGGTTTCCCCCACTGACGGCGGTAACGCAGCACAGCGCCGTTTGCCAGCCAGCTTGGAGATCAGAGAGGAAATCAGTCAAGATGACGCTCAGTCATCTTGTATGATGACTTTAACAGGGTAGCGAACTCTGGCCCTGTTTTCAAAAGTAATCTGAAGGTTACCCATTGAAAACTTGTGAAAGGGTCGCTTTATACTTTTAATTCTTCAGGATTTCAGAGGCTTTATGTTTTCATTTTTACTTAAGTAAACAACTTGAATCAGTACTTCTACTTGAATCACGTTGATTCTTACTGAAGTCTCGTCTGCAGCTGTCAGCTTTAAACGTTACGCTGGAACCGGGCTGCATGGAGGCACGTTATGATTGATTGTGGTCAACCTAACCCCTCTACGTTGCTGCGCTTTGCCAAGCTGTCGCCAGGTTCTGCAGGTTCTGCTCTGTTGAGTTCATCTGACTGTTCCTCACTCATTAACTTCCCACAGCAACCGTGTCACAACTAGGAGACGCACAGTCTTAAAGAGAGAGGCTTGTCTGGTAGCAGCGCTTTTCTGGCAAACATATCTTCAATTAAAAAAATACTTTCAAAAGATGAGAATTTCAACAGCTTTAAAAATTACATTCATTTTAGATTGAAAGGCTGGATTGAACCATTGGTTTTGTAATATTTATTTCTTGAAAAAGATTTTTTGTTAGGTAATTTTTCACATGGTAAGTGATTAGCCGGGTCTTCAATTACCTTCAGGGGCTGAAACTAGTGAAAAAGCCGGTAGCCTGTTCTGCTTGTTTGACATATTGCTTTACTGCGACTTCATTAACACAACTGACATATGTTGCAGTGTCCACCAGACCTTTAGATAATATTAAAAGTTTTGCTGACACAGTCAGGACAGTCTTGTGTCCCTGTTTGACCTCTCAGGCTTGACACAAATCAATCAGGAGCACCAGAAGACTCATACCACCCAGAGTACCGACAGATAACATTTCAAGAAGTCAATGACAGCTACTGCTTTTGGAGAACAAAGATGGAGGGGGTTCCTTCAATGTTTTACTGGGAAACCCAACACTGTTCTTCTATATATAGAGGGGCTTTTCACACTGTGTGCATGACTGCTCGTGTTAAGTCACATGAGTCAAGATATATGGGTGGACAGACACGCACGCATACAAGCCGAGGGTGTGGAGGAGGTGAGGGAATGTGGAGAGGCTTATTGAGTTGAGTGTGACGTTTGCTTCCCGTGACCAGACTCTCATTTGCTCCGTCTCCCCAAGCGTCCCGCCCTCCGTCTCAGTCTAAACCGCATGCTAATCAGCTCTCTGTGCTGTCCGTTTGATCTCCGACGGGCTGTTTTCCGATGCATCCCACTGAATAGATAATCTGTGTGTAAGTGACCACTATCTGCAGTTTCTTTGTGTCTTCTCCCTCAGCTCCACCTACCCTCACATGAATGCCATGAACAGAAACAACTTTGTTTGAAGAAAGAGGGGGGAAATAACACAAAACCACACTTTTAGTTGCACTACTTTGTTCTCTTTCAGCTGCAGTGACAGATAGAAACAGTAAATTAACAATACAAATACGTACAAGCACACTGTGTAGAAATTAATCTGTGACCAAGTTAAGCGAGCATGTGACAAAATAGGTAGTAACTGTATCTCAAACACCGCAAACCTTAACAATAACACTGTTGCTTCAGTATATATGTGTGTATGATTCTGTGTTTGATGGATGTGTCCAGGGACATATTTTTCCTTATATTACAATCTCAAGAACACTGGAGCAGAAATGAAACAGCTGCCAAAAGGTTAAAATACCGACTCACAGCTGTGCGCCAGTTTGAAGGTGTTCAAAATCAAATTAGCATCCATAGAAACTTGACTTGTTTTTATGCAAAATCTTGATGATTGGATGGCAGTACCAGTCAGCAATCTTACACACCTGAGCACAAAAAAAAAGTATTTTCTTCCCAAACCAGAGCAAATGAACCAAACTACTGAAGACTTCACTGAGAAAGGTAAAAACAAACAAAAAGAAAAGATGATGAGTAGGCCTCGCATAAAAGGCATGAATTAAACACAAACTAATATATATATGTAACATATATATAACATGTACCATTAGAGTTGTGGTTTATAAAACCCCCAAGACAGGGTTGATCTGCGATTTCTGCCATAAAATCATCAACACCTTGAGGAGGACACCAAACCTTAAAGGGCTCCTGACGAGCAGGTCGGTACTTGTTAATGAATGAGAACGAGGGTTCGTAGGTGAACGTGAATAACTAGAAAAGGGTTGTAAATGTTTAAACGTTTTAAACGTGGGCACATTTGTTCGAAGCCTTCCTCCTTATTCAAACAATGGTTCATTCCTCCTGAAAAGTTGTGAAAGTAGATGATTGTTTTCCATATATTCTTGTATGCTTTTCGTACGTGATGGAAATATAAGAATGATCTATTGTTTATTTGACAAGGATATTGTAAAAGAGCCAAGGTACGGTAGGCACCCCTAAAATCATAATAACTCATTAGATATTTAAAATTAATTGTTCAACTTTAAGTAGTATCACAAGAGTCTTAAATGTTTTTATCAGTCATTAGTGATAAAACTTGCTACTGTGCAGACTATATGTATATATATATATATATATATATATATATATATATATATATATATATATATATATATATATATATATATATATATATATATATATATATATATATATATATATATATATATATATATATATATATATATATATATATATATATATTAGTAAATGCCTAAAAGCAAAAGCTATAAGATAATCTCCAAGCAGCTTCATATTCCAGTGACTACAGCTGGATCAAGGTCCCGGGCCTGTGGCCAGCCTCCCAGGATGTGGCTGCAGAGGAAACCTAACCCCAGGTTGATCAGAAGGGGAGTGTGGATGCGAGACAAAGAGCCAAGCATAACATCCAAAGACATTAGAGCTGAAATCTACGGATACTTTTCAGACACCTCCCACTGGACGCTGATCCAAAACCGAAAACAAAACCAACCACAAATGGTTGATTTAAAAAAGAAATACATTGGATTGTTAATAAATAAACCTGTATAAGCGTGTGTCTTGTTCCTTTAAATAATAAAAAAAAAAAGCAGTATGGGTAAGTTCAGACAGTTTCAGCAGTTTGTTCAGGAAAAGTGGGCTGAAATACCTGTTGATAGATCCAGGAGTCCCACTGGGAGCTACAGAGATTGTGTTTCAAAATATCAGGGGTACATCATTTTAGTCCATTTCTTTTTCATTGCAAAGACTTGATTTGTGTTAAAAATAGAATATTTAATAATGGATGGCAAAGTTATTTCTGAGACAGATGTGGTTCTTCTTTAAACGATTCTCGTTGTGAAAGGAAACCACCACATCTGTGTACAGCCTACAGTCTGTTTATGATTTACTGCAAAACTGGTAGTTTTATTTTATCCCAGAAGGAGGCTCCTGTCATACTTCAGTCAGTGGTTTAAGAAAGTCAATGACAAGTAACATGGATCACATTTATAATGATGTTGATCAATAAAATGGAAAATGCATGCAATTTTTCTTTCAGTTGCTAGTAAGTGCAGCTTGTGACACATCAGCGATGAAACCAGTGTTTTTTTGACCAGTCGACAGTGTCTGTGTGTCTGCCTGTATCTGCACCCGCCTGTCAATCACAGGCGCTATGTAAATGTGTTTCAGCTTGAATCCAGGTTGACTTTAGTTCAGAGGCTCGCTGGCCGCTCTCTCAGTCACCACACTGTTTCTGTAGAGCAGACCTTGAAATCAACTCTAATATAGTGCATTTTCAATTCGCTTCCAGTGTTGAAGCAAAGATCCTTTTCTTTTACTGTAGCTTAAGCCATCGCCGCGTTACTGAGCTGTAACAGCTGCACGTTGCTCAGTACTCTCAGTAGCTTCCTTCTGAGTCTTCAAGGGTCAAGTATTGTCTTACTGCAGGAATGACACAGAAACAGGTCTAATGGACCTTTGGTGAGCTTTTTCGTTGTAGATGAGCCGGTTTGACTGGTACGGGTGGTTTGTTTAAGGGTGGTGACCTGCTGTGTGGATCATCTGTGAATGCTTTCCTAAGATGGACCACGCGTCCTCTGCTTTCTGACTCTTCTCTGCAACTCTGTGCCTCTGCAAATAGAAAGAACGGTCAAAATTAGTTGAATAAAACCTGTGTTCCTTTGATTTGAGGGGAATGTGACTTGTGTTTGATAAGTGTTAGATTTATCTTACACTAAAAAGGGGCTCAACTTCTTCTATACCCACTTTGCGTGCACTTAATGTGATATATTTAACAATTAAAGCAGGTAGTTGTAATATCTCTGACTATTGCACATGGATACAAACATGGATAAATCATCCTCTCTGCCTCTTCCAGCTTCTTTTTTATTCTCACCCCTGTCCTGTGCACTCGCTCTCTCTGTGTCTGACAGCTGGGCTTTGAGCGACTGGTTGCCGTGGTTACCAAGACGAGGCCTGTACAGAGGATCCCAGTCGCTAATGGTGTCCGAGCTCTCTGATTCACTGTCACTGTCCTCCGCTGGGTCCTTCAGGTCGCCGTCCGCACTGCTGGAGTCCGAGTCCTCCTCAAACAGCCGGCTGGCTGGTGAAGCAGAATCTTCCTGCGTATAATTGAGGCACAGATTGATCAGACGCCAACGCACTGATCATTTCATTTCCTTAAACTAAGAGTCAAACACGGACTCACGTTAACATGTGTGAGGGGCAGCTTGATGTCATCCTTGACGCTGAGCTGCTGGGCTTCTTTTTCTGCCAGCAAGTCCACCGTCTGGATGCCATTCATCCTCTCAGTATGAAGTCTGGAGCACCAGGACATTTGTGTTTAGTCCCAAAGACAGTTATTCCAATCTCTGAATCAGTTCTTGACTCTAGGTGAATGATTGACTGAGGCTGACTGAAACTGTTTAGTCCACTCTTGGGCTTATCAGAGAAAAATCAGAGATTTGTAATAGATTTTTGTTTTTAGCCTCATGAACTACAAGGTACTTTCCAAATACATAAGTATCAGGTGGATGCTATGTTGCTTGAATTCTTCCATACACATTTACAGTGAAAGTGTTTTTACCTGTTGTTCATGAGGCTCTGGAGCACTTTGGAGGCCCTGAGTTCGTCCACCTCTCCGATTATGTTGACGCTCACGTCACCATCGCGACCAAGAAGCCAGGTCACATGTTTACTGGCAGCTGGAAACAAACAAACAAACAAAAAACAGGAAAACAAAATTGGTAAAACTATGCAGCAAAACTATGTTTTGGTCCAACAGTGACAGGTTCTGACTAAAACGGTCCTCTCACCATGAACCGATAATCTCAACATCAGCCAGTAGGTGGTGCTGTCCTCTAAGTGTAAAGAGTAAGCATGTTGTGGGCCAGCAACAGACTATCTCACGAGTAGGTGTGTTTTGTTTTGTTTGTTTTTGTTTTTTTTGCTTGGCTTGTCTTTAGCTCATGTTACACTTCACTCCCAGATTGTCTTATTGCACCCAGGCTTCCACCATTATAGGTGTTTGTGGCTCACGTAGACCCTATCACCTTAACTGATTCACCTTCACAAAAGGAGTGTGTGTGTGTGTGTGTGTGTGCGTGGGTTGGTCGGTGGGTGTGTACGTGGGGGAAGGGTGGTGTTGTTTACAGAACTCTATCTCCGCCAGTCACGTCGTTCTGGGGGCTGAAAGCTGAATGAGGCTGAGTAAAGCCTGTGATCTGAGGCCTCGTCATGCTTTTAACCTCATATTGAGTTACCATATTTGTTTACGCAATCTCTGCCATGTCACCTGAGAAGTGACCAAGTGTGTGCCGTCTGCGTGTTGGCGTTGCACATCATGAGCTCCAGCTGGACGCCTTTCATCTTTTGGTCACTGTGCTGTTTAGTGGGACGCAAAGGCGAGCCACTGAGTATGTGCAAGCCTATAAACGTCCCATACAGGCGCAAGTGAATCTCAAACTGTCAGAGAATATTTCTATTACATGCTGCATTTGTGGTTCATTAGTGGGCTTGATAGTAATAAAGACAGGCAGCTCGGCTCTCTGGTGGATTTGACCTCTGTGCCACGTTATCAAAGCTATAAATGAGTAACATGACTGTGGGCTGTGGATACAAGCGTGTGTGGCCAGGTTTACGGAGAGTTATGTGAGAGTTGGTCTTTGGGGACATCAGGCTGAGATGTTCACCCCGTATATTCTTAAGTTTTATATGACAGTGCACAACTACATGTCATTCTCAAAGAATGAACAAAAAGACAGATGTCTTTGTCAGTTGCTTTCCTGGAAATCGGTGTTTTCCCTGACCTTACCGAACCTCTTGATAAGAGCACCTGCGCTGGATTACAAATGGCAGAAAGCTGCTGCTGTACACTCAGGACTTTGAGTCGTCAAGCCGCGCCTTTGACTGTGAACTTGTGGCAGGTATTTTGTCACCCCAGGTAGCGCAGTGTCATCACTCAGTGTGGAGTGGGGTTTATTTTGGCAACTGTGTCATGAGTTAACAGCTAAAAATAACCTGTTGTTCATTATACCAATGGAGAATTACATATTTATATTTTCCCCTTTTTACACACACACACACACACACACACACACACACACACACACACACACACACACACACACACACACACACACACCTTATCATGCTGGTAATCGGAGAGTCTTACTACACAGCTTGTGTGTGTTTTATTTATCACGCGTACTCACTGTGCACTTCTCCAGAATTTTCATTCTTGAGAAGTAAGTTGGAAATAATTTGCACGGGCAACTTGCAAAATAAATACAGCCTAATTGAAATGAGTAACAATGGAGTGATTAAAGCGTCTAATGAAAAAACGTTTACATGTGAATGTGAACAAAACGGTTACATGTGAATAATCAAGAAGCCCAGACTCCAACATCAGTTCTACTATTTCTCTTTTCTTTTCTCATTGGCTATGCCTTCTCTAAGCCTTTTTCCCGAGGACGCGAAGCTACATGTTTTTGTGGTTTGAAGGGTGGGCTGCTTTACAAAGAACGGTTTCATAGACAGGATCTGTTTATTTAATTGCATGCATTCATTTTGTGGTTTGCTCTGTAATTCTAAAATGCTGTTTTTCACTGCGTCTCTTGTTTTAATTAACACTGTCAATTAGTTTAAGTCTGCCAAAGCTGTGATCGGCAGACCATGCCAAAGCACGAGGCCAGCTGTCGGGCAGAAACTCTCTTCTGTGGTGGAAGTGAAACAATATTTTCCTTCTGACGTGCGAAAAGTGCTCCTGCTTAAATGTGCGGCTTGTTTACATTAAGTGAACTGGCAGTGAGACACTGAAATGCTTGATGTCAGCGTTGGGAAAACATCCACGGTTTTCAGAAGACTCCTTAGCTTTATTGCCCACTTTAAAAACATTTATTAGAAAAGTATTAAAGCAAACTGTTAAGCATCACTTTGATGCATTAACTTACTATCTTATTGGATGTGAAGCAACACTGTTCAGTCTATCGCTGTCACTCTGCATGTGACGCCGGCTTTTTACCGGAAGGATGTGAAGATTCAGCAGCTTCCTCTTCTACCAGTTACTGTGACTGTCATAAAAAGGCCATATTTACCAGAAAACCCTTTTTTCATCCTGCAACAAAATATTGTTTCTCCAATCATGTTTCGCTCTTTTACGTTCCTGGAAATTAAATTGAGATTTTAGGTTTAGCGGAATAACGCATGTGCTCTTCTCGCCACGTTTGACCCCGTAGTGCCGCATCATATTTGATTAATTTCTGAGACCTCTGAAACAACCCCATAAAATAAAGGAGAAAAAAAGCTTTATGCAAACCAAAAAATTATAAAAAAATATAAACAACTGAATAAAAAATACATAAACTTCACTATAATGTGAAAAATAATTACTTAGAAACTGTTAAATACAAAATTGGAAGTGTTTTTCATTTCAATATAATATCAAGGCATCAAATTTTAAAAAGTGGAATTTTTTTGGGTGTTATTTTTTATGTCAGGCATTAAAGGGTTAACTAAAAGTCTCAAAGGATGTAAATGTTGTTCTTTACCTTTGTTGGTTCTGGTTTTCCTGCTGTTCTGCCCTTCCATCTCCTCCTTCTCTTCCCGCTCTCTCCACCGGCGTACCTGCTCCTCTCTCATCTTCAGGAACAGGATCCTCTTCTGCTCCTCACTTAGGGCCTCCAGCACCTCCGGGTCCACCCACATATCTTCAAGGATTTTGGCCAGCATTCTGTCCGTTTTCCTCAGACAGCTGTCAGCCTCTCTGTCTCTCAGCCCAGCGGGTCCTGTTTCAGCAGCGGCGTATGATCGCTCCTTTTCCTCCTCTGCTCAGAGTCAGGTTCCCTTTTTCTCCAAAAGATCTGGGATCAGGTACACCCTTTACTGCTGGAGGAGGTCACTATTGTGTCCTTTGTGAAGCGCTCTTGTATCAGGCTCTCTGGAGGTGGAGGTGCAGAGTGTCCGGATCAGCTGGGCAGAGAAGACTGCTGCTGTGGTTTTTAGAGAGACAGAGCGATTAGATCCACCGTATTGTTTTGTCCCTCTCCATTCAGTAGTGTTCTGGTAGGCTTAACACAATGGGCCCAAAGCAAATAATTCACAATGCCAAGTGTAATGCGTGTGTGCTGGTGGGCTGTATGCGATGAGAATGCCGTCTAGCTTTCAAACACTCAACGGCAAACAAGGGCAGGTTCAGTATTTCAAAATACACAAACACACACTCACAGGGCGGGGTGCGATGACCCCATGCTATCTGTGGGTAACAGACAGTTTTAATGGCTGGGTTACTTTTTTTGCAGACACATTTCTTTTCACTTTAATGACACTTGCGCTTGTTACGAGTGGATCAGGAAGTCCTCAAACTAAAAATCCTAGAAAAAACACTGCAGCTTACGCTGTGTGTAAATAAAAGCACGCACATTTGAAAAGTGTGTGTTGCTGAGCGGGAGACAATAGGGTTTGCATCTGGGGTGACCGTAAACCAATCTGCGCTTGAGGTTATCTAACATTTCAGTAAAGGATTAAAGGCTAATAAAAGTCGCGACTACACCACAGTAAAATCATTGACTCTCTAAATGTCACATTAGTTATAACAGCCAGTGTCGTCAAGCAGCTAATGTAAAAATCAGTTGAATGAGTTGTTTATTCTTTCATTCAGTGAAAGCTGTAAATCCATTTGAGAAGTGACTGTTAAAAAACAAGACAAATACACCCAGCCGCATTCAAAGACTTGTAAGCAAATATCCTGCTGCAGATTGTTCAGACTTATACCTGCCTCACAGCTCCTGCAATCGGCTGAACAGTTAGATTAAGCATGAAACCATGCCCAGAACCCATGCAGACACATGGCAAAAAGCGCAACTATGTCATTTAAGGTAAAATATCCAGCTGTGGCTGCATGCCAACATGCAAATAAGTCTGGCATTTGCCTCTGCCTCGCACATGCAGAGCAAAGAAAGACAAGGCAGGGAGAGGAGGGAAAGGTATGTGCATGGCATACTGAGAGAAAAGTTTCTAAAGTCTCTCAGTCGGAGCAAACACTGGCTGTTTCACACTGACAGAGAAGACTGTGAGAGATAAATTAGCTCAGACGGGTCATAGAATGGCAATCAAACAACAACGACAGGCAGAGAAAGAAAGGAGGAAGAGCACAGAGAGGAGGGAGAGTGGACTCACTCAGTGGCTGCCAGCCTGTAGCATCTCCCAGCACTGCCGTCCCAGTGGGATTGGTAACGATGAGGGAGTGTGAGGCGAAAGAGTGTGTCTTTGTGAGTGTGTGCTGTTGGTCTGGTATCAGATCAGTCGTCAGCAGTGGTATGCAGGCTTGACTCTGTGCTGTCGCATTTGTACTGAATAGCAGTGGGATGATGACATCACTGCATTTGTTTATTTTCTCTCCTCCTTCCTTCTCCTCCTCTTTCCTTCTCTTCTTATCTCCAGTTTATATTGTCGGAATCTTACAAAGAATTTAGATAACGGGAATGGGGGAAATGATAAATATATGCGCATAAATGTCTGTACAATTACTATGTAATGTAACATTTCACTATGCTCAAGGACTGGAGGAATTTAATTTCCCCTGACAGGTCCTGTAACTTTTCCATCTGTGGGATTTTGGGAAATGAGCGGTTGTCTTATTTCTGCACTTACTATCTAAGTGACAGTGTATAGCAGTGGTCGACCCCTTCTCCATCTCTTTCTTCCTTGAGGAAGCCTTGCAGGTTATGCAAACCATTAATCACAACACCACATGTGCAGGAAGGAATCTGGGTATGTATTCCACGGGAGTTTTCTGTCAACAGGTTGTTGACACAGATATCATATCAGCAGTCATTGTTTTGCGTTAGCTCCACCCCGTGGAGCCAGATCGGATAAGTCCTGTTGGACGGTCTGATAATCGTTTGCAAGCTTCTGTGAAATCACAGCTTTGAATACCGTACAAGTGCATACCTGCATGCGTGATTTGAACTGGCTCGGCAGTGTAATGCTACTGTGATTCCTGCAGTGAGTATATAACCCCGCCCCCTTGGGTTTAGAAAGTGTTTCACAGCGTTAAACCTTATAATGTGTTATTTTACATTATGTAAATTATATTTTTACTTACATTTTAAGAAATAAATGCCGTTTTCTATTTGGTTGAGGTTTGTTTCTCTACCGTTACTAATAAGGAATCATTTTTAATTGATACTCTGACCAGCGCAACATAATCGAGTGAGAAAATCAGCAAACTGAGTAAAATCGCACTACAGATTAACTGAAAGAGTTAACAATGTTAATTATATCCAGTGGAGCAAGTTTGTCTTTTATCGCTCTTCCATCTTCTTCCATCTTCTTTTATTTTTAAGCCTAAAACTGTATAAGACCCAGTTTCAAGGTCATACATGTGACTTCTTATGTAATGAAAGATGTAAAATTATTAAATCAGAGCATCAATCCCTGTAAGAGCACCAAATGGCATGTCATATGACAAATTATTTATTTAAAAGCAGGTTTGTCCTATTGAGATCAAAGATCTCTGTTACAAGACAGACCTGGTCAGGAGGTCAGCAGCATAGTTACATTTACATCTAACAACATTAAACTACATAAAACACTTCCACGCACACTGCAGAGATTTCACCAGAGCTTTAAACTCATTCAACAAGGCCGTGCAGCTGCACTGCAGACTCTAATTTATTCCAAGCATTAGGTGCCACACACTGAAAGGCTTTCTTGCCCATTATAGAATTTAAATTTATTATAAATTAAAACAAATGTAAGGATATGAAATTTATCTCTGCTGAACCTAACCCACAAATTCATTTTTACAAATATGGCGCATAGAAAAAAAAACAAATATTGGGACCAGAGACTGAAGCTAAGCTTGCACTCTGCTCGACATTACGTAAACTGAAACCCTGCAGCTGCGACAGTCAATTTCCACCAAAACCCGTGTTTCAGTGATACCAGCCACCCGTTTGTTTACCTCTCAGTTTATCACTTGTATCAGGGCAGGAACCTGAAGTTCAGGTCACAAACACATGACTACTCACAGGTCTGACTGTGTCTGTGGACCTACAACAACTCATACAGGCTAAGTGATTCTGATTCCTGAATTTACCAATCTGTAATCTCTGATCACCTTATTCAGCATGATTCACAACGTAACAGCAGATGTAGCTTGGAAGCTCACCTTCTGTCCTGATTTATTCTGATTTATTCTAAAGTGGTCAATCTAAGAAACATTGGTTGGTTTTTAATTTCTAATTTGCTTGAACATTTGTACACATAAAGCAACCTTCTTTCTAATCACCCTGTGGAGATACATTTTCATTTCTGTTAATAGGAAGGACTAACAATGACATTTTTTTTTTTTTTTGCCGGTAAGGAAGAAATGATTCATCCTTCACCTGTCACACTGGTACCTATCTGACGACTCGGACACACCTTGGGAAAGTCCCGGCTTTTATCAACACATTGCGTTGGGTTTATGCGTGAACAGCACCCTCTGCTGGAGGGATGCAAAACTGCAAGTGAAATCAATAATGTGTGAAAGGTTTCTGAGTAAAACCTCATGAGACAATACTCGCATACTAAAAGCACATCTGCAAAACACAGTTACTAATCTATCCGTAGCATGTATGTAAAAAAATAATTATTATATCATTACTATCTAAACAGCATAATCATATCTTTGTATGATCTTTAATAGACAAGCTGGTGTTGAGCGATATGGTCTCTAGTTTGAATCCCAGCTGTCTAACGAGCTTGTTTGTTCTCCTTGAGTTTGAATACTTACTCCAGTTACTTTGGCTTCCCACAATCCATGTTAGGTATATTGGTGTTTCTATTTTGTCCATTGAAATGAGACTATATGCTTGTTTGTCTTGCATGCCTCTTCATGACAGTTTGATCCTTCTGCGACCCTGAAGAGCATAAACACACACATACACCACAGACTATGTTATTTATCTCATACTTTGTCTCTGATACCTACCAATCCACCTGCAGCTGATTCTAAAAGGAGGTTGCAGTGTTAATTTTTGAAGTGGGTTGCAGTGTTAACATAAATCTGTTTCCATTTTTAAAACTATTTTGTAGGGCAGCCTCCAAAAATACACAGCTTAAAACATTTCTATGACCTCTAATTCAACGTGCATTGTAAAATCGGAAAAGACCGTCATTAAGTCTTGACTGACACTAACTATGCATGAAAATGCTTTTGTTAGAGTACATGATGTATAACTAGTATCCGTAATTCATTATGAAATCTCACTCTTCCCATCATGCTTCTTAGGTCTCATTCAGGAATATTACCAGGCAGATTTTCTGTGGGAAAAGTACTTGTGTTCCCATGTTCTCGCTTAAGCTGCCCCATGTTTAATGCATGGACTGATATGCTCCAAGAAGAGGATGAGCATTAGGATTCACAAGAGAGGTACATGTTAAACAGAGAAGTATTATTTAAGTTGCCAGTTTGTTTAACTGCTTGTGTGAACTGTGCTGGACGAAGTTCCCTTGACATCCTTGCATGGTCCTGCTTTCATTCTTTGTTGTTTTTTTGTACATAAGTTTCATAATAAATTAGAAAGAATCTTAACAACGTTACTTTAAGCATGCTGTAGTTATTAGGTACAAACAGTGAAATGTGTAAACAAATTAGTCTAAGTATGGCTCTAATTTTGATGACCAAAGCATTTTAAGTTTTACACAGCATGCCTGCAGATCCATTAGGTCATGTGCTTGGACACCTGCAACTTCAAATCTCCTTTTAGCTCTTTCTTGGTCTCCACAGATTCTCGGAGGAAATATTTGAATTTTTAGACTGAAAATTATTTTTGCACCAGCTACAAAAGAAAATATCCTGTCTGCTTTTGGTGTTGGGACACATACCATGTAAGGAAGCTGTACTCTTTTCACATGGATGTTGAACTGGCAGAGCAATGATTTGTATTCCCTGCACTTACAAAAGAGTGGATGCAAAGTCTTCAAAAGACATATGTTAGTTGATTAGAGGCCAAGGCGCAGCTGGCTCACATGAGAGCGAGTCCTCTAGAGCATCGACATGCTGCCAACCTAAACTATTCTGATTCCATATTTTCATTTGACTTCCATATTTTTAACTTGGCACACAGTGGCAGAGTGTGGCACTGTTGCCATGGTAACCGGGCTGTCTGTTGACCGGGATGCCCAGCAGACTCATAGTTGGTACGCAGACGCAGTTTCTCTAACACACATGGCACATTCTGTCTCCATGTTGGCAAGGTCGTCATTGTTTTCCTCTTTTGCCTGCCTGATCATCTTTCGTTCCCAGTTTCACACATACAGTGGCGCACGTGTGAACACAAACACAGATTAGGTTTATTCATGAATAAACGCGGATGTGTCTGTACATTTTGGCTGTCATTTACTGTAAGAATATTGTCTGCAGAAATGTTGCCGTGCCCTCATTTGTCTCTGTCACAGGGAATGAAGTGTGTCATTGTAACCTGCTTTTTAATGTCTGTGGATATAATGACCCAGATGAGAACCACACACGTAGACCGACACATTTTCATGCGCACACACACACTGCATTTGCTGACATGCTGTGTCCCCCTCCTCCTTGAGGGTAATGAATGCTGGTGAGGTTCTCAGGGGAATCGTTGGATTCAAACACAAAAGCATGCAGCTCAATAATAATGTCCAGCGTGGAGGAAAACATGAGGTTTCACATTTTTTTCTGCCTAAATCTGTCAGATCAGGCAAAACTGTTGACAGATAAATGCTGCTGTACAAGGACATTGTGTTGATGATGGTGCATCATTGCTCATTTTTGCTACAGTCAGTGTTTCAAGTAAACACTTTTAACAGATTTTTTTTTTTTTCGGTGTGGGGGGGGTTTAAGTTGTTATTTTGTGGATTTTACTTTGGATAAATTTCAGGTTCTGCACAAACCAGAACAGGAATAAGTGGTTATAGAATATGAATTAATGGATGGATGCACTTAAAGGATGCATTCTTTTCACTTGCAACAGTTACAGCTTTGTTGACCTGCGAGTCATTTATTTTGCAACCAGGAAAATGCAAGCACAATACTCGCTCTTTTTCCTGCTCACAACTGGAGCTTCATCACCTCCAGACAGAAATATATGTGTAACCGAACTGGTCATGACCTTTTTGTTCCTTATATATTAACTATTGTTTCTTCACGGGAAAACTGCAGCAGCTTACGAAAATAGAGCCTCAAAAAACAACAGCATAAAAACCCAACAAAGAATGGAAAACATGAAGTGGATCCTTCAAGTGCTCTGTGTTGCTGAGTGAAGGCCTAGTGACTTATTTTGGTTTGAGCACAGCCCACGGACCACCCATCTGAACTCAATCTGGGGATTTAGAAGACCATGTCAGGACACCTTGTTGTACTCCTCAGTAGATTATGAACTGTGGTAGAGCGCATTCTCCTGTGTTGAAGTCCCTATTGCTTTGTGGGGTGTTTCCTTTGGTTTTGTAGCAAAACTTTCAATTGTAACAGGTTGATTGGCATTATTTGTTTTTCCAAGCAGTGGCTTTAATGTTGTGACTGATTAGCGTATGACACCCATAAGTTTATGAGGAGATTTATGAGAAAACAAATATTGGGTGTTATCATGGGAGCCTTGGTGAGCAGGGAAAAAAGCTTTTAAACAACTTTTTTTTTTCTTTTTGCAGTAAATGTTTATGCACAGTCACATGCCGACAAGCCTTTACGATAATTTACACATTTTCATGTAGTTCTGTGATGAAAATCAAAGACCCGCCCCATGTGTGAACATTTTCTCTGATCTATGCATGTTATATGTGTGCATGCTCTGGCTCCTGATTGTGCATTTGCGCTCCCATCTGTCTCAAAGAGCTCCCTGTTGCTTCGCCTGCCAGGACTGTCAGAGCCCCTCCTGTAAACTCTGTGGATCAATGCTTGTGTGCAGGATTCCTCTGTTTAAGTCCACCTCAGTCAGCAGCGCTGCATCCTCTTGTGTACGTGTGTGTTTCCTCGCGTCAGTACCTGAACACATGCTCACAACTGTGTCTTTATCTTTTTAATGAGTTCTGTGCATGAGCATGTGCAGAGCGCTAAAGCATGTCTGGGTGTGTGTGGGTGCAAACATCATGCGCTGTTGTCTACACACACACACACACACACACACACACATACACAAAAACACTGGAGTTTTGTGCTACAAGCGAAAGACACACACTCAGTCTGTCTGGCACCTCCCCCTCGCTCTGATTATGCTCACAACGTTATTACTTCAGCACAGCAGCATCAGCACATTGATTTATCTCCCCCAATGCCTGCTTTCATTTCATATATGAACACACATGTACACACAACACACCCGTTGTGACTGAAAATATGGACACACACACATAAATAAGTGCACACGTAAAAGAACACGTATATATACAGCATTTATATATATTCTGCCAACACAGCCATGCACATTAACACACTTATGTGCATCATTACGAGAGACCACCCGCCCCAGTGAACCAAAACACAAGCTGTTAGCTTTTCTCCTTACCCATTACTTTCCCCTCCCTCCCATTGTCACATCAGGGATTTCCAGTGTTCCCAACACGTTGCCTCAATCATGGCTCTGCAGATGTCACTTAGCCGCAGACACTCTTCTTCATTTCTTCATCTATCCATCCCTCTGCCTCTCGTGGGACATGGAGGAGGAACAGAACAGGGAGCAGTGAGTCCATGCGTGGGTGTGTGTGGCTAAAAATGGGGGAAGGGAGCTGGGCAGGTTAATGAATTAGTAATTAGGATTGACATTGCGTCTGCTGTGGGTTTCCCCCAAACTATTTCCACTGGTCAATTTGTGCATTCTCTGAACTATCTTTGTGATCGCCAACCCTGCATGCACCCCCTACCTTTCTGCTCCCCTCCTCCTCATCTTTTTCTTGCGCTACCCCCCTCTACCTGTCCTGCTGGGCAGGCCTTGCTTCTCTAACCTTCTCCTCCCCTTGTCTTGAAACACACCCAGCTCTTTTGTTCTATCCACATAATCTTTGTTGCCTTATTCATTGCGTTTCTTCTTCTTAATCTCTTTCCCTCTCCTTCATCTTCTTTATTTATCTGTTTTCAGTTACTCTCCCCCTTCTAATGTCTCCTTCTAATGCGCTATTGATTGCTGGAGATGACCAAAGGCTGAAGGTTTCAATCCATGCTGTTACATTAAAACTTGGCACTGTTGCACATTTTAATAGATCCTTAAAAGCCCACTTGAGCAGCAAACAATGCAGAGCCATATACCTGTATACTGGTGGGCTTCTGTTCATGACCTTGAGCTGCCTTAATAAGAAAGTACTATGGTGTATAAAGACAATGCATATGGTTTGACGCATTGGGCATGCTGCTACAGCGGACCTACGCTTGCCATGCTTTGTCAGGAACAGACGGGACAGAAACCAAGGTGTACTATTGAAAAAATAAAAATAATATGAATAATATGACCAGGATCTTCAATGTTTTGATTTATCACAGGAATCCAGTACAATAATTCTTTTATATTATGATATTTACTTTATTGCTCTGTTCACAGCAGCTTTTTAAGGAAGCAGACTAAGGCACAAATCCACTTGTCCTCCCTCTTCTCTAACGTGTTGCTCTATTGAAATCTGTGGCACAGCTTTGCACTAACCTGGACAGGGGCAGACAGGAGACAGGGGCAGTTCGATGAGCAGTCAGAAGTCACCCCGGTCAACAACGCTCTTTGAAAAACTCACAGATGCTTCCCGACGTGTTGACACATCTCTGACTGAAGGCAGGTATCTAGCTTGGCAAATATGGAGATGTTTGTGAATTCCCGTTCAAGCTGCAGCCTCTCTGATGCCGTTGACGTCACCATGAGGAAAGAAATCCTGCGGAGCAAGGGGCAGACACTGTAAACATTCAGGGAAATGCAATGAATTTCAAAAGATTTAATGTAGGTACTTTTTCATAACAAACTATTTTTACTTTCTGTCATACAGACAATCCCTGCTTTCTGCCTGGGCCAATCCAGTCATTCAACATTAGTTGTTGTCTTTTCTTTTTTCACTCACATCCTAAATAACAAAACAAACAGCTACAGTTACACCTCTTCTGTTTAATATTTACATGCTTCCATTGGCACAGATTGTAAAGAACAACAAAATAAACCGCTTTGCAGATGACACACAGATATATAATATAATGTCACCAGGAGACCGAGGCCCTGCACAGGTCTCGGTAAATGCATTGATGAAATTAATGACTGAATGTGCCACAACTTTCTCTAGATAACAAAAACAAAACTGAGATAATTGTCTTTGGAGCCAAAAAAAACACCAAGCAGGCCATAAATCTGGGTGTAGTGATGGACTCAGACCTACATTTTGAAAAACACATTAAGAAAATGACAAAGTCAGCCTACTATCACCTCAAAAATATATCAAGGTTAAAAGATCTGATGTCCTCAGCAGGACCTGGAAAAACTAGTTCATGCATTCATCTTTAGTACTTAATTATTGTAACAGCATCTTTACTGGTCCACCTAAAACATCAGTTAAACAACTGCAGCTCATCCAGAACTCTGCTTTTCAATAAGACCAAAAAACTGGACCACATCAGTCCAGCTCTGAGGTCTTTACACTGGCTGCCTGTCCGTCAGAGGTCAGACTTTCCGTTCCGATGCTGGTCTATAAATCTCTGAATGGTCCAGGACCAAAATACATCAGTGACCTCCTGACCCAGTACGGACCTTCCAGACCCCTCAGGTCATCTGGATCCAGTTTTTTATCAGTTCCCAGAGTCAGAACCAGACATGGAGAAGCTTCCTTCAGCTTCTCTGCTCCACATGTCTGGAACAAACTCCCAGAAAGCCTCAGATCAGCTGAAACACTGAGTTTATTTAAATCCAGGTTGAAGACTCACCTGATCTCAGCTGCATTTGAATAAAGACACAAATCCACATTGTTTTATGTTTAAACTTAAGTTTCAAACCTTGGTAAAATGTAACCACTGATTTTATCTATTGTTATTTTTCTTTCTTTCTTTTGTTTACATTTTAAATTATGCTTTATATTTATGTGATGTTTTAATGTGTCTGTAAAGCACTTAGAATCACCTTGTTGTGATATACAAAAAAACTTGCCACTAGTTCCTTATTTAGTTCATCATCAAATTAACAGCTTATGTTTTGCACGTGGTGCACATGGTTACTCCTCATTTCCTGCATGTTTTTTTAAGTTACTTAGTTTGAAGCTGGTTAGGTGATCCAGTTACTTTTAAATTGCGCTATATGATCCTTCCTAGTTGTGTGACCCCCTCCTAGTTGCCGATCAGCCATGAAATGTGAATACCCCATCAAGTTCAACAGTCACAAGACAGTGAATTGTATAATCTGAACAGGACAACAATCTGCATATGCTGAATCCATGCAGACTGAAAGCTTTCTGAATCACGTGTTCTTCAACCTGGGTGAACCCAAACAAAATTACAGCCAGGATTTTTATAAACACCCAAATATATGCTCCTAAGCACAGTTTTTTTCTTTTTGTTTGTTTTTGTCATAATACTGTGCATGTAAATGTAGACAAAGGTTTAAAACCATTGTAATTCCGGTTGGTGGGTCCATGTGCCTGGCCCTGAGCCGCCTGTTGGCTGTCCCTTCCCTTGTGCCGCCACTGTCAGACTGAGTGGAGGTAGCGAACCAGGGGTGGTGGCCGTCCTAGTCCTTCTGGGGTTGGGGTCTGGGGTCGCTCCGGTTTCTCTATTCTCTTTCTCTCCCTCTTAACCGCCTTCCCCTCTCGCTACCTGATTAGAGGCGGATCAGCGAAGGAAGTTCTGTGTCGCCACTGCTGCTGCCGCGCCGCATGGGGTAGGGGTCTGCTGGATTGGTAAGCCCTCTGTGGCGCTGTTGCTTGAATGAGGGCCTGGGGATTGGGGGGCCTTCGTGGCCCTGTCTCTAGGGTCCTGCTGGGTCTCTGGTTGGCAGTGGTGTGGCGCTGGGGGGGTGGGGCCTGGTGGCCGCTAGGTCCTCCGTCTCCCAATCCCAGTTGGGAAACAGTCATGACCATTGCTCTGGAGGGCTTGGGACAGTCTAATATAACGAGGATGTTGGTGGAAAATTATTATTATTATAACTCTATTTGTGCATATGTATGTATTTATGTATGTATATATATATGTATATAAATGTGTGCGTGAGTGTGTGTATGTTTGATTGAAGGTATATGTATGTGAATATGTATGGACGAGTATGTATAATATATATATGTGTGTGTATATATATATATATATATATATATATATATATATATATTATACATACATACACATACTCGTTTCCTACAATTTATATGTATATGTATTAGTTGACGGTGTACATACAACTAAATTGGTGTATTTAAATATGGGGAGTGGTTGCCTAGTGGTTACAGTGGTGGGCTTGGGTGTGGAGGACCCAGGTTCAAGCCCAGGGCTGCCCACAGCTAGCAGCCCCACTTTCACTAGTGAAACTAGTTGATGGGTTAAAAGCAGAGACTAATTTCGATGTGCATCGTACATACAGTGTGTGCACAATGTCCACACAAGAAAGGAAAAAAAAAATAAATATGTATGACCAGTTAAAGATACTTTTATGTGTATTGTATATATGTCTTAAATACTTAAATAGCTCACAGTCCTACATGCATCCCAAACATACATTCACACATCAAAATTAAACAATGATAAAATGAAATGCTCCTCCCCCTTTTCTCTGTTCTCTTCTGTGTGTAAATACCTGGTTGTCCTTTGTATACTTTTATTCCAACACAACATGTTAAACACTCCACACACACACTACAAAACATCACATAGTCAGCAAACTGCACTTATCACTGTTTTGTCTTTTGTTTCCTGCTCTTTCATGTCCCTCTATTTCATAGTCTTTCAGGCCCACATTTGGTGATCTTAGTCCTTATTGGCATATTTTTTTTCTTCTTGATCCGTAACTACTGCAGTAAATACTAAATTTGATGACCATTCTCATGTTCCACGAGTCACATAAAAGCTCCACCAAAGAACACTAACAGGAAAATTAAAGAAGCCGTATTATGCCTGTCTTTACATTAACTCATATGTTGGCATTTTGGCTGGATCCTCTGGCTTCTGTTATAAGGCCAGATCACCGTTTTTAATCCTGATCAAAATCATTTGTATCTTAAACTTATACAAAAATCTGTGGTCCAATTCAAATGAGTGGTTCCTAAGCCTAACAAAGCAGCAAGTGAAAATGAAGCACAAAGGAATTAAATGATTTTTTTTCTTGTACTTTTGAAGAAGGTTCTATATGTGTTTTCTTTTTTTTAATGCTTTGTTTAGTGAAGCTTCTATCGCTTTAAGCATTCTCCACCCATACTTCTGAAAGACCAAGTCTCCTCTGACTAGTCAAAAAAGGCTGGAGAGCATTAGTAGCTCAGTCCTTGTTTGAGGTGTAACCATGGGTGTAACAGACTGGCCTATGTGCAAGCATTATGCAAATGTGTTTCATGGGGATGTAGATAAGTAACGGAAAAAGAAAGCCTGGATTGTTAATGAGGCATTTTTGCAGCATCACTTTCCTCTGTGGGCGAGAATAACTCCTTGTGATGGGGACTTTGCTGCAGAGATTTTACATGCATGCCATATAAAACACAAAAAGAAAATCATGAACATTATACAAGGTCTTAAAAATTTCACAGCATATCAAATGTCAAGGAAATGTACTACAATAATCCTACTCATTTCAATTACAAATCAATCATTTGTCACCAAATTTAATTTTGTGGAAGTCACTTAAATTGATCTCCAGTATACTGAATGTTGACACACAGTTCACATAAGGCGACAGAGTTAACTACGAAGGAAGGCTGTTTACAGTTTCATAGGTCATGTTTTCCCTCACATCACATTCCTGCCTAAACCAAACTCCAGCATGACCAATGCAACATCCAGGATATGACAGCTGCAGGACTTTAGACCTTGGACAGCTTTATTTGAATGTCTGTAAATCATCAGCCTGTTGTGCTTTTCCTTTCTGCCCAATTCCCAAACTGTCCAGTCAACAACATTCTTCCAAATCCAAATGTCTGGTGAAAATTATATTCCCCCACCCACATCCCTTTTTTGGATATCCTTCTCAAGATGCTTTGGACATGGTGCAGGTCTCTGTCTGGGAACAGGCTTCTCACTCTGGTACCATATCTCCAAGTAAGATAGTCTGACTGATTTTAATGATATTTTAGTTAAAGTCTGTGGTCACAGAGGACAGGCACGTGTGTAAACAGAACCGTGCTAATCTTCACCGCAGGATACAGTGTCTGATATCAACAGGCCCTGGAGACGCGTGCCGTTCACGCCGCGCACTAACGGCGGGGGAGTGATGATGGTTTCGAGCGGGCCGAAGAGCGGATTTACAGTTCTTCAGCTGCAACTCAAACACGGGGAGGCTCCACGGAGAGGAGGGGACAGGGAGGACATTTAAGCATCCATTCATCAATCTGATAAGTAGTAATTCCGCTCCGCCGCCTGGATCTCCTGCGCTCCTCCGGTAGCCAGAGCGGAGGCGCGAGACGGCAGAGCGCGAGCTTTGGTCGGTTGGCGGTGAACGGCAACAACTGTCGCACACACATACCGTTGAGAGGGGGGCAGCTGGAAGGACGGAGCTGGGAGAAGGTAGAAAAAAGAGGCAGGCAGCCTTAGTCTCCCATTAGGATGTAGGGAAGCAGACGGGGAGTCTTCCACCGAAAAACTCATTTTCAGCCTCAGACAGGACGGATTTTCCCGGTGAGTCAAGATACGTTGATTTATTTGACAGGTTTAAAGTGTTATCAGTTAAAGCTACGATGTCTGTGTTAGCAGCAAACGTCTCGATTTTACCGGGTTTTCCACCACAGCCCGTTTTAAGTTACATCGGATGGAGCCTATTTTAGTTTAACGGCGAGTGGAGCGTAAACATTTCCCATGGAGGCTGAGGTTCTTCTTTATTTTTTTTTGTGACTAAAGATGTGCACATATACGCGTGTACACATGCAGACACACAGTGCGCAGCCTACTCGCACCGGCGAGCTTTAGGACGGCGGTGTTTGTGGAGCTAATGTTGAAAAACATGCACCGCAACGGCCGTGGGATTTCATGGAGGTATGTGTGTTTTCTCCTTCACTTTGTCCCCCGAGAAGAGGAAGACAAAAGCGTTTCCTCTACGCCTTTAGAAGGACAAGTCAACTTGAAACGAGACCAAGGTCTATTTTAGAGGAAAAGAAAGACACCGGCCTCAATTGAGCTTGAACCGTGTCTCCCAGCCATTCTGTTGTCATGGTTACTGGCTCGAGGAGGCTGGGAGAACATGGCTGTCTAGCGCTGCTCTCTCTCTCTCTCTCTCTCTCTCTCTCTCTCTCTCTCTCTCTCTCTCTCTCTCTCTCTCTCTCTCTCACACACACACACACACACACACACACACTGTCTGTCTGTCTCTCTCTCATACACACAGACACACACACACACTGAAAGAGAGACAGGGGAGAGGTAGACAATAAGCCTGATGGTTTTGGTGTTTGTTTAAGTAGGTCTATAAGTATACTGGGTAGTTTGTAAAAGAAAAACAAAAAGCCGCACATATGGTAACCTGAGTATAGAAATGTTAAAGCATCATGCACATACTTGGGCAAAACATGTCTATGTACATGTCCTTAGGCTCAGCACATTATCTAAAAGTGTTAAAAAAAACAACCTCTATAAACTGCCACACACAAACTGTCTAAATGGAAATATTAAATAATATAGATTTATTTTTTTCATTTAATTTATCATAAGGTTAGACTGAACAGCTGACTTCAAGGCCATACACTTTTCTTTTCGTCTGCAAGATGCAGGGCCTTCATTTAAACAGGTGTTGGAGTGCTGCTTGGTTTTCATCTTGAAAGCAAAGTTGCCATTATCTTAATTACAGACATTTACATGTCTCATCTAGACCCATTGTAATTCATTCCCCAAATACAATTGTGAACCCTCCCAGGCAAATGTATTTATGTTGACATTACAGACATTCTTGCACACCAACAGCAGCTCATAACTAAGATTTTTTTTCTCCTTTTATGACTCATTGTGTTTTGCCCCTGTCCCCCCCCTCTGATGACTTGAAAGAGCTGGTCTGCAACAGTGCATAGCCATTTGTGATCAAGCTTTTTTCTAGATAACATTAAACATTTTAAAAATTCAGACCATGAAAAAACAAATGATTTGATTTGCAAGCATGTGAAACAAGTTAGTGCATATTTTATGTTGACAATTCAAATCCATAATTAAGTAAAAAGTCAGATTTTCCATTCACCTGCTAGTAATGAATGCTGTGCTTGTCCATGTGTGTAATAATGTGTAAATTGATGTGGTACGGTAGAAATGGCTCAAAACAAGATAAATCACCACACTATTGTGAGCTGTGTTTTGAGAAACAAAATGTGAGTGGATGGTTGACCTTGATAGCGGGGGGTGGGGGTGGGGGGTGCTGGCTGACTGTAAGTCCATAGGCTTGAGTATGCAGATGCAGGCTGTGTGGTTCCTCTGGTGTGAGTTATTGTAAGCAGGCACAAAAGCAAGGAAAACACCCTGGACTACGTTCAAATCCATTTTTTTCTTTTACTTCCTGCTTCAGTCTCCCAAGCAGGAAATTGCAGAATGATTTTCTTCCTCTTAGCACCTGCACCAGAGTTTTCAAAAGGGCACATTATCTGTGTATGAGTGTGTGTGTGCGGGCTGCCGAGCCATATTAAGAATAGGGTCAGTGGGTCATTTATAGTCAGAGACTGCAGAGTGTGTCACTGATAGAATGAGTGGTTAGGTTTTTCCTGTTGTGTCTTTAGTATGTTAATCATCAATTCAGATAGTTATAAACTCATTTTGATTGCTAATTAGTTCTTCATAAAAAGTGTAATGAGTGTTTTGCCAGGGTCTTGGTGTTTACAGTAGCTGTTGTAATATATTTGGCAGGTTTTGACACCTTATGTGTTTGTTATGTTTTACTTACTTTTTTCTTTGCCTTAGATTTCCCAATGGACGCAATAATGTAACAAAACTTGAACTACCATTCCTGTTGGTCTCTTAATTAAATCCAGTATTAAATGATTAGACTCAGTATGTATATGCTTATTAAATGTGTAGTCTAATTTACATCTTAGAAAAATGGGGTAATCTGCTTGATGTCAACAAGTGCATTGAAGCATCAACAATGCACACAGCACTTGTGTTGCTGGCTTTTAGTAAGAAACCCTCACGGTGGCACACAGCACAAACAAAAGAGCTGCACACAAACGTTTTTGTTTAAAATTACTGTGGGCAGCACTTTGAATGTAATGAGGTCAGACAAGTTGAAAGTGGTCGATTGGTGGCCTGCTCCACCACTTAAACTCAGGAAAAGGTGGTGCAGTGATGCCTAGTACAAGTGTCTGCAGGCGGAGTAGTGATAGATAGATAGATAGATAGATAGATAGATAGATAGATAGATAGATAGATAGATAGATAGATAGATAGATAGATAGATAGATAGATAGATAGATAGATAGATAGATAGATAGATAGATAGATAGATAGATAGATAGATAGATAGATAGATAGATAGATAGATAGATAGATAGATAGATAGATAGATAGATAGATAGATAGATAGATAGATAGATAGATAGATAGATACTTTTTTAAAAAGTAGGTAGCATGCACGAATGTGCAGTGGATGTAATAAACATTAAACACCAAGATCTGTTGCAGCAGCACCTTCGTCATCTCCTCTAATTGGGATTGATGTTTTATTGAGACCTTTTTACATGGTATTCTCCCTGTTTTCTTTTACTACCAGTCCCATTACTTCTGTACTGTTGCTTTTCTGGTGCCTCGAGGGAGCAGTCATGCTTGTCAGTGTCAGATTCTCAGTGAACTACAGCACTGCGTCTGAATAGATCAATAAAATTCAGCTTGGTGTATGTCTGTGTCATTTGTTTGGACTGTGTGTGACCGTGTGAGACAGAAAAAACAGACTCTCAGAGAGATTTAAGTGGGAGAAAAGTGCTAAATGGCAAACTGGCCTTTTGTTAAATGTGATTCTCATTGGGGTTCGTATGTGTTTGTGTTTCTTTGTGGTGCATGTGATTGGCATATGGTCTGATCACAGTTAAAGGAAATTGATAAGGCTTTAGAGCCTCAATGTTCTACTGACGACACAAAGAAACACCTAGATTCATTCAGAGACACACACTTTGTATCATATACCCCACAATTACAGACACACACACACACACACACACACACACACACACACACACACACACACACACACACACACACACACACACACACACAACCCTTCTCTGCCATTGGCTGTGTTTTCTCTAGCTGTCCATGCAGGGGGGCTTGAGCACATCTGCTCTCTCTTCTCACTATAGTGCTTCTCATTTCCACAGTCCTCTTTTGGATAAGAGCAAAGGAAAATTTACCACTAAATGAAAAGCTGAGTTGGAGAAGAGAGAGAGTGTAGTTAGACTTTTAGAACATAACATATAACACATGAACAGGGCAGAATTAGATGAAAACTGGTCTCTGTATGCACACAGACAGGAACAGACGAATAATTCCCACTTATCGAGTTTCCACTTGTGAACATGTGTCACTGTTCCACTTGTAGGTGGCTGTGTGTGTGAGTTTGATCGTATGGTAAAATGTGCAAATTACATTTTGTGGAATAGCGTAAACAAATGAGGTGGCTTCATGAATGTGACTATGGGCTAAACCCAGGTAAAAGTTATTATGCAAATATTCAGAATCTGAATTTAGGTTTATCCTAAAATCCTGCCAATATAACAAGTGCAGTCTGCAGGTACTACTCCATGAATATATAGGCTAGAAATGCTTACAGATGTTTTGCTCTGAGGTTCGCTTTTAATGTGTCATAATGCAGTAGTGAATTAAGGTGATGCAAAGTAAGCTCCAGATGATTGATGTTTATGCATACAGAATACACTGAAACCATTTGGCTACAAATTTAAAATAAATAAATTAGCAAGCCAATCATTAATGATGAATTTAAGAAAAAAGGGGGTTTGAGATGAGAGCCACAGCTCTAAGGGAGGAGGATTAGAGAGAGCTACATTTGAAAGATACGCGTGGTGGTGAGAAAAAAAAAAAAACCTACCACACCTGACAGTTTTTGCTTTTTCAGACTGAAACTTGACAAATATGTCATTGTAAATGCAAAGATTTTACTCTCTAATTCTTATTTTTTAGCGCCTCAACAATAGAGTTCACAAACTCTCCACAGTGCCATAAGAATTATGTGACAGCATGAAGTCTGTAATAAGCAAAAATTTGTACTTTAACTGGGAGCATGAATCCAGGGAGCAATTTGTATGATTATTTTTGGGTTCTGCATAATTTGCATCATCGTTTTGCAGCTCTGATAAAACATTTAATAGGCCTATGGTGTCGTCATACTAGGGGGCTAAGCCAAAGCATTTGTAACATCAGAGATACAAATTTGGTTCACATCCTTGATCTTTCCTATTTAAAAAAAAAAAACATTTTGCCTATTTAACAGAGTTTTGTTGGCAGATTATAGATGTTAATTTCTGCCTAACTAGGCCATGAGAAAAGGCTGTGAGTGCAGTGAATATTTTACTGCAGTTCTGCTACAAGTCCCTTGCTGCAGATGATTCAGCAGAGCTGAGATCTAATGCGTCTTGAGTTTCAGGTCAAATCAGACAGACAGGGTTGTTTCCTGGTTTTTCTGTGCAACAAAATCTAAACATCTACTTAAAAAAGAGGTTTGACATTTGTAGAATATTATTTTACGCTAATAGTTTTCTAAGTATGCTTCAACCTGGCAACTTGATTTACAAATGCATAACTATAAAGAAATCTTACAAAAAAGACTTGAGACTCATAGTTTATTAATTTTAAATTACAAAAGATATAAAAAATGCTAATTTCATTTTCATAAAATGACTATTTTTTATCAAGAAAGAATATCATCAAATCCAGTTTTAAGTCACAAATGCGGGTTAAATAACATTGCAGAATAATAATTAAGAGCATTTCATTAGGATTAAGCCCTGAGTCTAAGTAAAACTAGAGTATGACCCTTTTATCAGAGGTCTGACTGGTCAAGTTAACATGCACATTAGACATACAGGACGCCAATGAGGTTACCGTTACGTACACTTATATTTTATTTACATAAAACACAGTGAAAGCAGAAATCTCCATAATGACTATAGCCAATGAAATTGCAGGATAATGCTGCTGGATTTATTAAATCTCTCTGTATGCCTGCCTGGCTTTATTCAACTGCTGTCTCCTCCCTTCTACGCTTTTCTGCCTTCCTTTCAGAACTACTTGGCATTATTTGGTGAAGAAGACAAAGTATGCTAGACGTATATGTTCCCCTCCCTGCAATACTGCAACACACACATAAACAGCTTTGTCTTTGTTGAATGTGATTTCTCTGACAGCAAGAAATAATTAAATGACTTTATTGGTTTGTGTCACAGTTAGTGGAGTTATTGCCTTCTGCTTCTCATCACTTTCACTCATCACTGTATGTTTTTTTCAAGGTAATCTTCTTCTCTTCTCTTATGCTGTGTGTTTCTATGTCTGTGGTTTTTATGTTTTATTTTTATGTCAGTGTCCCGTTGGTTGCTGATTTTAACCTCTGGTCTTCATCTCCAGCCGGAGTGGACAGTTGCCTCCCTCAGTGAAGGACACCATGACCCAGGAGGGGCAGGCTCTGCCCTCTCCCACCACACCTGAGAACCTAGTGGAACCCAGTGCTACCGCTGGCACAGACCCGCCATCACACAGTGAGGCTGTTGAGGATAGACCCGTGGGTAGGGCTGAGGACAAGACAGAGGAGGGGAAACAGGAAGAGGAAACTGGAGTAAAAGAGGAGGCAGAACAGCAGGAGACACACAGTGGAGGAAAGGGGAGGGCAGAAGAGAAAAATGACAGAGGAGAAAGTGAATTGAAAAGGGATTGGGTGGATAGCACCACAGAGGAGCAACAGCACATGAAACCAGGGGCTGAGGAGATGAAAGAGGAAGAGGAGGGGAAAGAAAATGAAGACAAGCAATCGTCTACAGAGGATAAAGCAACTAACTCTCAACAGGCTGGGCGGTTAGTGAGCACAATTATACAAACTGTTGCAAAAACTGTATATTGCAGTCAAACTGTGATCTTTTTGTACCAAATCTCTTCACATTTAGATGTTCAAGTATATACACACACTGTTTTTTTTATTAACTTTCATAGACACACACACTGTTTCCTTATACTTATATTTTATAGCTTTAAACTACTTTACTTTAAACCGTCTCTTGTAGACTTATTTTTTTCCATTTTAAACATATAATATATATATTGGCATACTGCCTTCTCACTTTGGTTTCCTGGTACATAATTTGCCTAATTAGCCTCACTCACATTTATCGGATAGCTAGGCAAAAAGCTTCTGCTGAAAAGAAACCACAAAAGAGCAGAGTGAACCAGTAACTGGCAGACTCTTGACAGATTGACTTCTGTCAGACTCAAATACTAGGCAGGGCGGAAGCTTAAAATATGTGGCAGAAATATCATACCTACTTTTATTTGTTTTGTAATTTGATAGGTTAGTAATGTAGTGAAAACACCAGTTACAAAATGCAGTTACGATCAGCATACTGTACTTCACTGTAACTCTATCTTACATGGTACTAATTGTATGGCAGACAGCAAACAGTGCTGTAGCAGAATCATGTTCTTTAAAATTTAAATGATGGTTTGACAGATGCTGGGAGAGACTTTTTATTTTCCATTTCATATTTCTGACTGCTTTAATAACTCTTGTAACTATTCAAGTTGAAATACTGCATTTCTGTATCTGCCAAGCAAGAGAATTGCAGTCACTGTCATTTGTTTCTCTCTGTGAGAGTCTTGAAAAGAACCATATATTTCATGTCATATATTTGAATCACGCTTACAGTTATTTTTAAATGCCTTTTCTTGTTAATACAGATTGGCTAATGGTGTCCATGTGAAGGCCAAAGAGGACGAGGTGGATGAGGAGGAAGAAGGAGGAGATGATGGGTCAGCACTCACAAATTTAGACACTTTCAGCTCTAAGTTTGAGACAACTGTAGAACAGGCTGACACAGAAGTGGAAGAGGAGGACGAAGAGGTCCAGACAGGAGAAGATGAAAGGGAAAACCAAGACAGCTTCAGCTCTGCATTCGAGCAGATTGTTGAACAGGTTGATGCTCAGGAGGATGAGGAGGAGGAAGAAGAAATAGACTTGGAGGAGGAGGAGAGGGAGAAAAGTAAGGTGGATAACAAAGATGGCTTTAGTTCCACATTTGAGCGTATTGTAGAGTCTGCCTTGTTGAGGGGTGGAACGTGCTACAGCAGCCTGGACTCTCTGGATGTCCTGTCACTCACAGATGAGACGGACAGCTGCGTCAGCTTTGAAGCACCACTGACCCCACTCATCCAACAGAGGGCACTTTTGCAGGGGCCTGAACCACTGGAGCTGGAGTTGGCAACTGTTCAGGAGCAAGAAGGGGCTGAGGCTGGACCAGATGCCCTGGATGGTGATCTTACAGCAGAGAGCACTGTCAATGGGGCTGGAGCAGTGGCTGGAATAGGGGGAAGTCCACTGAGGACAACCATACCAGGGAGCAGGTCAGAGTTTGTGCTAAGCCAGCCTGGACGCTGGGCTATCCCTAATGGATACCATTTGCAAGGAGCCATGGAAGGCTGTGGAGCCATGGTCAACTCTGTCAGGTAAGGATCACTTAACTATCAGTCAATGTGTCCCCTATAGGTAGTGTGTGTCCATTATGTGAATGATATGAAGGAATATTTATGAAGATAAAGAAAGGAGGAAGAAAAGATCAAAGGGGGGCATCATGGAAAGTGAAACCTGTGCATGCAATGTATCAATGGCAGACTAAAGAAGTGGTTGACACTGGGAAGTCCTAACAGTGGCTAGAATAGGCAAGTACTGAAGGACAGAATGAAGCATCAATCACATTCCAGCTGCAGACTGTGCAAAGAAGCCCTGGAGACAATCCAGGACATAATAGTGGGGTGTAATACAGTATCAGGGAAACATGGAATGATGGAACGCCACAACCAAATAGCTGTAATAGGGTACAGGGACAGAGAGTGGTGAAGAATAAAAGTGGTGTAAGAATAAAAGAGCAAACATCCTGTGGGACCAAATCCAGACTGGAGATGACTAACCAACGGACGTTGTGGTGGTTGACAAACTCCAGAAGAGAGCAATCGTGATAGATGTAGCAACACCAAGCAATAACAACATCAAGAAGAAGGAACACAAGAAGCTGGACAAATACCAAGAGTTGAAGGAAGAAATAGAAAAGATGTGGAAGGTGAAGGCAGCACTTGGACCCGTGATCTCCAAGCTAGGGGAGCGACTTCAGCAGATCCTGGGATAACATCAAAGACCTATGTCCAGAAAAGTGTAGTCCTTGGAACAGCAAAAATACTGTGTTCACCGTTCTTGTTGTAAAGGTGTGAATTTATGTTTTAAATCATCTTAATTTGAAGGTCTGCTCAGGGGGGGGTGGAGGTGGGGGATGGTGTTGGTGGTGCTCATTTACTGTTTAAGGCATATCCTTACAGTACATCAGTTTTTAGAAGATCACATATTTCCTCTTTAAACATAAATACAACAATCCTTGTTGGAAGTTTGGGCATTGGGCCTTTATTTTGTGTCCTGGGTGAATTTGTTGGGAATGTTATTCATGTTCAATCATGTCTAATACAAGCTTTTACCTCTGCATCTAGTATTATGTCTATCTGTTGCCAAAACCAGAAATAATTATAAGACCATGAACACCCATC
Organism: Xenentodon cancila; assembly: GCA_014839995.1. Taxonomy (NCBI): domain Eukaryota; kingdom Metazoa; phylum Chordata; class Actinopteri; order Beloniformes; family Belonidae; genus Xenentodon; species Xenentodon cancila. The sequence continues at coordinate 24,049,124 of CM026205.1, forward strand.
CTTCCATTATCTCTACCTGCTTATTCCAATGCAGGGTCACGGGGGTCTGCTGGAGTCTATCCCGGCTCTCCGCGGGCGAAAGGCAGGGGTACATTGGACAGGTCGCCAGTCCATTGCAGGGTGATCATTGAAAAATATACATTTAATTGGTCTTCTAAAATTAACCTAAAACGATAATAAAATAGGATTGCGTGCTCTCGTTAAATATTTTATTTTTTTTTTAATAATAAAATAATTTTCTTCAATTTGGTTTTATTTATCTAGCGTCTATTACAATAAAAATTGTACTTTCAATATTACGAAAGACAAACTATATTATTAGTAATTGTCCGTTAGCTGAAGAACAGTCAAATGTTCTATGAACATGTGACTGATACTTGGTTAGTTGATGTACTACAGAGACGACTTTTTAAACGGGTGTAGACAGCAGACACTGAGGTGGTTAGAGGGCTGCAGGTCAATTACGCTTATGAAATACTCATAATTAATAACCAGGTATTGAGCTGAGAGAAGAAAATAGGTGAAGAGGAAAGGAGAAACAAATGGCATGTTAGTGAAGTAGGGCAATTAATTACATTTAATGTGCAAAATTCTGCAACAAAAAGATTAAAGGTTGCAAAAAACACAACGTAAGATTTAAAATGGCTTTAAAATTGATAAATGCACTTGAGAAAGTGCTTAGGTTAATGACAATGCATGTCAGTTCATGGGAGTTTTCTGCAGAACTTCCTCAAGTGTGATTAACTTGCTGTGACCTTGGCTCAACCAGCAGGTGGCATTAGCAAGCGAAAACCCTACAATGTATGCTTAGAGAGAGGGGGCAGGGAGGATTAGATGGAGGTGAAAGAAGCTTTTCAAAAGACAGTAATTTGTCCATACATGCAAACTCAGACAAAACTTGCTGAAGTCTAACAACCAACCAGTTCTTAAAATACATGGTGTATGAGGTAGGTTGTTATTACTCAGTTTGTTAAGGTCTCTGGAAAAGGAAAGGACACTTACTTGTGCACTTAAGTGAGACTTTCACATTCACATAATACTCCTAAATGGTATCTAGAAAGGTCAGGAAGAAGTATTCAGAGTTAGAGTAAAGTCAATTTTATATTTTCATGGTATCAGTATTAAAGCAGGATTATTTCCTTGGAAATGACAGGGATTGGTGACGACTGAGACCGTGGCAAATTCACAAATTAAGTTCATGCAGTAGATCAGCAGACTAGAGATATTTGCTCTCGTCAACTGTATTGCTTAAAGCATGCTTGCACAGTCAGGAGTGATAACGTCAGCACTGCCAAATTACAAAGAATGTATGCATGACAAAAGACCATTTAACAAGAAGCAGGATTGAGGGTTACCAGATATTTATAATATTGAGACTATTTTCTGTGAATACTAACTCATACATTCTCACCCTCATTTACATAGACCACAAGGGACTGTGTAAATACAGGAACGGCTGATGTCACTTTCTTGCATATAATTACCTTAATAGCACTAAAATGGTTTGAGGAAGACAGTGAAGGGCCGCAAGGGAGGAAGTGGATAACAAGAACCATATGGGAAAACCCACATATGGCTATAACTAACTATGGCTATAGGTCTCCCTGGCTGGTCTCTGCAACTTTTTCCAGCTGTGCCTGCATCACAGTTTCTGCAGTTTCAAATACTCTGGAAAACCAAATAGATGCACAGACCTCTGACATAATGTGCTCAGCAAACTGCTGGGATTTGGTCTTAGACTTTTTTGGTCCTTCACAGCTCAGTATGAGGAAGTATAAGATGACTGGAGGATTTTGGATCTCTGCACTGCTCAGACCTTTCCTCTGCGTCACTCGAATCTGCAGATGTTAAGCACAGTCTTGTTTCCTGACCACCAGCGCCAAGCTGAATGAGCCATTGTTTATATCATGACATCATCTCCTCAGCTTCTCTAAGCCCAGCAGGGTCTTGGAGTGAATGCAAGTGTCCATGTGTGTAAGTGTGTGATAATTGCAATGTGCTGGCCAAGCTTGCCAAACATTTGAGCGCTTAAATCTAGAGTGGATACATCTGCTAAACAGTCCTAAAGGGAAAGTTTTAGACTCTCACATCATCTAATTTACTCTCTTGATGTCTATTCAGCTTTTTTAGCAGATTACAATGCAACACAAGGACAGTTTAAGTGCAAATCAGATGTCTTATACGCTCGTCCAAGGGTTGCATGCATCGTTTTTAAGAACTAGTTTTCAACTACAATAAAGAAAACACCATGGTACTATTTAATTTTTTACTGTTTTTTCCTACAGGGCTTTCAGAATGCATGGTTTAGTATTAAGTTAGAAGGGAGAGGAAAAAAAAGACTGAAATTCACTACTTACAGTCTCTGTAATGGGTACTATCCACAGCCATTCAGCCACTATTACATTCATATTTATTGTGTACATGTATATTCTCTGGTGTTGTAGATTGTGGCACCAAATGATTTTGCTTGCTCCCTACTCCCTTCCTGCGTATTAATGCCTCTGCTTGATCCATCTCATCTCACTTTGTTTCATCTCAACCCCCCCAACACACACACACACACACACACACACACACACACACACACACACACACACACACACACACACACACGCCACACTTTTCCTCTGTTCTTTGAATCCCCTTGTCTTCCTCTTCCTTATTTTCCTTCCACTGCTTCTTATCTTTCACTTCTCTCCCCTTCTTTACTCCCTTCATGCCAATGGGTAGCCATGGTTACACATTTTCCACATGGAACAAGCAGCTGCAGAGTAGTAAATGAATATAACAAATCAATCAGTAAGTCACATTTTTTTAAATTATCATTTGTCAATCAGCATTTTCTGTCTGCTTGTTGGCCACTGTTCATTTCATCAGCATTAAGGTTCAGTTTTTTGTTGTTTTTGTTCCAATTAATGTAACCGTTTGATGGCACTTTTAGGTACCATATAACATACCAAATAACATTTAGGTATACCATATCTGAAGTGTAATTTAGAAACATAAACAAACTATAATTTGTGCTCTTTTAGGCTACTAGTCCACTACAGATTTGAAACCTCACTCCTATTTCAGCATAGTATGATTCTCACAAAAACCATGCTTACATGATTAAAGTACCAAAAATGAATTTTTGCTATTTCCAGCTCAGCTGGTCCCCCTGTAAGGCAAGGCAAGTTTATTTGTATATCACAGTTCAACAACAAGGTGATTCAAAGTGCTTTACAGAGACATTAAAACATCACATAAATAAATACCATGATTTAAAATGTAAACTAAAGAAAAAAAGAAAAATGATCAATAAATGAAATCAGTTAATCTTGAGCTTTATTCAAATGCAGCTGAGATCAGGTGAGTCTTCAACCTGGATTTAAATAAACTGAGTGTTTCAGCTGATCTGAGGCTTTCTGGGAGTTTGTTCCAGACATGTGGATCAGAGAAGCTGAAGGAAACTTCTCCGTGTCTGGTTCTGACTCTGGGAACTGATAAGAAACTTGAGGTGATAGTAGGCTCACTTTGTTATTGTTTTATTGTGCTTTTCCAAATTTAGGTCTGAATCCATCACTACACCCAGATTTCTGGGCTGCTTGGTGGTTTTTAGGTGTATAGATTGAAGCTCTGTGGTGACCTGTGATTGTTTCTCTTTGGCTCCAAAGACAATTATCTCAGTTTTGTATTTGTTAATCTGGAGAAAATTGTAGCATATCCAGTCATTAATCTCCTCAATGCATTTACCAAGAGCCTGTACAGGGCCTCGGTCTCCTTGTGTCGTAATATATATCTGTATGTCATCTGCAAAGCTGTGGTAGTTTATTTTGTTGTTCTTTATAATCTGTGACAATGGGAGCATGTAGATGTTAAACAGAAGAGGTACGAGGATAGAACCTTGTGGAACTCCATGTGACTCTTGTCTGCTTAGATGTAAAGTTACCTATTGACACAAAGTTTTTCCTGCTCTCCAAGTACTTTTGAACCAGTTTAGTACAGTTCTGTAAAGACCTGCCCATTTCTCCAGTCGTTTAAGTAATATATTGTGGTCAACTATCAAATGCAGCACTGAGATCCAGTAAAACTAAGACTGACATTTTTCCACCGTCTGTATTCAATCATTTGTCAGTAAACACTTTGGTCAGAGCCGTCTCAGTGCTGTGGTGCTGTCTAAAACCTGACTGGAAGGCATCATAGCAGTTATTTTCTGTTAAAAAGTAATTGGGCTGTTTTTTAATGATCTTACTTAAAAATGGAAGTTTTGAGATTGGCCTGTAGTTGTAAATTTGTGTCTTGTCAAGCTTGTCCATTTTCAGCAGAGGTTTAATTACAGCTGTTTTTAGTGTTTCTGGAAACACACCTGACATTAAAGACAAGTTTACGATCTGTAACAGGTCTGACTCCAAAATCTTTAAAACCTTTTTTGAAAAAAATCGATTGACAGGAGGTCTAAACAGCAAGAAGAGTTCAGTTGACTTAAAATGTCCTTCAAGTCTTTGCTGTTAATGGGATGAAACTGTGTCATGGTGTTTAAACCGGTTTTCGGTGGACACAGTACTTATCCTGAACCTGCTGTTGACGTACCAACTGCTTGTCTAATATTTTGGATTTTGTCTGCGAAGAATTAGTCAAAGTTGTTGCAGGTCATGGTGGAATGAAGTTCAGCTACCACTGACACAGGAGGGTTTGTTACCTTGTCAACTGTAGCAAATAAGGCCCGAGCGTTATGACTGCTCTTGGTGATGATGTCAGAGACGTAGAAGTTTCTCTTTATAGATATCATATTAAACCTGGAGATTTGTTTTTTTCCATCTGCGCTCAGCTTTCCTACACTCTTTTTTATTATTTATCACCAGTGTGGAGTTTTGCCATGGAGACTGTAGGCATGGAGGTAAGATTGTTTTTACAGCAAAGCTCCAGATGGTCAGTCTCTTGTTTTATTTTTTGCCATTACTTTGTTGAGTCTCCTAGTCACCTCTGCTGTGACGTCCACTATAGCTCGGTGTGTAACTTTCTTCATTGTTAATGTGTAACAGTACTGTAAGACAATACACAGTTGTGTTGCAGATGAGACAATCAGGGTGGGAGTCCAATGGTACTTTGGCCACTTTCTGCCAATAGTAGAGACAGGAGACACAAGGGCTGGACAGCACTTGCTAGAAGTAAGCAAATATGCCATCAAATTAAAATGAAACTGATATTTTAACATGAAAAAATTATAATCTGTGCTACTTAAAGAATATTAGGTTAAGCCTAATGATTGCTAGTTCCTACCTCTCATACATGAATGTGGATAAGCTAATGTATGCTTACTGATTCTTACAGCAGGCGCATCTGAAGCTGGAGCAATTTCATACACTTTGCTGTTAGTTTTCATTAAACTTGATTGTTAACATTTTTTGGAGTTTGTGTTATTAAAAACAACAAGCAATTGATTTGCTCAGTACATACATGAAATAAAGTGAATGTAGAAGATGATTTGCTTGCACAATAAATGTGTCAATGACAGAAGCGTGGAAGTGTGAGCTTACATGAAAACTCTTAAGAAGTCATGGATCAGTTGTAAACATGTTCAACATGCTCTTTGTTTGCGTTTGAAATAAGAATTTTCATATCTTACTAATTATTTATTTATTCTTCCCAGTAATGTAATCTTTTTCATGGATCATGTAGCTACATAAATCAGTTGCATTTTGTTGTGCATTACTCCAAAGAAATGAGAATTCCTTGTAGTCTTTCAGCCCCACTGCATGCGTATACACTCTTCTCAGACCTGTGGCATTTTATAACAATAATAATAATAATAATACATTTTATTTGTTGGCTCCTTTCTATACCAAAGGTCACCTTACAGAAAAATTAAGACTTTACAATGAAGTTAAAAAAAAAAAATGTAACTTTGCTTCAGCAGATACATAGCAGGGTCAAAGTGAACAGGCCAGTTTGAACAGGTGGGTTTTAAGTTCAGATTTGAAAGATGGAAGTGAGTCTTAGATGGGATTAAGTTCCAGAGCCGGGGGGCAGAGCGGCTGAGCAGCTAAAGGCCCTGCTTCCCAGGCTGGTGAGATGGGCAGAGGGAACAGTAAGGTGAATGGAGGATGACCTGAGAGTACGAGAAGCAGTGGCTGTGTGGAGCAAGTCGGACAGGTTCGGAGGGGCTGGATTATGGGTACATTTGAAGGAATCTTGAAGTACTTTAAAGTTGATTCTGTGTTCCATTGGCAGCCAGTGAAGCTGTTGAAGAATAGGGGTAATGTCTTCAATGGAGGAGGTGCGGATCATGACTTGAGCAGGAGGTGTAGAATAACAGCTCAACGAGAATGTTTTGAAGCTACAAACAAAAAAAAGATTCCTACATAAGCCTAATTTTCTCTACAGATCTTCATTCTTACAGGATGTGAAGCAGGTAAACTAGGCAGCTTTGATAGGAAGGTGAAGAAACATGACAAGTATTCCAGATATTGTGAAGATACCATGCTGATCAGCATGAAGCACATGCTAATCACATGTGCAGAATTGGGGCCAGATGCATAAATAAGTCGTATGCATAAAAAACAAGCGCACGTATTTTCTTTTACACAAACTATTAGTTATTTTAGAGGAATGTAAGATGATTTTGTGTTCACCTTCTGCATTTTTTAGACCGTAACTTGGTTTTAGAATACTGGTGAATTGGAAATGGATAAAAAAAAAAAAAAAAAACTTTTTTTTTTTTCACTAACAATTTGTAATTGTGATTTTTGACTTTCTTAATTTCCTTTAGTATTTTTAATGCAGAATAATTTTGTAAAGTAGGTGGTTGTGTCTGGGCACGACCTGCAATAGTATAAGTCTGTGCATTTTACACCGGTGATTCCATATTGATTGTAAATGGGAATGTGAGTCTGTATAGTTGTGCATATCCTTTTTTTTCTTGTGTCACTGAGATGGACTTACGACCTGTTCAGGATTAACCCCTCCTCTCAACCAATGACAGCTCTAACAGGCTCCGGCTTACTTGTAAACCAAAAAGAGCTTTGTGTGGCTACATTACCTGGATGGATGAAGTAATCATTTTGGAGACTAAAATAACTGCAGCAACAGTTGTGTATAAAGATGGCTTTCCTGACTGTGTATGAGAGCTTACTGGTCTGATTTAAAGAGAACGGGCATTTAGACATGATTCTGATTTTCTGGCAATAAATGACAGAGGTAAGGTGGTTCAAACACCAATTTAGGATTACAGCATCTATTTGGTATACAAATTTCATCTGTCCATTGGTCTTCCTTCTGAGCATTTCCATGTAAGGCTTTTTGATCTAATATACAGGCTCATCAGTTTATTAGTTCCAAATAAGCAGGGCTCTTTCCATAATCCTGATGCTGTCAGCTGATGCAATTTTTTGTCTCTTGTTTGAAATACGACCCCTTTTTTCATATCTTTGCCAAAACCTTTTTTTTTTTTTTTTTACTTTTACAGCTAATTGCTTGTTTTTCTAATTGCTTTTTCCATTCACTACTTAATTTCCTGCTTTCATTGTTAAACATGTACAATAAATTTCCTTTTCTTACTTCATGAGTGTCTCGGTTACAAAATTAGTGGAAGTGTTTTTTCTTTGTTGTTGTTTTCATTCTGATGTTTATTTAAATGTGATAGAAACTACCTTTTTATGGAAACGACTGAGTAGGGAACTGTCCCACTGTCCATTCATGGCTGAAGGGAGCAGTGGAATTCAGGTTCAGAAATATAAAGGATGTCAACATATTATTTCTGGCATGAGGAACTGACATGCACACATCTACATTTGTGTCGTTTTAGCCAAGCATTATTTTCAAGCATGTTGGTCAGTATATTTGGAGCCAGTTGTTCACCGCTCTATTTGGTTGATTAGTCAGAGAGTCCGTTACTCTGCTTGAGTAGTGTCACTCATGTCACTCTGTACTCTTTGGGGATAGTCAGAAGCTTAAATCAATCCATCAGGAATCCTAGAATCCCTATGAAAACATGCTCTCTGTCAGTGTCAAGTCTGTCCAGCAGCTTACTACAAAGTAAGCTGAGACTGCCAAGTGAGGCCGACTAGTTGATAGTGCCTGTGTGATAATGCAAATTGCAGTAAAGTGTTCATGTGCTTTAACAATCATTCAAACAGTAATGCTGAAGATTAAGGAGACACACACTGACATGCATATGCCTCTTTGTACTATCACATTAAAGTGCAAACTAAATTTCAGTGGTCATATTAGGGATGTTTCGTGGGAAAGTATGTACACTAGTATATGTGTGCATTCTCTCCAGCTGATCATTAGCATGCATGCGCAACTTTGCTGTGGGTGTGTGTTTCACTCACTACTTCACAAGCCTTACAGATCTGAGCTCAAACGGAGCAGATAAAACCAGGCACATTTGTTTCCATATCAGAGAAGCAGCTCTGGCGTGTGGGCTAATCTCTCTGATGCACGGTGCACGGTGAGCTTAGAAATGCACATACTCACGGGCCAGCAGAATACATTCATAAACAAGTCTTCTTAATTCTCATACATCCTGAACATCACTCCATGACACACATATAGGAGATCTTTGAACTTATCACACCCTGAATCTTTCTTCTTTTCCGTTTCTGTTTCTCACACACAAATGCAAAGATCTATCAGAATAAAACCCTTAGTGAGGTTCTATAGCACTGCTAAAACATTCTGCAGATTATCCTTTCCTGGCTCTCTCACAGGCTGTGCTATAGACACACATACACACAGTCTTAGACTTAAAGAGATGAGTGCACGCTTTTCAAAACAGGCAGTAATACAGAATTTTTTTCTCATCCTCTCACCACAACAAACACAGTAACTGAATCATTTCAACACTGGCAGATTTATCTCTCTCTATTTATAGCTTGGCTCCATCTTTTATGACACATCCCACAATCCTACTGTAGCACTGACTGTTTTGGCTGAGTGAGGATCGTCTTACCATGAGCTTCTCTCTTCTGAAGCATGTCATATACACTTACTATATGTGCTGAGTCGAACACTGTGTATCTGACATTTACTGTTCTCCCATTTAAAACTATGTTTTCTTTATTTCTTTTCTCTTTCTTTTTTTGGCAGATAACATTATCTATATTGTTTGGATGAAGATGTTCACCAACCAGTGTTTCAGGAACCACAATACCACATCTGAATATAATTAGTGTCACCCAGCCAAAAGAGGTCCCCATTGTCCATTGTTTGCTGCTAAGTAGTTGATTTGGGGTTTCATTTATGTTTGTGTATCTGTGCAAGAGAGACAGAGAAAAAGAGACTATAGAGACATTCACCATGTTTGCATGCATAAAATGTTGATATTGAAGTTATTTATTATGTTTTTTTGGGGGGGCCTCTTACTAATAATTTTTTTATGTTTTAATTGACATCAGTCTACAGCATGAACACTGAACTCTCACTTCAGTTTATAAAAATAAGCTGTAATGGATCTCTTGTGGATCCATTGTTATGATGTGTAGGAAATCCACATATGTAACTACAAATTATCATTCCTTCCTAAAAAGGGGAGCGCAATGTACACTACAATCTTGAGTTCTGTTGTAAAATTTAAGTTCCAGTCCCAGGTTTTAGACATTTTTCAACTCCAGTGATATTGTAGAACCTGGTACACATACCTATACAAATACATTGTGTCCACTGTGGCTTCCAAAGTCATGATCTTTGGAACAGTAGATACCCCTCACTCATATCACCTCATTCAACGATTCAGTTCTGATGCTGAATTGCCCATTATAAATGCTTACAGTAGTGTATACAAGCCAGTGTGGGTTTCAGAGTCCTGCCCAGGGACACTGTGACACATAGATTAGTCTGATGATTGAACCAACAACCTTCTAGTTAAAGGGGGAGACAACCTTCTGTTTCATATTAACACAATCCATCCAGCATCTGAATGAATGAATGAATGAATGAATGAATGAATGAATGAATGAATGAATGAATGAATGAATGAGTGAGTGAGTGAGTGAGTGAGTGAGTGAGTGAGTGAGTGAGTGAGTGAGTGAGTGAACGAGCAAAAGAACAAATAAATATCCTCAGACATAAGCCTACTAACTTACTTTCATATCTACATTACAATATTTATTCATTGAATGTCAGAAGATTTAGACAAAATATGAAAACGTTTCTTAATCTGCCTTTATGGTTCCCATAGTAACAACACATAGCAAAGGAGGGTTTGGATATTTGATGTTTTCCCTCAGCTAAAAGTTCATATGGCACATTAAGTCAACATGGATTTCAGGTAAAAATCCTTGCAGGACCAACTATATATACAAATTTAGAAAAGAATGAATCAACAGTGTGTTATGGTAAATTTGTAGAAATTAAAGGAAATGAACTTCTAAGAGGACAGTTGAATGTTGACATGCTGTCAGTAATAGTTTGTTTGAAAAGGCAAATTTAACTTATAATGTTATAATGTAGCTCAGTTAAACAACAGCAGAGTTATTAAAGAGCCAGGTTTGTGTCACTGGTAATCTTGTCTTGAGACTTTTCCCTACCTTCCTTAATATTACCTCAGAAGGGAGACAGTCACTCACAGTCCTCTTATACAATTCTTTTATAACCAGTGTTAAGGTTTTCAGTAGTTTGTGCAACACTAACAGTTTTATAGATTCAGAGGAATGTAGATTGTTTGGTGTCAGATAAAACATAATTTGATAACAACAACAAATGAAACAAAATTACAAAAATTTGTTATAAACTGATATTTATTTGACATGTACGATATCTGCAGTGAATTTAACAAAGACGCATTAGTTCCTTCAGTCTTAATGAAATGTTGATTAAAACACCACCAAGATAGACGACTACAGCTCTTTTTTTAAAACCATATCTTGAGATCTTGGTCATAGCAGCTAGTGTGTGTGTGTGTGTGTGTGTGTGTGTGTGTGTGTGTGTGTGTGTGTGTGTGTGTGTGTGTGTGTGTGTGTGTGTGTGTGTGTGTGTGTGCTGTGCGTGTGTGTGTGTGTGTTTGTTTTTTAGATTAATGTACAGCTTAGTGTTTCCCAGGAAATGTAAATATGAACACAGGACTCAGTAACCCTTCAAGCACATTATCACTGAATGAGAGAACATACAGCACCAACCCGTCCTGACTACTACTTCTACTCTCAGATATTTACATTTTTCTTAGCAGCCACTGATATAGTTGGAACTGGTCTCTCTCTCTGAGGCCCAGTTTTGTCACAGGCCATGTGGAACTGGCTCAGGTTGCTGAAATGCTGCACCACAATTAGAAATGCTGAATTCATCGAAAATACTGCAAGAAGTTTATAGATTAGTCAAAATCACCTACTTTCTCCATGACATCTGTTTCCAGGGCTTCACTTTTGACCCATTCACATGTGCAAGTTTTTACAAGCCAACTTTAAGAAATACTGCTTGCGTGGGCAATATTTTACTTATGTTAAGAGCTTTTTTTGTGATGACAGCTCCTGATGCTGATTCATTAACAAATGTCTATTTAAAAAGAATTGGAAGCTAACAAGAACTTACTGTGAACTGAAAGGCAAAAAAACAGGAATAAGAGTTTCACTTCCCATGCACCTCCCTCCAACTTATAACAAATGCAGCTTGATTTGCAGCTTTTGTATGATCTCAAGCAAGAAAATATATATGGCTAAAGATTTGGCTATAACCATAACAAGAAATACTGGTGAAGGGCACAGTGAAGGTTGAGGTAGAAGTAGCACAGGTTGCTTGGTCTACTCGATATGTGGCCCCTCCAGTCAGCAGTTTGCAGTACCTTATTGCCCTGCATTAACTATGATGCCTGAATGTTTATGTGATAGACACCTCTGTTGTTGCTTGTACTGTATGACACCATGTGTGGCCAATAAGTCTAGAAGATGCCGTTCAAAGTCCAAAGTCTGAGCGCCTTTTTTTAGTTAAACTTTTGTAATAAGCAATGAGCTTCAACCTATTCCTTCTTCAGCTATTGACACGTTTGTGTTAAACTATTTTGTTTTATGTCTAGTTTTTAATTTGTTTGTAACTTAAATAAATTCCTCAATGTACCTTGGTAGTCCTACCTGGCTTGTTAATTGAACAACACAATATAAGGAACTATTTCCTATTTTGCATATGTGCACTCCTATAATATCCTCTGGCTAACTGTCCATAGCTGAATCAGATTTTCCCGTGTGTTTGCCTCCATGAGGACGTATTTTGTTACAACTAGGTTTATAAATTCTGCTGTCTGTGAAAATTCCATTGTGAGTGAATGACAAAGCCGTGAGTCACGCCAGACTGACTTGTGACCAGTGATCTGCAGCACAAAACTCTAGATTTGAGTGCTAACTCAACTTCTGATTTGTGTCAATGGAAATTCTGTCATGACAGTTGTTTGTTCATAATAATCTTCTTGACCCACATAATACTATAGTAAACATCTAATGCGGGTGTGTGCAGCTAGTCTATCTATTTTTATCTTCCACCTCATCATCCAAATGTTGTAGTTTTGATCCTGAAGATGCTTGTCCCTCCTTTACCTACTGTTCCTCTTTCTAGCAGATTACAAAAAAGAAGGAGAGAATAGGAGGTGAAGCACGCATTTAGGATTGTGTCAGTGGCCTATAAAACTTTTTTCTGTTGTTTTTTTGTGTCGTAAGTCCAAAATCCTTGAAGTCCTGAATCCTTATGTATAGACATATCGTTTCCACTCAACTCCACACAGATGAAATGATACACCCTGTAACTCAACTCCGAATGATCTCTTTTCTTTTTTACACTAAGCAAAGATCATTGAGCCTGATCTTACAAAAGATTAGACATATTGGATTAGACAAAAAGATTAGACGAAAGGGTATAAACCCCCTCCCCCCTTCCTCGCTTTGAAAGGGGTATCCTATAGGAAATATATATATATGAGTGAACGGATGAGTTGATGAGTGCCATACAGGATGCCGTGCAGATACTGAACTCATCTGATAGTCTATACCTTTTTATTTTAATGCTGAAAATGTCGTGTTGGTGCAGATAGACAACATTTTGGCCATTGTAAAGCTGCCACTAAGAACAGCGCAGTTCGTCGGGAAGAGTCAGTCCAGCCCTTCGCTCCGCCTCCAACATCCTCTCCCTGTGGAGCGTTCAGCCCAGAAAAGAAACTTCAAGGAAACACTCTCAAACCCCCCTGCATCTTGACGCGGTTATGCATTAACACGGATAATTTATCAGCTCCGAATACACGCCGATGTTCTACTGGACCGTCCGCCAATGAAGAAATCAGATTCGGCTGGAAATTAAAAAACAAAAACAGAAAACAACCAGGCAGATGTTCAATTTACCGACTGCTGGATGATGAGGAGGGTGGCCCGCAGCGCGCCTTCAACCGCTCATTTCCAAGATCCGACATGTGGAAAGAGGAATATAATGTTCATTTCGACTTTTTACTGCAGCTCCTGTGAGTTTTATATATCTATATACCAGTTTTAAACATAGTCCGCCAAATGGGTGGGAACATTAAAATGTTGCTGCGTGGCAAAAATGGAAATAGTGAGGTAGCTGCGGTGCACTTGAACAGTGACGAAAAATGATCCATACTACAGTATTCTTGCCGAGACTAAGGCAATAAAATCAAGAGAAAGAGAGTTAAACGGCATTTTTAAATGACGTGGTCGTTCCACAGTATGGCCCCAGTTGTCCGCTGGTCAGTGTGGTGACTTGGATTTACCATATTCTTTTAATGATTTGGAGATAAAGAAATCAATAGAAGTCAAGTCTTCAGCCACCAGGCTCATTTGCAGCCGTCAAGTTGTAGGATGTGTACTTGGAATAGAATAGAAAAATAGTTACGGGTGAGAGGTGTTTGTTTTGTTTGTTTGTGATCAGTGAACAATTGCAAAAGTTACCATTAGTTCTCTGGATGAGTTTAAATTAGTCCGTTTTTATTTAAGGATGTGCATTTGTTCTCTTTTTTTAATTTGCAAGTCTGGTATGGCATTAATGTTTTGTACAAAATTTCATCTACAAGCTGCAACATTTTACCTGACTCACACAACTCCAGTCATACACATAAATACACTTTTTTAATGTTGTTACCTGTTTCTGCTGTCATTCGACTTGTCTTTTATCAGTACGAACAGAAAATGAAAATGAAAAGTCTGTGGAATTTCATAATTCATTAAATCCTTTGATTACTGGTTGCGCTCATACAGGATGCCATTATGACCCTCTTCTTCCCCACTCACACCCACACACTCCTTGCACACAGACACACCTGTGAGGTGTGGGTACAGGCGGTGGACAGCCAGAGATTAGCATGAGTCACCAGCATGCCTTGTCTTGTTCATTGACAGTCACACACACTCATGGATGTCGACTGAGTGGCGGTCATGGTTACTGAATACACTTGGCCTGAGGATACAGAATTTAACTTTTACATGCACTAATAGTGATTCTGTTTGCCATTTGGTTCACAGTTTCTCCAAGTGTCATGCCTCAAAAGTTTAACTCGATATCTGAGACTTCATATTGTCTCACCCTCCAGAATTTTGTGTGTTTTTGTGTGCATGTGTATTGGTTTTGTTTGTGTCAATAGTAGGAAACATTGAACGAGGGAGCTTGGCCTTATTTGAGCTCAATAGCTGCTATACGTTTTGTATGATTCATCTCTGATGCTCATAGATGAACATGGTCAAACAAGCCACTAGTCTTAGTGGCAACGCAGGACTAGTTATTATTTCTGTGGTTTGCCAGCTGCTCATTTTATTTGCTCTGTGTGTATCTGCATGTATGTGTTGATATTTGAGTGAAATATAAACATATTCTTGTGCATTTCCATCATAATTTTTTTCTCCCAATTTCAAATTGTTGTTAAGGTAAAGGAACCATTTTCTCAGGTTTACTGAGATATACTGTTGATTAACAAGAGTCTGCTAAGATGCTTCGTCCCTGTTAAACGTGTCTAGAATACCTCCAGAGGGAGCAGCACAGGAAGCATTTAAATCAGATCTCCAAAGCAAATCAAATGACTCCTTCTCTGCTCTGAAGAACAGTGATTTTACTCCTTTGGGAAACTCCCCACCCTGTCCCCAAGGCTGAGCCCATGCAGACCATCTCTGACTGGCTGTTTTTCTTGCCGACTGTATCTGTGATCTCTTCATCATTTCAGCCGTGATGCTCACCATGATAATGTGGGAAGGTTTGCATGAACCCTCCATCATGGTGGTAGAGCTTATGTGCAGGTTGACTTTTTGAACTGTTATTGGGTTCAATAGTTTGTTGTTTCCAAGGAAAATAGCTTGTAACAGGCAAAAGATCAGATAAAGCATCTACAAGATCAGTGAATGAACTGAAACACCAAACTGCAGCCTCGCCCAGAGCAGGGACATCACAGCTTTTTCTAAATGTCACTAGTGTTGGTGTAGCACAAAATCAGTTAGACAGCACATACATTTGGGGGATTCATGCTCTGGTATGGAAACCGTTTATTTGTGGTTTGTATTTGTAAGAAACTTTTAATTTTGGTATTATCTTGTAAAAATGTTAAATCGTTATTTAATGGCAGTGGGCACCTGCCTTCTGCTGTAGCCATGGTTACCTGCTAATCCCTAAGGATGCTGCCAGTTAATGTATTGAAATTGTGAGGGTAATGAAATTTTCCTGATCAGGTTATGCAAAGAACACAACAACAAAAAAAACAAATGAATCATCTGGTAAGAATCCTGGTGGTGTCACACAGATGTATTCACAGTCAGGAAATGAAAGCAGAATGTAAATGAGTGGGTGCACATCATTTGTAATAGACGTTCAAAGAGACATTATTTGTTCCTTTCAGCATGGATGGTAGTAAATCCTTGCATTTCATTTTACTCTGTTTAATGTTTTGAAGGGCTGAGTGAAGAGTTTAAATCACGGGCAGAAATCAAGTTTCTTGCTGCACAAGTAATTGAAATACAGCAGTTTTCTGGATTCTCAATCAAAAACAGTCTTCTGTGTTTCGATGTCAATAAAAAGGTAATTCACTTCCTACTGATTGACACTGGTGTGTATCAGTTTGGAAGGTTACTGCTTAAAGATGTACCGTGGCTTTATCGCTACATCGTTTAGTCTACCACAGTAAGTCATAAATAAGTAAGCAGGGAACTAATTACCTTATTGCACTGATTCTCTCTTTACTTGACAACAGTAGAACAGTTATACTGAGCGTGAAGTCATGCACTTTATGGACAGTTCATTATACAGAGTCCCTCTGCCACACTCTGCATCTTAATTTAATGTGATGACCTCATATCTCTTTGGTAAGGGATTACTTCTCAGCAGCGCTAACCTCAGTTTGAACTTCGCACTTTAATGGAGAGTTTGTGTAACAGTTTGGAGATAAGGTTGTTCAAATGCATGCAGCATTTCCTGCTCAGTGAGGCTCTGGGGAAAGATTTGGTTTCGTCATAACATGACAGTGCTGGGTTTATTGACTTTCTGAAGCAAGAACAATACTAGAGGCTGCTGAAACATCTTGGTTTCTGTTGCTTTAACGTTATTCATATAGTCCTCTTGAGTTGTCAACGTTAATAAATGTTCATTGTTAAATGCACCTGAATAAACTCAAGAAATGTGTTTTTCTCACAATAACATTGTATTGTGGTTTAATTATATTTTAATTCATTTTTATTTATCAGCATTGTTTTTGGTCTTTGTTGTTTTTTGTGTTCTGGTGTTAAAAAGGTTATTTCTAAATTAATGACTCTTGCTTTAATCTAGTGGAGCAGAAAATAACTTGGAATGAAGATGTTTTAATTATAAGCCCTAGTGGTTTAAAATTCATTATATTCCTAAACAGTCATTGATGCATTTTAGTTTGAGACATTTTTACTTCACACTGAAAATGGTTTATTAATTTCTGTGTTTGGCAGCTCGTTTTGATCCTTTTCATCACCATAATTACTCTTGCAGGACTGACTGATCAGAGGTGTTTTCCTGTGGATTGATGCTTACACAGGTCCACACCACTTTACGACAACAGACAGCTTCAAGAAAGACGAGTGTAAAACAGTTTACCAGTTTTATATCAACAGTGAGGGTTGTTATATTTTCAGCTTGTGAGTCTTGTTTTTGTGTGTGACATAAAAATGAACTCTTTATGAGCTTTGTACCAGGAGTTAGCACAAAAAGATGGTTCAGAGTTCTTTGGCTGGTGTTTTTAATGTCTGAATGTGGTTACATTTTGTAAACATGATAGCTTTGCAATGGTCTAAAAGTGACTAAAGGTTGACACAAAGGTTGACTATTAAAACTGCTGTGGTCAAAACCCTGGTTACTGAGTAAAGGGGCTTGTGGTTTACTGCTCTATTTCATCCCCTCCCTCCCAAAGTCTTTATATAAAGATATAATAGTCCACAGTGACTGACGTCTAGCAGCCCGGCGGCTGACATATATCAGCAGTGTTGCTTCACAGCCAGAATGTCCCGGTTCTAATCCCTGCTTGGACCTCTCTGTGTGGAGTATTGGGTTTTCCCCATCTTTTTCCTCCTACAATCCAAAAGCTTGACTGTTAGGTCGTTCATCTTTTGTCTCTGTGTTACCCCGTGATGGACTGGCAACATATCCAGAGTCCGCACACCCAGAGGCAGATCGGATAGGCTGCAGAAGACCCCCATGACCCTGAAAGAATGAAGTGGATCTAGAAATTGGATCAATGAAAAACTGAGGTCTGAAAACTGACCTTACAAGTGGAAAGCTCTCTTTAAAATATAACTGCTACAATTTCTTGAAAAGGAAAGGACAATAGAGTTATAGCACATGCATTTAAGCGATGTCAAGTGTTTACTGTCTAAGTAAGTGGGGGTTTATTGACAAGACTGGAGCAGATACATTCAGCCCTCATATCTACTGCATCAATGTAGGACATGAAAGGAGAGTGGAACTGGGTTACTGTTATAAACAAGTCATTTAAACTTTCTTCCACTTATCTTCTTTTATAAGTTACCATATTTCTATATAATTGAATTTATGCTCAATCATTTAGTGCCTGCTGTCTAGTTTTAGGTCAGTGGCAAATTTGCTGAAATCCCATTAATTAAACTGAACTCCTGCGTTTGTGTGTTTGTTTGTGTGTACATGTGCATGTACGTGCGTTCTCCTTCCCAGTGATGCCAGCCTCACAGACGCACTGTCTGACTCAGAGGAGTGTGATTTGGGCAGTCTGGAGAGTCTGGCACGCGGGAGCACCGACACTCTGGCCAACGGCTGCCGGGTTGACTGTGAAGCCGCCAAAAGGCTGGCCAAGCGCCTCTATCACCTTGAGGGCTTCAAACGTTGTGATGTGGCTAAACACCTGGGCAAGAAGTGAGAACACACCCACAGTAACACACACACACTGATGGACAAACAGAAATCACCACAAAAGTGTAAAAGTGAATATATAGGACGCAGAGATACAATTGTTACATGTAAAAATAGTAGACAAATTGATGAACATCTGCTAAAGGTTGGACTCCTTTAACACACTTTTAATTTTAAAACACTAATACTCACACCTCCTCAGTGCCACATGGAAGTGCTGACGCTTTATTTCTGTCTGCAGTAACGACTTCAGCCAGTTGGTGGCATCGGAGTACCTGAATTTTTTTGATTTCTCCGGTCTTTCGCTGGATAAAGCCCTGAGGTAATGCGTACTCAGCAATTGTGAGTGACGAGTATGATAGTAAATATTCACACACATGCACATGTAGGTGTGCTTTCACTGTTCCCCTATGCAGTGCATTAACCTTGTGCCTATCAAGTTGTCCTGTTGAGTACATTCAACCAGCAAAGCTGACAGCTGCAGTGTACATAACAGCCTTGTAGTGGGCATGTTGATCTTAGTGCACAACAGAATACTTTACTGAAAAGTAGGATACAGCATGCTCACAGAACCCCATTAAAAGAAGTATTGAAGAGACACCGAATATTTTGGCTGTATAAAACAGTGTAGTTGATATGTGGCTCAAGTTTTAAAAGCAGGTTGGACTTCTGCACTTCTTTGTGAAAAACAACTAATCTGATTGCTTTTGCATGTCAGGAACTTCTTGAAGGCCTTTCCACTGATGGGAGAAACCCAGGAGAGAGAGCGAGTCCTTGTCCACTTCTCCAGACGCTTCTGCCACTGCAACCCACAGACACCCACCTCTGAAGGTCAGAGTCTTTATGGTGACGTACTGAGACAATAACAATTTTAGGAAGTGCAAAAGAGAATAAAAAGATTACATAAGACTATAATAATTAGACTAAACTTAGATTTACCATAATAATCACGAATACTGATCATTCTACTCTGATTATTAGAAGCAGTACTATTAACAGTGCAGTTGGGAAATGCAGAGCTCTTGTTCTGTGTAGCTCTGCAGTAGTCACACTGCAGAAAGTCGTAGTCACCTATGACTTTCTGCAGTGTATTTACATACATTTGTGTGTGTGACCGCTGATCTTGGCTTGTGCATTACCCCATTGCAGATGGAGCCCACACATTAACCTGCGCCTTAATGCTGCTCAACACTGATCTGCATGGACACGTATGTACTTTCGTCTTCTCGCTTTCTAGTTGTGCAGGAATCTACACTTCTTTTTGGTAAAAAAAAAAAAAATGTATGGAGATAATTTACTGTGAGCAGTATCATGTTTCCATTTCCATCATCTTTTTCACACATTATTGTTCCCTCCCTGTGTGTCTACCCTTTTTCTCAGTTTCTCTCTCTCCTTCCTGGCCTAGTTTCTGACCTGTTTCTGTCTCTTCTCCACTTGAATGGTCTCATCTACGCAGTATAAAAACGGAAGCGCTCTGGTCCACATACACTGACACAATCAGTATCATAGGCCCTGTACTTTGTTGTTCCCGGGTCCTCTTATTCAACTCAAGTCCATCCTTGCTAGTAGCAGTTATAATGAACACCCATCCTCTAACTAATATCTATTCTTTCTTTGTAATTCCTTTTCCTCCCTCTTCACATCCTTCCCTGCTAACCATATCTGGTCCCCTGGTCTCTCTCTGTCCCTTCAGGTGGTGAGTATACCTCTGTACTAATACTTTGTTTGATGACATGTACGCCTCCAGTTGTCCACTTGATGTCGGACTAGATATTGGTGGAAGGAATGAGAGACGGCCCAGTATAATGCTTTACATGTCAATATCAAAATAGACCAATACCAAATTTCTTTAACTGTCCTGTTCATGTTGTTTCTGATTCATGCAGAAAATATCAGTAATTGATCCTTCTGTTTTCTCCTCTAATAATAAGCCTTATTAGAAATAAACACACTGAAAGGTATTAGGTAAGTTCTTATAAAGGCAGAGTGCTGGTTACCACTGATACTGAACTCCGGCAGCACAGTGTTGCTGCCCAGTGGACAGTTTCAAAACTACATTCAGGTTTGCACAAACAAAAGTGGGAGGAACTAAGAATATCTCTCCGCTGATCCAGAGCTGAGCCAGACTGACTGGATCCACAGAGTTACCCAAACTAATTTGATATTCAGCTGTAACTGTTGTCTTTGTTCCTTTCTGTGTCTGTCTCTTGGTTTCTTTTCCTTTCTTCAGAACATTGGGAAGAAGATGTCTTGCCAGCAGTTTATCGGTAACCTTGATGGTCTCAATAATGGCAAAGACTTTCCTAAAGAATTATTAAAGGTATTGTAGAGAGTAAAATGGTTAAACAATTAAAAAATGTTTTTAAATTAAATGTTAAATTTTTTTGTTCTGCACAGATCTTGTATAATTCAATCAAGAATGAAAAGCTTGAGTGGGCAGTGTAAGTGTGCTTTCTATACTTATGTAAAGAGGAAGTATATAGATTTAACAAGTTTTTCTGAACTAAATCCATTTGAAAAAATGCACCTCAGAGATATATGAATGAGCATTTTTGTGTGTGCAGTGAGGAGGAGGAGCTGAGGAAGAGTCTGTCAGAACTAGTGGAGGAGCAATGTGAGGGTGGGAGTAAACGTGTTGCCAGGGTAATGGACGGCAATAACCCTTTCATTGCCATTCCCATTCTCTTAAATGCGGTCACCTACAAACACGGAGTGTTGACCCGCAAGAGTCATGCTGACATGGACGGCAAACCCAGTGAGTGCATGCACACAAAGTCTCACATGGCTAAAAGACACTGAAGTGACCAAATCCCCTATTATCTCTCTTCCAGAAAAATAACTTGAGGGACTAAGTGTTATTTTGCCCTATTGTCTTTCAGCCCCAAGGGGTCGCCGGGGTTGGAAGAAATTCTATGCTGTGCTCAAGGGAATGATCTTATATCTCCAGAAGGTGCCATGTCTCATCTTCTTCTCCGTTGCCATAGAAACACATCCACCACCGCAGTGACAGCAGTGGTGGATGCTGTGAGCCGCTGTGGTGTGGGTGTGCGTGTTTATGTGCGTGTGTTTTAAGGGAGTGAACTAGAAAATGCATTAAGAGAGGAAATGAAGGAAGGCTGGTTCAGTGTACGTTTGTCTCCCCCTGCTGATAAGAAAGCTGCAGTGATGTGTCAGGTTGTTGACTCATCTGCACTACAAAGAGTACTTTTTGGGGTTTTTTCAGGATAAAAAAAGAGAGTACTGTTTTGACATTACAAGTTGTTAAATTAGATATATCTGTGGGAGACATCGCAGCAGAGTGTTAACCTCAAAGTAAATTTTAGGTAAACATTAACAGCTAATCTTCCCTTCTTTGCTGTAAGAGATCTGCAACCTAGTTTTTTGCTTTTATCTTTTTGTTTAACTGAAATAGGATGAGTACAAGCCAGATACTGACATTTCAGAGGTGGACCTGAAGAACGCAGTGCGGATCCACCACGCATTGGCCACTCGTGCCACGGACTACAGCAAGAAAGCGAATGTGCTAAAGCTCAAAACCTCAGACTGGAGAGTCTTTCTGCTGCAGGCCCCGTGAGTAACGCAGGTCTTTTAGTCATTTACCATACCCACTCTCTGTGTGGCAGTCACAAGGCCACACCAGAGGGACACACGCGCCGGGACAATTTAGAAAGACTAATCAAACTAAAATGCACATGTTTTGAACTGTGGGAAGAAGTAGGAGAACATCCATATTCCCCACTGAAAGGCCCCACCTGGGATCCGAACCACCGCAGTGCTCATCCAAAAAAAACCATCAATGTAAAACCTTAACAGAAGCAAGGGATTTCTCTGGGACCTTGAACCAGCACTACAGCACAGGGAAGCATTCACAGACGCTACTTAAAACTATTGTACAAAAAAAAAGTGTTAAAACTTTTCTGAAATGTGTTTCAGGCAGTAAAATGACAAAAGGTATGGTTGTTAACAAAAGGAATGATGAGAAAAATATAAAACATGTTTTGTTCATAAGGTCTGCAAAGAAATATACGTCAAAATAATGTATGCATGACATTCAAGGAATTTGCATTCCCTGGCATCACTGCGGTTTCCATCTGTCTTTCCAGGAGTGAGGAAGAGATGATGTCTTGGATCTTCAGGATAAACCTGGTGGCAGCGCTGTTCTCTGCTCCAGCCTTTCCTGCAGCTATCGGCTCCATGAAGAAATTCTGTCGGCCAATCCTGCCGTCTTCGTCCACTAGACTCAACCAGGTACGCACAAAGGGGCCCGAGTCAGACTGTGCATTAAAATCCCATTTCAATTTTCAATTCAATCCAGCTTTATTCATGTATAACATCAAATCTTGACAGACGTCATCTCAAGGCACTTCAACATTACAGTTCAAAATGCATCCTGACAAATCCAACCACAAGCAGCCAGCGTTAATGCAAGGTCTGAACATATTCCAGGAAGGATTCAGATCTGCTCACCCAGGATGTCTTAGAGGATGGTCTGGAACATTTCTCTTCACATTCTCTATAGTCTGAGCACAGACGTATCCTGGGATAGATACAGAGACTGTATACTAAACTAAATTTGCAGTGGATAGAAAATGGATGGATGGATTGATGTTTGCAGTGGATCTTCCCTAGTATTGCATACACTCTCGTTTAGAACATGTCCTTTGCAGAATAAAATTGCAGGCGTCTGCCTTTGGAGATTAAAACATCGTGTGTGGTGTTATCAAGCAAAAACAACGTACTTGCATATAGAGCGGAGAGTAAGATCTGATCACTCAAGAGGATTTTAGTTGCATATTCCAGTGCCCGGTGTGAACATGTGCTAAGTGCTGGCCACTTGTATAGGATCTCTGAAAACGGAGTGCAGATCATGGTACACAGCCATGTGAGAAAAACCCACACTCTTTGAAAGGTTTTACCAGACGTCAGAAACAAGTCGTCAGGTTTTTCCTAAGTCTTAAAATTAGGTAAACACAAATTCAGACTGATAATACAACATATTACTTTGCATTATTATTTATTTAACAAAAACGAAGTCAAAGTACAAAAGCATTGTGTGGAAAAAAAGATGTTAGTAAACGTTTTAGAGAAACGGTTGTTGATGTCGAGGTTTGAGAAGGGTTAAAAGCTTATTTCCAAACAATTATTACAGTCCATTGTTCAACAATGAGAAAGATTAAAAACCACAGTACTGTTCCCAACCATCCCAGGAGGGGACAACAAGACTGTACTTACTGTCGTCTTCATGCTGGTATACATTAGAAAGAAGAGGAGCTCACAGGTGCATTTAGTTCGTTGTCATTCTACATCAAACATTCTGTTAGGTACAGAGCGATTCACACATATTCTATTGGCCAATTGAATGCAGCTGATTATTTTGGGGGTCCTCTGACTTGTGTTCGGGCTGTGATTGCTGTAGGAGGAGCAGCTGCTGAGTCATGAAAGAAAACTGAAGCAGATGAGTCTGGAGCTGGAAGAACACCGAAAAAACCAGCCCTCGGCTGACCCAAAAAGCCGTGAGTGGGAGGAGTACCGGCTGAAAGAGCACTACCTCACATATGAGGTACAGACTAAGAGTTACGGCTGATGATCAGTGTCATTGGATATATAACCCATTTGCTCATGTATGTAACTGCACAAGGATGTGTAGCCTCAAAATATGAGTTGAATATTTTTATTTTTAAAAGTTTCACTCTATATTATATAGTACCTATATTAGATGATTCCTTAACTCAACGTTTTAACATGTTGTGTATGACTGATGTTTTTTTTTTTTGGTCTTTCTGTTTGAACACACCTCTTACTCCCTCCTCGATCTCCCTCTCTGAGCAGAAAACTCGGTATGAGAAATACATCAGCCTCTTGCAGGCTAAAATCCAAGTGGACACGGACGACCTCGAGAAGATCGAGGCAGGTGTGATGGGTAGCCTGATCACGGACGGCAGCCTCGCTGGGCGTGAATGCCACCTTCGAAAGACAAAGTCCTCCCCATCCATCAGTCAGGCCCACGCTGGCCTGAATGGCAAGGCCACTAGTTGCACAGGTTCTGGACAGAGGAGCTGAGGAAAGAGGATGAAGGAGGACCAGACGCTCCAGCATACAAAGCATCATGTCCCAAGTCTCAGTAAAATAAACCCACAACTCCTTCCTGGATTTTCCATTAGTATTTTGTGTTTTGGGCTCCTCTGTTCCTCAGTACAGTAGGATGTCAGTCTTCTTCCCAGAGTTTATAGAGCCTGTTGAAGTCTCTGTCCTTGAGCAATAGCTGAAGAAGACAAGAACTCTGCCCTTGATACCAAACAGTAATTCTGCTAGACCTCAGTCCTTTCAGCCTTTATTATTGCACATTTAAAATGATCAAAACTCTGATCACTATTTATAGCAACATCATCAGTATTATTTCAAAATCTGTGAGTGAAACAGATGTCTTTATTTGAAATGTGTTTTTTTTTTTTTTTTTCGCTATGAGCTGAAGTTGAATAGTTCAGTATGTGTCAGTATAAGGCCAAAAAGGAAACACACAGACTATTTTGCTTTTGTCTTGTTCTGCTGTCATGAAGTCAGACAGTGTGTGATAAACATGGCAAACATGGTACTACTGTAGCATTTTGGCCTTCTTTAAAAGAAATTAAAAATAAAAAGTACACACATACTCAGCCAATCACAGGTGCAAGTGCTGTATGGACCTACAGTGCAGGTTGAGCATGGTGTGTGAAGATACAACATATCTATTCTGCAACGAACTCAGACGGACAAAGTACCTGTTTATTATATTTATTTATTTATTTAACTGTAAACTTTTATTCAGCCCAGGAAGGGCTCACGCTGAGCCCTTTTGCCCTTTTCCAGAAATTTCTTCTTTCAAGTCAGTCGCATATATTGTGTACAAAAGCTGTATGGTGGGTTAAACTCCGCAGAGGAGCTGGAGGATGAGTGCCTTAGCGAAGGGCGCCTCAACAAAGAGCGATCAAACGTCTGCTCCCATTACTTTTGAGCCACGACTATCCCAGATAATAAGGTTTGTTTAATAATTTCTTTCTGGTTTTAGAAAGTGTTTATCTGGAAGAAGGCACTGTGTCATCATCTGTTATGCCCTTACACCTACTTTTATATCCTGACTGAGCTGATAGAACTGGTGTGAAACGTATGGTTGAGCGTGAGGTTTCTGAAGTGAGGAATAAAGACCAGAAGAGGACGGTGTGGGTGTGAAGCGTACATTATGAATGGCTCTGTGTGCACATGTTTAAATGTGTACATTTTAAATGGGTCCAGTTGAAACGTTAAGGCTGAAGATGACCGGAAGAAGTAAATATAGTCATCCTTCTCTGGACAACTGAGAATCCATGCCATGTGGCTGGGTCATATTATTGTATGAAGGGTTGATTGGGCATGTCTGGCGACCCAACGACCAAATGGCCTTCTGCTGAGTAAGACTACCTGCACAATCATGCCCAACTCTCTAAAAGCATCTTCAGTGCAAAGGCATCCATCATTCTTGCTGCAAAAGATGTATTCTTACCTGTTACTGTATCCAACCTTCAAGCCCTGATCGAGTTAATCTTATTTTACATGGACCTATTATAGCTTTGCCTGGTAACATTATTGGGCATTTACTAATCAATGGCATGCTAAATCTGTTGCCATCCTTCCCTTTTGATGAGGATGCTTTTGGGGAACCAGTGTTGTTTTCTTGTTTTTGTTTTTTAACAGATACTGGCTGATTGCAGATTGTAGCAGCCAGACTGCTCCAGCTCAGTGTGCTGAAGTCAGTAAACCTGTCAGCATACTGGAGTGGATGGAGGAACATCATCAAAGTAGCCATCAAAACACTCTGTGTAGATGTGGAGGAAGAGAGGCTTGTTTTCTGAACAAAAAAGGACTGGTTTGATTTTCTTAGTATGAAAGTCACTGCCAGCCGAGAACAGGCAAAGCAGACTTACAGCACATGTTTTTCCACACCGAGGGAATCAATATAATGGGCCCAATTCTTGAGACTTGAAGAAGGTTGTTAGGAAGAGATGTGGTACCGCTGCTTGTGAGCACCTTAACTGGCCCTAACAACTCTCAAACACACACTCTACATAATTTGCTTATGACACAACTGTAGATCACAAAATTCAGCCTCCCCTCACTCAAACCTGCATCTTAGAAACCTGTTGACATCACCAGAGTTGTGACAGTGTAAACAGTTATGTTTTTGCTCTGGACTCAGCAATTCTGCTGCTCTGCATAACATAAATAGTGACTGATGGGATCTGAGATCCTTTAGGGACTTGGCTGAAAACCTGGATTCACAGCTGGGATCCTGTAGCCTGATTCTTGTACAGACCAAAATACTGAAGAGGAGCTGTGTTTTTGAAGAAGAAATGTCATTTTCTAAAGCTGTATTGTTAGAATAAATATCTGCTTTCTTACAAAGATACTTCCTGATATAGTCACTTTGGCTGTTGTGCTAACCATTGATTCCCAATGTTGTAGGATAGGCCTGTGCTATAATGTAGGATTGTGGGGAAAAATGTGTTATGTTTTATTTTAAAAAAAAAAAAAGAGAGAGAGACAACTTTGGCACTTTGATGTCAGCATTGGATCTGTATTTTTGTTTGTATATCTGAACTTTTGGACAGGATTATCTTAATATGTAAAGGACATATTTACTGAATATTTAGTCTGTGCTTCATAAAGTAAGCTTTCCTACAAAAGACTGTGTTTGTAATCTGTTATTTTCATTGTCATGATGACGAAGAGCAATCACCTAGTTTGTGTGCCACTGCCATCTGATATTTGGTTGATATGACTATTAATCTCAAAATGTAGAGAGCTTAATAGTAAAGCACTTGTCAACTAAAGCTGTGAGACTTTAGGTACCTAATAGAAAGAGGCAAAATGTAATTTATTTAAAAGGAGACAGAAGCAAACTCGAACTTTGTCTCGTAACTGAGATGACAAAGAAATAAATCTTTGGCAGAGATCATGAGGGAAACTAAACCACAGACTCAAAGGACATTACAAGGGTAAAATGAAAATACCTTTCCTATTTTAACTCAACATAAGGAGAAACTGCAGCTAACCTGTAACAATGCTGTGCCCTAATAACGTAGAAGATAAAGTCATAATATATGGGTTATAAAGTTGAAAGATTTAAAAACAAAAAAAAATGAAGAAGTACTGTATTTATTTATTTATTTTGCTTTGTTTTTCCTTTCGTTTTCTCTTTAGCCAGGTCGAAAAAAAAGACTCACGACTACATTACCCACAATGCAACACAGACTTACGCCGTTACGCATACATTCAGGTGGGCTTTTCTGGTAGCAGCCTCTAGTGGTTTTTACGATCCACGGTTGCAACAGAGCCGCTATGTATTTCCTCATCCTCTATCTAACTTAAATACTGTTTTCTTTACTTAGATTTGAATATATAAATAATAATGTTAATATTAAAATTGCTAGAACCTTTCTCAAAACTCACTCATTAATTGAGACCAAACTGTAAATTTGATAAATGATAAACAGTTATGTCATTGGTTTAATACTTTAACACACTGTATTATTATTTATTTAACAAATAAACTGAGTTTTCAGAATAAAGATTAATAAAGGTGAAGACACTTAGTTGAGTTGTCATATCACAAGACTATAGTGACATCAACTGAAGTTTAAGATTTGATTCTTTCTGGAGCCATACGGTTTCACTATAAATAGACAACGTTCAGATGTAAAAAAAACCAAATGTATCAACATAGATTGTGCCTACTCAGGTTTGTTTCCCCAACTGTAACAACAGTAGGCAAGTACAGTATGTTTCTGCTCTTTAAACATAACACTTTGTTTATAATGCTTGAAGTTATTGCTATTTTATATAATTGTTGATATATAATTATATTAATATAATTAATAATAGTTTTCAACCATAATTACTTGTTTGTATCACACCATTCAGAGAAGATGAGATATGTGCCTCGATAATGTATAAATGTTCATATATAGAGAGGATGCATATATCATAACCGTGCTGTTAATATATTATCCAGAAGATGACAGCTGGCCTGTTAGTCCCTAAACTGTCTCTGCTTACAGCATTTTAGAGATTGTTTTTAAACATGTATTTAACGCTGTGTGCAGCCCACTTGAAAGGAATAGATTCCTTTTGCAATGAATCATGTTAAAATATTAAATTTGTGTGATAATTCAGTGTGACCAGACATCGGTTTAGTTGCTTCTGGTGCAGCAGTGACCTGTTGCAGAGAGATAACGACCCCATCTACGACAAGATCTTTGAGTGAACACTGTCCTGTTTTCTTCGTGGCAACAGTCTTGATTTCCCACGTGAACATCAAGAGCGCATGTCTGAAGCGCAGAACAAACTGTGATCCTTAAGAGGGAAACATGACGGCCGACTGCAAAGCCATGAACCAACATGCCCTCAGTAGGTTAATTCTATTACGTTAGGATTGGCAGTGTTTGGGCAGTGGACAATGTTCATTTTGACGTATTGAGCGCGGCCCTGCTGATATAACTGGACAGCTGTAGTGTTGAGACAGTTGTGCATAAACAGAGGCATGTGGAATGACATTTTATTGAGCGATCAGTCATTTTTCAGACAACAAGGCTCCCCAAACATTAAAACAAACAGCAATGTACAAAAGAGCACACCATTCTTTTTTTTTCTTTTTTCTTTTTTTTTTTTGCCATCAACAGAAATTTAATAAGGTAGTGAAGGTACATAACGGAAAGTAATGGAGCATAACAATGCAAGTTATGATGATGCTGAGATGAATGGGATGAGCTCGATGTCAAAGCCAAAGTAAGCACCATTGTCATGTAGTCAGGAAAGGCCATATTTCAGTAAGAAATATTTCAGGACAGGGAAGGAGAAGTTAAACATGATACAAGAGGGTTGTTATCACAGTTTTTAGACATTTTTACCAACTAAAAAAAAAAAAACAACAAAAAACAAATAAAAAAAGAACAATATTGGTATAGCACTACTTTTTCATGCAATTTACTTTAGTAAACCTTGTGACACACAGACAAAATATACTTCATTAAGTACAACTCAATACATCTCTGTCCAGCAATAGTCACAAAGCCTGTAATTTATAATCTTTAAATGTGAGATCCCTATCAAAAATAATATGCAGATTTTTATTTTTCTTAATATATCTAAAGTGCAAGTATCTGTTTTTATTCAATGCTTTAAGTATAAAATACAAAGGAAAAAAACAGCAATATGTTTTTCCTGTTTATATGTTATATTTTTCTGAAAGGATGAGCTTCATATATAACAAACCATATATGTATATATTTATACACACACACTCATACACACACGCCACAGATAAAATATTTTTGAAAGATACAACATATTATCTCATATGGGGATGGTAAAGGGATGGAGACCAAATGGTGACATGGGATATGTTCATTGTGCATTGACCCCGCCCCTTAAAATCCAGTATCTGTTTTCCAACATCTTTAGAACATTTAAAAGAACATTTTTATAACTATACACAACAGTAGCCTATACAGTCTGGAAATACGATGGACCCTACTGCTCGGTGGGTGTGCAAACAGAAGACGTGCTGAATGAGCTTCTCTGTCGGTGGCTTGTGATGAGTCATATAGTGCTTGGCTTTGACCAGAGGCGGCGATTGGCTGTGTGATTAACCAGGAACTCTGAACGGCCAATGAAAAAAAGACTACAACACTGAAACCAGGAACAGAGCACATTTGGTTGTTTGAAACTCCTATATGGAAGTTTGATCCGTTTTAGTCAGTACTTGCATGGTTTGGTTGAAGTTTGCTGACACATCGTGTGCATGTGGCTGATTGGACGCAGCCAGAACGAGGAACCGGCGGACGACGTGGCTGCGGCTGCGGCTGGAGCCACTGTGGCGATCAGAGTAACAGCCAAGTATTTTTTTGTAGTCACGTCTGCAGTCAGATATATTTCTTCTGTTTCCATCATTCAATGATTATGAAGAATAATGGAGTTAACACCAATTTGTGAAACCAATATATGCGCTTCGAATGCAATTTGGCAAATAAAACACTGAAGCTGTAACAGACAAAGGCAGGACAACATTATATTTAAAGGTTGCTATGATGGCTCCCCTTGTATAAATAATCAGAACGTCATTACCTTCGATGCTCACAGACTCGGTGCACTGTGACTCGGATACACTGAATCTGGGCAGAGCCAATGTGGAGAGCACACTGTCAGGCCACTGACACGTTACACAAAGCAGGGCATAAAATATCCGCCTACCATTATCAGTCCCACAAATGGTTGACTGTGCAGTGTGGGCCCAACAAGGCTGCAAGGTCACTCCGGGTTTATGTGGTGAACCTGGCTGAGCTATCGTGAAATGAGAAATGTGATTTTATCACATTGTTTTCAGAGAGAACAAAAAGAATTACACATGCCGCCAACCCCACGTAAAGGACGAGTCATGTTTCTTAACAGAATCCCTCTGCACAATCACACAACCAGCAGCCGATTACAGTCTGCACAAAAAAAAACAAAAAAAAAGTGCATTTCATAGAGCGAGGAACTCACAAAGTAAAACTATAAGGAAGGTTCAGGCTCTCCTACTGAAGGAAGAGAAGAGAAAGAAAGTGTGGTTTGAGACTTGTTGTTGCATGAGACTCGCTTAATTACTCATTCAATCAAGCTGAATATGTGCTGCATCACAACACTCAACTCAGACTGCTCTCAGACGTGCTTTCCGGGGGATGCCGGCTTATCTGGCTTGTACATTTTCAACCGAGCTCTTTATAATTCACAGGGCAGCGCGAGGACATGTGGCTACCTCTGCAAGACGGTAAAGAGGTTTCCTGTTCCTCTCCAAGAACAGCTGAGTCAGCGGGTCCCATCAGGCTACTGGTTGGTAAGCCCCCTACAATTCAGTGCCAGGCTTTGTTGGGCCTTTCACTTTCTATACTGAGACAAACGTGAATCAGAACGTCCTGTGTAGAGCAGATGGGATTTCCTACAACATTTTTCTTGACTTTGTTGCAACAAACGTGGCCAATCAAACAAAGATCGACGTTTTGAAAGTCGGTGCCTCTGATACACCTGTAGCACAGGTGACCAGGGGACCTGGTTCGGTCTTGTTAGCGGCTGTGGTCCAATTGGCTTCCTATAAACCCGAGTCATTATCGCAACACTTGGAGCACAATTGATTGTTGAGAAAAACCTTAGCACAGTCTGATCCAAATAAAAGACGGGTCTAAAATTAAAACAACTTTGAACCACACGAAGGGAGCCGGGGACTTTGTTAAAAAATGCTTTTCAAGTCCAGGCTGGGAAAGCGAAGCACATCTGAAAGCAGAGTCGGCCCACATCACACAGAAGGACTGTGATCCTCATTGTAAAAACAACAAAACTCCTCTGTTCTTTGGGTTTGCTGCGGCGGATCACTGTGGCCAAGCTCATGTAAAAGTGCAGAAAAGCTAAAGTGAAGCTGAAGTTCACCTGCCCTGTGATCAACGGTCGCGAGTGAGAGCACGGCCCCACTCAGGCTCCAGAAACAATTTCCTCGCTTCTCTTCACGGGAGGCCTTATGCAGTTCTGAACACAATTCAACATGCTTTAGAGGCCTCCCCAACTCTCAGATAGCAAGAGGCCTCAGCAAG
The DNA here is from genome assembly GCA_014839995.1 of Xenentodon cancila. Classification (NCBI taxonomy): domain Eukaryota; kingdom Metazoa; phylum Chordata; class Actinopteri; order Beloniformes; family Belonidae; genus Xenentodon; species Xenentodon cancila. The sequence continues at coordinate 24,081,049 of CM026205.1, forward strand.
GGGAGTGTGTGTGTGTGTGTGTGTGTGTGTGTGTGTGTGTGTGTGTGTGTGTGTGTGCGCGCGCCACCCCTGGACTCAAGCCCCGAGATACTATTAACCTTCAGCGTAGACCACTGCAGAGGGACCGACGTGGAGACAGTCAGGAGTTGTTGGGTTTCTGTGTTGTGTGTGTTTGAAGAGGAATGAGGAGGGAAATGTTTGTTTTTTTTAAGTGTTTTTTTTCTCTTCTGTGGTGATTCAGTAGGGGGGCCGTAAAACACCCAAACTAGTCTATGCGCACGGAAAGACAGACAAGGCAGCCGACTGGTTTAAAAAATGTGACAGAGAAAAACAAAACACTCACTACCAGGTTTACTGTTTCTTACTTTTCACATTTGGGAAATATAATGCAGATGTATTAACCTCATCGTCATCATGCTTTCAAATATCTACTGATCACATAGCCGGTACATTTTTTTCCTCTTATAATAGTCTGTACATGCGATACAATGCCACGATTGGCACGTACACAATATTGCACACTAATATGAAATGTCCTACACCAGTCAGTGCTTCGTCTCTTGCTGCAAGGAAGAAACCTGACACGTTTGGGACGACATAAAGTGGAGAAACGAACTCTGAAGAACAAAAAGAGCATCAGAATAACAATAATGCAAAAGTGACATATTTCGAGCGGCGAGGCACCCCCAGGGACGATCAAGGGGCTGTAGCACCATGAAAAGATAGACACTGCCTGGGCCCTGCACCAACAGGCCTCTACATCCACTGGACTGCACTCAGACTGACTGCAAGGGATGGGCCGGCTGGCCTACCTGACTGGCTGACGGTCTGGCTCTTTAACATCATCCATCTCAGCTCTGACGAATAGCCTCATCCAGGCATTCCCAATTTTTTGTTGTTGTTGTTTCTTTTATTTTCTCAACATCAGGGTGCATATCATGTGCAAAGCAACCCGTAGGATCTCCCGTTTGCCTTCTATGCACCAGTCAGAGCTGGCCCCTCACAGTTCTGGAGAGACATGTCTCTCTTCAGTTAGAGGCCACCCAGCCAGGGCTGCCGCGAGGGATTCTGAGCTCCTGGTTGCAATAACCCAGGGAGCCCCAACTCCCCAACCAAACGTGTTCTACAAACTACCACCGCTGGCCCTCCAAGCTCCCAGCAGTCTTTCAGCCTTTCCTTTTGGTGTTGCCACGCATGCTCCATGCACAGGGGGTGGGAGAACCCACAGCCCCATGAGTATATATTTCTGCCTACATAACAGCACTCGTAAATGAAAACGTACAGCGGTCGAGGTCACAGACCATCCATGTGAGAACACGTAAACGAGTGGAGTGTATAAGGCACGGGTCGTAATGATGTCAGAGAGGATGCATTGCCTCGCCGCGAGCTGTCGCTTCTTTTTTTGTTTTTTGTTTGTTTTTGTTTTTTTTTTTTGTTTCTACGCTTTGCGTTCCCACAAGTGGATCTTAATCTTTTTGCATCCCCCACCCTCCCAGAGGAAAAAAAAAAAAACAACAAAGTAACAAAGAAAAAAAAATTAACCCACAGAAAACGTGGGTATCTTAATAAGGATTTCTTTACAGCTGATTCACAAAATCATAATTAGTACATCTAAGTTAGCACTTTTTTTCATTTAACTTTACATGGACATGGTGCAAGAGGGTTGGTTTTCTATAGAGTAGCTCAGACATAGTTTTATCCCATTTGTTTGAGGTGCACAAAGTAGGCTATTTAGTTTTGTGTCTCAACCTTTCACAATGGCATGATAGAAATGCTGTCATTAGCTGACCATTATTATTTATTTTGTTCAAATTTAAAAACTGTTGTCTACTTTGCCAACTTATTTTTAAACCATGAGCCCACAAGCTTATTGACAGGTCTGTAGTGCGGCGTTCTTCAGATTCATACACTTTAAGTATGTTCATATTTATTCTTCGTACCTTTATAGTAAACTATACATCTGGTATCAGATTTTGGTTTCATAAAGTTCATCATAGGTATTGTTCACCTTGTGCTGATGTCAAATATTTACTCTACATGAAGACTGTCATTTTATATAATAGACCTCTGGTTTTACTTGGATTAAATCTTGGTATATTACCAGTTTGAAAACAATTAAACATTATTTTTCGAAATAGCTCTGATGTGTGCAAAATCTGTCATTGATAGAGATATAAACACTCTGTTCATTGTCATTTAAGTCAAGTAGGAAAGAGTTCATATCTTACAGTTCAATTCTTGATAGCAGCGGCTTACTGTTACATGGGTGGTAAGTGGGGTGACATCCAGTAAAATGAGCGAGGAGACAGCAGAGGTGCTGCCATGTCTGTGGAAGTGATGTGTGTGGAGTGATTCCCTTGGAAATTCTCTCTCTATTTTACAGTTACAAGTCTCGTTCTCCCTCATAGCTCAGTTTTTCTTGGTTGTTTCACGTCAGCTCTTCTGAAATCCCCGTCAGTCATCGTCTGCGTCCTCTCCGCCGTGCGGGCCCTCAGGTAGCAGTTCGGAGGCCCGTTTCTCTCTACTTCTCTCCTGGATCTTCCTCATCTCCTCAGCGTATTTACAGAAGGTGTTGCCGAATTTGGACCACACTTTGCAGGGGACCGTAATGGAGTTCCGGTACGTGGGCTTCACCTCGCTAACCCGCATGAAGACCCCGTACTTGTTGGAGCCCACGTCAAAGAAGAAACGCTTGTTGTCGACCGTGAGCGAGGTGCCCTCCGGGAGCTCAGCCGGCTCCTCGTCCACGCCGTAGTCGTCGATGAGTTTGGCCAGAGCGTCGCGGAACTCGATGAGACCCTGCGCCGGCAGAGCGATGGTCTGGCCTTGCGCGCTTCCCAATCCGGGCCCCCGATTAACGGTCTGTCGGATCCTCAGGAACCGCCCCCTCTGGTTCTCTTTCAGATCCATGTAATATTTCCGATTCTCCCGCACCAGGAATTCGCTCTTCAGCGCCCGCCGGGGCTCATCTTGCACCATGTCCGGGTTTGTCGGGCCCAGCTGGGCGTAATGTTCGATAAAATCCCCGAGGTAATCGCGGAACTCCACGGCGACAGACATGGAGAGAGTGAGGCGGCTCTTGTTTCCCCCAGCCCCGACCTCGGCTATCTTGAGGAAGCGGCCTTTAACATTCTGCTTTACGTCAAGGTAGAAGCGCTTGTTCTGGATGTCGATGCGCTTTGAGGCGAGCTCTTCTGTGTCATGCTGCAGCCGTGACATGGCGCCCATCGCACCCGGGGGCAGCGAGCCGGGGCCTGCGGTGGGCCCTCCGTGGTCACTGCCACTGTCTCTGTCCGCCATGATGCTGCCTCCCTGCTTTACCTTCCACCGTCTCCCTCTGCCTGCTGCAACCTCGACTGCCAGTCAAACTGCTCCGCCGCCCTATCGCGAGAGGAGAGGATGAAAAAATGAAAGTAACTGTAGTTTGTACCACTGTAGTCCTTCAAACGGGTTGCGTTCAAGAGAGGCATGTTGCTTTTTGCAACATTTCAGGGAGGTTTTACCTCAGCCTCGACAGAGGCGTGTTGTACAAATTAAATTTAACTGACGTGAAACTAAAATACTGCAGTAATAGCGAGGGGAGATAAATAAATAGATTTGGAGGTAAATATATCGACTTCACTTCAAATGCATATATTTAATAACGATTCACACACCGACTAAAACCTAATAAAAGGCTGAGCATCGACAAAGTGTTTTCTGATGATTATTGGTTTGAGTGTTTTAGTACCATGGACAGTTGTTTGGGGTTTTCAGCACCATGGACAGTGAACCCACAACACAATCACCATGGAAACCCGGATATGATGTTTTTTGCCCCTTTTTTTGTTTGTTTCTTGAATCAAACATTAAAGTAGCCAATCCCACCCCCACACTCCACCCCCACACTCCACCCCCACACGCCCCAGGGAAGTCAGCTTAAATCAAGAAGTGTCTTTATTGGCATAGTAGCTTTAAATTTATGTCATTTTTTAGAATCATGCATTTCAATTGCACTTATCACAGGATATGTATTCATTTAAAAGAGTTAACCCAAAAAATTTTGCTAATCTCGTCAAATGCATTTTTAGCTGCTTTTTCCTGTTGTAGTAATGGAAAGGAAAAAAATTCCTAGATCCTGGAGTTTCTTAGAATGTAGCAGTTTAATGGGCTTTTGCATAATATTCTTGTCAACAGACCAAATCTGAGAAAGAAGCACTTGAAATATTTGATCATTTTATATTTAGATCAGGTTTTTAAAATCAACATACAACTTGAAAGCTGCTAAACTGTTTTTTCAGCAAGCTAGGGTTATGTAAACTCGACTTTGTCATGAAACAAGTTAAAATTCTAGAGCAAAAGCATGCAGAGAAGACATAAGTGATTGTTTTTACAAGTAGAGAGCGACATTGTCCACTGTGCACTGTCACTCGTCATTGGGAATTCCCTTATTCAGCCAATCATGCCCTATGAAGGGCCCTCATTCAGAGACTTCACAACATAATTTCCAAATTAGCCTTGAAAATAAAGAACTTGTTTTCATAAAGTAAAGTGAAGTAAAATTGACTCCCACTTTTGGAATGATTTTTGTGGTGACGAGATCTCTTAAATTTCTCTAGTTCACAGAGCCAAACTCTTAGAAAGCCCCTTGATTTGCCTTGTATGTACTATAAAAATAAACTTGCCTTGTTTTAGAGTCACACTCATTGTTTTAAATTAGGATACAGGATACGTTTTGTACATTGTCTGCTTAATTTATAATAAACATTACCCAATGCCCCTGATTATTAGCCCTTCTTTTACAACTCTATCTGTCAGGGAATCAGATTAAAGTTTTAGAAGTGGTTGAGAGGATGTGCTATAGACTGACGGGCTACATTTTTGAATGTGATGTTCTTCACTGTGGTCAGGTAATTAGAATTACAGTAATAAACACTTGATTTGGCAAGCACAAAACTGGATGTTTGATAACCAGGCTCAGAATTATAATTAAACTTTTCCAATAATTAGTTAATGTTGTTCAGATGGAAGTATGCAGTGAAACAATGTGATCTTGTTCTTCGGAACAATTTAGGTGGAATGTGGCAGTTCTGTTGGACAGAGAAAGCCTTTCAGCACCATGGACAGAGACCGGACCCTGGCCTGACCCTGGTGATTGGTGATTCCATGATATGGGCGCATCCTCATGAAATATCTCACAACATCCGTTAAAAAAAACCAACAACTTCTATTAACCTGCTTTTTTGTTTGTCGTTCTCAACATGGGCAATCAAATGCTTTCTGTCCTTTAAACAAGGGCGCTCAGCTCCAGACAGGAGAGAGAGAAGAATCTTATGAATGACTTGGTTGAAACGAAGATGAAGAGAGTAACTGGGGGGGAATAAAGCGGCTTGCGGTCATTTTAAAAATAAGATATGGTGCAAAGGGGTCGTTTCATTTGTGGAGATACATTCAGAGACCAAAAGACAGAGCAAATGATAATTATGTTCTTCTGAGCATGTTGGGCATATATTTGGGCCAGAATACCCGCATTTTTCTTTTCTTTTTTTTTTTTTAAGCTGGTGCTACCACGTGTTGACATAAAGTCTCTAACGCGCACATTATCCCAAGGGTCCTAAGGCAGCAGGAGTGAACTGCATTGACTTTCAGTGTGGAAAATCGCGGGTTTGGGTGTGTGTTTCTGTCAGCAGGTATCTGTCTGGGGGCGTTTAAAGCTGAAGTCTCCAAACTAACCACTCACACCACCACGCCGAGGAATTCATTGAGAGAATTTCGCAGCGTTAGTCATCGCAGCAGCTATCTGCAGTGAGTGCAGTAGTCGCCTGTAGCCTGTCTTGCACCTCTCCTGCACCGGAGAATCACGGCGGGCGCCTTGTAGGGCTGGGCTCCAGGCGCACTCTGTGGTTGCGTGTCTGCGCACTGCGTGCGTGATTTGTCTTTCAGCCACCCGCAGAGGATTTGTGGCATGATTACATGCCGGTTGGGGCAGTGGCGGAGGGCCGGTGGGACCCCGGGTCGTTAGGGTGTTTGCGCAGGACGTGGCGGACCGACGCCAGTGACCGGGCAGGTGATGTTTGCTCACGTAAGTCGCTCGCGTTTGATGAGGGGCGCAGGGGACGCGGCTGGAGGGTGCGCGCTACTGTTGCAACGCCTCACCGGATAACCGCTGCTCTCTCATCCGGTCCGTTTGTCCCTCCTCGTTTTTTGCTCTCTTTTTTGTCCTCTTTTGCTTACAGAACAGTGATTTGCAAGAGTCAGAATCTTGACGATCGGGATAAAAGAATAAAGGACCTGCTTTTAGGTGCGTGTGCGTGGAGTTCGTGCCGTTTCTTGTGATTCCCTTGTACGCGCAAGCTGCTTTTTCTTTTTTTCTTTTCCTTTTCTTTTTTTTTCCAGAGAGGCAATGCGCCCACCCATGCGATGCTGGCCTATTAGCTGAAGAGAGAGAGCTTTCAGCCCCGGATCCGAGAGGAGGCTAATTTACGAGTCTTGTTTTGTCTCAGGAAAAGGAGAGATACGAAGGGGAGGGTGGTTGGTGAAGGAGAATGCAGCAATCACATTTTTAAGCATGCAGAAGCGGGCCGTTTCCGGTTCCTAGGCTGGTACCCCCCTCCCCCTCCCCCCATCCGACGCCTGTAGCCGTATGGGGAAAGCAGCGGCAGACACAAATGGCATGGACACTTCCAAAACGTCTGCCGCTCTGCCCTGCATGCTCTGCCGGAGCCCGTTCGCCGCCGTCTCTCTCTTCCAGCTTGCTCCGCCGCCCAGCAGCACTGCAGCACAGCACAGGCTGACGGCATGAGGCTTGATCCGGTGCACTTCTCCATGCTGGTCATCGGGGTCTCCTTCGCCTGTTACGCCCCGAGTCTCAACTCCCTCCAGGACCAGGCGTACAGATCAACCGTGGTCATCGAGGGCGAGGTGCGCTCCTCCCCGGAGAACGTCTCCTCCCGGGAGCCCTACAGTGTGAATGTCAAAGTGCTGGATGTGTGGCCCCTCAACAGCGGCGGCCTCGAGAGGGAGCAGTTCGTGACCGTCGGGGACTTTGGTTCCGAGGCCCCTTGCACCACGGTGGAGAAGGACCACAGATATATCTTTTTCATGGACCCGACCGCAGAGCCCCTCGTGTTCAAGGCTTCGTACGCCCCTGTGGACGCCAGCGAGCCGGAGCTGAAGAAGGATGTGGAGAGAGTGCTTTGCGAGGACTGCGGTAAGTTTAAGGCTTCTCCCATATAACTGCCATACACTCTAAACGCACTGTCAGGGCCACTGGATCTGATTGATGTAAGGAGACATCCAGCACTCTCTGGATGTGTGCACGGATCTGGTCTATACAGGGTGTCAGCGTGGGTACATATGGGTCTATATGCATGCGCATGAGCTCACTGACACCTCTTAAACGTCCCTAACCCGGTCATCCATATTGTAACCAGAAGTGTGTGAAGAAATGCGCGTGTACTTATCACGTCGCCTGTGTAGAAGTGATCGGTGTGACGGTGTAACGTAACCTGGGTTCAAGTAATCTGCATACTCGTACAGTAAAACTGTGGAAGCTTACATGTGGAGGCTTAAGGTGGCACACATGCAAAGCCAAAGGCAGCAGTTCCAGACTAACAAAGTAAGGTTGTGCAAAAGCAAGAGACACGAGAATGTGACCGCAATTATGGACTGCAGCCTCAACCTCCTTTCCAAACTTGTTGCTTTCAATCAGTATCAGATGCCAAATTTGGTGCAGGTTTATATCAGCAAATGCAGCAAAATTCTGACTGCGTTAACTGCAGTGACAGTAAATGTGGGATGTGGTAACAGTTCTCCAAACTTACTGACAGTTTACTAACCACTTGCAATTAAAATTGTGCTTTTTTTTAATGAAGAAAGAGAAACCGCTGCAGTTCCTCTGGTTTTTAACTTAAATATTTGATCAGAAGCATAGACTGCATGTCACTGTTGTGGAAAAGAGTCAATTTGGCCATTTTGATTTTACTTTTAAGTGAAATGCATTGGATTAAAACATGAATATGTGGAAGGAGTATTGTCCCCTTTTGATGTTTTCCTCCACATTGAGGTTAAAATTAATTTCTTCCCAAATGTCTTTCAGAATCAGGGTGATAATAATAATGAGCTCTAATTAAAAAAAGAAAGAAACAAAAAAAAAAAAAAAAAAACCACCCGTAACACAATGTGATTTGTGAAAGTCTTATTTCAGTCAACCTGCAAATTTTAAATACTTTTACTTTAAAAACGCCACCTCAAACACAACGCTGACTTTTCAGCAAATTATCTTTAAGATCCACATTGTGGAAATACTACATATACTTTGACCAAATGCAGCCTAACTGCAATATGTAGCTTCCACTAAAGCGTCTGCTTATCCTTTAGTAAGCCAGAGTGAAGAAGCAGGAACAGGAAGAACCAGGTTGCCCTCCTGCACACAAGAGATAATAATATTTTAACAGTAGAAGTGACATATTTCACCAGCAGCTCTAGGATAAAGCCACAAGATGTTTTTCTTTCTTACCACGACTTTGAGGATGCAAACATTTGACAGCTTGTGATAATGAAACATGTTCGTCTGCAAAATAAACATGATTACTGTAAAGCCAGCGCCGTCTATAAATAGTAAATCCACCCAGGAACTCACTCAGAAGTCTCAACAAAGGGTTTGTCAAGGGTTTGACAGTAGTGTGATGTTCTATTTTTACCTCTGTGAAAAGCTAAAATTATCACACCATCGGTTTGTGACAGGGATGTTGAAATAAAACCAAACTTATATATCAAATCAAACATGAGCTCAGAGGAAGGAGCTGCTCAATCTTGTGCCTCATCATGCACACACGTAGTCAGTTTTCCATTCCTTCAGCAGACATTATATTGATTTAAGTTCATGTTTTAGAGATTGTAACTGTTAACACTATTTATGTTTTTCATGTGTAAGAGAATCCCCACAGAGTGAATGAATTATTATTTATTTTGTTTTCCACATCATGAGTAATACATATTTGCGCACACCAAGAACTGGAGGACCTGGAAGAAACGCAGCCGAATAAGACTCAAGAAAGTGGCGACAATTAACACATAATGTCCACAGCATCCTTATAAAAGAAATGTTTGTCACTTCCCTTTTTCACTTACTCATTCATATATGCTACTAAACTAGCACTTATGCAAAATGTTAAAGTCCCGGGAAGTTGAGTTTCATAGCTGCTTGTTTGCTTCATACCTCAAACGCATAAACATTCAGTGTGTAATTGCGTCAAAAGCCATACGCCTCTGCAAAATTTGACTGCTGCGCAGTTCTCTGTCTGCACCAGCGCTTTCTTTGGGGTGACACAGTAAGGTCAAGTTAGCTGGTGAAGGAGCTACAGCTGATGGAAAGCAGCTCAGAGGTGGGTTGTGAGGGGCGTGTCAGCAGACACACACCCCTTCCTAACCAGTTAAAAAGCTAGCAGAAAACCGGTCAGCCAATCAAAATCAAACTAGTGGAACTCCCACTCCTGCATTCCTAATTTCTGTCAATGTGGCCATATTCCACTTGTGCCTTTAGCCAATACTCTTTCAAAATGAGATTTTACAGACAGGTTTATTTATTGACTATGCACAGTGATCCTTTTGGCAAAGACTCAACATTGCCTCGCTTCTATTTGCCAGTTTTTACCTCATTGCAATCAGACAAAAAAAGCAAAATGTATACAAACAAAGCAGCGTGACTTTAGTCCCTGATATATTTTCCTGGATAACATGGTGTAATAGAAGCCATGTTATGTTACCATTTATGGTTATAACACAGAAAATGAATAAATGTTCATTTAATTTAATGTTTTGGACTTTGTACCAGTAAAGTTTGACAATTTAGAGTTATAAGCACAAACTCCTCACAATGACAGGCAGTAAATCTTTTTGCCTCGTAAAAGATAGAACAATCTTCCAAATCCAGAGGCAATGGTGATTAAATGGCAAAAGTGGCTAGACTCTGTCTGTGTTTATGTTAGGGTTAGGGTTACGTAGCTACCCCAATGAAGCCCTCTCTTTATCCTCTCAACTTACACCTTTGATCAAGACACAGCTGCTGATTTACATGGAGGACTCCCAGAGTTTCAGATCCTCTTACAACCCCACATCCAGAACAATATGAAATGCTATGTGATGTACAAGTCTTTCAAAATAAATTTGAACCACATTCAGACATTCTGAAGAAATCTCTGTATGTGGGGGACGGCAGAAAACCTTCAGACAGAGGCTCCCAGGGGTCCAAATCTGGACTGTTGAGTCGTTGCAAGCCTACAGAAAGCAAAAATGAGAAAACATTTATTTTTAAAACTACTGGAACTGGTCTTCTCATTTTCCCCAACACTTGTTTGAAAGAAACAAAGTCACGTGACTCAGTATTACATGGAACTTTAAATGGGCGCTTAATTAGCAAAAAAACAGTTTTTAAATGCAGGGCTTACACCATTTGAAGTCATTGCAGCTGCTTTTTTTTTTAATTGTATTGTATGAGTTTGAGTTTAAACATATAAGAATGGAGTGAAAATCTTGAAAACTACAGATGATGAGTGAGTGACAGGACACATGTGCTTTGTTGTAGCTACTGAAACCCTACAGTATACTGTACAAAATAGTTTCACTGAGATCCACTGGATTTTCTCTTTTTCCTCTTTCTTCTCGTTCTGTTAAATAACTTGGGCGTGTGGACTGCACTCACTCCCCATTAAGAATTACCAAACTAATCCTACCTGACATCCCAAGTACTCCAAAGCATAATGTAGGTCTTCTCTGATCATTGCTGTTGGCATCTTTTTAGATACATTGACAGTTTTTTTCCCCTAAAATAGCTTTATCTGATGCTCAAAAGTGCTCCAGTCACTGATGTGGTTTCTAACGCTGCATACCTCAAGTCTCACGCTCTCACTGTCTTCACCCCTCCTTCCTTCTCGCTCGTCCTGCTGTAGCTGACTGGAGCTGGTGTGTTTGGTTCAGCTTATGTCTGCCCTTCTGTCAATCAGCAACAGCTAGAGGAGAGAAGGAGGGAAAGAGAAGGAGAGATCTTAAGCTTTGAAGCTACAAAGAGATTCTGCTTTTATTTTCGACAATGGTCAGAGCTTTGTTGTTTTTCATATCCTATTAAAAGTGAAAACACTAAGTTAAGGGATACTGACGGAATGTAAAATGTTGTTGGTCTAATCTGGTTCCTGTGTTAGCGATATACATTTTTATAAATGCACAACTATGTGATTTAATGTCAGGTTATGTAATATGACAGAGATGTAGTGAGACTTCTATGTTTCCTGCCTTTGCAGAGAAACACATTTAAATATGTGGTATCTTGTCTCCTGATGTTTTCTGTTAAAAAGATGGTACATTGCACAATTCCTGCTGAACCCATGTCCGTTTGAATGTGAAACATATTAAGCTTAAGAACGGGAGGGTTTTCATGTTGTTTTTTTCTTGCATGTATTCCCTTGTTTCCTGTTTTAGGTTTTTCTGCTGATGTAGGCTGTTGCATGCTCTTAGGTGTGTACTTCACGATGGGTTCAACATACCGACACATCTATGCGTTAGATGGCTTCACCAAAATCTTAAAACAGCTAGTGGGTATTGCAACATTTCTCTGTTAACATGCACTTTCCTCTTCAGGCTCTTCTCATTCTCCCTTAAAAGAGCAATTTACTCTAACGCAGTGTAAAACTGACATGCAAGAAAACCAGGACCGCCCAAAAAAGCACAATGGATTTTCTAAATCAGTGAGTAGAATGTGTCTAACAGATACCAGTGTGATGCTGTAACTGCAGTGACATCACCTGTAGACGGATCAATAGGTTTGCACAGATTGTATATTGTTCTTGGTGAATGTTTAGATGATGGACCTTCTAACAGATAATTTAGTCTGATGCGATGAGCATGGATGGGCGTCTGATCGTCAGATGATGAAACTGGCTATAGGGATATAGGAAGGGCGTTCAACTGGCGGGGAGGAAACAAGCGTCTGCGGATTCTGGCGAGATACAGCCAGAAGGTGGCTTCACTGCATTTGAGTTTGGGTAAATGAACTGATTAGTGCTCAAGTGGGTGATGACAGTTGCCACTTTCCCACAGTGTTTGGGGTATAATGACGTTTTGGAGATTCACTCTTTACCCCACCTCCACTGTCCAGCTGAACGGTCACAGTGATCCCACAAAGCCGCAAAATTGCCTCCCCGATGTCAGTTTTCATATTGTGCTGCAGTGTTCCACTGTCTGAACACGGTCTCTTTCCTCTACTCCGCGGTCCACGGCCGGCAACAAGTCCCTAATGTCTCTGGTTAGTGTCCGAATGTGCCGTTCAGTCGATTCTGAATAACGGCACCGTAAACTGAGTAAACACAAACAAAAAGGCAAATAAGGTTACACCTGGTTCTCCAGTGGGACATATGGAGCGGTATTGGCCTAAGTTTTGCTGTCGCTGCTGGCTTTTTCAGCGTTTCCGGGGCTTCAGGAGGGAGATGTCAGGCTATTTTCAGCAGCTATGGGGCTCTTACAGGTTGTGAAGTAAGGCAACAAGTTCTATCTAGTGCCCCAAGTTGAGTCAGAAAGTCTGATACATCTAGACCACCTGGTCTCTGCCTCTGAGCGCTGTGGTCACAAACCTGCTGGTGTTTTTTCCACAGCATCTTGAGCTTGCTGCTGAAGATGCTGTAGTGTTCTGACAGTGGGCGTTTCTCGTTGTACTCGTAATGTGCTGACCGATTTCATCGTTTGTGCAGCCCCTCTTACGCCTTTCCACATTGGCATTTCACACAGCAGTCATTCAGAATAATAGCCCACATATTAACAGCGCACCGCTGGTACTACCTCCCATAGTCACGAGTCATGATGCCAGTGGAACAAAAGGTTATGTTCTCAAAGCAGAGCAGGGAGGGAATAAAGGAGCTACAGTGGCAGAATAAATTGGGGTTAGTGAAACATTAAGGTTTGTGATCGGGAGAAAGAGTCCCACTTTTCACTGGAACTCAGGCTCCTGGAAATGGATGGATGGACTCTGGATATAGCCTCCCTTGGAGTATCAGAGGTTTCCATAGTGACACAGATGACAGCCACCTTCTTGACATTGTAAACTCTGGCATTAGGCTCCAGATAGATCACCATTTATGTCGTCTTGTACACACCTCTGGCCTTTACTCAGTAACGCAGGATTTGTATCGATCGTCTGATCATGCTGTTGAAAAGACAACGAATGCCTCCTCAACTATTCTTTTGTATTGTTGTTGACATCTTATTTTGAGACATTTACAATTCTTAGATGATGATCATTATATGTTCCTAAAATGGTTGGAATATCTACGTCAAAGCTGTGTGCAGCAGACGGCACATTACCACATAGCATCTATCTAAATATTTGTACCCCTAGAAGGAGATATAGATAGATGCATTATGGGTAACAGCAATAGTTGGACGCTTAGCTTCAGTTTACATCTTTATGTTCAGCAGCTGGAGGGCAGAATGGCTCATATCTAAATCCCAGAATTAGGAGTCTTTTGCTTTCGGGCAGCATGTCAAAAGAGTCCTTACAACAGGAACCACAATAATTAAATAATTCTCAGTGAAATTCACATTTTAATGATACTTTTTCTTTGGTCTTCCCAAATTCAGGCCTTTTGGAGCTAGTAACACTTTAGTGGAGACACAGCAGAAGCAGATTTGATATGAATGATATGAATTCCTTAATTAAGAAGCATTTCACCTGAAGCTGGAACACAGACTCGGATACATACTGTATGTTGCTGTGAATGCATGTCCTGGGAGGTTCGCTGGCTGAATCGGTGACTTGACAAGACCGTGCGTGTGCGTGCGTGCGTGTGTGTGTGTGTGTGTGTGTGTGTGTGTGTGTGTGTGTGTGTGTGTGTGTGTTTGTGTGTGTGTGTGTGTGTGTGTGTGTGTGTGTGTGTGTGTGTGTGTGTGTGTTTGTGTGTGTGTGAGAGAGAGATTGCGGCCTCTCTCTTGCCTGTCTCATCCTTTTTGACTCTTTGTTGCGTTATCTGTGTCTATTTCAGACACCCTCTTTGTGTCACTTTCTCTTCTGTTTCTCTCTCCTTCTGTCTCCCTCACTGTCCTTGTCTCAACAGAACATTATACCTCTACACACACACATGCTCGCCAGTGCCAGTTAGCTGTTGCTGTTGCTGCTGTGCTGCAGATGCCCCAGTGTGCTGTCATTAGCAGGGAGATCTGGGGCTGCTATAAATTATGCACTCAGAATAACAGAAGGCTGAGGATTTCTCCTTGCTGCCTGTACATGCATGTGTGCTTGTGTGTGTTGCGTTTAGATGTATAGGCCACATCTATGCTTATTTAGTGCATGTTTTGTATGTTATGATGGTTTCTAGTTTAGGCGTGTGCATTAGAGCACCTCTCCTTCATACAACCCACTTTTGATTGTTAAACTCTTGTTGCCATGTGTCCTTCACTTATTTTGTGTTGTGTGTGTGTATATGTGTGTGTGTGTGTGTGTGTGTGTGTGTGTGTGTGTGTGTGTGAGTGTGTGTGTGTTTGTCCCTGCCTCTGAATAATTTATCAACACTCATCTTTTTCAGTCTTAGTAAAAAAAAAAAAAAAAAAAGGTCCAACGCGTGCCTCTTAAAGGGACCAGCCCGTTGCCACATGGCTTAGTTTGTGAATGAGAGAGGTCTTTGTGCAGTCGCGCTTACCAGCACACATAGAAGCAGTCGAGGACACACATGCAGATGTGCTGCACACACCACCCACACGTCCATGCAACTGCACACTCCTTCCTTACTGCATCAACAAAGCGCCTGCTTCAGACCGGAGAGATTCGGCCGATCCCCGCGCCGTTCCTTAGTGAAGATCATTTTTCCTCAGAATTAGATTAGACATTGAATTCAAAGTTTGACTTAGACATTTTTATGGCACGGGCTTAGTAGGGTTTGAGCCGCAGATAAAACATTTACAAATGCACAAGTTTTGCTTCTGTTTAAACAAATTGTAGACAGGCTTTCGTTTTTGTGAAACTCATTTTATATATATTTTATATGTCACTTCTTTACTTGTAGCCATGCTCTGCCAGCTTTTAAAGGCGTTGAGATGCAGCCAGCATATCATGATGCTTTTGAATTTGTAAGTCGACATCTTCAGCTGGTGTTCTGGGGGTTTTTTTGAACAAGGCGTTCTACTACTGCATTTCAGAGGTGGTGCTTTGTGCAGAATTGTCTCAAGGAAATATGAGGGAAATAACAGCTTGAAAGGGTTAAAACATCTCTCTGGTTCTGCATCTTCAGCTCAGGCTGGTGGGCTATCTTTGGCTCTCTTGTTGTGGAGATCTTTGATGGAGACAAATAGAGCATCTTCGTCTGGCTTCCTCTTCCTCTACTGATGTTTTCTCTGTCACTACTGTATAATGGGTTTGTGTTAGATTATACTGGATGTTTAATGTAATTTTGTCATATTTTTATCCATATCTGTGTGAGAACATGCATGACCATAGACTGTTAGGCTGTGTTGTGAAGAAATACTCCATCAACTAATTGAGAAAATGCTAGATATTTTATCAGCTAAATGTTACCACATTTTAAGTAAGTAAAACTGCCTCACTGGTAATAGCATCCTCTCCTTTTGTGTAGGTGTCTAGGTGGGCAGTACAGCTCTGCTGGGGATACAGTCGGAGCCGGCTCGGTTATTAGTTAAGTGTCTAAGAACAGTTATTAATATTCATTAAAATTATCAGTGAAAATCATTAATTAATGGCACGACTTGACAAGTCAGGAAGTAATAATGAAAATCTGGTATCAGTCTCAAGTGTCTCTGTCAGTGTCAGTCTGGGACACACATGGCACAAGCGGACCAGGCCGTGAAGGTCTGAAACAATGATCACCAAGCACTTATTTAAAAAAAAAAAAAACATAAATCTAGTAATATTTATTACATTTCAGCAACAGTTACTAGCAGTCGGCGGTACTTCAGTCAGGAAACACTGTTGTCTGTTATAATAGCACATATGTACAAATATTCAACCGCGGGGACGCTCTACGGACACCAGCATGCGGCACACATGGATGTCCCAGTGTAGGTGAGTTAGGATGTGTTTCTGGTTTTTTGTGTTTGGGAGCCTTTACAAGCCGCATGTAAAGGTTTTTTAAGAAATAAGATGGTGGGCGTGAACTTAGACAAAGAAAATACAAAAATAGCAGACACGTTGTCCACACGTTCAGCCAGAAAGGTTTGTTGTCCTGATGGTGTGCAAGTGCTGATCAGTCTGGTAAATTTCTATAATCTGTTCAAGAAATGATTTCCTGGAGCTCTGTAGCGTCTAGAAGAAGAAGAAAAAAAGTTTCTAGCATTGTCTGGCCTCATCTTCTCGTGCATTGGTGGCACTAGAGGTTTGGATCACACGGGAAACCCTCTTTATTCATGTTCATGAAGGCATCCGCTTCTTGAAGAACTCGACTAATACTTTATTTTAAAGCTTTATTCTTTTATGCATTTTTTAATTCTAGTTTTTACAGTAATGATGCCTCTCTACAAGGAAAGCTTTGTGCAGTCATTAATCTTCTTGGTCTTCTACTTTAAAAAATGTACCAAACAGCTGATTGGCCACTCACTAATTAACACGATGTCTCAGCTACCTCATGCACGGTCTGTTTTATTTGTTGGTTTATTATTTCTTTAGATTTCTGTTTGTTTATTTACTAATTTTGAAACGATATAGTGAGAGTTCCTATCGACAGTTTATATACAAGCGCTTTTATAAGAACATATTGAGAAAACAAGCTACAGCTTTCCATTAAACTGCCCACCAGCCATTTTTGCTTTTAAGCCTGTGAGAGTAGAAGAACTGTGTAAAAACATCTGCATTCCCTCTGAATTCAAGCTGAAAGTAAAAGCTGCTGTTGCATCTTCACAGTTGCCGTTTTTTATCGTGGTGGTGTGCTTTACAATAACTTCTGCAAATTCTTATGGGCTTAACTTTTGTGTTTGAATAGAGTGAATGTGATATTTTGCCCCATTTTTTAATAAGAAATATATATATATATATTCATTTATATTTGCTAAGGAGACAAAAAAGGGCCCGGTGCAGTCTTACCAGATACAACACCCAGTTTACAGTAATAGTGAGCGTGTGATCATCTCTTCAGAGGACACTGAATCAGTCCACGCTGCCCGTCTCTTGTTGTGCCACTCCCTTTGATTAAAAACAAGAGCATGCGGTGACCAGTGTACTGTAGTTACATTACAGAGTCTCTGGGATTCAGCTTCAAACACTGTTCTCGCTGCCGTCTACTGCCAACATGCAGAGATGCCAAGTGAAGATTTAATCCCCAATAAACCTTTGTTGGTTCAGTGCAGCGTGTTAATTGTAGTGGACATGGAAATACCACTGGGGCTTCATTCCTCAGTGGTTCCTGTCAAACAAAGAGCAGTGAGTCATAATTATTATTTTTTGTTCTAACTAACTGTACGTGTACTAAATACCTTGAGGGGTCACATTAGAGACAATTTCACATAAACAAGAGAGAAAATTAGAAAAATGTCAAACCTACTGAACATTTTAATGTGTTTGCCTTCTGACAGACCCCTACTGTCAGCAGTAGCTTCCTCTCATTCTTATTTTATGTGTAGTAAAGGGAAACTACTCATACAGGTCATCAAGGTTTGATTGTTGTGTATAAAGTAAACATAAAAACTGAAATGACTTCTTTTCATATTTTTAGTTGTTATTAAACTTCCAATATGGTGTCGCGGATCCTGGAGAGGCGAAATGAACAGATTTAAACACTCAATCAGCTGACTGAGATCTGATCAGTGGTACCTTCACACATACAAGTCACCCATATGAAGGACTCACGGCACTTATTAATCATAACAGTCTGGATGGTCCTCCTCGGTTTTTGGCATGTAGAGACAGATGTCTGTTTTTTTCCCAAAACCAAGCTAAAACCTGGACTCATCTGACCACACAACCCAGGCCTGGACCTTTTCACGCAGAGGTCTTCTCAGACTTCCTACAGTATTGACACTTTTTGCAATATTGAAAACGATACGTGTTGAAAGAGCTAATCTTTTTGCAATTAAGGATTGGATTTTATTTATTTATTTTAAACTATTTAATGATCAGTTATTCTCAGATGGAGTTTGGTCCAAAATGGTTGAGCCACAGCTCATGTTTTCTAGAAAAGACTACGATTTTGACAGATGCGCTTTTACCACCCAGTGCTGACACCCTCACCTGGTACCTGTCAGTTAATCTGACGGTGAAGACGTTCAAGTCTCTTCCTTTGTTTCTGCAGCAAACAGATTTAAAAAGTCACAGAATTAAAGCAGCGCATTTAAAAAAAAATTTTTTTTAAACCTTTTAAACATTTTCGGAAATTAGAACCGTAGAAGTGAATAGTGAAGTTTCATCTTTTGTTGAAACTGACTCTGGATGTAATATATTTATGGTCCCAACTTCAGAATTTCGACAAGGAGAAAGAAGGCCAAGAGCAGAACTTGGGCTAATACTTAAAGAAACAAATATCACTATCTTTGTACTGTGCTTCAAGGTATCTCCCTCCAACAGCTGTCAGTTCATATGGGTAAGGAGTCTTTCAAAGGGGCAGTGGGACATCCTCTTACCTTTCATGGGTGCGTTACCTCCCTACAGCAGACAGACGTGATCAATGCTTCAGTCCTCTTATCAGTAGAATTTTCCCTGTTAATCTGCAATGCAAGCCTGCATTTAATGTTAGTGTGTGTGTGTGTGTGTGTGTGTGTGTGTGTGTGTGTGTGTGTGTGTGTGTGTGTGTGTGTGTGTGTGTGTGTGTGTGTGTGTGTGCAAATCGTTGTGTGGGTGGGGTGGGGTGAGGGGTAGAGGATAAGAGATGGAGGAGGGAGAGGCAAGATAGCAGGACAGATGAAAACAGAAAGGGAGGCAGAGGTGAGAAATAGAACAGAAAGTGTTGAGTAAGAGTGAACAGGAAGTGAGAGATAAAGAAAAAAGATAAATGGAGGACATGTGGAGAGCAGAATGACTTGCACACGACTCCTGAGTGGGGAAAAGAGGAGGAGGGGAAAAGGACAGACAGAGAATAGCTTTTCCCCTCCGTTCTGCCTGCAAGCGCTTCATTAACCATTCATTAGCAACTCTATCTATCTATCTATCTATCTATCTATCTATCTATCTATCTATCTATCTATCTATCTATCTATCTATCTATCTATCTATCTATCTATCTATCTATCTATCTATCTATCTATCTATCTATCTATCTATCTATCTATCTATCTATCTATCTATCTATCTATCTATCTATCTACCTATCTATCTTTTTCATTTCTCACTGTCAAAACCTCTCCTTGAATATTTCTCTCCTCCTCCCTGGCTTTCTCACACCCACTCCCTTCTTTCTGTCTCTCACAGAAGGCTTGCCTGTACATCTGGATATGAAAACAGCAGCTCTTTCTGTGTGTGTGTGTGCGTGCGTGCGTGTGTGTGTGTGTGTAAGCACAGCTGCATGTGTGTGTCTGTGGACAACAACACTGACTTCTGTTGAATCTCACGGGTGTATTAATACCTGCTGCTAATAGAACAATGCACACCACCAGTGATGGGACATTAAGATCTGTGACTGTGCTTGTATCCTAAAAAACAGCAGACAAAGCAAGGAAGGGAGGATTTATTGACAGTCACTCTTGCAGCTGTGCACACACACACATCCGCACACCAGCGTTTTCTTTTTCAAGTGCAGATGTGACAAGCGTCCTGTGCTTGCAGCATTCACCCCGGTATGGAGGGTTGCCCTGGGTTTGCTGCTGTGCAGAGGTTAGCCAGGTGATGCTGCATGAACACCCGCTGTGGCTGCTATCATTCAGCAGCCAATGCTCATGTCTCCCCTCCTTCTTTCCTTCCTCTCACACATACACTTGCTGGCGTACTCTCGCTCAATCTTATTTTCCCCTTTCTTTCTGCCTTACATCCTCCCTCTATCTCCTGCGCCCTCCCTGGTTTCCATGGTGACAGCTGTGCGCTGCAGAAATCACACTGATCCGAAAACGAGATCGAAGGAGCTTTTCTCTTTCCTGCATGTACACTCACATTCACACACATTCAGCCCGTGCGCGTAGGCGTGCTCCTGGCCACGACTTCTCAGGGTGCCACACCTGCCTGGAAACACGCTTAATTGGTTTGGCTACCATATCACTCATTGTTATTGGATCATGCTTAGCCAGAAATTTGATCAATTTAGTTGATGCTTGCTTTGCCGGACAGTGAGACAGATGGGGAGGGGAGGAGCGTAGGGAGGGAGCATCAGCTGACCTTGAACGAAGGAGCTCTTGATGGACGGCTGATGGGAGTGCTGGTCACGTGTGATTGGGCAGTGAGGCGCCCAGGTCACAGGCTATTGGCCAGACGCTGCCGTGCATTTGTTGCCCCCTTTTCCATCCCTCAGTGCTCTCGCTTAGGAATTCTCCTGTCACTTAGAGGTGCAGCCTTGGATCAGCAGCTTAGAGTGCATGCACTCATTCAGTATACACCACACAGAGAGACGCGTATCACACGTATCCATCAGAGGAAACAATAAAATGCGCATATGTGCTTCACACATGTATACACACACTGACTGAGCTGTGGAAAATCTCTGCAAGAGTGTAAATTGCAGCTGCAGAGTGGAGCTTGTTATGGCTTGCGTGGGGTCTGTGCTGTGTGGGATGTGTGAATCTCCTCTAATTGTGTTTGTGCACATGTACTTCAGAGTCTCTCGTTCACATTCTGTTTTCAGGCTTAGAGGAAAACTGCCGTGCAGGCTTTGTTTGATTTGTTTTTTTTTCCTTCTTTAATTCCAGATATTATAATTCTTAATCAAGCCACATCTCAAGCTGAACAATACCAAATGAACTTGTTTTTCTGTGGATGTTAGCAAGCACGGCTGCCAAAAATAGGAAAAACAATCGAGGAGGATTTGAAGTAGGATTAATTAGCTCACTTGGATGTTTTCCAGTCTTCTTATTGATAATTTCACAGGTACAAAGTCACAAAGTGAAAAGCAGATCATGTCTTTTTATTTTATTTTTGGATGTGACATTTATGTCCATCACAGAAGTTGTCATCTCATTGCAGCATGGGCTTGTGTTCTTGGCATGTTTCCTGCTGAAGCAACGGATTTCTATTCCTGCAATCAATATCTCAAAATATCTAAATTCCATCCCACACTTGTTAAACATTTCTCATCCCATTCATCACCTTTTAAACGTTCCCCGTCTCCTTGGTGGTGTGCTACTGCTCCACACATTTGCATGAGTGTTTCTTTTTGCAACGTTCTGTTTCTAAAGCTTTGTGAAGGATTTAGGGCGATCTGTTGGCAGAAATTCAATGTCAAGTGAAAAATATGCTGCCATTAATGTAGAATCATTTGAAAGGGAAAAACAAATGCTGACTTCATCTTTCTGTCCTCCAGGCTTAAGAGGGGAGGGTGAGGGGCAGTGTCACTAAATCCTTCACACTCTCTTCGGTGAGGAGTTGCATGTTCTTCCTGAGCCTTCATGGCTTTTCTCCACGTCAAAGGATGTGTTTCTTTCTGGTAACACAGCAATGATGGTAAACTCCAGCTCACTGCAGCCCGGGCGCATGGATGAGATAAAACGAGCAAATAGTATGTAATAAAGTAGACGAGTTTCATCGCCGGTAATTCTTCCTCTTCAATATTTGTGATTTGGTGCCGAAGATCAAGCAGAGCAGCTGTAGAGTGAAGCAAGGCTGTTTGTGTTATCTAGCTTTAACAACCTTTTAGTTACTATTTTTAAACCATCGACATGTAATCAAGATCAATTTGTACGGAACAGTCACCTTTGAATTTATCTTTAAGTGAATGCATTCGGGAGGAGTGGAAGGCCTTTGATGATTAACTCTAATCTTTGAAGTCTCATTAAAATGACCTCACAATAAGCACACAAAGGAGCAAGTTAATTTTCCACAGTATTGCTCATTAATAGTGGACACTTTAGATGATCAAGTCTTCTGAAGGACAAACTCATAAGTGTGTTTGGATGCCCAAACCGACAGATGCAGGAAGAAAGTGAAACCGCTGAGAGATTTTTCACCAATTCCGTCCATCTGACATTGTCACGCTGACAGTACATGTGGATGTTGCACCCACAAAGGTTAAAGCCTTTCTGCTTTTCAGCCGGACCAAGCGTCTTCCCGCCTGAGGACAGGGTCTCAGAGAGGGATAACCTCATTGGTAACCAGGTTCAGCTCTCACAACGGCTTGTCCGTGTCCGTGATCACTGTCACTCCAGCTCTGCAGGTCTGAGAGTCTCACCTCAGACTCACCGAGTGATGACTCTCGTTTGGAAGATTGTCAACATGCTGCAGGACGTTGAGACTTCAAAAGTAGTCACCAAGGGTCGGCTTAAGGCCGCTGAAAATCATTTTCACTTCCAGAATGGTTTGCAATGTCACCTGAATTGTTTTGTTTGGATATTTTACGAAAAAGAAATAACAAATAAGATTATTTGATGCACTCGGCAAAAGCTTTTTGTTGTTTAAGATCAATTACACTTTCAAATCCATGACTTTAATATGAATTAGTTTCATGACAATGAAATATGCCAAGATTGTGCAGTAAAGTTTAATATGATTAGATAAATAACATGGTCATTTTTTTCTAGGTAAATGGCCCTAATTTCCTTCTCGTACATGTTTGGGAAAGCTGGACTGGTTGAATGTTGCTGGGTGCTGTGTCTCCAGCGTGCATGTGGAGTTTAAGACCAGCTATACAGATAAACATGGCTTTATTTCAAAATACTCACTATAATATGAATACTAACGCAGTTGTCAACAGTCACCTTTGAAGAAATATATGAGAAATAACAATAATCATAGAACTCTTGCATTTTTAAGTAAATAAAGCAAGTGCACATTGTTGTGTTTGGAAGGCAAAAACAACAAATTCATGAAGGCATGAATATGTGTTTATGTTTAGACTTCAGCAAACCTTGATTGAGGGTCAGACAGGATCAACATCCGATTGACAAGCTCGGATATAATATACAAGATTCTGAACAATAATACCAAGGAAAATTATTTGCTGGTATAAAGATTAAATTGGAGTAATGGAGTTCTTTGTAGACAGAAATGTCAATTGAATAATCCCAAAGACTCGGCTCAAAAAGCCAGAGTCAACGTTGATCTGATTCTCATAACACGGGCAGCTGCACGAGCTCTACCAGCTGCTGCAGGTTGGTTTTGGTTGGACATGTTGGCGTTCCAGTACAACGTCTAGTCTTGTCTGTTGCATTAGTCGCGTTTCTTTTGCTCCTAGATTTGCGCAAAACCTAAATATTACAAATAAAAATTATACACTTTAGGTGTTTTTGTCCTTCTTCTTCAGAGTTGAGATGTTCTTTTTCAAGTCCTGCAGGACAAGATGGAGCGAGCTACGGAGACGCAGAGAGACAACTATGAGCGTTACGATCATACAGAGAAAAGCATCGTTCAGGGGAAACACCGATCCCACGCAGCGCTGACTTTAATGCAGATTTAGACGTTCGCTTTTGCACTGTGAAAACATGGAGTGGAAATCCAGCTAGTTTTACAGGCTTTCAGTCAGTTTCTCTTTGTCCAGCTTGTCACAGTTATCATTCTCTCCATCCAGTGTAAATCTAAACTTTAGAGTAACATATTTTCACCTTTTGGCTGGAAAAGTTTCCACCTCCATCCAGTCGTAGTCTAAGCCAGGCTGGAGGCTGCTGCCCCTTCAACTGTTGCTTTAATTAATTTCAATTCAATTTCAATTTTATTTATATAGCGTCTATTACAACACAAGTTGTCTCTAGGCGCTTTCCAGAGACCCAGAACATGACCCCCGAGCAATTATTACATAAACAGCGGCAGGTAAAAACTCCCCTAGTGGAAGAAAAACCTTAAGCCAAACAGTGGCAAGGAAAAACTCCCCTTTAAGAGGGAAGAAACCTTGAGCAGGACCTGGCTCATGAGGGGGGACCCTCCTGCCGAAGGCCAGCCGGGTAGAGCAAGAAATAAGAAAGAATAGAGACATAGAGACACCGTCAAAGGTACAAGATAGGATACATTAGTAACTGTCCTTGGTAGTCCAATTAGACTTCTGTGAATATGGGTGATATATAGATAGACGGTGATAGAAGGGGATGAGGACTGCAGGTCGGGGTGTCAGCAAGCATCCAAAAGACATCCACACAGACAGGTGAAGGCAGACACTGGGATGGTCAGAGGTGGAACTGCAGTAATTAAGTAGCTTTAATTTGGGGGTTTTTTTTTTGGAGATTCATTTTAAAAAATTACTAATGGGGAAACCTTTTTTTTTTGCCTTTTTTTAAGGTTGAACATTTAAAAATCCTCTTTTGTTTTTGTTTTTTTTACAAAAAACTTGATAAAATTGCGCAGGAAAGCTTCGGGTGTCCTCTATATTTCCAGCTTTTCTTTTTTTTTTTTTTTTTTTTTTTGAGAAGGTTTCTTGCAGAGCTCTTGTCACCATGTGGAAACCAGAGTGAGAACAAAAGAGTTCTTCACCAAACCTGCAAATATCATTGAACTGACCACCTGAGGTGGGTTGAGGAGATTCAAATGTTTTTCAATCCTGAATGTATGGATATATTGGTCTTTTTCCTCTCTTCTTGTGTTATAACCTTTAACTTGTGTGTCTTTACACAAGCTTCAGAAAGGTATTGGTATATAGATTATATATTATTAAAACACCCCACAACATCTCTCACCTCTCTACTCGCACATGTATTTTGAACAATCTGGTGGTTTTAATTTGTTGACGTTGCAACTTCAGATTCTTTTCTTCAGTGCTGCATCGTCACAGTAATAATCGTACTCGTGAGAAATTCAGCCAGTAGCCCGTGTAGAGTCCTGAAGGGGTTGATGAGGATTATTACCGGTGACCAAAAGTGAAAGATAAAGTTGGTATACTCACAAAGCTTTTTACAAACACATTTGACTCTGCTTTGTTGTGAGTGTTTCTCTATGATGCTTTCTCTCTTGTCTTTGGTGGCATTTCCAGTTAATTTTCTCTTGATAATTTCTAATGTATTTACTCAGCGTGAAGCAGTTTGTAACTTGCTTTTTGAAAAGTGCAATACAAACAGAGCTTATTATTCTCTGAGGTATTCCGTCATTGAGAAACTAAATGTCAGATCTGTGCTGCTGAAATTACTCTAATGTTGCCTCATCCACAGTAAAATCTCATCTCTTTTCCACATATGGTATGTTTTTATTAAATAACTGCTTCCATGATTCCTAATTGTCTCCTGTAAAGTATTCAAAGCAAAATGCTGTATGAAAACAGCAATTAGGTTGCTCAATTATATATATAAAACAATTTGTCAGGACTGGAATAAAGAACTGGTGAGCCCCGATTTTGTGCATTTTTTTTCTTAGTAATCTTAGTAACTATTCTTTATTTTGAAAGTTTCCTGTCCTGTTTTCAGCTCAGTGTTTT
The DNA here is from genome assembly GCA_014839995.1 of Xenentodon cancila. Lineage (NCBI taxonomy): Eukaryota > Metazoa > Chordata > Actinopteri > Beloniformes > Belonidae > Xenentodon > Xenentodon cancila. Next base: position 24,106,476 of record CM026205.1, read on the forward strand.
TCTCTCTACAGTGCCCAGAATAAGACTCACTGGTGCCATGTTTGCAATGCTAGATATATCTTATCATATATAATTCAAAATGTATGAACTATGTAATCATTTTTCTACCTGTTTGACAAGCGAGATGCTTTGATAAGGATGGGTTTGAGAAAGCGAGCTGCCTGCATTTATTTTTAATACTCCTGTATGTTCATGTGCTTACATGACATCACTGTGTTTTCTGTTTCTCTTTGTAGACTGGAAAAGCCAAAAGTTTTGTTTTTTTGTTTGTTTTTTTTTGGTAGTGGTAGAGGTGTATTATGTTTTTACCAACCGGTATTTCATCCATGTTGGTGACCTGTAAATAAAAACATTTTGTTAAAGGGCAGTCCTCCCTGAGTCTGGTTCAGGCTCTGAACCTTTTAAAACCTGGTACCTCCTTTTGCAATGTTGGTCACTCCTTCATGCACGTTCTTCTTGAACCTTTATTTAACCAGGGAAAGAAACACATTGAGATTTAAAATCTCTTTCTCGAGTGCCCTGACTAAGACAGGCAGCAGCACAAGTTACAAAAGCATACAATTACAACTATGTAAACATCAAATATATTCATATACAACAACAAACTAATTTCATCAGAGATGGCCTATATAAAGTCTTTAAATTACCATTTATTTCAGACCGTTAAAGCTTTTAAAGGTCATTGTAATCATGTCTGACTGTCATAACATCTACAGCCAGAAGTGGATGCATGTAAAATATTTAATTATTTTAAAAATGATGTAATGAGACCAGATCCATGAGGTTCATGTAACATTCAGGACCGAGGAATGAAAGTAAAGTATGATTTTATTTATTTTTTTAATTGGTAGTTTTTGTTTAAAATATTGTTGAACTGAGTTTGACTGTATTAAAGTGCACTGGACTGGATTGAAGTAGACTGCATTAATTAACTTCTTTATTTTCCCTTTAAGGACTTTTGTTGTTAAGTGGGACCATACAAATTAATCTAAAATGTCTGGAGCAATATGAGACACTTTCCAAGACCCACAAAATTAGCTAGTGAAAGAAGTTTGGCTGGTGGATGGAGGCAGTCCTTCTTCGTATCGGGGGACCTGAGTTTGATACCACTGTTTTTTCTTTTCTTTCGTTTTTTGACCCATTCTTCAATAACTTACAGTCATTTGTCTATTTTTCCTTTGTTGTTTTATTTTGCTTTGGTTTGCTGAACTGTTTGTTTTGGGAAACAAAAATCTGGTTTGGGGCAGCACGGTGGCTTAGTGTTCAGCACTGTTGCCTCCCAGCAAGAAGGTTCCTGGTTCGATTCCCGAACTCTGTGTGGAGTTTGCATGTTCTTCCCGTGTTTGCGGGGGTTTCCTCCGGGTACTCCGGCTTCCTCCCACAGTCCAAAATCATGCAGGGTAGGTTAATTGATATGTCTAAATTGCCTGTAGGTGTGAATGTGAGCAAGCATGGTTGTCTGACTTTGTCTGTGGCCCTGTGATGGACTGGCGACCTGTCCAGGTGGACCCCTGCCTTTCGCCTTCTATGCGTCGGGATAGGCTCCGACAGACCCCCGTGACCCTGAGAAGGAGTAAGCGAGAATAGATAATGGATGGATGGAAATCTGGTTTGGTGGTTGTTCTTCTTTCACATTTTGTGTTACATTTTACAATGCCGTGCTTTGGTCGTTGTTTACGGCTTTTAAAGAAAAAAAAACTTAATACTGTTGTTAAAATCAAAGCCAGTTTTTTTTACACTTTTAGACAGTTTTTGTTTATAGTTAAAATTTGATTAGATTAAGGAGCAGTCAGTATTGGATGTGGTTGCTTTAGATCATTTTTCTGATGTTTTTTCTGGTGAATATAGACTGTACATTATATAAACTGTACATGTACTGTAGACTGTACATTATAGTCTAACATGCTGTTACGTAGTGGTAGTAGTGACATTTAGTGGGGGAAGGGAGACAGATAAAGTATAACTGTTAGTAGTATTTGTAATGGTGGAAGAAGCCAGAATTTGAAATTTGCATACAAAAAAGCTGGTAAAGCTCCAGTGACGAAGATCAGTGAATGTTTTTGCTATTTGCATTCACTAAATAATATAACATGCATTGTTAATAATTGTATTGCTACTAGTTACAAGTACTTGCAACTAGTAGCAGCAGGTTAGTCAGTGAGAACATCCTGCTGGGTTTTGTAATCTGCAACTGAAAAGCCGTCATCTTTGGTTAGATTTGGTTCCCAGCTCAGAGTTCCAACTTCTAAGACAAATGGAAAAAAGCATTACCTTTTATACCGTAGCATCATGACACTTCCTGTTTGTATATCACACAAAAGGATCTGTTTAATGATCCTTAATATAAATTCATCAATCAAAATATCAAAGACCAATTAACTGAAAAGAAACAGCAGCCACCGTTCCTCCTTCCAGAATCTCAAACTCGACGTGACGAGCGTTCGTTGAGCAGTCAGGAGTGTGAGGGGGGTACTGAGCACATTTTGGGCAAATGTATCTGTGCACGTTCCTGCCAGATGCTTTTTTGTTACTAACTACTATTCTGCACCTTTGTTTTGCAGGCTTGTGCCTGTTTTGTCATGTCAGCTGCTTTTAGACTAATTAATAGCCACATGGTTCCCCGTCCGACAAATCCTACACCCACCATACAGCCAGGCATCCCATTTTTTACAGCCTTCATCATAATCATCATCAATAATCATCATCCGTTTGCTGCTCTGTTCTCATGTCAAAAGTTACTTGCTGCGAATGACACGGAGCAGAGCGATGAGACTAAACAAAAGTGGTGAAAGCAAATCAGTACGTCGAAAGACTTTGAAATGCTCCACAGTAGAGCTGAGTTGCTGAGGTAATTATTATCACTACAGCGAGTTTGATCCAGTGTTTATGTGAAGATTTAAACTAATTCTGCTTTGGTTCTTTATGGGATATAGTATGTGAGGTAAACTGGTGAAATTTTCCCACAAGTAACAAAGTATCCCGGATTCTCCTCTCTTCCTGCAGATTGTACAGTTGTTTTCATGCAGTAGTACATACTATTCATGACATTTCAGCAAAATCCATACGCTCTACGAGGATAGTACGTGATTTGAATATGTCTTTAGTCCTTGTCTGTTAAGCTCAGGTTGGGTAACATTTCCCCTGGTGCAGTGCTTTTTGTTGTAATAAAATGACTTTGAGGACTTGGACTCGCCAAACCCACAAGCTTAGTGGATTTAACTTTGAAATTAATGAATGCAATCTTTGATGTGACTTACAAATGACACACAGTTGCTTCCAAAGAGAAGTTTGGCATTTTCAAATCTTGTAAATTTATTAATCATAATTATTCTACATCAGTACTTTAAATGGTGTAACATCACAGCTCTGGAAAAAACTGGAACTGCTGATCAAATTACAAATATAGTGACTCTTACATTTATTGTATTGTTAAATTTCTTTCTTTTAGTTCTTTTCTGCATCATCCCAACTGTTGCAGTCGTAATTAAGACTGTGGTATCTGTAATTTTCTTCAAGAAAATAGTTTAGCAGCCAAATCATTTCAACAAATCAATTTCTTTGTTTTTATTTTTTGTTACAGTTGTTCAGCATAACTCAGTATAAACCAGCCAGGAAGTGAGGGTGAGTCTGTCTGATGAAGGTGACTTTTTGTTTTTTTTACTTTGGTGAGACGTGGGATTGTACATCAACAGTGAGTGTCTGTCACAAACTGTGAAAACTGGATTTGAGAATGTGTTTCATGTTCCCTCGGAAGTGTAAAAATCACACCTGAATCTTACTTGAATAACAGCTGTTTGATCGGTACTGAAGGCAGGACCACAGACCAGTGAGAGCTTTTAGAGGAGGTGGGTGGACTGATCAACACTTCTCCTTAAGCAACCGAACCCCCCCACCACACACACACACACACACACACACACACACACACACACACACACACACACACACACACACACACATATACACACACACACACACACACACACACACACACACTGACCCCATGTGTGATCATCCAGGTGGGATTGTTGAAACAAAGAACTGCATACAGCATATATAAGAAGTGCTGTATGAACGAATGAGAAAAACATTATAAAACCCTCCGTAGAACCTCAACAAGGTTTGAAAAGTGTTATAAAGCAGCAGGTTATTTTTAAAAGACAGTGCTGTTTTACAAAAAAAAAAAACTACTGAAATAAGAGTAAGCAAAACATGTGATTGTTAGTGGATATAGCTCTAGTGAGAGGTTCTGACAAACACAGTTAATGTGGAGTTAAAGACAAATAAACCAGTTATGCTGATGAAACGAGGTGTCATCCAATGCAACAGTGTGGTTTAGTGATTTTATTCACTCGTTTAAGGACAAAAAAACAGCACAAAGAAAGAAAAGATACTGGGCTTTTGAATGGACACACACACTTCTTCTGCACGTAGCAGTTTTGTAGCTTTGCCATGTAACTTCGATCTCTTGAAATATATTTACAGTGACTTGAAAGTACAAAAGTATTATAGTTTGTCCATTTTAGAAGAGTTTTCACCTGGCAACTTCTTCTAAACAAGCCATACTTTAAAATGTTTTTATAAACCGCGCTGTCATGAACTTTAACACTAAACAATCTAACTGAGGCCTGTTGACTCTGACATGTCACTCTTGGGCGTTTTACTATTCTTAGAGTTGCACAAGTCTGACCTGGGAGTGAACCTGCCTGGGATGTGCGTTGTCAAATGATTGGCAGCCGTGTTGGAATATTTTCCACTTGTGAATAATCTTACACATTTTGTGCTTGTTGGGAAACGGATTTCTAACTCTGTCTAGATTGATGGTCAGCAACAATTTCCCTCTCTGAGGATCATAGTGACCTTCACTATCCAGTACTGATGCAAAAAGCACATGTGTATGAGAAAAACTGGAAGATGCAGCAGATCTGGGAGAGCTCTTGAGTCTATGCATCAGTGACAATGTGGCCAATCACTACGTTGCATTAGTATATGTACGTCTCTGTCCTGCAATAGTGCATCAAGGCGTGTAGGTAAAATCACAGGCTGTGCATGTGAGTGTGTATAAATGGTACTAGATCATGCTGAGTTGTCTGAGTTGTCTCTTTGCTTCAGCCTGTGCATGCTTCTGTAGTCTTCACTGGTGTCAGTGATGCAGTCTGTTGTAGTTTTTAAGGAGAAAAGAGAGAGAGAGTCAAAGTCTCCAGGGACAGATGAAGCGCATGCACCGACTCTCTCTCTTTCTCTCTCTCACACACACACAAACACACTCTAACACACAAACACACTCTAACACACAAACACACACTCTAACACACGCTGTTCCATTGTTAAAATCTACTGCAGAGTTTCTGAGGCAAGTTTTTTTTGTTTTTTTTTCCCCATAAGCTTCAAGTTGGCTTTTGCTTTTCAGGATTCACAACTTCCCCGAGTGCCTTTCTTTGTGTGTGTGTGTGTGTGTGTGTGTGTGTGTGTGTGTGTGTGTGTGTGTGTGTGTGTGTGTGTGTGTGTGTGTGTGTGTGTGTGTGTGTGTGTGTGTGTGTGTGTGTGTGTGTGTGTGTCATCTATGTTTGTGAGGACCGAGTTGAAACCTTTTTGGAGAGAAAATTATTGCACAAATTGAAGGCGTTTTGGCCTGAGGACACACCTTCAAAAAGTTGTTTAAGGATGAAAAACAGTTTTTTCAGTAAGGTTATGTTTACTTTTAAGTCCGGGTTGTATGACCAAGGAATATGTCGATGTTTTATGAAAGAAAACGGATTTTTATCTGTTTTAGAGGCCTTGGCTTCTGCAAGTTTTGACCTCAACATCTGAACTGTCATTAGTAGAATTTGCTCCACATAAACACATTCTGTACATCCACACAAAGACGCACAAAGCCCTGCGTATGCAGTCACAAAGTTAAATAGATTACTTGAATGTCTTCAGCTCATTTCAATACTGCAAGCTTTAATTTTCTTTCCCTTCCTCACTTCCCTCTGTCCCTGCCTTTATCTGTCCTACTGTGTCTGTATCTCACAATGTCCAGCTTCTGCTCCTAAGCTGCGACTGATGAGAGGCCAGTCTCTGATGGAAGGAGACAAGCTGTACTTGAAGTGCGAGGCGTCGGGGAACCCCAGCCCATCCTTCCGCTGGTACAAAGATGGACATGAGCTTCAGAAAGGCAGAGACCTCAAAATAAAAACCAACAAGTGAGTGCTTCAGTCTGGATATTTTTTGCATATGCAGTCTATCCGAACAGACCAAGACATTTCCTCTGTCCCTGTTTCAGTGGACATATATATATATATATATATATATATATATATATATATATATATATATATATATATATATATATATATATATATATCTATATCTATATATATCTATATATATCTATATCTATCTATCTATCTATATATATATATATATATATATATATATCTATATATAGATGAAAATGTATTTAAAATACAGTTTATGCAGCAATGCCACTTCTGACCATATGGGGGATGCAGCCCTGCTGTGTTCAATACAAACACTACTGACCAAACTGCTTCATAATTTAGCATTAAAGTTTAGTTAATCAACAAGTCCTGAAGACAATAAGGCCTTTTTTAAAAGAGACATTAGACACATCAGAATTTGAGAAACACTTGTAATGTTTGTGATGAATTTTACTCCCCTCCAAACTCGTGCTGTAATATTTAAAGGCGCTGGTCATGCCGTCTCCATCATCCGGGCCCTACACACTCTCTCTCTATCTCTCTCTTTTAATACAGTCTGTTATATTCTTCACTCATGTCTGTCAATCACATGTATGCTTACACTGAAGCTGCATTTATGTGTGACAGAATTTTAAACAATTTCCCGTGCTTACAGTCGACATTCTGGTTATTATTGTGACATAATCTTTTAATGTGAGGTGTGCTGTCCAGGTCAGGCTGTGGCATCCCAGTCAAGAGGAAGAAAGCTGTTTAATCTGTAGACTTTAAAACTCTTTGAAAGTTGGTCAGCTCTAAACTGTCCTGCCATTTAATTTAAAATGATGGACTTCACATTGTTCATAAACAATCTTATAAACCCTCCTAGATTGATGGGCAACAACAAATCCTTTTCTAAGCTTTACTGATGTCTTTTCTGGTTCTGGCATCTGGTTTTATAAAACTGTGATACTTTCTGATGATCAGTTAATCTACTGATGAGCCTCACCTGGCTGGTACATACCTCTTGATTCCTCTGCAGTGCAGGCGTGCATATGAATCAAGCTGATATGCTTCATGAGAGCCAGGCTACACCAGTGTTGTAACAGCATTATAGGCTCCTGGTGATCCACAGGTCTGCTTGTTTGTGATTCCTGATGTGAGAGGCCCCTTGAAGGCTGCTTTCTTCATTATTAAAATGAGCTCGTGGTCACCTACAGAAATCCATAGATGCTACATGCTGATTTGTCTAGTTAAATAAGTTTTTTTTGTTTGTTTGTTTTTCTGTCCTATTTGTTCTTGGAACTTAAAGTAATTGAATCCCCTTAACTTTTCGACTATCAGCCTTTGTGTATTGGTTTTATGTTGCTTACCTGGGCTGGAACTGAAAATATGTAATTCTTTTTTTTTGTCTTCTGCTGAAGTGGCATGAACTAATATCCTGTTTTGTCGACTTTGTACCACTCTGTTCTGTCTCTGTCTCTTTCTTTCCCTTTCACCCAAGGAAAAATTCAAAGGTGCAGATCAGTCGTGTCCGCGTGGAAGACTCTGGCAACTACACTTGTGTGGCTGAAAACTCACTAGGGCAAGAAAATGCTACCAGTATCATCAGCGTGCAGATTTGTAAGCAACAACACATTTCTGTTGGTCTCTCTGCAAATATGATCAAATTTACAGAGTGAGGAGATCTACCAGGGAAGGACACAGAAAGGAAAAAAAATCAGTAGTTAAATTGATGACAAAGATACAGATATTTAAGATGTTTTCTGACCCAATGTTGCTTTAGTAATTACAGTAAGCTTTACATATACTGAAGCGTATATGTGAAATGCTGAGGTTTTTTTCTGTGCACTGGAGAAGACGGTGAACAATGAAAAATGTATATGCAATTGTGAGGACCACATCAGATTGGTCAAATCACAGAGTTGTATTGTTCTGTTTAAAAATGTATAATATTGAATTGTTTTCCACTCTATGAATAAAGTTGGATGGATTTATTAGACTTTGGCTTGACCTCTCTGTGTGTGCAACTAAATATAATGCATATTGTGCCTGTTTTCTGTCAATTCATCCTCCTCCTAGTGACCACCACAACCCCTTCTCCAGGTGTGAGTCATGCAAGGCGCTGCAATGACTCGGAGAAAGCCTACTGCGTCAACGGAGGAGACTGTTACTTCATACACGGTATTAACCAGCTGTCCTGCAAGTAAGTTTGCCTTCCAGTCATCCTTCATTCCCTCAGCGCATCACTGTGAGTGCATCACTGTGTAGTGGCTGTCGTATCTCTCCACCTGGTGTCTGTGCCTCTCTGTTCCCCGTTTACAGCCCTTCCACATACACGCTTGCTGCCTGCCTTACCACGCCATCATGCCTCAGGGCTTGTTTTCACTTTTTCCCAGTTTTCACTAAAACATTTTGCTGGAAGGGATGTTCACCTTGCACTTAGTGTTCTTACTCATTCAGAAGTCCTTGTTTCCTGCTTTAATAGGACCATTTCATTGAGTGAGTGAGGTTTGCCTGTGAAATGGGAGAAAATCCAAATGCATTTAAAACAAAACAAACTCTCAACTTAATTGGTAACTGTAATTATTTAATGAAAACATGAGAATATGAAATATTGAGACAACATAGCCGGTACAGTTTACTCTGTGCTAAAAAAAAATTGAGCATGATGTTGCTCTGTAAATATATATACACACACACAAACACATGTATATACATACACACACACGTATATACATATATACACACACACACACGTATATACACATATACACACACACACACATGTATATATACATACGCACACACACGTATATACACATACACAAACACACGTATATACACATACACACACACACGTATATACATACACACACACACGTATATACATACACACACACGTATATACACATACACACACACACGTATATACATACACACACACGTATATACATATATACACACGTATATACATACACACACACGTATATACATACACACACACGTATATACATATATACACACACACGCGTATATACACATACACACACACACACACACATGTATATATACATACGCACACACACGTATATACACATACACAAACACACGTATATACACATACACACACACACGTATATACATACACACACACACGTATATACATACACACACACGTATATACACATACACACACACACGTATATACATACACACACACGTATATACATATATACACACGTATATACATACACACACACGTATATACATACACACACACGTATATACATATATACACACACACACGTATATACACATACACACACACACACACACGTACACATATATACATATATACACACACACACACGTATATACACATACACACACGTATATACATATACACAAACACATGTATATACACATACACACACGTATATACATATACACACACACACATATATACATATATACACACACACACACGTATATACACATACACACACACACACGTATATACATATATACACACACACACGTATATACATATACACACACACACACACATATATACATATATACACACACACACGTATATACACATACACACACACACACACGTATATATACATATATACACACACACACGTATATATACATATATACATATATACACACACATATATACATATATACACACACACGCGTATATATACATATATACACACACACACGTATATATACATATATACATATACACACACACACACACATATATACATATATACACACACACACGTATATACATATACACACACACACACACATATATACATATATACACACACACACGTATATACACATACACACACACACACACGTATATATACATACACAGCAGACCCTGAAAAGTTAAACGGGACGTCCTGTGACCTATATTGACGTATATTAGCAGGTGTCTCTGGTGGCGGTCACTCTGTTGGCATGTAACCATGAACCATTTTGCGAGCTGAAGACACCCCAACGCAGAGGACAGAGCAGCTAAGACAAATGTCAATCACTTCAGTGGTGAACAGTGATTTGCACTCTTGCGTATTTACATTCAGCAGTTGATGTAGCCACATTAATATGTCCTCTTAGCCTGCCGAGCTGCTCACAGTAACCGTAGTACTGTCAGTAGCCATCCAAGTCACCACGCAACCACACTTATGTTATTACAAGCACCAAAAACTAACCAATCACATTAACTGTATGTATTTATGCATCTGGCAAACATTCTTAATTATTCAATTAGTAACAAGTTGAATATTGGCATTTTATCTAAAGCAGATAATTATTTGATAAGTCCCTAACTGTAAAACTGTATTAATGGCGGGATATCGGCCACAGATTTACTTTTACTTCCCATACAGGTATAAAGCCAATGATGTTTTCAGCTTTAGAAGGTGTCACATAAAGATAACCTATTGACCATCAGAGATGATTTAGATCTTTACTATTTGATATAATTATACTGATTTCAGACATTTTGATCTTTCTGCAAAATGTGGTAAAATTAGAAGATATTGCAATTTAGAATAAGAAGATACTGTCGTAATACTCCACCAGATACACCACGTGGCTATGTTAAGTTCGTACTAGGATCTCTGACACCCACGTGTAAGATGTTAGTGAAAAAACATGTCAGAAGAAAAAAAAATATTTTTTTTATTTTAAATTTAATGTATCATGTGGCAAGAACCTTCAAGGGATTTATTTTTTCTTTATTTTACTCTGCTTGCATTAGACAGCAGTCGCAGCACTTCATATTTGTACAATCTGGGATTAATTCTGATTGCTACAGACAATGAGGGCCATAGAGAAGTAAAATTTTACCTTTTCAAACAACTCAAACTTTATAAATCTCACAGAAATCCAAGCAGTCACCTTATTGTGGACTTTTGCAGCAAACATGTTTCCTCAGGCAGATTCCGGGACTGGGTGGCGTGTTGTGCAGATGCCGCTGGCTCAGTACCAGTGTAGTGCTGGGACCTTCTCATCTGTTGTTCTTTGACATTCATATGAAAATCTTGCATTAGCCCCTTTTACATTGACGGAAATCCCGTGTTTAACACGTACCTGTCCTTTTTACATTGACTCCACACGGGTTGGTGTGTCGAACTAGGCCCGCAAATAACTCGCCTCCGAGTGCTCAGGTCTAATGGGCTCTAGGCCTGCCGTATTGTGGATGTTTTGCCCCCTTATCCCCTAACATCTCCTGGTGGTGGAGCAGTGAACGGGAACGTCTCCCTGTCACCCCACAGTACAGCTGAACATATCTGAAAGAAATCCTTACTTGGATATACAGGTGTCTTGTTAACATCTGTATGCTGCTTCTCCTTTTCCATTGCACCCTCTCTCTCCGTGTTTCTATCACTTTTACCTCCTATTCTTGCTCTGTGCCTTTATTTCTGCCTCCCATCTGATGTACCTTCCGGTCATTGCTGAAGGATAAATCAGAATCTATTGTCATGGTGCTGACAAGCAGAAAACTTAGTTTGAAGCGGTTCGTATAAGTATTATAAGCTGCATATTAAATATCTGAGGGGTGTAAAATGTGCACAATTGTTTGACTTGTGTGTGTGTGTGTGTGTGATTATGATAGATACAACATGCTGCACATTTAGAGAAGATACGGGAGGCTTGTAAGGTAGCAAGTGACTGACCTGCAGTTTCCAGAGCGTAACTGCGGCTTCTCAGCTTTCTCAGCCTTTTTTGGCCCCTTTGTTAGTGCTACTGGAAACAGTATGTAAATAGGACTGTCTGTTAGACCGTGTTCACTGCTTGTTTACCGCAGAGATATCGAGACTCCAACTGTCCGTCTCTTTCTGCCTCTCATGAATCGGCACAGCAGATGCAATCAGTCCCACCCCATGGCACTAGAAGGGAGGAAACATGTATGATAGCTCTCAAACTTCAGCTGAGGTTTGCAAGCTCTTTTTATTAACCACAAAACATATAATCCCCGTTTTCCTGAAGGGTAAAGTACAGCTGCATAGTAAAATTGACACACCCGGAGAGGCATTTTGGATAAAACGGGGGAAAAATAGAAGGTGAGCACAGACAAGCCTTCCCTCTGGTTACTTGTAGGCACGTGTTTGTACAAACATATAATACATATAAAACATATAATACAAATGCATTACAGTGAAATAAGATTAATCTTGGTGCCTTTCGCTCACCTACTAGTTTCAAACTTCCCTCTGCAGCTGATATATCTGAACTCATCCAGAAATGTATGTCATCTACTTGCCAGCTAGAACCTCTCCCCACTTCTCTGGTTAAAGCCTCCAGTCACTCTCTCACTACCGGTATTGTTCCCTCTTCTCTCAAATCGGCTATAGTGAAGCCGATTCTCAACAAACCTGGTGCTGATCCTAGTAATTTCAACTATCTTTGTCCCAATTCCAATTTTTCCTTCATTTCAAAAATCTTGGAGAAAACTGTTGCATCTCAGCTTTATGATCACCTTTCTCTCAATAATCTGCATGAACAGTTTTAATCTGGCTTTCATCCACTTCACAGTACCAAAACTGCTCTTGTCAGAATCACCAGTGGCCTTCTTATGGCTGCTGATACCGGACTTTTTTCCAAACTTATCCTCCTTGACGTGAGTGCAGCTTTTGATACAATTTCCCATACCATACTTATTGACAGTTTAGCCACCCATTGGACTATCTGGCACATCCTCGGTCTATCCATCCCATCCATTTTCTGCTGGAGCTCATTACAGGCGAGAGGAAGGAGTAAACCTTGGACAGGCCACATACAAAGTCAAACAAACATGCACGCTCACACTCACACCTACGGGCAATTTAGAAGTATCAACCTAGGATGCATGTTTTTGGACTGTGGGAGGAAGTCAGAGTACCCGGAAAGAATCCACGCAAGCACGGGGAGAACATGCAAACTCCACACAGAAAGAATCGAACCAGGAACCTTCTTGCTGTGAGGCAACAGTGCTAACCACTAAGCCACCGCGCTGCACGCTGGGTTCACCCCAGGGTTCAGTACTGGGTGGTTGATCCATACTGGGTGTTCATTGTATACCTTCTTCTTCTTGGCAATATTTTCTGGAACTATGGCATACATTTTCATTGCTACGCAGATGACACCCAGCTCTACCTGTCTGCCAAACCCGCCCACTCCCTCCCACCTGCCTCTCTTCCTGATTGCCTACAGAAATCAGATCCTGGTTTTCTAACAACTTCTCAAACATAACAATGATAAAACTGAGGTCCTGCTCATTGGCACTAAATCCAGTCTCTCCAAGAAAAATAACTTTTCTATTTCGGTTTCTCCCTTTCCCCAGGTACAGAGTCTGTCATCCTCGACAGCACTCTGTCATTCTAGTCCCGCATTAACAATGTCAGCTTACTTCAGCTTACTACCTCTCACACCCAACACAACTTCTATTTTGGTCCAGGCCCTGGTTACGTCCCGTCTTGATTATTGTAATTCCCTTCTGTTTGGCCTGTGCTCCCTTCAAAAACTAGTTCAAAACGTGAATTATTACCAGACCTTCTTTCCCTCAGTCATATCCCACCTGTCCTGCAGAAACTTCACTGGCTCCCTGTTAATTTCCGTATAATCTATAGAATTTTACTCACCTATAAGGACATCAACAACCTCACACCTCTGTATCTTACTGAGCTCCTTCACATTTACATAGCCAGTCGTATTCTCAGGTATTCCTCCTCCATCCAACTCACCCTCCCATCTGCTTGGTTGTCCACGACGGGGTTGAGAGCTTTCAGCTGCTCAGCCTCCCGTCTCTACTACAGGATATAAAACATTCTGACACTGCCACCTTCTTCAACTCCTGCCTTAAAACACACCTCTTTAAATTGGCATATTCCATTTAATTCTGGGACTGGAATGACCTCATTTTTGCATAATTTCCCTTTTTAATTTTTATTATTATGTATTGTGTTTTTTGTGTTATATCTTTACATTTCATTGAAGTATTCTATATTAAGTAGAGTGACCTTGAGTGCCCTGAAAGGCACAAATAAATAAAATAAATGTAATATATTTATTTATTCAGTATTATTATTATTATTATTATTATTATTATTATTATTATTATTATTATTATTATTACGCACTGGATGTAAAAATGTCAGTGGCCCCTTTAAAAAAATACTTTTTGTTTTTATTTTGCACACCAGGGAATACCCAGAAAATGTGCAGCTAATGTGCAAACTGCATTAACCATGTAGGTCTGAATATGGGATCGTTCAAGACATACCTTCTACCCTTGCCCAGCAATAGGCCCCAGCAACTGTTGACCCTACAGAGAATAAAACCCGAGTTCGACTAATTGATTAATAACCTGAACATGCAATTTTTGCCACCTTGACTCAATAAAGTTTATTTAATCCTGCCTATAAATACCATCGGTTGGACTAGTATTGATGCTTATACATGGCTGGCTACATGGGTTTTTTTTCTGCAGAAAATGTTTTATTTGCTGAATCTTTGCATTATAAATATAAAAAAATGAATCGAAGGCATTGCTGTTATCCACATGGCTGCAACAAAAGGGCGTACTAGCTTTATGTCCTTGTTGCTCATTTTCAGTTCTTAGGGAACAGTTGAGAAAGCAGGCAGATAAAGAAAGGATAAAGAGAGAACGCGAAGTAAGAGGCAAAGAGAGGGGGAGAGAAAAGAAATGATATACAGTAAAAGCTTTGCCGGCGTAGGGCTGCTTCTCCCACCTCTTTCTCTCTGCTCTATTTATATCTCTCTGGGAAACTGCTGACTGAGCTCTTCTGAGGGTTTTTGCTGTAATTGATTCAAAATGCAAGTTGTCTCTTTAGTAGTGAAAGAGAGGAGAAAAGGATATCCAGTCAGAGTATATGGAGGAGGGCTAGAGGAAGGTTCTTGCATTTTAAAACGGATAAAACTGTTGACCAGGCATTATGTAACTGGAATACATACAGTATAGTTACGGCGAGGGCTGGATGAAGTTGCTGAAGATCTTCTGTCATCCTGTAATGACTGTAATATTACCACACCCATAATGTCATAAGAGCGCGGCCGGTTGTTGTGATTCGCCTACACTATAATGTGCACTGCAGTCAGATCAGAGTTTGTCTTTCGTTCAACTGCAGTAAAAGCTGCTCTACAATTAATTAGGGCAATAAAAGATTGAAATCACTTTTGCATGACAGGGAAAAAGCCATGACACCTATTACAACACACAGTTCAAGTCATTTCCAATTTGAAAGTACACACTTTTTTTTATTTTTATCTGTAGATGAAACAAGGACCTGTAATGTTTAACTGAATGACGAGTAAGAGAGACACTGTAGAATCGATGCTGTGAAACCAATGCACAAAAAATTACCAATGTATACAGAATATGAGTATTTTTTTCTCTCCAGTGGTGCATTGAGGAGCTTATATTTTACTTTCAATGAAACGGATTGTTAATGCCAGAACATGAATCCCATTTATCCCGTGGTATCACTGACAGCTCACCATCCACCCAGAAACAGAACATCACATCCTGCAGATCCATAAATAATAGCTCCATTGCTATTATTTGTACAAATTAATATTCCAATCATTATCATGCTCACACACTGGAGGGCTGTCTGTGTGCATCTGAGTCTGTATTTACTCTTTTTTGTTTGTGAAGAACAGTGAAAGTTAACCACTGGCATACTTTGCTTCTTCTCATTATTTTTTCAACTATTATTATTATTATTATTACTCTTTACTTTATTCTGGGTGGGGTGGACTTTGGGGTTCTTTATAGGCTTTATACAAATATGACCTGCAGAGTATCACAGAAATTTCTAGCAATTTTCAGCTTCTCATTTCTGGTTTTATTCACTTTTGGCTTTTTGATTCAAATAATTTTTACAGCAGCAGCAGTTGGCATTTTGATTTTGATTTTTTTCTTTTCAGTGAAAATGTTCAGATGGCTTAATGTGGCTGTACAGCAAATGTAGCCATCAGCAGTTAAATACAGAGTCACATGTACAGTGGATATAAAAGGTCTACACAGCCCTGTTCAAATGCTAGGTTTTCGTGATGTAAAAAAAGACAGCAAGATAAATAATTTCACAACTTGTTCCACCTTAAATGTGACCTATAACCTGTACAATGCAATTGAAAAGAAATAGAAATATTTTAGGGAGGTGAAGTAAAAAATAAACAACTGGGATTATGTGGTTGCATAAGTGTGCACATCCTTTTATAACTGAGGATGTGGCTGTGTCCAGATTTAACCAGTTACATTGAAACTCATGTTAAACTGGAGTCGGCACACACCGGTCACCAATTAAAGGGCCTCTGATCAACCCCAAATAAAGTTCAGCTATTCTAGTAGGCTTTTTCTGACATTTCTGTAGCCACGTCTTCCAGCACAAGCCATGGTCCGCAGAGAGCTTCCAAAGCATCAGGGGGATCTCATTATTCAAAGATATCAGTCAGGTGAAGGCTACAAAAGAATTTCCAAGGAATTAAATATACCATGGAACACAGTGAAGACCGTCATCATCAAGTGGGTTAACAGTGACATTACCAAGAATGGGACGTCCGTCCAACGTTGATGATAAGACGAGAAGAAGTACTGCTGTGTAGTACATGTGACAACAATCTCCCGTCTTCTTCATATGACAATGACCCAAAGCACACGTCTAAATCAACAAAGAATGGCTTCACCGGAATAACATTGAGGATTTGGAATGACCCAGCGAGGGTCCAGACCTGAATCCCATCTGATCTGAAGAGGGCTGTGCACAGGAGATGCCTTCGCAATCTGTCAGATTTGGAGCGGTTTCGCAAAGAAGAGTCGGCAAACGTTGCCACGTCCAGATGTGCCACGCTGATAGGCTCCTACACTAAGAGACTGAGTGCTGCAACAAAGTATTAGTTTAAGGGTGTGTATATTTATGCAACCAGGTTATTTAAAGTTTTTTATTTTTTTTATTATATATTGGTTCCCTTTAAAGGTTTATGTTTGTTTTTCAATTGCATTGTACAGGATATAGGTCACATTAAAGGTGAAAAAAGTTGTGAAATTACTTATCTTGCTCTCATTTTTTTACATTACGAAAACATTTGAACAGGGGTGTGTAGACTTTTTATATCCACTTAGAGACCAACAAAATGAGGGAACAGGAGTCAGTATCTCTTGCCACATTTGTCAAAGTTGTGTGCATTTGTGTACGCATTATATATGTTTTGTATGTTGGTCTGACGTGTTTGTTCTAGGTGACCAATGAATCATTAATTTCGTTAAAAACCTTTTCTAGCCATTAAACACAAAAGTTCTGAAACAAATCATAGGGCCTAATTCTTAAAGCAGTCGTGAGTGTATATTTGTACGTGCGTGCTTCTTTGTACATCCGTTAATGTGTGAGAGGGGTTGGAGGTTAACAGTCGTACATTTGACCCCTCCTACTTCCCGCACCACATCACGTGACCATCATGACTTGTGATTATGTCTGAGCTGTCGCAGTGTCAAATTGATGGTGGTGATGTCAGAGTATGCAGGTCATCTCTCTCTCTGTAGTTGGTGGATTGTGCTGTTTCTAATCCCTCATCTCTCTGCTCTCTTATGTCTCCCTCCTTCCCTTCCTCCCTCTCCTCTTCTGTCTATTTCTCTTCCCTCTGTATCTTTAACCCCACCCCATCCCCTTTCTCCTCTCTGTGTCTTGTTTTCCCTTCATCAGGTGTCCCAATGACTATACGGGGGACCACTGTCAAAACTCCGTCATGGCCGGTTTCTACAGTATGTCCATTTGCTCTTGTCTGTCTCCTTCCCACTGAGATGCTGCATGCTACATCGAAGGTGTTGGCTGGTGGGAACACTGTGCGTGTGTGTGTGTGTGTGTGTGTGTGTGTGTGTGTGTGTGTGTGTGTGTGTGTGTGTGTGTGTGTGTGTGTGTGTGTTTACGAAGCTGCTCCTTTGTTTCATGTAAGTTAACGTGTGTGTGAAGGTGTGTTTGCATGACTCTGTGTCCACTCCTTCCTCTCCCTGTCTCCCTTGGCTCCTCTGTAGTGCTCCTCTGGTAATCAGAAACAACCAATCTAGAAATGTTATAATTTACATTTCATCTATGTTTCATCTCAGATCACTTGCTTGAAATCTCATTTGTTGTCTACTGGCCGCTTGAGTTACAAAACTGCTATAAAAGTCCCTCAATTGGCTCAGTAAGTGACAAATTTTTACATCATCTGCCTTATACTTCCATTTTAAACTGTGTTCAAACTGTAAATTGGGCTCAAAAACCTTTTTCTGCAGCTTGATCCAGAGAATTACACAAAACAGAGGAGACGGAGAATGAACATCATAAACAATACAGAAAGGTTGAAGCTTGTTTGCTTCCACTGAGTTGCTTTGTCAGTTTTCTTTGTAGATGGTCCATCGGTGCCCATTTATTCTTCGGCAGTGAAAAAAAACCCATTTTAGTACAAGCTATCGTCCTTATTCTTCCACGTGGTTATTTTCATGGAAATTAAGGAAGAAATTCTTTATATATGTTAAACCAATAAGTAGGGTGAAAATTGTAGGGTTTTAACAGCACCATTAAAACCCCTCTGACATTGTTTTGAACACTTTCAGTAATAAAAAAGAAGCAAGAGTGGGTCCAGAAATCAAACCATTTGGCAAATGAAAGTACAACTGACACATTAAACATGCTTAAATTTCTAGTCTTCAAGTAATGAAATATGAAGGTTTTACTCATGCTTGTTCAACTCAAGTCCAGCTCCTCTGTGGTACTAAACTCCATATACGTTACGATTCTTTGAGGTCAGTTGGACTTATTCAAACCTGTCGTGTTGAGCCTTGTTCTGCTTCCTTAAGTGCCTATGGATCATCTGATAAATTGTCTCCTTATCGCATGTCATTAAATGCTGCTTTTTATGTTTGACACTTGATGTGTTTATACTTTTTCTTTTTTTTTTCAAACACAGTGGTATTTAATTGAATTAAAGGTTTCACATTTTGGGAAGTTTCCTTATTTGCTGTCTTGAAGAGCAGTGGAGTAGTTTGATGTAAACTGAATATGAAGCTGCAGCCAGGAGACTGGTCGCTTGGATTGCCACGCCGGTTTTCAGTAAAGCATGGCTTTCCAAGGGACTAATTAGTATATTTCATCTCAGTTTTGTGATTGTATTAAACTTAAAATTGTAGTTTATGTTTTTTGCAGGGCTATTTGCAGTCTTTAAACCAAAAGTCCTTTGGCTCCAGCTTTTTACATAAATAACAGAAATGCAGTCCTCTCATCCTAAACTGCTAATGTACTGTGGCTTACAAAAACCCAATGTGTCTCTATTTGGAGATGTTTATCTGGACACTCTTAACAGAGAACTGGTGTCTGAACTTGAAGTCTACATGCGCATTAAACCGCAAGGACAACTGTGATGATGCGTTTCACGAATATTCACACGTGCCATTTCATAATACAGAGGCAATTTAACAATCAAACACAACAAACCCTTCCACATGTGCACTACAGGGTTTGGGATCGTTTCGTCACGCTGTGATGCACAGTTGGGAAATCCACCATGTTGGTAGCTATGTGTACAGCAGCGGTAGAGTGCTGTCCCTTTATCCTTTTTCTTTTGTGTATCCTTTTTGTATGAATCAGATGTATACTGGCTAGATGTTGTGTGGCTTTAATAGCTGTAATTTAAGGAAAGGACTATGGGATAACTTTTCGCTGCTGTCCTGTCTGGCCCATGTAAACATAAACATGTAAAGCATTTGTATGATATCGTCATCCGCGACAGTGTCAAAGCCCTGGGTTAGGCCTGTTTGTTAGTGCATTCTTCAGTTTTGCTCCTTGTTCACACTTTCATTTGTTTACCATGTTGCGGAGCCGTGTCGTGATTAAAAGAACTGATATGCAGTTGCTTGTAAAATTGATTTGACTTTGCTCTTTCTTTTGCTCTTTTTAGTAGCTCGTCGTCTCTTAACTAATTGTTTACTATTCACTTCTGTAGCTACCAACATGGCTGCCACAACCCACAATGCAATGGCCATTCTCCGTGGAGCTAAAACAGTCTCAATATTCACAAATGCACAGAAAAAGATTCACAAATGCGCAGAATCATTTACAAATGCACAGGACGTTTGACAGGTGCGTAGGACCAGTGCATTTGTAAATCGTCTTGTGGATTTGTAAATCGTCTTGTGGATTTGTAAATCGTCTAGTGGATTTGTAAATCGTCTTGTGGATTTGTAAATCGTCTTGTGGATTTGTAAATCGTCCTGTGGATTTGTAAATCGTCTTGTGGATTTGTAAATCGTTCTGTGGATTTGTAAATCGTCTTGTGGATTTGTAAATCGTTCTGTGGATTTGTAAATCGTCTTGTGGATTTGTAAATCGTCTTGTGGATTTGTAAATCGTCTTGTGGATTTGTAAATCGTCCTGTGGATTTGTAAATCGTCTTGTGGATTTGTAAATCGTCTTGTGGATTTGTAAATCGTTCTGTGCATTTGTAAATCGTCTTTTACATTTGCTAATCATGTCCTGTGCATATGTGAATCTTGTTCTGTGCATTTGTGAATATTGAGACTGTTTTAGCTCCATAATTCTGATGTTACCTGGCTGACTAGTGTCACCATTCCCAAACTGGCTGGAGAGCTCTTTTTTTCAACAGTAGAAGGATGATGATATATGTACTGCACTTTACATTCTTTTTTGAATCCTTCAACATAAGCTATAGGAGTACCCATCTACTGCGTACTCCCTGATTAGGGAAACCTGGATCCTGTTGGACCTTTTGCATGACAGCAAATATGTAGATTTCCTAAAAGCTCATTAAATCATAGGAATGCACATGGGGTGTGATTGCAAGGACATTGAGAGTGAGACATATTATACACTGTTGGCACAACCAGATGAAAACCACAGGATTCTATCGAGAATTAGCAGTTTAAAGATCCCTCTGTGCTTGTCTGCCTTAGTTTCATCTGCTGCTGTTCTCACATTTCTGTCCAAGCAATCACATAAAAAAGAAGAATGAATTTGACGCTCTTTTTCTTGTTTCCAGACTCAAACAGTGTTGCTTCATACCATGTTGTCTTGCCTTGCTGTTTGCCTATTATAGAAACTTCTACGCTGAATAATGTCAAATTTGTATCAAGAAGGGGTTTTACATCTTCAGATATCATTTCATATGTAATGTTTACTTGTGTTTGACCCCAACATTAAGCCTTGTCTACATGCTAAAGTCTGTCTGTGATGCTGTGCTTTTATTCATGCACTGTGTTGGTGAAGATGCACCCTCAGTTAATGTCAGGGCGGGAAGAAGATCGGCTAACTTTTCACTCTCCTCTTTGCCAGTAATGCATGCAAATCCATGGAAATTGAGAATGCTGTTATGATTTCCCTGCAGACGATATGAAAGGTTATAATAGCTATAAGTAGCAGTAGTGTAGCAAGGTGTTATACAAGAGCTACAATATAATTAATACCAAGGCACACAACTGCCATTAGTCAAAAAGAGTCAAAGCACCCACCCCCATTTGCTCTCCCAGCCTCATCAACTGTAGTGTGTTTTTATGTTGGAGTGTAACTCACGGCTTTTTTATCTTTTGTTTCTTATTTTTTCCTTTCGCCCCCCCCCCCCCCCCCCCCCCCCCCCCCCCCCCCCCCCCCTTTGTTTTGTGTATCTGTCCAATGTTGTTTACTCCAGAAATGAGGTCTAGTAAATATAGCAGTAAGTGATGTGGCTTCTTGTCTTGCTGTCTTTGTCCGTCTCTTCCTGTCTGCATGCCTCTCCCGCCTGCTGCTTTCTCTTTCCTTCTTCCTTTGGTTCAGTTTCTGCCTTCATGTGTTATTTCTGTTTGGTTCAGTTTTTTTTTTGTCTTATTGTTTTAAATATCATTTCTGGGGGTCAAAGAGCTGAGGCCGTCTGAGTTGTCTGTCTGTTACTGGATGGTACACGTGACAATCCTGATGGCCGACAGCACTAATTAACTTGGTTCCTGGTTCAGCACATGCAGGACATGGAAATAACATATCGGCTCCAAAGTGGACACTACACCTGACCTTGTGTCTCTTTCTTTTTACCACGACAACTTTCTGCGCTGGCAGAGCTTCTCAAAATTGAATTTATGGGTATGGAACCTTATTATTCATTTTATTCTCACAATCACACATTATTGTGCCATCCTCCTTCTAAAGCCAACAACTGGGTCTTTCTCAAGTTGTCCCTCTTTTTTTCAGCTGCCCTCTTACCTGATTTTAGGACACCTGTCTCCCATCTCTGCATGCATTCTTCTTATCTGATATGTTTGGACGTTTGGAAAAGTAGCCAATATAAGAGGGGGGGGGGGGGGGTTATTAAGAAGATTTATTTATAAAAATAAATTGTTGAGGTAAATAAAAACTGGACAACAGAATGACCACAAAAAATCTACCTTTTGTTTAATAAAAAAAGATTAAAAAAAAAAGGAATTGGAAAATAAGTCAAAGAATGTTTGAGTTTCTGGCTCGTCCCGTTTTTGGTAATATGCATATTGGCTTCAGCAGCCTGTCATACAAATCCAAGCTGTGACTACTTTTGAAAAGCGTTGCCAAAAGTAAGCAAAAGGTCAGATGACATAGGCTGTCTTTATTATTATGCCCTTGATTGATTCAGTGTCAGAGTCAAGAGCTCGCCTGTCCTAAATCACATCTGCCTTTGGCCCCGCTGTGCCAGTGAGCGTTCCCTCCCCCTCCCCCTCCCCCTTGCCTTTTGTATCTGTACCCTGTGACACACACACAATGCCAGGCCAAAGCTCTCGTAGGCTGGTCAGTCCCTACGGAGGTCCTTTATTTAAAGATCACCCCGTCCTCTCTCTCAACCCTCGTTCCCCCCCTTCAGTGGCGTGTCTAGAGTTTTTTTTTTTCTGTAGGAGGGGAGGGGGGAATATTGTAATGAATTAAATTAAAAATGACAGATTTTGATTTGACCAAGCACTTCATAAATTATTAGACTGCAGCCAACCAACTTTCTGATATCTCAGAGTTAATTTTAGTGAGTTAGAACTTAACTATACTATATATACTATACTTGAAGGACTTTCATTTATCTGAAACTAACAAATCAAGGACCTCAATAATCCAGTTAGTGAAAAAGGGGACAGAGCCAGTTCAGTCTTGGGTTCTTGGGGAGATTTTTCTCGCTGGACTCTTCTTCTGACACGCTCCTGCTCCTTTCCTCCTCCTCTGTCTATGTGCGTCCTTCTCCTCCTCCTTTTCCTTGTCCTTCACCTCTTTTCTATTCCAGATTTTATTCCCTCCCTCTTCCCCTCATATTTTGTTCTGTTTGTTGGTCTCTCCGTCATGGTGTCGCTGTGCTTGCCGTTCTGACACAGAGCGTTACACCACCGCAGGCCCCAAATTTTGATGCACACAACACCGTTATTTACAAAGCTTCTCCAGAAACTGTGTGAAAGTATGTTATTAACGTTGAAAACAGATCTCACTGGTGAGATGAATATATTTATGAATATATTTAATTTGACTTCAAGATAAATAAAAATAACAAATAATAAATGAACACAGAATTTAATTATTTTTTGGGGGTTTTCACTTAAATGTCACAGTCTCACATTTCACATTTATTTTTGAAAACCAAAGTTAGTGCATAGATATACAGTTTTTATTTATCGATTTGTGCAATTTATTTGTTTTAATGCAGTTACACCTGCTAAAACAAGGCATTTGGCTCATTTTCCATTTTGAGAAGCAACATTTCAAAACATTTTGGGGGGCAGCATCTTCACTCTGGCAGCCCAGAGCTGTTCATGAGTCTACTGCAGGTCAGAGCTGGAGGACACAGGTTCAGGGTTAAGGTTAGTAAGCACCTGCGGCCGCTGCACAGTGGTGTGACCTGGGACCAAATACAAATTATACCCTTTTCAGATTGAAGACAGCAGCCAGACAGAGGGCGCCATATTTTTGTCCACTGGGAGAAGGTCTGTGAAAGTGCACTTCGGTGCACTGTAGCATCACTGCCAGGGGTGTTTCAGATCCAGCTGCACCCAGGTGAGAGCAGGAAACCATTGCTCCTCAACCCGATGTCTATTTAGTCTTTAAGTTGGGGATTAGAGCTCAGTGGTTTAAATCAAATAAAACCTTAGGCGTACGTCTAAACCAGTTATATTCTGTTGAGGCCAAAAACGGCAAAAAAAAAAAAAAAAGCACATAAGTACAAGCCCCGCAGGGTACATCAACTAAACGTCTTGGACAGGCTTCTGTCAAAATATGATATAGTTCTACATTGTCAGAAAAACATAACAGGTAAGAAACAGAAGGACTAATTATGACAGGTATGGCGAGCTCTGCGACTACTGAACTTTTATTGAGCTCCAGTCCCAGGCTGCTGTGGTGTTAACGCTTTCAATAAGTATTTTATTATAATTATTATTTTGTTGTTTTTTTTTAACTGGATGACCTGTTTTTTGTTTATTCCATCCATACAGGCATGCAGTCAGATCCCCTCCAGTGTCATCCATAACATTACATGTCCATGGCAACTGTGAATACACCTGTGTAGGGACAGCAGGAAGTCTATGTCAGGATGTAGGCGTAAATCTGAGATGATAGTTACTCCTCTGTGTTGTTGTAGCGCTGTGTGACTGCAGTACAGTTAGAAGTGTAAGACATGTGACGTGCTAGAGCAGGAAAATGTTAACAGACAGCACAGGACATAAGATGGCAGCAGACAGTAGGAGCGAGAGAACTGTTTCTGTAGCTACCAGCAATAAAGCAGCACTCATGCAGGATGTTTGTGTGTGTGCGTGTGTCTGTATGTGTGTATTTTGTGTCCATTGTCCCCGATGTATGAATGTGTGTGCGCATCCGAACTTGTGTGGGTGTGTTTGCACGCTCGTGTCTTTGCTTCCACAGAGGCGGAGGAGCTCTACCAGAGGCGGGTGTTGACAATCACCGGCATCTGTGTGGCGTTGTTAGTAGTTGGCATCGTTTGTGTGGTGGCCTACTGCAAAACCAAGTATGTGTTTAAGGAGAAATAAATGATTCCCCATTTATGAAAGCCTCTAAACCTTCACATTAACCTCTCTTCAAAAGAAACAATGGTAATGAGCTGCTTATTGAGTTTGTGATGCAGCGGGGGAAAAAACTGCTCTGATTCCCGTCTAAAGCCACTTTATCACAAAGAGAAGTTCATTATTCAAATTCAAAATCTGACTGAAAATATAATGTATTCATCAGAAAAAGGTGTTATTATTTATTAATGTATCAGTGTGAAAGTGGCATGTCATTTTTGCCGCTGATTGTAGGGTAAAACACAGCACCTAACTACACAACGTACCACAGTCTGAATAAGTCGTAAAACTTGAATTGCTGATGTTCTTCAAAACCTAGCCGGTATCAAACGAAGCCCGATTATTTCAGGTAGATCCCAGTTATCCTCTTTTTTGCTGTTTGGCCAGACTGTAAACGATTGTGATTTCTCTGAACAATAAAATACAGCAGAAGAGCATATGTGTGCTTATTTTGCATCTGTTATCACTACTGACACAGGAAGCAGAGGAGGAAGATGCAGAGTCACCTACACCAGAACCAGAATCAGTGTGTGGAGCAGCCAAACCGCATGTTGGCCAATGGGCCAAACCACCCGGGTCCCGGTCCCGAGGAAATCCCCATGGTTGACGTGAGTCCAAGCACCAGAAATGCACCGCAGGTCAGATATAACTGACGTTAAAAATGACCACAGTTTTGTAATTAGGGCTGAACGTTATAGGGAAAATATCAAATTGCAATATTTCTGACAAATAGTGTGATTGCGATTTAATCAGCTGGCATTAAACACATTTTCAGCTCCATCTCAATTTATTTCTGTATGAATTTCTGGGAGGGTGACTTGACTGAAAAATGTGGGTTTTTGTCTTTTGTCAAGTACTCTGATAAGGTTTTCAATCCCATATTTAGACACTGTTTTGATAAGCTAGAAGTGGGTAATAGAGTTGGTTATCTCCCTCCGCCTCCGTGAGGCTTTTTTCATACGCTGTTACTGTCACAAACGACTCGGTGCCGCCATATCAGTGTTTCATTGACTTAACAGAAACACGATCACTGGTTTTACATCACTTTTCATTGTCCGTGATGTTGTGGTGCTTTTCTAAATGTCACCAGTGGTTCGTGGCTTTGCCTCTTGTCATATCAGCTGGATTGTAGCATGTTTTGCTCAGCTCCCTCTTCTGAAAGTCTTCCTAATCAGATTTGAAGTACCGCCATACAACAGTAAACTCTTTTCTTTGGGACTGATGCTTCATCTGTGCTTTCAGTGATCATTTCCCTGAAGCTTACAGATAAATGCTATGCTTCCCCTGCCTCCATGTGTCTACTGTTCAGCCAGTTTCATTTCAGTGGCATGATAAGTGCATGAGGAGACGGGTCCTCCTTCTCCTTCTGTAACACAAGGACGTTCAGATTTATTAGTTGTAAAATGTTGTATATGTTTTAACTGCAAACAAGTTGTCTAATCCAAATTGTTGCAGTGAATAGTTTCTCATTCTTGAAACAACCATGTCAGAAATCCTGTGCTGATGGAAAAGACGCTACTCAGAAGGGATTCATTATTGGTTGGCATTAAGCAAACAGAACAAATGAGTTTATCGCTGAAACTACTAAAGTCAGGTTAAGAACTGTCCAACGCATCATTAAACCATAGCGAAGAAGCATCATGGAGGGATAAATGTGGTCAGAAAAAAACAAAATCTAATCATTTTGATCTGAGCATCAAGACCATTTAACATTGAGAGTAAGAGCAACCAAAAAATACATTTCAATAAAGATGATAATAATAAAAGCTTCGGTTTATGGAGTTAACAGTATCAATATGAGACTCCCCTGATTTGCCTCAACCCACAAAAGTCTTTTTTTTAACATGGAATAATCTGCAACCAATCAGATATCTTCCCTGTTTCAGCCAATCATAAGATTGCGGTAATAATAATAATAGTGCAGTTTTGATGGCTTAATGTGATTGGTTTATGAGTAAATCGTCTCCCACATGGGGTTCAGTCTTATCGTGCTAATGCTGTTAAATGTAAAAAATGACCGGACTGTAACAAAGGAACGATTGGTTTCTATATTGCAGTTTAAAAATTTGTTCTATTACCAACTAGACCAAACGTCAACCTTATACAACCAAACAAATGGAGAAGCTGTGTGAATGAACAGAACGCCATTATTTATAAATCACTAAAACCCTCATTTAATGAAACAGCACAATGACACATATCATTGTCTTTTCTAAAGCATACAGTGTTTGTTTTTTGTTTTTTTTTATGTGTTGCAAATATCATGTTTCAAAAAAGCTTGGACAGGGCTTCAGGCGGTGGTCTCAAAAGTCTCAAAGATGATTATGTTCATTGGCAGCAGCTCCAGAACCACGATGAGGAGTCTTTCCGATCCTGAGATACTGTTCTTGCACATTTGTGAAGCCTCTACTACTGCTGCTGGAGCAACATGTGCTCCCATTCAGTTGTGGCATGTTTCTCAAGAAAATCTGCGCTTATTCAAGCAGGACAATGCAGAACCATACTCTGACTGCAGCAGTCAGAGGCTGAACTGGTCTCCTGCAGAAAGCATCTAGAGCATCAGCGAATGAGAAATATAATAACTGTAAAAAAAAAAAAAAGAAAAGAAAATATGAACAGGAAAATGTTTCATATTCAGAGCATTCAGCATCACCTTTTTACACGCACTTTTTAAAGTATATCAAGTTTTTTGGAAAGAGATAACTAATCCCTCAGAGCCTCCAGCCACTGCTCAAATAAGACTAGACATATTAGTGCTTTTAATTAAATATAAGCACCCTATAAATAGAATTTTGGTGTAAAAATGTTCAGAATATCCTCAAATATTCATTAATACTAAATTAAGGACAAATGAAGAAAAAGACAGTAGATCTGGGTATCAGCTTCACCTGAGAAACCCATGCAGGCGGCCTGGGCTGGGTGGTGTCTCCTGTGTTTTGGTTACAGGTGGAGGTTTGGTTTTTTTTTTTTTCAGCTTTTTAACTTGAATTTGACTTGACAAAGTTTTCTCTTCCACTTTTGCTCTCAAAAAAGTGTTCACGTTGATAAAACTGTGATTCACAGATAACACAGGGAAATGTAGTGCCACAGAGCTGACTCATGTTAGAGAGAGCAGAACCCTCCTACCATTTCTTGGAGATGATATGAGCATGAGTCAGCAACGATGGAAGTGGTGAAAACAGAAACACCCACAAACAGAGGCCTCCGTTTATATCTGTTCTCAATTTGCATTTTCTTTGGTTTCTATTCATTCTGTTTTCTGTGTTTTTGTAGTCTTTGTTGTGAGTATTAGAGTGAGACTAAAGCAACTAAAAAAAGTCATCATGTCTTTTCTGATTTTTTATTTTTTTATTTTTTCCAGTATATCTCCAAGAGCATCCCTACGACAGAATGTGTGATCAGTCACGGAGCTGAGGGTGCAGGCAACTATGCAGGCAGTCGAATATCCACCCGCTCCCACCACTCTACCACTGCCTCACACGCTTCCAGGTAGGTCGGACTCACACGTGAACACAGGACGTTCACATAGTCCCACTATAGTCTTCTATTCAGCCCTTGTTTTTAATACTACACAGGAAGTTTGAGTAATTTGCTTTAGGGGTTCATAAAAAAAAAAAAACATAAGACACCAAAGCTATTGTCCAAAATTCAACAAGAAAAGGCTGAAATCGTACAGAAACTAGAAACAGAAACAAAAACATAATGATTGTATTTCTTTGCAGACTACATGAACCCATATATATTTGATTTTTTTTTTCCTTCAGCTTCATTTCATTAGTTAATTTAAATCAATTTAATGCATTTCATTCCAAAAAGGTTGGGACAGTAGCTTTTACAACTTATGGTAATATTATCGTTCCTTCTCGTAACACTTGAAAGGAATTTTGGCATTAGGAATATGATGAAGCATTCCCATCGTAATCGTGTCTCATTCTTCCTGCAAACACGTCTTAGACGTGCAACAGTACGGGGTTGTCGCTGTTGCATTTTTTATTTCATGATTGGCCACACAATCTCTGCTGAGGACAGGTCACAACTGTACCCGTGCACCCGTCTGCGTCGCCGTGCCTTTTTAAAATGTACAGAATGTTGCTTTGAATTGTCTTATTAAAAAATGCAAGGACATCTCAACAAAAGCGGTTTTCTTGAGGGCTGCATATGTTGCTGGAAGATCTCAACACACTTTTTTTTGCAATAATACAGCCGTCACAGAACAGTGAACGCTCTTTGCTGAGGCCACTGGTACATCCCAGCCTGGCTTTTGGACTTGTTTCTGATAACAGTTGGGATGGTCTTTTTCATCTCTAGTCTGGAGCAAACAGTACCCATTTTTAATCAAAGAAGATCTGGAATATTAATTGATCTGACTGTACTTCATGTTTTCTCTTGTGATGGTCCACCCCAGATGCTTCCGAGCCCAGAAATGTTGGTTCTACGTCTCCACAGAGTTAACGTAGGGCTTCTTTTTTGCACAATTTTAAAATGCATTTCTGAGTGTACCACTTTGATGTAATGTTTGACTCAAGTTTCTAAAAGTAATCCCTTGTCTGTGTGATTATATGAGGGTTTCCTCTAAATTCCTTGTAATGGGAATTGCAACTGGGAATGGGAATAATTGTGGAAATGAAATGAAGTTTACGAGAAAACAACAGGAAGTATCTTAGGCTCATACTGTCAACAAAGTAACAGATCTCAAAGCAAATAAGAACAACTGATAAATTAATATTTTTCTCAAACATACAGTGCAGATCTGACAGACCAGATCAAACATCCCATCAGAATGATCACTTTATATTTTATTTAACAATGGCATTCTCACTCTCCAGCACTCAGTGTCTTCAGTGCTCTCCAGCCTCCTCAGCATCACTGTAACCTTTCAGACTTGTTGTGTTGACACCCACACTTGCAGACACGAGGAGCAGACGTGGAGCATGGAGCGATCAGAGAGTGTAAACTCAGACTGCCAGTCAGGTGGGCTTTCCAGCTCGGTGGGAACCAGCAAGTGCAGCAGCCCAGCATGCATGGCGAGAAGGGCAGCCCACTGGGGCTGCACGGATGTGTCCGGACCGGGAATGCAGTATGGGGATTCCTACGACTCGCTAAGAGACTCACCTCATAGTGACAGGTAGTGAAACAGTAACAGTGATGGCGGATTGCTTAATTGTTGTTTTTTTAATAACAGTTTTCTTTACTCTCTGGCGACCTCCAGTGGTACAGAGTTGCTATGACTACATATATGTTCTACATACTGATCCTACAATCCTCCAGCGTTAAATGTTATAGGAAATCACTGCATCGTTGGGTTATAAATGTCTTTCAGGACATTAAATCAGATCAATATTTAGTTGACTTTCTTAATTTTCTTTTCATGATACTCCATGAGTTCTGTTTTGTCGCATTCATTTATTTTATTTTACCACAACATACTTAGTGATGTAGGGACGTTTTGTACATCTTTCTGATTGATTTAGACAGTTAAGGTCAGAGATTAGTGGGTCACATGTCTGCATATAGAGTTTAACATGTTTAACCTTTCACAATCCAAAGAACCTTTGAAATAAAAACTCAGAGACAGATTTTAGTACTGCAGCATCCAGAGGAAGTGAACATCAACGTTAATAATATGATACAGAGTACATGTGAAGCTCCAGACCTCTCCGTAACCCTGACGGACTTAAAACCCTATGTTTGACAGGCTTCGTGCATTCAGTCTTTTGTACAAATATTCCCTTGCTGAGCTTGACTCGAACAGCCAGGTGATGAACTGGCAGCATGTTCAGATATGTCTCATCTTATCCAGTTTCATCTTGGGTCAGATCCAGCTCTAAAGTGGACAAGTGGTACAGAAACCAGATGGAGAGGATGCACTTAGAAAAGTTTTAAACTCATTAGCTAATGTTGTGTGGAGTGCGTTTGTGTCAGAGAAGTGCAGCCCATCCTCCTGTTCAGTCGCACTGATTTAGGTAATGACCCAATCCCAACTTCTGCATGCTCACTGACCAGACCACAAGCAGCAGAAATACAGTTCGGGTCAGTTTGTCCTGTTTTTGGTCTTGTGGTTGTAAAGACCAGAGATAATATTTAATGTTAGCTTTAATGAAATAAGACATTTCACAGCTGATCTTACTTTAATATACAGGAACTGGGGATGGTTACGGTTGTCATGTGGCCTGATCTGACCTCGGCTGTTGAGACCTTTGTTTTCCTCCATCCTCCTCTGTGCTGTTTGTTCATAGGAGGCCTGCATTCTCCATTACCTTACACAGTTTGGTAATATAATATTAAGCAAGAGTGAATGGCACATTGAGCCTTTTTGTCTGACAAAATCACTCTACACATAACATGAAAATGACTGACTTTGTTTATTTATTGTGTAAAATTGTTGCTCAGGGGCACAAAAGGATTTGGAAGTAGTTAATTATACTGCACACAGGGCAGAATGGCCAGTCAGTACAGTGTTAAAGGGTGAAATGTGAAAACCACAAAGAGTGGATGTGTGAGTCTTGCATCAATTTAGTAAAAAGGTATAATGTACATTTAAAATCGGTGTGCTCTGTTGTCCAGCGGGCTCTGATAGAACCGCAGTCACATGCAGCAGCACGTTCTCACACCCTCCAAATGCTCTCGTGCTTCAGGTACCATTTTTGTTCAGTTTTTTTTTTTTTTTTTTCATCTAGGTATGTGTCTGCGTTGACCACACCGGCACGGTTGTCTCCTGTGGAATTTCACTACCCCCCGCTGCCACCCCAGGTGCCCACCTTCCAGATCACCTCACCCAACACAACCCACGCCCTCTCCCTCCCTCCTGCTGCCGCCGCCTACCACAGGGATGACGACCAGCCACTGCTAAGATGCCCCGAAGTACGTGTGCGCATGCAGCACAACAGTGATCACTCCACAAATCATACATTTTCTGTGCACCAAAACACACGTAGTCCTACTCTAGGCATAAACTAACATTTACATTTAGACATTTAGCAGACACTTTTATCAAAGCAACTTAGAAGTGATAAACAAAATTCAAGCTTCTCATCAGTCCATTCACACAAACACACCGGTGCTACAGTGCCTCTAATGCATAGTCACAGCAGTGACTTCCACTTATACACTAATGACCACACCAGGGAGCAATGTGGGGTTCAGTGGCCTGCCCAAGGACGTGTCAACACATGATGGGGCCAGGGATCGATCTGCCAACCTTCTGGTTGGAGGACAACCGACTTTGTACAGTGCACACAACAGAGGAGTAATTGGTAGATTTGTTTGAGACTATTTTCAGCTGAGGATTAATATTTAAACTGCAAATAATAATAAAGGTGAGGATGGCTGATTTGTTGGAAATAGCAGGTGAATGACTAAAGAGCACTTCAGCACGGACTACGTTACCATGCACCAGATCTAGATTTATCTTAAGACTTTTCAACTCCCTGTGATCTTACTGTAGAAGTTTCTGACTACACAACAGAAGGGATTTTATTAAAGAGGCACAATTTAACGGTTGCAGTTTTGAACTGGGAGGGTTCCTCTTGCCATGACGTTCACTGTACCTCTGTGAACTGGTTTTGCTGGTTCCGTGTGTTACTTGGTGTTGTAAAGAAAAACCTATTTATCTGAAAAGACGACCGGGATGGGAAACCAAAATCACTGATAGTTGGGATGGAAGACCACAACACCTAGAAACCAGTTCCTAAAAGAGAAACAATATTCCTTCAAATAGATTGAAATGCAGAAACCGCGGTGCTGTTTCAGTTTCCTCTTTGCTTGCGTTTCAGGATGGAAGTTTATATAGGCAGCCCCGGCGTCCACGGCGGCCCTACCTGACAGAGAGCACAGGAAGTCTCCCGTCAAGTCCCTACCGCCTCCCTGATGATGAAGCCTACGAGACAACGCAGGAGTATGCCTCTTCACGGGAACCCATCCGGAGCCGACGGCGTCCGCGACGCAACCGCCTCAATGGACACATCTCCCAGCGTTCAGCGGGCCTACGGGACTACAGCTCACAGAGCTTCAGCCAGTCAGACGAGGAGGAAGAAGAGGATGAGGAAGATGATGCTCACGGGGAGAGCACACCTTTCCTTAGTATGCAGAACATGAATATGGACCCGCCCCTAACAGTCTCGGGTTTCCGGGCATCATCGGGGGCGGACACACGGACTCACCGCGGGCTAAGTCGGCCCGGCACACGCAGCAACGGGCAGAGCCGCGGCTCCCAGTCGCAGCGCTCCAAGGCTGACAACATGCCCCTTTAAGACCCGACCTCCCTCTGACGCCCACCCCGACACCCCTGCCACACCCCACCCCCTCCACTTTAGACACCCCCTTCTTCCTACACACAACCAGTGGACTAGAAACCTGCACCTAGGAGAAATATTTTTATTTTGTATAACAGACAGATATTCTAAACAAAGGAAATATTTATTTTCATTTCAGCAAAAATTGTCTACTAGCTAACAGCAAAGACTTTTTTTATATTGGGGGGATATTTATATGTAAAGTTTTTTGATTTACAGCATTACGAGAGATGAAAAAATAAGAGAATTATGTGCCAATTTTTTCACAAGTTAGATAAATAGAATAATATTGTGGTGCCTTTTGCTGTATGCTGAAGTCGGAGGTCCCATTGAGTTTTTGTAGCCTTTCTTATAAAGACTCCTCATTTTTATAGAGACCAACCCTCTTCCTTCCTATTGCTTTGTTTGTTTGTTTTCTCTGATTTGGGATCTTCCTCTTTTTGAACTGTGATCTGATTATGTCATCATGCAATATTGATTCCTCCTGTGTAAAAGGTGTCCGTTTACATGAGTATGATCCACACGATGCGTTTGTTTCACAGGGACATCTAGTCACTGACGCCACCAGATGTGTGGGGTAGATTTCTTGGATGAACACACATCAGCCATGAATGTCCCGGTCTTCTGCCTGTCAGTGGTGATTTCTGTAAATTGGAGAGAGTTTGAGAGTTGAGGAGAGGTGACCTCAGAGTCCTGTGGAGGTGTTCAGGATGCTGCCATCACGTTGGTGGTGGTTGCCGTTTGTGTGTGTGTGCGTGCGTGCGTGTGTGTGTGTGTGTGTGTGTGTGTGTGTGCGCGCGCGTGTGCACGTGTGTTTGTGTTTGTGCATGCCTGTAGACAGTCCGTAGACCTCATGAAGCCTCATTTGGTTGGCGCCTGTGTTCACCTTGGTGGGTGTGGTCTCTCGTTTGTACGACATGTTCCTCTCACCACTTATCACGCTGCCAGAAGCTCCACTGCACTGTAAGAACCTCCCTCCATGAGCTGTCACTGGTCAGGGAGCTGTCGATCCAAACCGAACCCAACCAATCCAGTTGTAATCCAGCCTGACTCTGGCCTCCCGTGGACTGCCCAGTCCACCCGTTTCCTATGCCAGCAGCTTAGAGCCGCACTGTGTCTCAGGACTTCCCCATCGCATCACAACCAAAAGACTCGAAGCAGAGAGAGCGCGTCATCTCAGTCACAGTTCAGTCCACAGGGCCAGATCCACACACCCTCGATCAGTTCTTTTGCATTAAACCATGGCCCCAATTAAGAGGAAACAAAGTTTAGGAGTCAGAAGAGCAATTAGGTTGCTTTTTTTATTTTTTAATTACTTTGAAAGGTTGTTACATGTGTAAGTTAGCATGTGAGTAGTCGTGTGTAATTCACAAAGTTGATGGTGAAGATGAAAAAATGAAATTGTGACCACATCTGTTTGCCTTGCAGGGGTGTGGCTAGGTACTTTGCCCCACCCCCTGACCCACCCCCCGACCCACCCCTCAACCCTTTAAGAGGAGGATATTATTCTGGTTTGTCCCTTTTTCTTTCTTGTTACAAATATGATCCATCTTGAAATTTCACCGGCGCTCCCTCAGCTGCCGGCTCCAAAAATTGCTCCTGCATCTTGCCACACAAGCAAAGGCACAACTCTACTTGAGGGAAGAAAAAAATAAAAATAAATCCCTCACTGCTAAAGAACGCATTTCCAAGTTTTGTTTTGCTCGGAGCCAAACATGATAATTCTGCATCTTTGATTAGCATCCTACTTTTATTGATTGAGCTTCTTTTGCTTCGTCATATTGACTGAATGGCCTGGCTTTTTGTGCCCCCCCACCCACCCACCCCACCCGCGCCTTCATGTTGTCCTCAGCCTCTTAGGACCTTCTGAAGCAACCAGCAGATGAATTTAATACGCCATTGGGAGTACACCAAACAGCACACTAACATTAAGCTGATCATGTCAAGTTTTTTTCCACCGTTTCAACAGTACTGTGTCAAAACACGTGTCCCTATACAAGTTCATCTAAGTAGAGTTGTTTTAATTTTGTTTTATTCACAAAGGAAATGCATGGATCACAGATAATAGAAAGTAGCCTAAAATGATGACAAACCCCTCTTATTCAGGGGAATCATATTAGAAATATTAAAAAAGTATAATTTGGGTAACTGGCCCAAAGTCTGCCTAGTTCTGTCTTACTATCATTGTAATCAATCTGGGATTTGTGGAAAAACTGCAAGTGAGGATAGTGTGCTTTTAGA
The DNA here is from genome assembly GCA_014839995.1 of Xenentodon cancila. NCBI lineage: Eukaryota > Metazoa > Chordata > Actinopteri > Beloniformes > Belonidae > Xenentodon > Xenentodon cancila. The sequence goes on from CM026205.1 coordinate 24,142,259, forward strand.
GCTAGTCGAATTGTTAACAATCCCACCTTCCTTCTCCTCACCCTGTTGCATACATATGAACACACACTTACACAAACACACACACACACACACAGTGACACACACATTTTGAGTGAACACTCACACAAACAGCCCTTCCATGTTTGTTGTTCAAGCGGTTTGTCTTTTTGCCTATCACCCCCCCCCCCTTTCTCCTTCTCTCTCCCTCCCCCGTACCTTCCTCCCCCTCCTCGTCCTCCTCCTCTTCTCTCACCCCACAAAATACCCTGCATGTCCTAGTGGTACTGGTAGTTGGGTGCATGGAAAAAGCAGCAAGCAAATTGTTTTTCCACTCGGTGAAAAAAAATACTAATAATAATAAAATAACATAAAATAATGTGTCTTCATTTTAAACATTCAGCAATAAATCCCTTTCTCTTCATGTCCATCATTCTTGGAATATGCTAGAAAATTTTTGCAAGTTTTATCAAAATCATACTACTTGTAAAAGAAGAAAAATCCAAAACCACCCCTTCATATGAGAAATAAATCTTTATTCCTACCATTTTGAAACAGTCCTGTCATTTTTGTAATAAAGGTTTCTGCTGATTCTTGCGCTTTTCTCTGCTCACATTTTCCTCACGTAAGAGCCGGACGCGTTAGTGTGTTTACACATCTGGCCGCCAGAGGGCAGCACTAACCTCCAACTTCACCCACAGGTCCCAAGCGCTGCATGTGGCTGGACGGACTTCTGTTCAGTGGAAGAATGAAATGTTTTAGTAAATGTACTTTAAAGCAAATAAAATCACCATATTAGATAAAGTAGCTCCAAATTCAACAGCAATCTTAGATAATTTTTAAAAATGCACAGCAGGTAAAGCCGAACAAACAACCAAGGATCAGCGCTCAGCAGAAATATAAATGTTATTTTGTTAAACAAAACTTTTTGTGATCAAATGTTAAGCTAAATCTTTCTATATTAATAATGTAAACACGTTTCTGTAGGTTCTAGACTGGTTTTCATGTAATAAGATGAGAAATGTAAAACTCATTATTATAATTTTAATCCTTTTTTTTTTTCCAACAGAACTGAAAGTAAATTTTTTGGATTAAAAGTTTTTTTAGCTTTCTGGGCTGGAATAACTGCCAGTGTTTTCAACATTTAACCACACCTGTGTTTCACACTATTAGTTATTGAAACATCCTTCCTGTGTACCCAAAAAAAAAAGAAAGAAACATTACACAACAGAGTTTCAAAAGTTTCTATTAAAGCAAAAAAAAAAAAAAAAAAAAAAACCACAGTTACTCACATGGATGCAGTTTGAAAAGTTTTTAAAACATGTCATGTGACATGACATATAACCTGCACCACAAGATTTAAAATTCAACAGCTGTTATCTCACACAAACAAAAATGAAAATAGATGAGTTGATGAGAAAATTAGACCAAACCAGATATTTACATGAACAAATACCTGAATATATAACCTACATAGTTTATTAAAATCTCATGTTTAATTATGAACATGATACCTAGATGACCCAAAGATTGCAACTAGGTGTAAGAACACAGCCAGGTTTAGATGGTGGTATTTAGTCAAAGCATTTTGGTAACAGGCAGTTTAAGTCCAGAAACGGATACGGAAATAGTCGGAAATGTGTCCCAATTGTAGTAAAAATGTTCTACTTCTCTCAAAAGAGCATAGAGGGTCTGCATGTAATAGACATTATAATAGACGCACATGTTTAATTTAAATAATTCAACACCTTGTTGTTGTTAAGGGATTCTTGTGATTCTTGTATTTTATTGGGTTTTTTCAGCACTTGGGTAACTTCATTCCAACAACTGCTCCAAGATTAAGGTATGAGGATTTGTTACCTGAGCCAAACATCCCAAGAACTTCCATTCCTCCCATATAATTCCAGTTAAACCAGTGTCCAACTGGAGTGACGAGGTTTGGAGTAACAAGGCATCGTGGCCGAGCAATAAAAATGCAGTTTCTGCTGAAAGGATGTGAATGGGATCAAGCTGCGACTCCAGCTATTGCCACATGTCACTTATCACAAGCTGTCATGCAGATGATTTATTGACAGTTTCTGTTGACAGTCTCTTGTGTGACATTTAGCTGTATTAAATTTAGACATTCCACAGATCTGTTTTGTTATTCAGCATGAATAGATAACTGATAAGCTGAAATACTTCAGATAGATAGATAGATAGATAGATAGATAGATAGATAGATAGATAGATAGATAGATAGATAGATAGATAGATAGATAGATAGATAGATAGATAGATAGATAGATAGATAGATAGATAGATAGATAGATAGATAGATAGATAGATAGATAGATAGATAGATAGATAGATAGATAGATAGATAGATAGATAGATAGATAGATAGATAGATAGATAGATAGATAGATAGATAGATAGATAGATAGATAGTGTTGCACCTCGGCTCTTTCTGTTGTCCGTCAGTGGGTGTATCCCTCCTGCACACATTTGCCTCAGTCAACTGGCTCATCCTCATTCTTTGTTTTACGTTGCTGCTTCATGAGAGAACCAGAATAAACTTTTCTGGTTGTGGTCTTAGAGCCACAAACCCAGTGAGGAGATTAGTAGTACTCAGTGACTGAGGACATTCCCATTAAAAACAGGTAAGAAAATTAAACTCTGACTTTGTTTTTGATTAAGCATTTTTAAAGTGGAGGCTCTCGTGTCAGGTGTAGTTATTTGTATTGGTAATTGGAAATTGAACACAGTAACTTGTTATTTTTGTTATTTTAATTGTTATTATTATGGGTGTGATGATTCTGTAGTCTGTAGTCATTTCTTTATTCACCCCCTGCAATTTCTCTGTTTCACTCCACTTAATAATGCAAAATATTTGCTCTCATAGAGTCTCTGAATTATTTCAAATATCCTTCATTTGTCTGGACGGGTGGCAAAGCAGCATTCCCACTAAACCCAGTTAGAGGTAGCTCTTGAGATTCAAATCCAATCATGTGATCTTTGTCAGCACGTGGACTATTTCCTCAAGTCTCTGAGCTCTTGATGTAGTGGATGTAATTGGGAATTAAAGTTATGATCTCCATCTGCTTTATCTGCTGACATGTTAAAAAAATTGCATCATAGGCCTGTTTAAGTTTAAAATGTTGCTAAAACCTTTTTCAGTAAGATCTTTTTTTTTTTACGTAACACCACAAGCATGAAAACTTTCCATCGGTACACTGTAAAAACAGCTCTGTTAGAAATACGCCAAATATTCCAAAAATCTCATCATAATTGTCTTACTTTAAGCAAAATATCTTCACTTCAATAGGGTAAGAAAACAAACTATCAAAGTAGTTTAAAATAGTCTTCTTTCATTCTTTTTCTTTCTTTCTTTCTTTTCTTCTTTCCTTCTTTCCTTCCTTCCTTCCTTCCTTCTTTCTTTCCTTCTTTCTTTCTTTCGTTACTTTTGTAGACATTAGTTTTTGCAGTGTAATTGTGTTTGCATCGATAGTGAATTGAGCTGTTGTTTGGTATTTTGTTCATCCAAAAACCCTACAAATATCTCCACAACCACGCGTGGCTTCTGTAAAGACAAGGAACTATGCACTGGTATGGCTACATTTGATAAAAGCAGAACGTTTTACTCAGGACACAGCCACACTGGATTCTGAGCCTAAAATATAACCTAATCGACTCTATTTGCCCTTTCAGCTGAATGGCGTTGCGTTGCTGCCGCTGTCGTAACCTGCTGATCTGTGTGTGCATTCCCTGCCTCTCGCTGGTCCTGGTGTTCTTCTACGTCTCTGTCATGCTCAACATGATCATAAACGGTGGCGCTCGCTTCAGAACTACCACCATTCTGAACAATCTGAACAATATTCATTTTGTGGCCTCAGGGACTTCACCTAATGGCAGATTTGCTGCAGTCCCTCATAATTTCTGGGCGAACCGCCTGCACAGCAACGCCTTCTGGAACCAGCTCCAACTGGCCATTGACCACCATTTTAATCCCATTCTGAACCCCATCGAAGCTAAAAACGCATCAGCAAGAAGCCGCTTTGGTGATTCCTTACTGAGTCAAAGTTTCTTTGAGGTAACCAGCACAGATCGGGAGAGAAACCGCTTTGACCAGCTACCAAAGCATCTGCAGGAGTATGTTACCTACATGCAAAGGAGGAGCTACCCCACCCTCATCCAGCCACGTGGATTATGTGGAACTCAGGCTGTGAATGAGACCGAACCCCCTCTGATTCTGTTTGCTATCAAAACGACAGAATCTAACTTTAAGAACCGACAAGCCATTCGAAGGTCTTGGGGACAGGGGGGATGGGTGTCAGGACAGAAAAGCCACAGCAGTGGGATAGAAGCAGTTGGAGGATACGTTCGCAGGGTGTTTTTGCTCGGCAAAGAGAACATAGAAGACATGAGAGGGAATGGTTTACTGATAGCCGAGAGTCAGCGCCATGGAGACATTCTGCAGTGGGACTTTAAAGACACGTTTTTCAACCTCACCTTAAAGGATGTGCTCTTCTGGAGATGGTTTTCACGCTACTGCCACTCTCAGTTTGTCTTTAAGGGAGATGACGACGTCTTTGTCAACACCCCGAAGCTGATTGGCTACCTCCATGACATCCTAAAGAAGCCAGACGCACACAACACCATGAAAGACTTCATGGTCGGAGACGTCATAGAAGCTGCCACGCCCAGAAGAGTCAAGACCTCAAAGTACTTTATCCCAGACAGCTTCTATAAGGGTTTCTATCCTTTATATGCAGGTGGAGGAGGGGTGGTGTACTCAGGTCTGTTGGCCAAACGCCTGCACAACATATCTAAAACTGTTCACCTGTTCCCCATTGATGACGTCTATGTGGGGATGTGCATGATGCGGCTTAATGCCTTGCCCGTCCACCACCCTGCCTTCCTGACATTTGACTTTTCCCAGAAGGAAAAGGAAAAACCGTGTTCATACCACACCATCCTGCTGGTCCACAAACGGAGCCCCAAACAACTACTTGACCTGTGGGCCGACATGAAGCACACGTGGACTCGATGTGGAGATGTGCCTCTGAGGACGGGAGACAGTAAGAAAATATTCACAAAACTCCATAAATCTTGAAGATTTGTAAAAAAAAAAAAACAAAAAACATATTTGTCATCAACAAAACTGATTGTTATTTTTTTAATTACACAAATATGTGTTGTAATTCTGCAGTTATTGTGATTCCCTGGATTAGTAAGATTATTCAGACATAGATGTTAAACTTCCACAGCTGTGAACTTTTATCGTTTAGCTCATTTAGCGACTTTAAACTGCTGTATGTGAAAGATTAATTTGAAATTTTCAAGTAGACAAGTTTGACAACAGATATGGAGGTGATATTCTCAAAACAACTTACTTTCATAATAAAATTAATATGAGAGAAAAAAGTCACTGCTTGTGACGAGTATCTTCAACAGAACAGACTAAAATAAGCAAAAGCAAAAGTGCAATCAGTGTGAATGTAACTATGTCCAGTAGTGTCCTCAGATTTAAAAACATGTTTTTCCTCTGGTTGATAAACTTTTTATGTGGAAAGTTGCCACCAAGATGAAAACTATGTTTCTGCACTAACTGAAAATGAGCCATTACACAGAACCACCTCAGCAGCTCTTTATACTTTGAGCTTATTTACAGCAGATATGATCATGTGTCATAACTGTTTATTTTATTTTATTTAAAGTAATTTTAATTATTTACAAAACAAAACAATCAATACAACATACATTTCGCAAACTTGAATGAAAAGGAGCAGAAAGAAGAAAAACTAGTATAATCTGCCGCTCTCACACAAATAGTTAACCTTATTAATAATTAACCTTATTCATTAAATGTTCTTGTCACAGTGTCTTTACCAATGTTTTTAAACACAAGAATGCATTTGGCGTCTCGAGATTCTTCATCCAGATTGTTCCGTAAACCGACCCCGTACACTGAACACAAAGCCCCAACACTTTTGTTCTGAATCTTGGTTTTATTAATAACTCACAACCATTTAAATTATAATGGGCTTTGTCACTCAGTAAATGTTCCCTTGTACATTAGCTTTAAAATACTGTAATCAACTAGACCACTAAATTTTTATAGCTGCAACTTGATAAATAATGAACTAGATGGATCTGTTACGACCAATGATTCTTATTGCTCTTTTAAGTTTTACAAGTAGTTCCCCAAATTTTTATACAATTAGTCAGATATGGAAGAATCAATTAATGATATAATAGATGTAATGCATTATTGTTCAATTAATCCTTTACTTTGTGTAACATAGCAATTGTTTTTGCTATTTTTGATTTTATATCATTATTAAGTGACTGCCAAGAAATATTTTCATCAATACTGACTCCCAAAAACCTAATTTCTCTTACTCTGTCAATATATATATATATATATATATATATATATATATATATATATATATATATATATATATATATATATATATATATATATATATATATATAGAATATTTATATCTTTATTACTAAATAAATGGTATTTATTACTAAATACCATTGAATATGTTTTTATCAAGATTCAGGGATAATTTATTTAATTAAAACCACCGTTTCATTTTTTTTCAGTTCTATTCGGACCTCCTCTTTCACATGCTCTATATTGTCACCCGCAGGATAAAAAGTTGTCATTTTCAGATAAAATACATTTTAAAAGTTAAGATACATTAACAATATCATCGATATATAAGATGAACAGTTTAGGACTGAGGACTGACCCTTGGGGTACCCCACATGTAATATTACATGCACCTGATTTTATATCGTTTATTTTAACAAAGTAGCGTTTGTTCTTTAAATAACCTGTAACTAATGCAATGCCACCCCTCTGATACCATATTTACTAATTATTTTTTTTTAGCAGAATGTTGTGATCTATGGTGTCAAATGCTTTCTTGGATCAATAAAAGTGCTCATAAAATGATTTTTGTGTATCAGTTCCATTTGTGCCATTGATGTTGAGTGAGTTGCTCTGAAACCATGATGACTGCTGCTCAAAATATTCTGTCTGTTGAGGAATTTGGCAACAAGTCATTTTTCTAATATTTTTAAATGAAGGAGCCTAAATATTAATTGTGGTACAACAGAATGAATTAAAGCTTCACAATGATATCTGCACCTTTTTTTTTTTTAAATTGCTCTTAGTTGAAAAAGGTTTTAAACAGAAACTGAAACATGGGAACTGGTTTTATCTAGTTTGAATTTGAAACTTCCAAATAAATGTATTTTACATGGATGTTAAGAGCAGCTGCTGAGTTTTGAATGGTGAACGTGTGCAATTAGCAGCGGGTGAACATAAATGCCTGTGCGCTTTTACGTTTTATTAACCAATGAACGATGACTATCACAGTTTAAACCCACTAAAATCAGTGTAATGAAAAGTGACATTTTCATTGTTAAGATGAGCTCATGCTTTGGTTTAACCAGTTTTTGCAGTGCTCAATCTGCTTCACTCAAACTACTATTACAACTACAACTAATGATGAAAACCGGATTCAGCCACACAGGATTTTAACACTGTGAGCCTCGGAGGGAAGAGGTGACGTTTGTTGGTTTCTTCTTTGTCTTTAACAAGAGTGTTTCAGGTGAGGATAAAATGAAAAATATGAAACATTCCTTTCACCTATAAACATTCATAAGACATTGTTCTATGCAACATTATTCAGTGGAATCACTTCAAGTGTAATAATGGAGAAAAGGTAGTTATTTTAATGATTAAAAATCAAAAGGGGTTTGAAGTAACCTCACTCACTCACTGTTCTGGGCAGCTCCCTGTCATGCCCTGCTGAATATGCATGACAGGTATTGTGCAGCTGATGCATGTCTTCTAGCAAGAAGAACAAGCCTATAAATGCGGTGAGAGGGGAGAGAAAAAGGCAAGTAGATGCTGGGTACAGATGCTGAGCTGAACTGGTTCTACTGGGGTGGGGAATTTTCTGTCCAAACAAAATACTGACACTAAATCCTATGGAAACTTCTTTTTTTTTTTTTTTTTTTTTTAAATGTATTGCCCCGGTAAAAAAAAAAAAAAGAAAATAAATTCACATCCGTGTTTGTAATAGCATCTGACCAACTGATGTAAAAGAAAGAAAATTTAGCAGTGACATAAGGATATTTTGGATAAGACGTGGAATTTGTTTGGAGACTTTTGTAACAACTACACCTGCAACTGGATCTGAAATGTCAACAGCAAGAGATATAAAGTCATTTTAAACTGAAATCGATGACCCACATTCACAAGAAAATAAGGTCTGAAAATGTGGGATGTGGTTTTCTCAGTGGTCCGGGTTGTTGGAACAATATCCTTCCAAGGAACATTTATTCTTACCACACCCCCACACTGTTTTGTTAAAAGCAACAGAAATAAATCTAGATTCAAACCCATTTTATATCCCAGTAATGACCATGGAGTTACAGGACTAAAGCAATATTTCAATTGTCTGATTTATTTTGTTCACCTGAAGAGGATGAGCTGAAATAACATTTTTTCCCACAAATCAACTGATAAGACTTTACTGGTAATACTGAACCCACTCCACTGGAGGTTTCCACGTAGACATTAGTCTGTTACAAGATGCCAGCGGTAATCTGAGAAGACAATCAAAATGTATGCAATGTGCATATATGTCTTCTTTTATGAATCCCTGTAGGCATTACAGATTGTTCCAGGCATTTGTGGTAAAAAGAAGAAATTAAGTTTACTAAAGGAGTCCAGCCATTCAAAGCTTAAAGCTGATTCTCTACACGACCAGCAGAGGGAGCTGTTGCATAACAGCTGGATCCCCATCTCAGCAGAGGAGTCACTTCCACAACTCAGTTGTCCCTCCTCTCACTGTTGCAACTAAGATCCATTTTCTGTCCTTTCCTCTTTCTCATCTTCCTCCTCACTGTCCTCCTCCTCCTCGCTCTCACTGTACTCGTAGTTACAGCGGTTGTTGTTTACAAAGAGGTCGCTTTCATCGTCCTCGGAGTCGCTGCCTTCCTCTTCCTCGTCGTTTTCCTGTCTCTTCTCTTCCTCTTCTTGCGGTTTGCTTGTCTTTTCCTGCAGCGACTGCTCCTCCATAAAGCCCTCTGGCCTAAAAATGAGATGGAGAAAAAAACAAAAGTCACCATGGATCACAACACCTGCACAGTGAGTGCGTGTCTTCATGCGTGTTTCTGTTTCTACATACCAAAGTTTTTGTTGCTGGAGGTATTGAATGTGATCCTTGTATAGAATAAAGCTGATTTCAGCCTTCACCTTGTCTCCTTCCTCAATAGGATCTACGATCACATAATCACCTGTGGAATCAGAACACAAGATTTAAAATGTCAAGCAAAAAGTAACAACAAATAGAGATCTCAACAAGCATCACTGCTGACCTGCTGGGGGAAGCGGCTGCACCTGCAGAAGGATGCTACCCTGGTTGTAGGAGGTGACTGACAAACGTGCATCAGTCACATAAACTTAGGACTCTTAGTTCTGCTGCTGATGGAAAGTTATACTAATGTGACTTATCTTTTGTACATTTGACGATGTGTCTGCATCTCTCTTCTCTCTGTTCTTCCTGCTCTACCCTGCTGGTCTTCGGCAGGAGGGTCCCCCATTATGATCCAGGTCCTGATCCTGGTTTCTTCTCTCTTAAAGGGGAGTTTTTCTGGCCACTGTTTGGTTTAAGGTTTTTCTCCCACTAGAGAAGTTTTTACCTGCTGTTGTTTATGTAATAATTGCTCGGGGGTCATGTTCTGGTCTCTGGAAAGATCCTGGAGATAAATTGTGTTGTAATAGACGCTATATGAATAAAATAACCAAACTATCATCCTTGCTGAAGAACGACTCCCACCCTCTGTATGATGCAGTCCCATCTATGAGCAGCTCCTTCCGTGGCTGTTACAACCTAAGTGTCTGAAGGAACGATATCGAAGCGCTTTTCTTCTGGCTGGGGTCACTTTACAGTCAGAACTGCTCCCAGTAAATCATTATTTATAAGTAGAAGCTTTAGTCCTGAATATTTAACCGTGCAATACAAAATTACCCACAGTGCAATAGTCTGTATGATTACATACATTTATATTTATGATACATATCTTTGGTGCTGTAACATAGAAATTTCTCCACTATGAGACAGACTTTTTATCTTATCTTATCAACCTGTGTGGTAATCAGACATATAGTGGAGCGAACCCAAATTAGTTGTGTTGCAGAAGTCAAAGGGTTTTCATTTCAATCATGAAGCAATGGTTTACGGGGCTGAGCACAGTGAGAGTGACAGCAGGAAGTTTACCAGGGCTGCGTTCACGCTGCAGGAAAAAGCAACCCAAATACAATTTTTTGGACCGTGTGAACAGCATAAAATCCAATTCTCTCTCTCGTCAGACCTGGGTCACTTTCGTAGGTGGTGCTAAACGAATACGCATCTGATCTTCTAGTTCGACTTCAGTTAAACCGCCAGGTCGCGTCTCATCCGTCTTTGACATCACTGCTACATGATAAACGTCACGATTCTGCATTGGCAGGTTTTTGTTGTGTCAGACTGCGATCCATCATCCACACACACACACACACACACACACACACACACACACACACACACACACACACACACACACACACACACACACACACACACACACACGTTGAAGCCATCGCTGCACACAAGCCCAGATTAGACTAGATTATGATTTTTCTCCACTTCCACTGTACAAAAACTTCTAAAAGTCAGACTCCGCCAACACACTGCTGCTTTCATGTTTACTACACACACCTGACGTACACACCTGTCACTTCATCACATCTTACTGTGCATGAGAGTTACCTCAAAAGAGACACTTGTTCACGAAGAAGCAGAAGCAGAGCACAAATATGTTATCAGACCTCTTCAAATAAGTCATGAACATACAGCCCCAGGCAAAAATCATGCAATCAAAATCATGGCGGACGTTCATTCAGCTTTCAGTTTTATTATGTAAAATAAAAATAGAAATTAAATTGCCAAAACAGTGCACCAGAAAACTAAATGATAATTTGATTCAGTTTTTTCCCCTGGTAACTTTGTATAGAAATATACTATAAATTACAAAAATGTTTTTTATTTAATTTATGTGGGGGTATGTTATACATGATCAGCTGTTTAATAGACAAGGTTTTGCATCATATTTGGGATTTGCGTTGATGTTTAACAGCTGAATAAACATCGTCACAGAGAGCCGATTCTCCCCTTTAAACCAGGAAAAGCACCTCATCCGTTACCTCTTTTGATCCAGATGTTCTTGCGGAACTTGGTGGGCATGCTCACCAGGAACGTCTCACCCCCAGCGGTGATAGTTTCATGGAGGTTGTTACCACGGCTACCAATAATCTGTTAAAAATGCACCGGCAGGGACAGCAGACGTAAGTTGAATGAATTAACCATTTCCTTTTCATTTGATTACCTTCACTGGCTTCATGAACATTACCTTCACGATCTGCTGGTTTTCTGTGGGCGCCACAAAATCTCCAAGAACCTCCTTGACAACGTGTTTGCGTTTAGTGGCCTGTGACATTATAAATGCTGAAAGAAAGAAAGAAAGAAAGAAAACAGGAGACGGTCAAAAAGCAGAGAGGCACATTGTGTATACTGAAAAACAATCTGTCAATCAACTGCTGTAGAAATGCGTTTAGTTATCTATTAGCATTACTAAAATGTCTTTAACATACACCGTTTCTTATTTAAAAAAGAAAAACGATCCTAAATAAGATATCTGTTGATGTTCAGGTTTTAGGTACTACATATGATGCAGTAATTAAAAAGGTTACAGAATGACAACACGGTGACAGACTGCAAAAACAAAATAAAAGTAAACTGTTAAAATAAAACATTAAAATGACGCGCCGCTAGAACATTTACGTTGGTTTGAAGGTTCCTTCGAGGTGGCAGCTCACTAAAGTCAGATGTAACAGCTGCTTTCCGTCTGAAAGCCGTAACTTTTACTCTCAGATTTAAAACTAAAAGATGCCACGTTTTTTATACTTTAAATGAATGTTAGCACCACCGAGCCCTTAGCCGCATAACCAAACATTAGTAGTTCATACAATCGTGTTAGTGGTTATATTATTACCTTGAGAAAATGAAAGAATAGGTAAAAAAAAATAATAATAATTACTCAAAACGCGATTATTATCGGACAGATGGAAGAAAAAAATAGTAAATAAACTACCGCTGTAAAAATCACACACGAGTCTGAAGCGCTCACGGTAAAGAAACTCGTTTCACTTCCGGTGTGAAGGGCTCCTGTACTTTCAAAATAAAGCCATGTAGCATTTTAGTCGGCTGCGTATGTTGCATGTTTTTCTTTTGTTTTGATGAACCCAAATACATAAAAAATGAAGGCTGACTTAACTAATAACTACTGTCGGATTTACGATAGACTGAATTATACAAAAAGCACCAGGCTGCAGAATGTGTAAGAATAGTAGTTATTCCAAAGTTGCACCTTTTCCCAGTGAGAAGTGTAGTTTTACTCTGCTTGGTCCTCAACCTCCTCAGTTTGAGCAACGTTCAAGATCACCAACATCTAAATATACTCCTGTATAACCTAGTTGCTGCGCTTAAAATATGGAAATATTATCTCTCCCACATTTCACATTTGTTTTAAAGAATTTCATAAGTGTTTACAATTCAAGTAATTTACATATCAATAAAACTTGATCAGTGCAAATTGGTGACTTTGTGTTTACATTTAATACCCATAAAAATGACAAAGACATACACATTTACATCCCACATATTTTAATTCAACTTAATTCAACTCTCATTCATTCTTGATTTTTGCAGTAACAAGTGGACCACTTCAAAGCCAAACTCCTATCTTTATTATCATTATTATTATTTTTAAATAAACCATTTCAAATACACAGCAGCACTTCTGAGAAAGCTCACCACACAAATGTCTTAATTAAAAGGTAAAAACATTTCAAGCAGGGGCTCAGTTTCCATGGGTAGGGTTGGATTACAACCAACACTGCCTATTCAAACTGAAAAACGGAATATAAACTTACTGTAAGTTTGAGAAGCACGTAAAAGCTAGCTTTATTTCAGCTGGTATCATTTTGTAAAGTGACATGAGGTTTGAGTTTTGAGGTAAAAAACAAAACAAAAACATGTCCCATTTAAAGGAGCCACATTATGCTGTAGTGCAATGTAGTACAATATCCTGGAGTCTTAATGACAGACCTGTGACATGATTTTTGACCAAAATACTACAGAGATCTAAAGACCCCTTTTCAACGAGGTCTTTTGTTCATAGTAGCTGGTTTTTAGCGTCTCAACTCCACTCAGCTTCCCTCTTCTGTGGTCTGTGGCTCTTTTGGATCTGGTGTTACATATTTTTAGATACCCACTTTGGACATGTAGAGCAACAAAGTGAAATGTTAAATTGGGAGGAAACTGGGGATACGGGGAAACTGGATAATTGTTCTCTTATCTGGTCCGTATTGTCACAGTAAAGATCTGAACCGCCCACTGAATGATGTATTTTCAGACTTAGATGGCCCCCAGAATCGAAAAGGTTGTGTTATCTCAACATTTTTAGGTTAGTAGTCTCTTCAAGCAATTGAACATGAACTCTTAGCACAAAAACATGTTTTTCATAATATGTCTCCTTTAAAAAAAACAAAAAAAAAACGGCTTGATTTATTTTGCTTTTCACATCATATTACTACATGTGTGAGTAGTGTCGAGGAGGTGTCAGCGGGCAGACGTGGAGGCATTGAGACATATAAGCGACTTGGATGCTTAGTTGACAACAGCAGTTGAGCACATCCTGTTGATGCCGCATGCATTAGATCCCCTGTATAGGTAGTAGTAACCCTGGGAAAGACAGGAAGAGTCAAACAAAAAATAAAAAAGCCATATTCTAGCTTTATTTTGCTTTTTACTGTGACATGAAACTTTCTACTTTAATATAATACGTAACTGCTACACAGAAGTTAACAACATAAAGCAACAGAGCAACGTTTAGGTCTCATTTCCAAAGAGTCAATATCTCTAACAGTCCAAAACCTATGTCCAAACATGCTATACTCCTCATATTCTATATTACATATTACATATTGGCTCACCTGCTCTCCGTAATCCTCCCCCCAGCTGTTTTTAATGGCCCAGAATGGGACGCCGTTGCCTGAAGACACGAAACACAAACATAACTGTTCTCAATCACGTTCTGCGAAGAAATTATGTATATGAATGAACTCAACAGACAAGCGCACAAGTCCTATCCTTTTTTCAGGGGCAACATTTGGTAAATAAAGTGGTCTCAACCAGTGGAGCTACACTTACGTTTTCCATATCCCACTAGCAGCACAGCATGGTCGATCATCCACGGGTTACAAAAGATCTTCAAAGGATGAGACACACCCTTCCTATAGAACTACAGGAAAATAATAATTTAAAAAATCTATTAAATATGATTGTTGTGTGCAGCATAAATCAGAGTGATGGCGATGTCAAACATCTGGGATTTGTTTAGTGAAAACTAATAACCTTTATTAGGGGTTAAAACAAAGTAAATATTACGTTAATGAAATCACACACAGACTAAGGTGCATTGAACAGAATTTGAGAACAAAACAGTTTAAAACATTTAGAATATGATTAAAAGCTTCCAAGAAACTTAAATGAAAACAAAGAAATGGATCACCTGCATAGCAAAGGCATTCAGCGCTACAGAGATTGGTCCGTTTTCAGCCAGCCATGCTGCAATTTCTAAGGAAAAGAAGAAGATAAAACAAACACATGGAAACTCGCCATGTATCACCGCACACTGCAACATACGTCAGGGGACTTTGGTGCACTAACCCTTCTCATCCTTGGACAGCTCCAGGGAGCTGTTGATGTAGGCGGCCACCTTCCTGTTGGTGAAGTCACACTTCTGCTTGTGGCCAGTGTACGAGTAGTCTGTCTCACTCTCCAAGCCACCTTGAACATGGATGGAGAAAAACAATCAAAGTAATGAGCAGTTGTGTTTACCAGACTTCTGATTTAAAGTTTTTAACAAAATGCATCCATTTTACTGGCATCAATCTCGGTTGGCTTGTTTGTAGATGTATGAAAAAGCTGTTGAAAACAGAATCTTGGACTATATTCTTCCATACAGCAGTGTCTTACCGAGCTTCTCAATGGCTTCATAAGCATTTGACGGCAGGCCGCCTCTGCATGCCTGATCCAGCCCATCGCAGTCCACTAGCTCTGTGAAGGATGGATCAATAAAACAATCAAACCTTGACATCTGTCTGGAAGGGTAAACTTGAACCAAACTTGAACCAGGGAAAAGGTGACTGAATAAGTGTAGTGTCTTTTTCTGGATCTGCACAGATGTGTGTTACCTTGCTCAGAGAGGGACAACAAAGTTCCATTTTTAAGGAACCACTGGCCTTCGATGTTTCCTGTGACAGAAAATGCCCAGCAAGATCCACACATACCCTGTAAAACACCCAGACGGTTATCAGCAGAGCAAGTTTTAGTTATTTCTCATGAGCATACAATTTAAGGTGATTCCTCCTCTTCTGCTTGTTTGCACCTGGTTCTTAACAGGACTGACAGCTCCGTGATCCCGCCAATCCCAGGTGTCAGGGGCAGGGCTTTTGGCAGGAGGCGCTGGTTTCATTGGCCGATGCAAAGTCCACTGACTCAGGAGCGGGTTCAGGTATGTGGAGCGAAACTCCTCCTCTGTGGAAACGTAGAAGAAGTGCAGTCAAACGTTTGTACTGTTTAGGTCGAGTTGTTCAAAACAAAGTTGAGTCAACATGTGAAAAGCAGAAGTTGCATTTCTACATCGAAAAACTGTTGAAATACAACCACATGCACTGTCACGTACCAGTTAGGTCACTGAACTTGGTAACTCCATACTCGGCTGAACCTTGGTCCAAAGACTGGAGCTTCTCCGCGATCTTCAGGTTCTCGTGGAAGATGCGCAAACGACGGTCAGCCTCTGCCAGATCAAATACACGTATTAAATGTTATGTGATAATTCACTGTGCAGTGATGATTCTATTTCACTGCCCTTCATATTCATGATTATTATATTTTAGCTAGAAATATTTGACTTACAATGAGTGAACATGCATATAATAACTTTGATCAGCTTCGTTTAGGCAGGTGATTCTTTCACTTAATTCACAATGTTTTCTTTTCATGAACTTTTATCAGAATGAGTTGGGCTCATTTTTTCCTCACTTGTCCAACAATGTAATCTTATGATTACAGAAAGTAAATGTACTTGAGTGCAATATATCATTTTGAATAACAAGCTGCTCTTCATCCTTTCATCAGTAAAACCTAAACAGAGTAACTACAAATCTGGTTAAAACAAAACTGAGAAAATATTCTGCTTCAGCAACACCTGAAACTGTAATTATATGTCTGTGATAGATGTCATATTTACATGTTTTTCAGTTGTGCATATTGAATTCTTCTCTATTTCTAATTTGATTGTGTTAATTCACATGCTCATAACTGATGGGAAAATGTGACTCCAGTTGTTCAAAAGGTATTAAGGCTATTTAGTGTGTTATGTCTTCATACAGACTGGACACAAAATGCTCCAAGTACATAATAGTGCTCAGTGTGTGTAGACCGGAATTGAACAGTGAAAGCAGCCGCACTTGGATAGGTTTATGATTTGAACATGTAACAACAACTCACCCTCTTGGCTGCTGTAGAGTTTATCATATTTAACCATAAATTCTTTGAACTGGCTCAGCAGCTCCACAGATCCCTGCCGGTTAAAGAGCAGACAGACACAACGTATCAGCATCTTTTTCCCCAACAGAGCAGTTTTCACAAGACACTGACTGCAGGACTCGAGCAGACAACAGGACAGAACTTATGATGAGCATGTTGTTGTCAGTCCTGTCATCCACCTGAGCAGCACAGCACTTTTACCTCCAGAGGCTGCTTGGTGGATAGGTCCTCTCCGTTGTTTGTCTCTTCTGCTTCAGGCTCAACTGATCAAAGAGACATCCAGAAAGAAAAAAAAAACAAAAAAACACATTAAGACTGATTGTGTATTACTCTTGCATGCATACCTTTAAACCCGTTGGCAGTTTTTACCTGCTTAAACGGCTCCATAAGTAAAACAAAAATAGTGCCTAATGAAAATGTACCACTGATATTGATTCATTACCTTTTACCGCTTTGTTTACTTTATTGGTTTGACTAAGAAACAGGTTAGTAAACAGAGTTACATAACATGAAGGTCACGTTGAACAACAAACAACAAATATATCCACTATCTGGTGATCAATAAACAAAGAAACGAAAAGAAAAAAAAAAACACTGCACTGTCTATGCTGTTATTTTATCAGTTTTATGAGATATCCGTAATTCTGACAGACTGTTGCCATAACAGTAAAACCACTGGATCAGCAATAATTACAGGTGGCCTCGACCTTGTTAGATGAAACAACGGAACAAAGGAAAAGTGCCATCCCTCATCCCTGTGGCGAAACTGTTGTGATTCTTAAACGCTGAACAATAAGCATATTTAGCTGCTTACCTGCGGATGACTGACTTTTAGGCTGGCATTTCTGCTTGAGCAGGGTGGAAGTGCCCTGCCAGGGAATATCCCACACTTCGAATATGCAAATCTCTGTCTGAAATATAAAAGCATTGCAGAAGACAGACAAAAGTGATTTTAGCAACATAATATAAATAAGCAACAAAATCATTTTTAAACCAAAGGCAGACTTGTGCTCAGCAATTGGTTATAAAACTGGAGCAAAACAAAGACAAAAACCAAAACAAAGGGAAGTTCATATGTTAGTGTTGCATATTCACTCATGAACGGAGTGCTTGGGATTACGTAAAGTCAAACTCATGTCACAAGACTTGACTGGTGACATTTGTGCTGCAGAAGGACACTGCAGCAGTGGCAAAAAAAACCCCATCTTTTATCTATTTAGCTTCTAAGTAAAATTCTATAACCATACTAACAAAGCTGCTTCCCTGTGAGCGGATTAATCTACATATCTCTTGCCAAAATTAATCCTACCTTCAGTTTCTGGGCCTCTGGATAGAAGTCACATGTCCTGAGCATGGCAGACTTTTTACACTGGGTGTTGCTCACTTCCACTGTAATGGCGTAACGGATTCCCTTAACCAGCTGAAATACAGACATAATGCACAGTTTAAAAACAAGAAAACGAGCATTTATAAATCCATCACGTTCAATCATCTGATAGCAACACGGTATGTGGTGAGTGAGTCTCGTGACTTAATAAATACTGATGACAGTTTGTTGTTGTTACATGAAAATGTTCATTTTTCTGGGTAGAAGCTTGACATTAGATTTATCATACCGCTCATATAAATTCGCAGATAAATGACTGTGTGTCAATTTAAAATAGATGATTCTACTTCCGACGGCATGAAAACATATTGCAGGGATCTATGCGACATTTTAACAGTATTTGCGGGGCTTTTAAAGAAGTAATTAACCTTAAAAAGTATAATTACCTCAATTAATTAACTGTTTCTGAAAAAGTAAATAAAACTGCGCACATTAACTTTTACAGAATTAACTGTACATGTGCAGTTGATACGGTGAAACTGTCATGTTTCGTGCAGTTTTATACTATTATTTTGAAAGCAAGTTGTCCTCTTCCGGTCTGGTTTAAGCGAATGTTTGTCAACACTGAAGCCTTTCATAACTTGTTTATAGACAACATCATGACGATGTAATAAATGATATCAAACGGCACATCTGAGTACATACTATCGTATAATTCTAGTTCATAAAACGCAACATAAATCGAGATAACTCGTGTTATTTTACCTGTTTGGTGGCAGAGATCAACCGGTTGACTTTGCGGAGGTGCATGGCGTTGGAGCCGCGGTTGTATCGCTCCTCTGCGAAAAGCAGCGCCTTCTTTAAGCCCGGGTCGGATTCGTGTACACGAATAGGAGAACCGGGAGGCCCGAATAGAGGTCGGTCGAGGTCCTCACCGAGACCGAGCGCAGAGCCTGCGACGGCGGCCAGAGCCAGCCAGAGGATTAAAGGACAGCAGCTCCCGACCACCATGTTGTCCTCTCAGTGCTGTGGACAAAAGGACCGATGTTCAGCCTCTGCTCTCTTAAAAAGGAGGATTCGTTTGTTTTTCGGGGAAATAAAATCAATACTCAGATAGCTGCAGAGGTCTTATAAGTAGAGCATCCTTGTTGCCAAACAAATGAGACTGGCTGTGGGAGGAGATTGAGGGGAGGAGTTAACACACAAATGGTGCTGTAGGTCGGACTGTTACATAAAAAGGAACATTTATTCAATGCAAAGTTTTACTATTTGAATTTTTTTCTTTATCACTATGACTTGATGTCACAATTCTAATGTATCACGTTCAAGCACTAGGGGAAGACAAATCTCTGTTATTTTTGCCGTCTTCCTTAAAGAAGACTTTTATTTTGAAATCAACATATTTAACGCCTGGCGCTGTTTTTCAGTAACAAATTACATACAATGAGTAAGAAAAAAATTTACGGAAGGATGAAAAACAGCGTAGCTAGTTTAGAAAATAAATTTACATTACAGTCATGCTTAACAATAACCACCTGCTTATTTGTAGAGAGTACAATAACATTGCATGCTTAATAGAGACCAACTGCTTATTCGTTCATTTGCAGAATTAAAGACATCATACTATGTGTTGTAACTGGTTGAGGAACTTGATGTTATGGGTAACTATGTGGTGTGTGGGATAACAAGGAATGTTGTGGAATAACTGTCTGGTGGGTAAGATCACAAGGTTGCAGACACTAAATATTCAAGGATGTGACAGGTGTGGTATTATGGTATAAAAGAGGACAGCACCAGCTGTCCTGGATCTCCCTGTTACAGCCTTATATCCCTCCACCTGAATCTCCTCATGTGACTTTGTTCTATGATAGAGATAGTACTGAATGGTACCAGACTCTTTTAGCACCTTGAAATAATCTTCGGCACAAGCCCAACAACAGCAACAAGGATGCTCTACTTATAAGACCTCGGCAGCTATCTAAGTATTCATTTTATTTCCCCGAAAAACAAATGAATCCTCCTTTTTAAGAAAGCGCAGGCTGAACATCTGTCCTTTTGTCCACAGCACTTGGCTCTCCCTAATTATGACAAATCTTTGATAAAGGGGGACTGCATACAGGGGTCTCGGTGATGATCAAAGAAGGAGAAAAGTTCAGAAGTTTGAAAGAGAAGTTGGAAGACAGCAAATGAATGATTACGTTTTTGGGTGAATCAGTAAATCCCCAGGTAGGGCTTTCCTGAAAAGGTAAGATCTGATAATGGCACATATTTTAAGAATAGTGACCTGCAACAGGTAGAAAGTATGCTGGGACTGAAGCATCCTTTTGGAAACAGTGGATCACCCTCAGTGACAAGGTAAGGTAGAGAAGATGAATCAGACATTAAAGCAGAAGTTTGCCAAAATCTGTGATAAGGAACTAAAAACTTTCTTAAAACAGGTGCAGAACAACCAAAGGGGGCGTGGCAGGAACTCACCAGGACCCCCAGGCGTGAAGTGGGTTCTCCTGAAAGTCATCAAGCGAAAGTGGTCAGAACCCAGGTGGACAGGTTTATTCCCGGTCGTCGAGAGGACTTCCCATGCAGTTCGGCTGAAAGGCAAACGTGACACCTGGTACTACTGGTCACAGTGTGCAGCGAATCACGAACCCAGCAGAAACTGGACGGAGATTCAGGCAGGCTTGTCTGCATCCACTCAGAGCTCAGACCTCAAGAAAGGGGCAGAATAATCCCCTGGTCAAGAGCAAGGTCACAAGGTAGTCTACCCCTGTGACCTGAAGAAAGAAGAAAGGAAAAAAAATGTCACGTTTGAGTTTTGATATTTGTAATGTTTTGCTTCTGACTACTCGTAACACTGCTGAATTTATTCTAAGGGTAATCCTAAGTCTCACACTTTGATGTGGCGTAATGGATGGGTGTTAGGTGGCTTAGGCCTTTTGAGTATAATCATTGCATCATATTAGGATTAGAGAAGGCCGGTTACTGGAACGAACACCCCTTGATATTACCTCCGCACAGGTCAGGGAGATCCATGTCCACGGCATCAGCAGATCCATGTGTAAAGGACAATGGGGGCATTGAGATAACTTATGTATTAGGGAGTACCACCAGCTTCATGTTTGATTTGTGTTCAGTAATCAATTGTGGGGGTAAAACTGCTTCCTGGTGGGGATATGATGTGTATCTCTATGAAAATGCTGCCCTTAGTGCACTGTGCAGTAGAAGTGGTTGTAATTCATGGGACAACTGGTGTCCCTCTTGGGCGACGGTTGTGGGCTACACAGGTTATGGCTGGACCCCCATGTTAGCTGAAACTAATGTCCATGCCAAACGAGATCTTTGGCGTCAACTCAAGTTCCAGAGGGATGTCACCCCCATCGGGAATCTCCTCACATTGTCTTTAAATTGGAATGAGTCTCCTAGTAGGGTTGGACCTCCCAGAAATAGCACCATCTATCTGGTTTAGGAGTAGACGTGACTGGGAAAGATCCTATGGGATTGCTTAAATTAATTTAAAAAGTCCAGGTACTCCTACCGCCCCTACTGTGGAAACTACTGAAATCCCTGAGATTTAACTGTATGCTTCGACTGACTCATGAGGCAGATCCAGAGAACTGTACCACTTTAGTAAGTGTGTTTCCTCTCATCAATAACGAAACGACTCCTGGTCCATTCTTCCCCTCTAAAGGGGGAAGTAAATATACCTGCTTTAATTTTACCCATCTTAAACCTAAAAAGAATTTTTGAGCCATTCCTGGCGACTGGTGTAACACTACTCACTCCAACTCTAGTCTGATTAGGCTGTGGGCCAGAGCGGGTTTGTACTATTATTCTGGTGCTAACAGGTTGTTTGTTAGAATCCCAAATAATACAAGAGGGGTCTGTGCCATGGTGAGACTGGCTGCACCCCTCACCCTCATAGGCAGTAGGACTGTGCTACAGTACTACAAAAACCTGACTGCTTCTCTTACACGTCAGGTGGCGACGTGTGCTGTTTAAAAGGTCACTCGGAAGTTTTGATCCGACCTTAAATCCCCCCACTTACATAGATGTCATTGGGGTCCCCCCGAGGGGTAGCTGATGAATACAAATTAGTTGCCCAAGTTGCTGCAGGCTTTGAGAATCTCCCGGTAATATCCGCTTTCTTTCCTGTCACTCCCAACAGGAATGTTGATAGGATAAATTACGTTAATTATAATGTCTTGGGTTAAATTTATATTACATGCTTGGCTACTTAATAATAACCACCTGCTTATTTGTAGAAAATACAATAACATTGCATGCTTAATAGAGACCAACTGCTTATTCGTTCATTTGCAGAATTAAATACATCATACTATGTGTTGGAACTGGTTGAGGAACTTGATGTTATGGTAACTATGTGGTGTGTGGGAAAACAAGGAATGTTGTGGAATAACTGTCTGGTGGGTAAGATCACAAGGTTGCAGACACTAAATATTCAAGGATGTGACAGGTGTGGTATTATGGTATAAAAGAGGACGGCGCCAGCAACATTGAGATCTCATCTGTATGCTGGCTTTTACACAAACGCTGTGATCTCCGGATATTTCTGTACATGTGTGAGAATAAACTTGGTTCTTGACAAGTGTTTCTCTTTCCCATCAACGACATCGGTGAACCTGGGCTTCAACACTAGTATCTGAAAAGTGTTCAATCGAGTTTTAAACACGCTGTAATTTTATTTTAGAGGATCCTGTCCGGAAGTGCCATCGGCGGAGCGGATGTCAGCGGTCCTGACGACCGAACTAAGCTTACTCACTCCTGCCGGGGTCCTTCTCACACGCCCGCTGGTTTTTGTAGTAAACATTAACGCTAAGTGGCGGGTGGTGTACCCGCCGTGTGACCGCCCACCCTCCGTGAACGTGATGACCGAGCCATCCTCAGCAGCCAGGTGGTATTCGTAGCGCCAGCCTCGCCAGGGCCGGTCGGGCCGGCAGACATGGAGACTCGGGCCGTCGAGGACCTGTTCGACTTCCGTCGGTACGTCCGTTAGCCGCTAGCCGCTAACGGCTCGCTAATGTCAGCTACTTAACGGCAAGCTAATGCTAATTAGCATGGCTGCAGTCGTTCGGCGTTAAAGGATGAAACCACAAGACCGTATCGTCTTAACCATAACTGCCTTGGTTTGTTAGCTGACGTACACGGCCTGGATGAGTGTTTCATAATAAAGAGTGACGCTGAAACTCGGCTTTTGACTCCGACGTTGGCTGCTGCGGTTTGTGACCGACTTGATGTCATGCTAATGCCTCGCTGACGTCACGCAGCATCATTTTGACTGTTGCCCCACGTGGCAGCCCAGAATTACGGTTATGAAGTGTTAAATCACCGCTTTTATTTGCCCCCTTTTGTGTTGGAGTAGGTTTAGAGTTTCTAAGCAACTTAAAGGTCTGGACTCGCAGAGCTTCAGTTTGTCATTCACATAAGTCAATGTTAGAGACCGTTTGTTTAGCAATTACAGATATTAGTGTTTGATTATGTTGCAAAAGAATAATAATGCGTTTCTAAAATAAGATATCAGTTTAATGTGGATTTCAAAATACATTAAATTATTATATAAAAATGTCCAAATGCCCCATTAACATATTTTTGAATAATAATACATCCATCCATCCATCCATTATCTATACCCGCTTAATCCGTCTCCGGGTCACGGGAGTAGGCGAAAGGCAGGGGTACACCCTGAACAGGTCGCCAGTCCATCGCAGGGCCACATAGAAAGACAGACAAACATGCACACTCATATTCACACCTACGGGCAATTTAGAGTGATCAATTGACCTAATATGCATGTTTTTGGACTGTGGGAGGAAGCCGGAGTACCCGGAGAGAACCCACGCAAGCACGGGGAGAACATTCAAACTCCAATAATAATAATACAAAGATGCAAATCTATGATTTTATGCCGAATTAAGTGTCGATATCAGCTATTCATCAACTTTCTTTTGTATTATGATCGGATACTAAACCTACTGATTAACGATTTAATTATCAAAGGCGAGTTGTTCTTTATTGCTTCAGTTTTGAATATGTACAATAAAAGTGCAGAAACTGAGGAAATTAGACATTTACATTATCCAGCTCTTCAATGAAGTAAATCAACATGCTTCTTCGTGTGAACAGGAGAAATCATGTAGGGCCATTTAAATCAGTAAAAACTTGAAGGTTGAATTTTAACTGAATTGTTTTGATCAGTGTCGTCATTTTAAAATCAGTTCAGTGAGTTATGTCAGTATTGGCTCCTGATTACAATTTGGATCAGTCCCATTTCTAGTGACAGAGACTGTTAAAGAGGCCTCAGATGTGTTTTTATTCCTAATTGTTGCCAAGATGAATTGTGAGGTTTAAACGACCTAACAACAATGGATAGTGAGGCATAACATTTCATAACTGTGAAACTTTATTTTTACCTCACACCTAGTTTGGTTTGTATCGTAAAGTCACTGTACTTATCATTTCATATGCTAGAATTATGATACATCTGCGTTAAGCCACGTCTGCCCAGTAAAGTAGTTTTGCGCTGATTATAAATGTGTTATTTTGTCTTTCTTATGTTTTAAATGCTGCAATAAAGATGGTTCTGAAAGCTCCTGTTCTTTCTTTACCCAGGTTTCCCAAAGATGGAGTGGTTTTCCTGCTGTTGCTGATTTACTTCCCCGTTGGTCTTTGTTTGATGTTAATGCGGATTTTTATAGGTGTCCACGTTTTCTTGGTCAGCTGTGCACTTCCAGAAAGTTTTGTTCGGAGGTAAGTGTTTGAAGGAATTGATTTTCCACCAACATGCTGTACTCTCAGCCTTTAATGGCATTTGTATTGGAGGCAGCTATAACTGTGAATGCATATGCCAGACAAATAACCAGTTGATAACACATTGATTGAAAAAGAAATGTATTTCTTTAGGATGCTAAATGAACCATAACATATAGTCAGATAACAGTAAATATCTGAATTTTGTCTGTGAAAACAGGAGCAAAGAGCCATTGTGGAGTTCACTCCAAAGTTTTACTGACTGATTTATTCCTCACGGGCTTGAATCTAACGCTTTCATACTTTTCTCCCTTTTTGTAACTTCTTTGGTGCTAATTAATTATTACTGCATTTGTTGCTTTTAGATTTATTGTGAGAGTGATGTGCTCAGTCCTGGGGATGCAC
Organism: Xenentodon cancila; assembly: GCA_014839995.1. NCBI lineage: Eukaryota > Metazoa > Chordata > Actinopteri > Beloniformes > Belonidae > Xenentodon > Xenentodon cancila. The sequence goes on from CM026205.1 coordinate 24,167,480, forward strand.
GTGAGACAGAAAAATCCTCGCTCCAGAGACAGAAACACCAAGCTTTACATATGCAATCATTTGACAGAGTTTGATCACAATATATTCAACCTTCTGACCCCATGCAATACTGTGAGTATTTCTTAAATGTTTGCTTGTCCAACCTTGTATCCATCTTTTTTTTTTTATTTGGCCTCTGTTCCTTCGTGTGGTCACAGCATGTCTCTTTCTTCAGGTCACATCTATAGCATGCACCAATGTTGGTGCATGTATGTAGCTTTCTTATCCTTGTTCTGTATTAATAATGGAGTACTTGCATTCTTTTTTTAGATCACACTTATGTCTTTGTCACTTCTGAACCACTGTGAATACTCCCCTTGTGAAACTACAAACATGAAAGTACGCCCTGCTCTCTGTAAAAAAAAAAAACTTAACTGGTTGCAGCTGCATGTTTTCAGAAAGGCAAATGTGTGAACTGATGCTTGAAATAATTTTAAAACTCTCCAGACAATATTAATGTAAGGCTTTAAATTTACAGCCACTGTGCTTGAGTTATGGCACAGTGACACAGGAGAAAAAGACCCAAAAAACAGAACAGTGAATGCAGTTTCAGTTGGGATTGTGTTGTGTTTTTCTGCTCATTAGCCCCAGCTGGAGGGCTCTACGGGCTTTGTTTGCTGGGCCAGAGGCTTCATGGAAATCCAGTCAGCATCAAGCCATGGAGCGGTAGGAGAGTCTCTTCAGAGGTACTGCTCTACTGAAGGCACCTCTCCTTTGCTCCTGTTTCCTGAAGAGGACACCACAAACGGCCGTGCTGGTCTGCTCAAGTTCAGGTTTGTGTTGGCTCTTTCTGGAGAATATTACTGCCTAATGTATGACATGATGATTTTTTTTAATTTGTTGGGACGTGGGTCTCTCAACTTTAACAGTTGTGGCAGATGCAGATTTCCTTCACAGCTGATGCAAATTAACCGTACAACTTTTACCAGAAAACCCGTCATAAATATGGACCACCTGCGTTTTTCTTTAGTTAAGGAATAGTCAGCTTTGCTTATACAGTGTTAATTGTTCACAGACATATGAATGCACCTATTCTCCTTTCAGCTCCTGGCCTTTCTCTCTGACTGAGTCTGTCCAACCTGTGGCCCTACGGGTGACCAGACCGATTATGTCTTTGGTAAAGTTATTTAAATTTGCATTCAATCACAAACTAGATAAAAGATATGTTGTGGAAAAATTATATTCTGCTTCAGTCGTGTGATTATTGCATATCAGATATTGTGTTACAGCTGTGGAAACTCTTGGCAAAACCAGTGAAACGACCTTGAAGTAGCAAGAAGCCATTTATCTTAGAGTGGTCAGGAATCTAATCCCCCCACCTCAGACCTAAGAGTCATTTCTCTCATAAATTTCTATGCGCTGGAGTGGCTGATGGTTAGATTTGATAATAACTGAGGACATTTGTAATTTGTTGTTTGTTTGGGGCCACATGGATACCTCTACGGGTATTATTGTAGCAAGATCCCGTCTTCACTGTAATCCTGCTTCTAAGATCAATTGTAATATGATGACACAATTCACTTAACTGACGTTTGTCCATCCACAGAGTACTCCTGAATCCAGTTGGCTGGTGGAGCTCTTATGGACATTTTTTGCTCCGTTTACAGTGTATCATGTAAGGTACTAAATAATTTGTCATACTTTTTTTATGAGTTATTGCTATTTAAAGTTGTTTCAATATGTTCTTTGACCTAGAAAATGTGTTTTTCAGTCAGATTTAGATTTGTGAAAATAAGTGACTTAAACACTTGGCTTTGAAACAAGTTTCAACCTCAGACGTATCCACTCATGCTCGTAATGCTTATTAATGGGCCTTCCTTTACAATGATTTAAAATTAAACTACCACTATAAATAATTAGGCAGATCAGAGAAAAAGGCAGATCAGAGAAAAAGAGAAAAAAAACTTCAACAAGAGTTTTTGAACAGACAGACTTAATTATTTCTCGTTTTCATCCCAGTTGGCTCCCACCAGTGTCTAGACAAGATGGTGAGTCCTCGCAGGAGTTTGCCAACAAAGTTCAGGAGGTGAGACCAGTGTTTGCCAGCTGAATGGATTCATGAGGATAACATTTTGACAAAAACAAATATGGGAACATTTTGTAGATTAATACAACTTCTTCCCCGATGCCATCACCAGTATTGGATCACTCTTTAGTGTACCATAAGGAGCTTGCCCTAGTTTCATAACCTCACAATGTACTTGGAGATATGATTTTCCACATATCTGTCGTTATTTTCTCTTTTTAAGTGCATCTTATGTTTCCTCTTTCTCAGATCCTTGCTGCTGAACTGGGTTTGGTCTCCACCAAGATAACTAAAGCTGATAAAGCAGAGCACATTAAAAGGAAGAGACATTCTCTACCACAAACGTCTTCAAGTACGTAAATCAACCAATTGTGCAATATATTGGATTTGGAACTGAGCTTTGGAGGATGTCAGATGTCAAATGTTGTTTTTGTAAATGCAGATGTGCCAACTGGTTCTATTGGGCTTGGATTCATGGTCCAGAGTTTGGGTACAGATGATCATCGGATTGCTAAGATGGCCCAGCAGGTGAAAGACGTGCTGCCTCACGTCCCGTTGAATGTCATTAAAAAAGACCTAGGTAGGGCTCAGTTCTAATGGATATTTCACGTACTGTCTCCATTGCGATTTCTTTCATCACAGTGTTGTCAAATCCTTCAAAAACCTTTTCCCTGGGTTATGCTGCCTTTAACGTACAATTCTTTCATGATTGTGTACAGCAAAAACCAATTGCGTTGACACCACGATAACAAATCTGCTAGAGAACAAGGAGGAAGCCACGATGGAAGCGACTGGGATGTCGACATTTGGGGCTTCCAGCATCAGCTCCTTCTCTTCTGGTTCTGCTCCAACCATAAAGGTTAGACGATTCTAAATACAGCAACGTCTGACTGCCTTCATCTTAGAGCCTTTAGGCTTTTGAAATTTAGCTGGAGAATTATAAGTTGAAACATTAAATCATAGTTGAGCTGTGGAGTGTTTTCTGAATTTTCTCTGCTATGACCAGCCAGAACATACTGACCAGCTCTTCTTAATACAATATGTTTAAGCACTAGTGTTTATGGCCCTATTTCAGCATATCCCCAACACCTATTGATGGATTATAGTTTTGGCCTCCTTGAACCTTCTATCCATCCATTTTCTGTTTCCACTCCACCCTGCGTGGCATCACAGGAGGGCTGGATCCTGTCATAGCTGTCATCAAGCCGGGTACACCCTGGACAGCTCACCTGTACATGGCAGCGCCACATAAGACAACAAACATGCATACTCGCACATACAGTCACTTTATGATCACCAGTCATCCTAATATCCATGTTTTGGACTGTGAGGAATAGCTGGAAAACCCAGAGAAAACCTATGTAAGCATGAGGCAAACTTTCAAACTTCACATGCAAAGAACTTTTAATGAAACATGAACAAGTAACCTCCTCACTCTGAGGCAACAGTGCTAACGACCATGCTGTGAAAACAATTAAGAAAAATCTTCTGCATCCAAGATGATGAGAGTTCACAGATTTAATGTTCCATTTCAGTACTTTAGGTTCTTCAAGGTGGTCTCACTGTTTTGGCTCACTGTGTTATACTGCTGGTCTTTTTTTTTTTTATTACTAAATTATTATTTATTGCGTTTTGTTTTTCCTCATAGCCCGCTGCCAAAACATTTGGAAGATCTCCAGCTGACAGACATTTGTCTCTCCAAGAAAGAAAAGAAGCGCTGTATAATTTTGCACGAAGGTGAGATAAGAAAAAGAATGAATTCGCAAGAAAAGCTGGTTCTATGCCGCTGCAGTGGAAATGGCACAGATATCTACTGTGTTTTTATTGTATTTCTTATGTATGGATTAACATTTTCTATTTGCCACCTAATTATTTTAATCATGACATTTGGGCTTCTTCATTGCTTACTGAATGTTTAGGTGCCAGTAAGACACTTTAGAGAACAGCCAAAGCTGCATCATTACGTACAGCATCTTGCAGTTATAGAAGGAGTGAGTAGATTTGTGATATTTAATTTTCCTGAGATTTACTTGAAAATATTGTTAGGGATGCGTCTGTAATTATGTAATTTGTGGGAGGTATTTTGAAGATGTACCATACCACTTTTTTGGCCAAGGTAACGGTCCTAGAGGTCATTTAGACATTCACAATGAGTCCAGAACGAGGTAGAATGATAAATTGTTGACTTGTTGTTGGAAAATGTGATTAACCAATGTTTTGTCTGTTCCAGGCGTTACATTGAGAAGCATGGGCTGGATGAGGAAGATGGTCACTGAACACACTTTGGGTCAAGCCATTGTTAAAAACTGCTCAGACAGAAGCATATTCAAGCTGCATAGCCGTTTGATTTGAATGGTGATTTTTATATTCTATCAAATGGTCATGTTTGGGGTGGGGTGAGATGGGGGGGCCAGATTTTGTTATTTGCAAATAAAATAAATAAAAAAAATAGCAGCAAGTATTCAGAACATGTATACATTCATGGAATGGGGATTTATGCATGTGTGCAATTCTTTGTTCTCTGATAAATAATTTTGATAACAGTTTGTATAACAATCCATTGACTGTGAATCATATTTATTTTTATAATGTCCAGAGTTGTTGATGAAAATAAAGTTCAGCTTGACCTTGCTTTCAAAAAATTGTTTCAAGCAGATGTTAATTTTATTGCTCTTCGTTATTTTCAGGGACTAATGTGACTCATGTATCTAATGTTTAACACTATCTTAAAAAACTGTTTTAAGCAAGCTTGGATAAGATCATATAAATCTCAATTACTGTAATTTTTATTGTTTATAACTTGGATTTATACTGTTATAGTTTTCATGTGTCTGGTGTCAGTGATTCCCCAAACATTAAGTCAAATTGTCGCCTCAGAGATGATCTGGCAGTAAATCTCTGTTTAAGGCGCTGAGACTCAGCAATCTCTGGGTCAGTGTCTGTTGTTGACGCTCATGACACTAGGTGGAAATGAAATGCAGTATAGCACTGTTGAGACTATAATAGGACAAATACTGAATGTTATTGGTGCAGTTTGACAGCTGCTGAAGATAAAATAAAAGCCTTAAATAAGAAGTGTCTTATCCCACAATGAATACTGTTACATAAGCAAAGCCATATGAAAGAGTAACTGCCGTTCGGGACGTCAACTGCACAGATGGACGTGACTGGGTTTTTATCTGCAGTCTTCATTGATGAGTCTTGAAAATGCTGGACAGGAAGTTGTGTTTTCCTGAAGTCGCGAATGCAGCTTTCCGCCACACCGGATGTTACGTATTTGTTTGCGGTTACTGTACGAGGCTAAAGGTTTAGCAGAGAGTTAGCCATGTCAGGAGTCGTGGAAACTTCAAATGACTCCGTGGAGGTTAAAGAAAGTCAGGAGTTTGATGTGGAGGCGGATGAACACTTCGGGGATGACTATGTCGTGGACCCAACACGTTATATGTTTTACAGGTAGCGCGGGACCGCCGCTTTCCCTCGTTTTGGTGGCTAACGTCGCTCCGCGACTTCTCAAACCGCCGTTTGTTGAATTTGAGTTTGTTTTCACGCGGATGTTTGAAGTCCTTGTAAACACGAGTGTTTTTTGGTTACCAGAGCGCATATCCGTGCTGTGCTTTTGTATTTCAGAGACAGAAAGGAGTGGGCGGACCTGGAGCCCGTCCCGCAGGATGACGGACCGAATCCCGTGGTGAAGATCGCCTACTCGGACAAATGTGAGACGAAAAGAGAGAAACACCACAAACATGTCGCGTTAATAACATGAAACCATCCACTCTGACACCATACACAACTTTATTTACATGTCTGTACTTTTCACCCTCTGCCACACGAGCCGAGACTCGTCACGTGTCAGGATCTTTATTCCTAAAAGACCAAACAAACACGCCTCTCGTTCAACAGTTTCTGATGTTTACGACTACTTCCGTGCGCTCCTAAAGAAGGATGAGAGGAGTGAGAGAGCTTTCGCTCTGACAGCGGATGCCATCGAGCTGAATGCTGCAAACTACACAGTCTGGTGAGCATGTTGTTGTTGTGTGGAAATCTGTGTTGGAAAAGAGAATAAAACTGAGCAAGAGAGTTGGGCTACCTGTGTACGTGTTTGAATTTACAGTAAATGTCTAACACAGGTGTCCCATGAGGGAATTGCCAAATAATTTTGGTACTGCAGCTTTAAGTTTTTTAAATTGGACAGCTTAGTCATGCAGTATGTTTCTGAGATGTCTATTTTGTGTTGGGGAAGTTTAAAATGCCGACCTAACGCTGGATTTGGTGTCCAGGCATTACAGACGGGTTCTCCTGCAAGCCTTGTCAAAGGACTTGAGGGAGGAGATGCGGTACATATCCAACATTATAGAGGACCAACCCAAAAACTACCAAGTCTGGTGAGTGCAGTCAAATTACGTCCATATCACATCCCAGATGAATTTCTGCAAAATCCTGAGGAGAAAGGGATTGCAAGAACAGGACTGCGACTCAGAATTGGCCACGGATGAACCACCTCAAGTGGCTTCTTTAGATGCAACTCTTCTCAGAGTCTTTTCTGAATGCCAGAACTTCTCACCCATCTAGTCCAGCCACTCTGCAGAAGAAATTCATTTCAGCTGCTTGTATCCACAGTTTCCTTCTTTCCATCACTAACGTCACATGTTTATAGGTGAGGGTAGGAACACAGATCTACCGGTAAACAGAGATCTTTGTCTTCTGGCTTGGCTTTCTCTTCTTCTCAGCAGAAATGTACAGATTCCTGCAGATATATAAGAGAATGATACAACTCTGCTTTGACTCCTTTCAATATTAAGTACACTAGGTGAATGGTTAGTAAGTTTGTAAATGCTGAATACATAACAATGTAGTTTTGAGTGAATGAATTAAAATATTAGATATGGTGATGTTAATATTCTTACTAATCACTTCTGGGTCTTCATGACCTGACAGTCAGTTGCCCATAATCAGTTTGCTGGCTCTGGCCTGAGAGGAGAAGAGATGTGTTTCACATCTGAAAGCAATGTTTTGCTTCGTTAAGATATTGTTGATCTTGGTACTTTTCCAGAACCCGCTGTGACCTCAGTCTTAAACTTAAATACTCACAGCATTTTGTGTTGTTGGGTACTTTCCTGGTCATGTGAATAGTTATTTGAAAACGGATTGTTTTTTGCTGTCACAAACAGACGTTAAAGTTCATGCAGTGTTACTGAGGTAACCTAAAGTCTTCAGCTAAGTTGTTTGAAACGAGGCACTTAAATGTTACCAGCTGGAACACCGTTGAGGTGAACTGCGGTGTCAGGGGTCCGTTTTCTAATTCCTGAAAGACAGAGTCCTGATCAAGGTCTGTAAAGGAACCGATCCGCGACATAATGAAAGTGTCTCAATGAGTATTTTGGGAGTTGAAATATAAAACTATTTTTGTCAGAGGCCCGCCTCAAGCAGGATGGAAAATATTGTCAAATAAAGAGGTTTTCAAACTGCTGTTCCAGGCATCACAGACGTATGGTGGTGGAGTGGTTGAAGGACCCCTCGGAGGAGCTGGAGTTTATTGCAGATATTCTCAGCCAAGATGCAAAGAACTACCACGCCTGGCAGCACAGACAGTGGGTCATCCAGGTAGGTGTTGCTCCTTGCTGAGTTTGGCCTCAGAATGAGGTTATTTTTGCCCACGTCGAGTCACTCTGCCAGACAGAATACGTTCCACATCCATGTTGTTGCTTGCGGGTGTGTTGTTGGGAGAACGACCCCGGCTGACGGTACAGTGAGATTACAACTGTGTTGAATACATTGGTCTGATTTGTTGGCCAGGAGTACAAACTGTGGGACAACGAGCTGGAGTTTGTGGAGAGTCTTCTGGAAGAAGATGTGAGGAATAACTCTGCATGGAACCAGAGGCATTTTGTAGTTTCTCACACCACAGGCTTCTCTGATCCAGCCGTGGTGGAAGGAGAGATCGAGTAAGTACTTTACTTCCAAGTCTGGACATGCATTTAATTCATATCCTTTGTTTCATGACAGTTCACGAAAAGTTTAAAAATCGATTAAAGAGAAAACTTCTTTGCGAGTACAGATGCTGGAGTATGATTTTTTTTTTCCTCCCTCTCTGAAATAACATCTATCTGACAGATTTGTTTTCCTGTTTTTGTTAAGGTATTGTCTGAACCAGATCAAGAAGGCTTCTCACAACGAAAGTGCATGGAATTATTTGAAAGGGTAAGCTGCAAAACACAAAGGTATCGTCTTAAAAAAAAAAAAAAAAAATTATGGGTTTATAAATCTATGGAAATCTGAAAGGAGCTGAGCTTTCAGATTTTCTTGTGGATATAAACGATTTGACCTTGCAGACTGAAGAAAAATACTTTGAGTCTGTCATCTTTCAGAAATTCAGAGTGTGCAGCAATCACAGGGGTTAAACCAGGTGGAGACGTGGTTATTACAAATGGAAGAGCTCATTGACAGTGTTTTTCCTTCTCCATTCCTACAAGGATGCTGCAAGATAGGGGTCTGTCATCTCAGACGGGTCTACTGGAGAAGGTCCTGGAGCTGAAGGAGACACATTGCTCGCCTTACCTTCTAGCATTTCTTTTTGATTGCTACGAAGATGCCTTGGAGAACAGCGTCCAAAAGGAGAGTATGGAGGAGCAGGAACGACGGGAAACTTTAAGAAAGGCGATGGAAGTAAGAATTTAGGCTAAATTATAGGCATAAATGATCTTATTCATTTTAAATTTAAGGTCATGGTGTCAACAGTAGTGTTCTCTAACCCGTTTTGCATTTATTTTCTGCTCTCCTAAGATTTGTGAGATTCTGGCGCAAGAGAAGGACACCATTCGTAAAGAGTACTGGCAGTTTTTGGGACGTTCTTTAAAGAGCAAATATGGTAGCGACGGCAGTCCTGCGAAGGAGCACGTGACAGTCGATGGCAAGCCAACAGTTGCAACGTCGGGCTCCCAGGAGACCAGCTAGACCTCCGGGAGACCAGCTAGACCTCCGGGAGACCAGCTAGACCTCCGGGAGACCAGCTAGACCTCCGGGAGACCAGCTAGACCTCCGGGAGACCAGCTAGACCTCCGGGAGACGCACCCCTTTTCCACTCCGATCTGCGCATCAAAAATGTCGTCAGCAGAATCAAACCATGCATTCTGGTCTTACTGTAAACTGTTGTATTTATCGCTAAGAAGGTTTTGAAAAATAACAAGGTTATCTAGGAGAATGTATTGAGTCTCAAATACACACACATCTCTCTCTCTCTCTTATTTTAGTCCCTCCAGAAGTTAATTAATACAATTACCCTGCGTCTTTGTCCAGAATTGGAGCGTTCAGGTGAGGATGTTAATCAGTTCATAACTCATCAAAAGGGCACTAGGACGTCTGTGAGTTTACATTCCTAACAAAGCCTGTTTAGTCTTGATAGTTGTTAATATCTGATTGGAGAAAACAAATCTACATGACTTGGAGCACATTTTTATTATCCATTTCACCTGTTAGCTGATTAAAGGGGAATTCAGACGTTAATTGGCCTGCTGTTTGTATAAAAACTCGTCTTTGACACAAACTAAATGTCCTTATCTTTTTGGTGGAGCTGGTTGTAAAAATGTGTAATTTTGTTTCAACTTGGGTAAGACAAACGTGCTGTTGACGTTTATTTGTAAAACCTTTCTTTCCCATGATGATGATAATAAAGGAGTTGAGAGATGAAATGCACGTTGCTGGATGTACGTCGCTTCGTTTACTCCCGATCCCCATGTTTTCCAAATCCATGCGTAAGCCCTTGGATTAGTCACATTCTTGCTACAGGGAGACGGTTTTTTTGGGTTTTTTTTCCCTGTTTGGTCCTCTGAGCTGCGGTGCCAGTAGAAGACTGAACTCAGCATCCCTGCGCACTGACATCCACAACGTCATGCGGCGGATCCCTCGGAGCTTGGATTGGATTTGCTCCACTAGATGCAGCTGTTTCTACTTGTGCTGACATTACTACAGGATCCATCTCCCTCTCAATTCCTGCATCGCAGCAGTGTGTAATTATCTCTTCTGAAGATGTCTTTTTTTAGGACCACCTGCTCTTTCTCCGTAGTGTGAAGGAACCTGTGATTAGAAAGTTCATGTCAGCAGTGTAATGTGACTGAAGAGAAATGACCCACAACACTGATTGATATATATATATTATATAAATAAACTGGTTTGAAAAGCACATTTTTTAAATTGACTTTTACCCTGCAGACTGGTATTTTGTAAACCCTGAGTTAACCTGCAGCCGCTGAATTAGACACAGACCAGGCTGCTGTGTGAATATGAATTTTGGCTGCAGTGATTCAATTTATTAAACAAAACAGATGAAGCACCTGCTGTTTCATTTCAGGCATTGATTGGAGGACAGTGCTCCCTGGTGGTGAAGCCAGCAACAAAAAAGCAAAGAGGTTTCAGACGATAATTAAAATACTAATTAATCCCAACACAACTCAAAGGAAACAACCCAGGTTTTGTTGCAGTCTGCCGGTAAATAAATCCTAGTGAAGGGTACAGCCTGCAGCCAAAGATCTGTGTTCAGTTTTCATGTGTGTATGAATAGTTCATGGCCACGGTTCTGATGAAGGCTTGTGGTGCTACAATGTACTTCTGAAAATGCTTTCAAAGACACAGGATTAAAAAGATGGTACTGCATCAACATAGCGTCCCGGTTCGGAGACGTTTTTGTTTTAGTTTGTGGAGGCTGCTCTTATGTGGGATCCTGCAGTCTCTGTTCATCACAGAGTCAGCAACATACTTGCTTTGCACGGAGACAAAAGTGCACAAGACTGTACAGCAGAGGCAGGGTTTATGAGGGGGACGTGGATGTCTAAATATGACATTCTTACAATGTAATTCAGAACAGAAAACATAAAAACTCATGAAAGGAACTTGCAGATTTGACAGGAGCAGTGTCAAACTAACTTGTGATTCCCAATGACATTTATATCCTCCATCTGTTTTATTTAACACTTTTGGAAGACAGGTGTTGATTGCTTTTCTTCTTCAGCATCTCGAACATCTGAAAATAACGTCCTGCGTAGTCTTAGCTTTATTTAATTGTATGTGACCAAGCAAATACATCTGACATAGAAAAACTTTGGAAATATTACAGAAATAGCCCACATTCAATTTACAGCCTAAGATGGAAAATGTTGTGTAGGATTTGAATGTATATGATTAATCTCATAAAAGTCAATTAATAGGCAAACACATCAGTAATTAAATAAACAATCAATGCCCCAGGTATGTATATAAATATATACTAGTGAGAGGCATTAGTTATAAATATATAAATCATTGAAATGACTACATATGCTACATACCAAACAGGTGCAGTTAAAATGTGTTAGAGTTTTCTAGACAGACATTTCAGAAGATCTGCCCCTTAAAATGAAAACCTGACAATGACACGTAGTGAAAAGTTTGTCCAGCAGGGTGGATCTTGGTTGTTTGAGCACTTTGTAAGAGGGAGAAACCCTTTAAAATCCACCCATTTTCTGCACCTGCCACTTCCTATCAGGGTCTCAGAGGGACACAAGAATTAGAAAAAGGAAATGTACTTCGTAATAATTAAAAAAAAAAGACTCTATATCTATTAGAGGCGAATATGGTGTGAAATGTTTAATATCAACGGTCACAATAGTGACCATAAAATAATGTTTCATTTCTAAGGCTATAAAAATGTTACTGAATGATCTATTAATGCATTTCCAGCACATATTGACATTAGAAAAGGTGCCAATGAAGTATGTGCAGTTTCACATGTTTACTGTAAATCGTCACATGACCAGAGCTGTTTCCTTCCAAGAGAAGACGATGGCAGCAGCAAAGGTCCCGAAGAAAAGCTTAGTAATGTATGTTTTCATAAAGATAGGATATAGATGTTTGTCACACATCATGTTTAAGGTGTCTAGTATTGATGTTTGCATTTGCAATTACTCAACGTTGTTCAATGTGGTCATAGAAGTCACAAACACGTCACCGGCGACAATAGTGACCGGTGGGATGACCCATTGTCTCTACCTGCTGTTACACACAGGCTGACTGTTCTACCTCCCTTTCTGCTGCTTCCTACATTTCTACCGAATTTTACACACACACACACACACACACACACACACACACACACACACACACACACACACACACACACACTAGGAAGACTAACCAGCTAACTATAAAACCATTGTCCAGTGTTTTCTTTTAGATATACTTTGAGTCAAGTTCTGGATTTGTTGGATCAAGATGAATTCCCAGACAAGTCATGCAGCATTGCAATCATCCCTCAAAATGAGAAAGATGCTGTACTCCGTGATTGTGACAGTGATGGTCTGACATGGACTATTCGGGGGAAACGGGCCATTTGCCAGCCAGGCTGAAGTTATGCAAGCAGAGCACGACTGGAACAATGGGCTCCCCTTCACCCCATCACCTGTTCCAGCTCCTCCACCTCCCACCATAACAATGAAGGTCAGTCAGAAGACCCAAGAGCCTCTAAGCGCCAGAGGGTTCAGCCAGGTCAGCAGGAGGAGCCAAGAGTTTTCGAGGGATCCAAGAGGCCTTCCACTGCTTATATTGCTGATATATTTTCTTTCTTTCTTTCTTTTTCTTTCTTCTTCTTTCTTTCTTTCTTTCTTTCTTCTTTCTTTCTTTCTTTCTTTCTTTCTTCTTGCTTTTCATTTCTTTCTTTCTTTCTTTCTTTCTTTCTTTCTTTCTTTCTTTCTTTCTTTCTTTCTTTCTTTCTTTCTTTCTTTCGTTCTTTCGTTCCTTTCGTTCTTTCTTTCTTTCTTTCTTTCTTTCTTTCTTTCTTTCTTTCTTTCGTTCTTTCTCCAGGGATCAATAAAAAATAGTTCAACTGTCATGAGTGCTGGTGAAGGGAACACACTTGCACACACCTACGCACACATAAAAAATATAAAAAACCTCTATTGCAAGATTAAAATGCATATATATAGCTCCTGGGTTCTACCAAACTTGGTATTAACCATTAATATATGTGCAAAAAAAGTTGGGAAAAAAGAAAAGAAATAATGGCCTCAGTTCATATAGTTGACAACATAAAGATCACTGATGACCCGTTTGTTAAGGTTAGACCCATCTCCTCTGAGCTCAACCAGTCATACAAAGTCATGCCATGTCAGGGCTGGATGTCAGTGGACGAGAGCATGATCACAGGATATGGAACTAAAAGATAGAATCGCCATTCACGCCTCTGAATGCCTTTATGAAGTTACCCCGGGAAACCTCTGAGGTTCTGTGCCAAGAAGAGAAACTGCTGGTCTGTTGGAAAGACAATAACATTGTCACAGTGGCAACAACCAAGGAGGGAACAAACCCTGAGACCTCTGTCAAGAGATGGAACAGGCGTTGACGTGCCTTTGACAACATCCAACAACCAAAATGCATCAGTCAATACAATGAGCACATGGGTGGTGCAGACCTTCACGACCTACCGGTTTCACGATACCATATCTCAATCGGGTCTAAGGGTGGTGGTGGCCCATCTTCGCGTGGTCTCCCAACAGTGCTCTTGTAAATAGCCATCTCTTTTACAGAGAGGTTCCCGGAGGGACCATTGACCTGCTTTTTGCAGATAGTCTCACAGTCTCTTACGCAGACATTTGGAACAAAACCCCTGAGCCATGGAAGGAGATCTCTACTGGGTGCTACTGCTGAAGATCAGGAAGATATGACAAAGCTTCCCACTGTCCAATCAACACAACACACCGGTTCCAGAGAAGTCCCCGTTGTGACAAACGCACTACGTATGCGTGTGAGAAATGGAAAGTACCACTGCACATTAAAGCTTCAAGATGTACCATGGAGCGTAGATTAGTGGATGAAAAAGGGTTGAAAGAAAAATAAAGGGAAAGAGGAAAGTCAATAGACGGGAGAAGCTACACAATGGACACATGTAGTCTTACATACAGTTCACATGCACACACGCACACACCTTCTTGTTCAACGTATACTGCACTAAAAATGACTGTGTTCAAATGACATTTGCACTAAAGTAAGTTGCATTAAAGTTACAACGTTGAAATACATTGATAACTGTTGTTGTTTTTGTCTTGACCTCAATATTCATAACGGTGCACCCAGAACTCATATCGGTAGCCGATCATCCGATCAGCCGTAAATCGGCTACTAGTATGAAAAAAGTGACAAGTAAAATATTCCCACTAAGATGAGAAAGCATTTAGAGCCAATGCTGGAACTTTCAAAAGTGGTAATAACTAGCCTTATATGGATTTTAATGCCCACAACTAAGACAGACTACACAAACAGTGGGCAGGTTTGTCAGCAGCTGCATCACAGAGACCTGCTAAAAGGCACAGGCAGACAAAGTGTTGTTCAATATACTGAACGCAGCAGCCGTCTAAACATCAGACGCTCCGGTGACGTTCCAACATCCAGGAGAAGTAACGAAAGAGAAAAACATTTGTGATTGGAGGCGGGCTTTAATCCTACTTCAAGGATCTCACTAAAGTCCCACCAAACAAAGGTCGGCCTCAAGTGTTGTATCGCTGAAGAGGTAAGTGCTGGAATAAAAGCAGAGATGTGCTTTCAGCCCTTATATTTATAGATCCTGCCCCGATACACAAATCTGTTTTTCTCTCTGTCCTCACCAGCTGCATAGAATGGGATGAATAAAAAGATGAATCATGTGTCTCTTATGAGACAGGATGTATTTCATGCGTTTACAATGAAGACTGGCAGATGAGAGGAACATGTGGGATAGATCTTTCATCACAGGCAAGGCGAGGCAAGTTTATTTGTATAGCAGATTTCATGAACGAGACAATTCAAAGTGGTTAACATACAAAGCTTCTTTTTAATGCATTAAAAAGTAAAAGAGTTTAAAAGCAGAAATTAAAGACAGACAGACATAAGTTAAAAAGAATTAAACAAATGAGATGCAAGAAATGTGGTGGATTACTGAAATGCAGCAGTAAATAAAAAGGTTTTCAACCTTGACTTGACACAATTGAGAGTCTCAGCAGCCCTGATGCATTCTGGGAGTTTGTTCCACAGGTGAGGAGCATAAAAGCTGAGCGCTGCCTCACCTGTTTGGTTCTAACTCTGACTACAAAAACGTAGGTGTGACCCTGACCACGTGTGGTAGGTTCATAATGGACCAGGACGTCTGAGATGTATTTTGGCCCGAGATCGTCAGAGCTTTATGAACAGGAGCAGGGGTGACATCCTGAACACCTGAACATTACACGATCACGTGAGCCTTCGATACCTGGTGTCTCCTCTGCAACTCACTTATCTTGAAGACTTACACTGTCTGCAGCTTGAACAATGGTTAAAACAACGACTGTCCGCTTCCTTCCATATTAATATAATGTGCAAAGATAAAAACACGGACCAGTCATAAGACAGAAGTTAGAAAAGCCGGTCCTTTGTTACGTGTATCCTAAATATCCTTAAAATATGCCTGAAATGTTGAAACCTTGAAGCAAAAACTCCCCACAGATTGTGTTTTGAACGCCAACATGTGCTCATTATCACTACAGCTTCTTTTATTTTCACCTCTTTCTTTTCATAATGAGCCTGTAATGGTCCGATCATCATCATTACCATCTCCATCATCCGCTGCTCTGAAAGGAAGGAGGAAAAAAAACGTTTTTTTTAACCGAAACTATGAGAACATCCACGAAACAACAGCAATAATAATAATAATAATAATATATACCATAAAAATCACAGAGATGGGGCTGAATGTGGAATATACTTCCAGTATAAAATACATTTCAGCATTCCCTCTTTATATATGCTTCCAGTGCTTGTGTGGGTTTTCTCCAAATATTCCAGTTTCCTTCCACAGTCCAAAAAAGTGCATGTTAGACTAACTGATGACTCTAAACTGCCCACAGGAGTGATAGTGGGGTTGTTCGTCTATATTATAGGCATATATGATAGATGGATGTATCATTTTTTTGAAAGCACATCCACATCTACATTTTATTTCTAAATAACAGCAAATAACCTTAAACAATCACAGGTGTGTGAGCGGGTGGTCAGCAGCACAGGAGCACCACAGGGGACAGTACTCTCACCATTCCTCTTCACCCTGTACAGCTCAGACTTCCGGCACAAGTTGTCTCGTTATCTGCAGAAATACTCAGATGAGTCTGTAGTTGTGGGGTTTATCAGTGATGGGCAGGAGACTGATGACAGAGAACTGGTGGACTGTTTTATGGCATGGTGTGGGAACAATCATCTTATCTTCAATGTGAACAAGATAAAGGAGATGACTGAAGATTTTAGGAGAGCCAGGACAACGTTGAATAAAGCATATATGATTAATAATCATGTAAATCACATATGCGCCATGTGTCAATAGGTTGATGAGAGCATGTTGGAGAATCCAAATCATTCAGAAATGGCAAAAAAAACTTGCTTTCAAAAAACTGATAAGCACAGCTTTAAAATACCAGCTTCATTTTGCCCTTTCATCCCCTTGTTTTTCTGTTCATTTTCCTCGCTGTCACGCCCATGCAGCAGTGGAGGTCCCCGGTCGGATCCAGGTCAGGCAGGTCTTCACCTCTCTGTTGAGTTTATCTCCTGGAGTCAATTCCTCCTCAGGATAAACATTGTTCGAGACCCTCCCGCTTCTCACTGTCAACAGTGGAAACTGCTTTAGACTCATGACTATTTATAGGCTTAAGCAGGATGTTACGGGCTGGTCTGTCATGCTGTTGTAAATGCTGCTGTAAAACTGCATCTTAGATGTCAAAGCGGTTTTTCACAGCTGACTCTTTGCATAGCTGAAGCTGCCGATGGGCTTCAAAAAGCATACAGTGTACATGTGTGAGCATGTGCACACAGACTTAGTGGTGATTTAAGTTAAAAGGTTGATCTCTAATGAGACACGGGTGATTTTGTCACATTGTCAGAGAGCTGCTTTCGCTGTTCTGACTGCCACGGTGGAGGTCAGGTTTTCCTCAAACACTGTGAGCCAGGTAAAAGGTACCAGCTCCACTTCAAATATCATCCTCAAATTAAATCAAAGCCATTTTCAGATGCTGACGGTGTGGTCCACAGTCCCTCACATCTCGAGGTGATCCTACCTATTAGGAAGAGAATGACTTTCCTCTTCAGTCTTCCAGGTCTGTGACCATGACAAGCAAATTGTCTGTGTTATGGAGGCGAGCAGCACTCTGCTGGCGCCCTGATGAAAGACAGATCCCGTTAACAACTTCTGTTTTATCAGATATGGTGGGCATTTGAACTTGGAAGCTTCATCACCCTGAACTGCGTGCTGACAGCTCCCACTGCAAGTTGATTTGAGAAACTTTATTAATCACCATTACAGTCTCAAAGGACTTTGTAAAGGCCCACATTGTGGGACAACAAATGTGCAAACTGCGGTGAACCTGCTGCCACACAAACTGTTGATGTTAGAGAATATTGTAACTGCAGAGGGGGTTCAGGGATGTGTTTTTTCTTGCTGACATAGGGCCCGTTAAGGTTAAAGGATGTGAGGTGACAGGTCCAGTTAGCTGCTTTGTTGCTGCTGATAACATCCACGGGTTTGCCAATAGACAGACCCGCGCTGGCAGAGACACCGGCCACCGGCGGAGCAGGACTGCCAATCAGCAGGTCATCAGCTTGTCATTCGCAGCACCTTATCTGCAAACCTGTGCCAAGTAGTTAATGACCTAATTAGAGCGGCGCTCACATTGGTGGCTGTACTAGTGGAGGCAATGAGGTGGCTCATTGTGATGAATGAATAGAGGAAATGTTTCCCTGGTGTAATTCTCTCACCTGAACCACTCCACATTTGCTTCATTTTTCACATCCAGGTAAAATGAACTGGAAACAACAGCAACCTGCAATATTCTGCCAGCAGGTCTCACCATGGAGGTGTTATCATGCCTATGAAAACATTGTTTTGGGTTGAGATTTAAGTTTGGAGACAGATTTTCACTCAAACGATTGAGAGTCTAGATTAATTCTTGTGAAATGCTTTGGCCAAAATACGACAGAGGTACTGTTTATCACAGCTCCCTTTTCAACCATTAGAGCTCCGTTCATAGCAGCTGGCTTCAGGGGGTGGAGTCAGCAGCTTGATATGACTCCACCCCCATCTTCTTTGGGAGGAGCAACTTTAACAGTCAGTGTTGCAGCTTTTTGCTACCCACTGAAATTGTGTGGAATAGATGTGATGTCTTAATGCTACTCAGAGCTGGATCTTTGATGTCACCGAACCGCACAAACTTTAAAAAGTTCACTGATGACAGTTTTTCATTATCAGGCTGCACCCCCCCAAATATATCTGCTTTATTAATGCCTGCTTGTTAGGGGGCATTTCTACATCCATCCAGAGCGAAATGGCACAACTGCTTGACAGAAGGCCATGAAATTCCAGAGGTATTAATTTCAGTAACTTTTATGCTTTTTAATTTTTTCTCCTTTATACAAGTTTTTATTTTATTGCTTTTATAATATGGTCGTGACGTGTGAGGGAACTGTGCTTAGTTTATAACACATATATTTCCCTATAGATCACTTTGGCTTTAACAGCCATCTGGCAAATGTGAGGATGCTTTTCAGCTTAACGTGAAACACTTTAAGACAGTTTTTGAATACTCCCTAACCTAAGAATTAGAGTAATATCCCTTCATTTTGCCTGGTCTTTTTGCCTTTTAACAGGAACCACATTTGGGCTTTGCACTTACATATTTACTTCAAGACTTAAGAGTGTAGTTTCCGTTTGGCATTACAGCAGAGAGTGAGTACGACTTACTCAAAATGTGCTTCTACATTTGTCCTGAAACTAAACGCTCTCTCTAAATAGTAATCCACTTTGTGACTCTTGTAGGTCTGTCTCCACCATCCCAAGGTCTTTTGGGGGCTGAAGTGAGAAAACAGACTGCAGATGCCCACACTTAACGCCCCGAGTCTCCTTTAATCAAATCTCAGACGCACTTTTTGTCTTTATCTACACTGTCTGCTCCATGAAAAGACCTGAGCTGGAAGTTTCAGCACCACAACACTCCTCCTATTGCACTTTTTCTGACTTCCAGGCAGATCCACGCTGCAAACACCCACTGTGAATAATCATGGGAGGATGACAGGCATACTGTATTGAATCACGTCTGGTATCTGTAAAGAATGAGTCGGAACACTAAGTGGTCTCATCAAAAATCTCAATTGATTTGCAAGAACACACACACACACACACACACACACACACACACACACACACACACACACACACACACACACACACACACACACACACACACACACACACACACACACATATTGTGTCTTAGTCTCTACTAACAAACTCATGAATGGTTTGTGTTAGTTATTGTTGGACTAACCGACCAACCAAAATCTTAACTTTCAAACTTGACACCATGACTGTAATGACTCTGTAGGAGTGTTTGGAGCCCCGTGAGTCATTGGTCACCTCCAGAATCAGCTGTGGCAGCTTCCTCCTCCTCCTTCTCCACAAAAACACCTCACAGCATCCAAGCCTGCGACTTGGCACCTGACTGCGGACAAGCTGATCTGTTTCCAGGAGAAGAAAAACGAAAAAATAAAATAAAAACTTTTTTTTCCACGTTAGAGCGCATCTTACTGTTTTGACAGACTGTTAGGTGGTTTTGAATACAATGACCATTGGTGACGATCGGTATGGATGATCGATAACTGCTGAGAGGAACTCGTGCTTGTCATTAATTATTTATAGATTCCTGTAAAGCGGTGGGGATGCAGGAGAGACGCCGCAGCGACGAGGATCGCTCGCTCTGAACCGGAGGAGTCGCCGGCAGATGATGCCTGAATGTGAGAGTGTTTCCAGAGGAGACGGGGGAGAGGATGAAGGAGGATGAGGAAGGGGGGAGAGGGATCGAGAGCGGCACAGGTGGAATATAATGAAGTTGAGTGGGAAAGGACTGTGCACCGTCTTCTCCAGCACGCTTCTTTTCGTGTGCGCCCTGAGCGAAGTTGTGGTAGGATTAAGATGCGTCTCGCTGGGATCCACGGTGAAGGCGCAGTTCCACCTCGGCGCCGCGGCTGGAGCTTTCTACTCCGGGATACTTGTGGGATTTGGCCAGGTCCTCCTGGGATCCGCGCTGCTCTGTTGCACGGAGAAACCCGGCTGCAGGAATTTCTTTCTCCTCGGTGTTGTGGTCTTCCTGTTGGGAGTCCTTACTGCCTTCTCCGGCGCAGTCGTGGACGGAGACACGGCTTCTCTGGTCGAGAGGAAATTTTCCCACTACTGCTTCCACTCTATGTTTTTCAACCCTGCCTGCGAGCAGCTGAGGGATTATCAGCGGAGTCTTGTCATCTCAACTGTTCTCAGCACTTTGGAGTGCCTCCTCGGGCTCATCAACCTGCTCATCATAAAACGGTACAAAGCGGCGCAGTTTTCTAGGAGCAGACAGTGTCAGAGGCAGGGCGCCGGGGCGATCATCCTCACCGAGGAGCAATCCTGCTCGTCGGTGGGTTTTCAGCCGGTGTCCTACATCAACCTGGGTGTTTTTACTGTGTTTGACGAGACAGGCGCCGAAGTGCGCTGCGGGGGACACCCCTCGATCGAGCTGCCGGGATACTCATCCTCGGACCCGGACCTCAATCACAGTTTCCCTTTCTCTTACCCGATCCCCAGTGAACTACCGCCCGCCTACGAAGACATTTTCCCCATCCAGGCATGCAACACATAGCCGCTGTGGGAGCAGCACTGGTGGCGCTCCTTTCTGCTGTGACAATCAGTGACTCCATGCTTAATAACTCCCATTCCTCCGACACCCCAACCCCCCGAAAAAAGTAGTGGATTTTCATTCACCTGACTCATCCAATTCTCTTGCATCTGTCTGATAACACATATTGTGCATCACCAGCCAGACTTGAGGTAGATAAACAGATGTGAGTGGCAGCCAGCAGGCCAAACAGTGCAGGCAGACCCAGGCCCATAAACTCAACAGCTTGCTGACTTTGTGTTCTGAATGTTGGCTGTTAACGTTTCTACTTGTGAATAAAATGTGCATAACCTTATCTGAAGTGGTGAAGCTGCTGCCAGTGTGGGAATCTCTGTTACTCAAGCCTAAACCTCCACTCTAAAAGTCCAGTAAATGTCTTCTCAAATGTAATTTAGTTTATGCAATTATTTCATATTTTTTATTGTAATTAAAAAGCTAAGACATTTTTTAAAAACAATACATTATGCCATCTAACCCCTGAGTACATCCTTATTGTACAAGAGCTGTTTTCATAGGCTGGTTGGTAATGGATAATATGAGTTTAATGGGAAACATTTGGGTCTAAATTCATCATCTCTAAGATTTAGTTTTGTTGAATCTGCATACTTGATCACAAAGATAATGGTCCGAGGCATTTTGTGGGATTCTTAAAGTGCCCTTCTTCAAGAGCTGAGATAATTTCTTGAGTTCTTAATTCAATTTCTTTGACATGCTTTGATTAAAATACCACATACATACTCTACCGCAGCTCTCCTCTCATCCCTGCCTTTTTCAACTATGTTAGCTGTAGAGACAGGGGAAGATGCAGGGAAAGGAGAAACACAAAGTTAGAGACAATAATATGTTAAATGCAGCCACGGAGCTTAAAGTGCATCACGGCAGGTCACCCAGCTGTCTAAAGCCACAGCACCACAGCTAAACAAATGGCTCAGGTTCGTCTGAGGACAAAAGCTGTGGAACACCACGACTGACTTTGGGGTGTGAGGAAGACTCATTTCATGGTAACAAAGTCAAATCGATTCATATAAGCAGGTAATGCAGTTATTTTACCTGTACATGTTCCAGCCTCTGTAGCAGAATGCAATTGTGTTTGGATGCAACTGGCAGCTGTGCCTCAGAGAGCAGTCGCCTGCCAACTTGAAAGTCAGGGGTTTGGTTCCTGGGCTTGTAGTGCATGGGTCAGAGTGTCCTTGGATTAGACACCGAACTAGTCCCGCAGAAGCCCACGCTGCATCGTTGTGTTCATCAGTGTGCAATTGTGTCAGAAGAAGACATATGTGTAGACCTTCATAACAATGTTTGAATGTGAGTCTGTATGGATGAATGGAGCTTGTAGTACAAGTTGCCTTGAGTGGTCAACAAGACAAGGAAACTGCAATTTAATAAGATTATTTACTATTTGATCGTATTAAATGTAGGACTGAAATCTCACACAGGAAACACGGGTGCAAGCCCGTGCACTTAAGCTATGGGGAAATCAACAGAAACGTTTGCCTCTGCTGTTCTTCTATATGATCTATATCCTGATATAAAAAACTCTTTAAATAATTTATATGCAAATGCATATTGTATGCAAATGTTCACAACAACAGATTTTTTTTTATTTTATAAAACAAAGGTGAGATTGGATTTGTGGATTATCAATTAAGACTCCTCAATAAAGAGGATTTTTTTTTTCTAAGTAAAAATGTAATTACAGCAACTTTAAAAACCTAAGGCACATAGCGTATCAACAAAGATAATTCAGTTCAGTTTCACTTCATTTTGTTCTATTCAGTTCAGTTGTATATCTCCAATTTGCAAAGAAATCTCAAGTTGCGTTCAGTCCAATCATAATCCAGTTTTAGTGTATGGCACATTCATCTAATTCGTTATTATTCATTTATAATGCAGCTGATTTCATTTCAGTCTAACTCTTTGCTGTCATAGCTGTTGAAGGGCCCATTAATGAAAAGCCGTCTGTGCTGAATCCCTTTAATAAAGGGAAAACCTCTTTGAACAGGTTGGGATTGGGTCTCCCATGCGGATGGTTAAGATGAAGCTCATATCGTTGTCAGCTCAGAGAGCGCGACAGGACAGAACATTTTAAGATACCATTCTGACTCCACGGATGTTTTCAAAGCTGCTCTTCTTAAAAGTTTCGTAGATGAATTTAACTGGCTGTGTCGATAAAACACTGCATCTGATCTAGGCATGTTGAAGTAATGCAACAGCCTGTAGTGGGTAATAGGCCATCCAAGTATCACTGCATAATTTGTTTTTTTTTTGTTTTTTTTAACAGAGATGATTTCTCTTGCTGGTTCTGATCAAATGCCGACCATCTTACCTGCGAATTGAGGCTCATGTGGAGCTAAGATCTGCTGCAGTTCCTCAACTGGCCACTAGAGGCTGACTGCAAAAGCAAGTCCATCTCCATCGACTCCCTTGTTAAAATGTCCAACTTTAGAGCAGAGATAAACATTTTTACAGCCTGGTTTAAAAAAATACATTTTGGTTTCAATAACTTGATTTCATAGCAATGACGACTCTGAGGGGAGTGAATTTTTTTGTACCAAAGCTAACTATGATTGACATATGGTGCAACGTTAGGTATGAAGAAAAATGGGCTTCAAAACCGGTTATTCAGAAACAAGTGGGTCACATGATCTAATGCTACTGTTTTATACAGTCTATGGTTCTAAGGCAAAATAAACAAATAAAATAAAGCTTGCCCATGAAGAAAGCTGTTTTATAAAAAAACAAAAAACAAAAACAAAACACTGGTAGAGAATTATTAACAAAATGATTTTTCAAGTTAAGCATCTACACGGTTGCCTGTTAAGTTGGAGTAAAATATTTCTTACCTTTTCTCATGAAAAGATTAAAATGAAAAGAGAAAAAAAAAGAGGAATGTTGATGAAAACAAAATTATTCCAGCTGTGTGGGTTACCGCGTTTATAGCTGCTGATGAGAATTTACTGGCAATCCTACAACAAAACAAGCAAGAACAAAAGAATTTGAGCTGCCTACTTCCAAAGTAAAATAAACCTAGTATGATTAGAAATTATATCTGGAGATAAGGAGGTTGACTAATTCCAACTGGAGGTGGGTTTTCACTATTTTGTACTGAGTTTAGACTCCAAAATATTTGCTTTGGAGCATAGAAAAAGTGTTTTCTCCCCATATGTCTCCTTGGATGAACTAACGATAGTATCGCACAGTTTCCAATTTAAATTCAAACTGTGGAGAGCTGCTTTCCATATTGCACCATAGGATTTGATTGATTTGAGTGATTATCTGCATCACACACAAATAACCACATCAGCTCTCAGCTTGTGTCCTCCCAGACTATACATGAAAACCTTTTCAGCCTCATTATCGCTAATTTCACTTAACTGCCGGAACAAAGACAAGGGACAAATAATGATTTACCTGTCATGATTATGAACAGAGCTCTGTGGTGAATGATGGTGAAACAGTCGCTTTTTCTTCAGACAAAGCCACTGAAATGAGCATTTGTGACAGAAGGCTTTTCTCTGGGCATATTGATGACCGCTTTGTGATAAATAAGCTTTAAAAAGTAGGCTACTTCACCAGCTCAGCGTAGTAACTGCCATCTTCTCGTTCTCAAAACTGCGTTGAGACGCCGTTGGCTCTCTTGTTCTGCTCAGGCTGGACTTCAGTAGGGAAAAGAAATCATTCATTATCTTGACTTCATACAGTTCTTGCTTTAAAAAAGAAAAAATTGGCTCTAACCCAAGATTAACTCTGCAACAAACCAGAGAAGAAAAATGCTCTTTGGACAGCTGGTGTCCTGAAAGTTTCACAGGGAGTTGTGTTAAAACGAAAATCCATATGAAGCTGAAAGTATGAGCTTTTCAAAGGACCTTTTCAAAATGTTATATCAACGCTGAGTGAGTTATTTCACCCTGTTATGTTTTAGGCATCTGTCTTTAATAAATGATAAATCGAACATAGTTTTTATACAGTTTCTACTTTCTGTTAGGCAATTAGAGCTGAAATTGGAATAAAATATCATCAAAGAGGAAGTTGGTGCGATGAAAGAGCTTCTGTGATTCACTCTTTTAATGCACGAGGCCTCTGACTAAAGACAAATGTTCTGACATTCAGCCACCAAATTCAAAAGGCATGATTTGGTTTTACTAAAATATATCTGAACAAGATCTTAGGAAGGCTAAACATGGCCTAAATCAACAAAGAGGTCTCTGTATGAAACAGCACTCTGAGGCTACTATGGCCTGTCTGTAACTCAGCGCATCTTCAGAACAAGTAGTTTTTATTGCCTTTGTTTCATCAAGACCAGTCCAAAGTCCCATGTTTTGTCACTACAACCCTGTGGACACAACACCCAATTATTGCTGATAAAACATTATTTGTCTTTTTTCCCTGCAGAAAATTCAAAATGATATGGTAAGAAGCTTCTAACGGACGTCACAGCAAATCAGGAAGCTCGAGCTGCAGAAGGAACAATTGTTGTTAATCTAGGATCATAGGAGTCATCTGCATCTTGTTGACAGTGATTTAGTTATTTACTGTACTTTACTTGTAGACTTTTTTCTTCTTTATAGTGCGTTAAACTAAAAGCATTTTTCATACAAAATGTTTCTTGGTGCTTATAAGGTGTCATCCAGCGTTATAAACTAAACCTGAGAGTCATGCTCACATACTGAATATTAGACACAACTGGACCATCGCTGGCACACTTGATCGCTTTGCATCAACTTTACACGAAGTTAAATTTGGAGTAGTTAAACATTTCTAGCTGACTGTTAAACTAGGTTCATGCAGAGCACCGTTAGGTAACCGTATGTGTGGCTGCTGTGATTCTCATTCAGAAATGAGGGCCCGAGGTTATGTTTTATGTGCTGCTGTGCACTAACAGCGTAACACTAGCTGTACATTTTTTTAAGGAAAAGAAATGCCTTGTTTACTCAAACAGTCTTCATCTATCTTTGATTTCCCAGCGAAGCATAACAAGCACTAACAGGATGGGCCACAACGGTGCAGAGCCAACCACAGCCGAGCTTCGTCTGAGTCATTTTTGCCCAGAACGTTTCGCACCATTGCTGTGTTTAAATATCAGCTCCGTCAGACACAATTACAAAATGACAAAGTGCAGTCACCTTTACTAGAAGCAGAGTAACGACGAAGAGCCGGAGCAGCGTAGAATCAGCTGTCTGTCACGTTAAATGAATCGCATGCGTCTCTGAGCTTGTTAAAGAAATGTCACCTGCCTATTCACTGTAAAGGCAATCTGAAGATAACAGCATAAATCTGATTTTTCATTATCCGGGGGACTAGGCTGAGCCCGGATGCTCTTTATACACAAAGCCATTCACGCTGAGAGGCTGATGCGGCCGGTGTCGTCTGCTGGTGGCCACTGAGCTGCTTCGTAACAGGAGACAGGACTTATAGGATTTTATTAGGGACAACTTTTTTTACTTGACCTGGAGACAGTTCTGTTCACATACCAGATGCTTTTTTTTAACTAAATTCTTTTAGCACAAATAACAAATAAGAGGGAACAAACGTGTAAAATGAAAATCGTAAGTTTATTTTTCATGTTTTCTGCTTCCTTTAATCATTACAGAAATGCCATTAACAGTGTGTATATGCAAGTGAGCGACTCTAATATTGTTCATATATTAACTGTCATTGACGATAGCCCATAAGATTCTTTCTTGAAGATGAAAAATATGCTGCTTGAGATGTATAACGATGATTAATAGCACTTTTTAATTGTAATGTGGGACAGTCCATTATCATTAGACGTGTGTTGTCTGAGGTCTGGAGGGGTATTTGTCCCCAGTGGCATTTCCTTTGTTGGACAGAGACACTGCATTAGTGTAATGACAGCCGCCGGCTCTGGTCGCACAAAGAAAAGCGCTGACTTGCAGCTCAACTTTACTCACTTTGTTACACTGCAGATATCTGGGTGAATGATGTGCGTGGACGGCAGCGGGCAGACGTGAGTCTGTGCTCAGGCCCCGAGGCCAGAAAGTGATATCAAATATGACTCTCGCGCCACCTGTGACTTAGTTAGATGGATCATTGAAGTGTGTCACGACTACTTAAATGCCATAGTACTTGAGTAGGTGGTCGGTAACAAAGAAAGATAAAAGGAAAAAGTTGGAGTTGACATACCCCCACCCCCCACCCCCCACCGATGCCCACATTTTCATACTTAGAAATTTATGTCAAGGACAAAACTACAAGCCATACTTGTGGAAGAAAAAAAATCAATAACCTCTTAAAAGTCTTTCATTACAAACGTACCCATTTGTTGTGCGCTGCTGCCAGGGAAAGTTATCACTGGAAAAACTCCAATGACTTTTAAAAATGACACTGAGCCTTTTCTGACAAGAGCTGTTTCTAATTATCTTACCTAGAGCACACCTCGTCTTTATGAGCCTTCATTTTCAAAATTCGGTTACTTCTCAATACAAAGACGGTGAAATCATTGCAAAAGCACCAAGCAGCTGTTCTCATGGATGCGTGGTTCCCTCAGCTGGGCTAATTCAAATCCTACTTCACTTTACTTAACATACTGACACTGTATGTTAACGACATTGTCAATGTCAAACATGCTGAGCAGAGTTGAAGCTGCCGATGTGCTCTCAGAGTATCATTGTGACATAAAAAAAACAACAACTTAACATGCCATTTTATAGGCCAGGCCCTGGAGGGTTGCAGGCCCTGCTCCAACACACCGTCATCAAATCAGTGGGTCACCATCAGCTGGTCTTGAAGGACTGCACATGTCTGTTATCGGCACATTCATCCCAATCAGGTGTGTTGGAGCAGGGAACGTCTAAAACGTGGAGCGGCAGCGGCCCTGGGAGTTCAGGGACGCTTTAAACGTGACAAAATCACTCAGAAGAAAAAAATTCAAAACGACTCATCCTGAGAGAGAAATAGCACATTCACACTTTTGATGCAGAAGTTTTTACATTTTGACCAGATTTTAACATAAAAATACAAATTAAGAGGAATGACAAGCTTATAAGTATTATATAACAAGTTTTGTTGCTAGACTTTATTTTACTAAGGTAATATTTATACATTTGTTGAACAAATAGTCGACAGAATATTCACAGATAGAAAGTTTCCTTTACCTTATCAAATTCAAACTCAACCACTCGATCAGAACAATAACAGCCTCAGACGTTGACTTTTCCACCCCACAGGTAAATCAGCATGGTTTTAGTTTTCTTTCTTTTGTCTTTATCCACACGAACTTGAACTATTAGATGTGTGTTGTTTCATTTGGGTTTATTTTAAACATCACACATCTCTAAACGCTTCAGTCTTTCTGTAAGTGACCCTTTGCTAATTAATCCAGGCTGTTTAATGCTTTAAGCCCTCGAGTGGTTCCTGCTTCGTCACTCTTTCTCTGATGATGGTTGTAATGAGCTGTCATCGCTTTTGATACCTGTAACAACTCTTGCTACATTTCCCGAACTGTTATTCAGATTTTACTCACTTATTTGGGCCAATCTTTAGTCTTTTTGAGACTACGAGTAGTGTGTGTGTGTGTGTGTGTGTGTGTGGGTTGTTGGCTGTTGTAAACCAGTCATGGGTCATCTTTTAATCCCCTGCATAAAGAGCAGGTAGGAAATAAAACCAACCTGTTTGAACACAGTCAGTTAAAAGAGATTCTTTGTTTTGTATCAAATAGCTTTTCAGAAAAAGGTCTACAGTATCGCAAAACTCTTGTTTCCCATTTCCCACCAGCACATTTTATCTACCTGGCTGCTATTAAGGTGCAACAGTAAAGGTACAACATCTGCCAGCACCAGAGCAGCCCGGGTTTTGCAGGAGTTCGTCTTAGACTGCTATTAAACTGACACGTGTGGGCCACGGAGGCTCTGCGGTTTCATGGTTGTAGTGCGTGAGCTGCATGCGTGCACATCAAATACAAAATCTGACTGATGTCATGAGACAAGCTGTAAATAAAGCAAAGTGACACGTCCTGGTCTGCACAAAGTCAGGGCTGCTGTTGACACATCTGGCCGGGTTCGAAACTGAAAAAAACTTGTTTTTTTTTTTTATTTCACTCTCATGTGTATCTGTATAAACTATAACAAAGGAAAGAATCATAGCATCAAAAATGTTAATAGAACATTTATATCACAGATAAAAAGGAATTATTCAGTATTTTACAATATTTTCAAATACACTCAAGGCTGTAGTCCCATAAAAAATTAAACACCATTTCTTGAAAACCCTTTTAGAGACCGACTATATTATCAAAACACACACGTGGGACATGTACAAATGTTTCTGTTAGTCTTGTCCTCTTTACTTCGTTTTATTTTTACATGCAGGTTTGATTTGAAGGAAACATTAATGAAGAACACATTATCTATGTGTGAAAAGTATAAAAAAAAGTTTAACAGATTAATATTACATGGACTCTTGATCCCACTAATAGCTAGAAAAGATAAAAGAAAGCGGGCTAATTTAATTTTATTATTTCATGTAAAACAAAGGAACTGCTACATCATGGTGTTCATTAACTCTGCTTTTACATTAAAACCAAATGAGTACCTCAACACTCAGGATGTTGCTGGGCTGTCTTGGCTGACACGTCTTTTTAACATTGCATGGAGGTCGGGGACAGTGCCGCTGGAGTGGCAAACCAGAGTGGTGGTTTTTAAAAAGGGGGAGCGGAGAGTGTGTTCCAACTATAGGGGGATCGTACTTCTCAGCCTCCCTTGGAAAGTCTAAGCCAGGGTACTGAAGAGGAGAATCTTACTACCTGCCGATAGTCAAACCTCGATTCAGGAGGAAGAATGCAGTTTTCGTCCTGGTCGTGGAACACTGGACCAGCTCTACACCCTCCGCAGGGTGCTGGAGGGTTTAAGGGAGTATGACCAATGGGTCCACAGGTGCTCTGTGGACTGGAGAAGGCATTTGACCTTGTGGTATTCTGTGGGGGGTGCTCCCTTCTCTCTGCTTTTTGCAGATGATGTTGTCTTGTTATCTTCTTTGGGCAAAGACCATCCGCATGTGCTGAGATGGTTTGCAACCCAGTGTGAAGCGGCTGGGATAAAAATCAGTGCCTCCAAATCTGAGGGCATGGTTCTTGACCAGAAAAGGGTGGAGGAGTGTAAGTATCTCGGGTTCACGAGTGAGGGAAAGATGGAGTGTGGGATTGTCCGCGGTTTTGCTGGTCGGTGTACTGGACAGTCGTGGTGAAGAAGGAGCTGAGTCGCAAGCAAAAGCTCTCAATTTACCGGTCAATCTACACTCCCACCCTCACCTATGGTCATGAACTTTGGGTAATGACCGAAAGGACAAGATCACGAATACAAGCAGCTGAAAATAGTTTCCTCTGCAGGGTGGCTGGGCGCTCCCTTAGAGATCGGGTGAGAAGGTCAGTCATTCAGGAGGAGCTCGGGGTAGAGCCGCTGCTCCTTCACATCAAGAGAAGTCAGCTGAGGTGGTTTGGGGATCTCTAGCAGATGCTCCCTGGACGCCTCCCTATAAAGGCGGATAAGCGGATGAAGATGGATGGATGAATGAACTTTTCAGCTTCAGTTTTAATAACTCCATGTTCCTGTTGAGGATGTCACGTCAGTGTTGGATCAAACAAACAAATTAAGGTCCAACATTGTCTTCAAGTGCTGATTATACACTTGAGATAGAAATTAAATGTCAAACTGAGATTAGAACCTCAAAAGCATCTCTGTTGTACTGAAGATGAACGTGTTTGGTTTTTTTTATATACATACAAGTCAGACAAATGCTAAATGGTACTATAATGAAACCTACTGCATCATCTTCTAATTTAAAATTCTGAGGACGGACATTGATTTTTACTGGAGGAAAAAGCCTCTGCTTCTCCCGTCTGGAAGACCTCGTTGTAATGACTCAGCTTCATTATCCTCCACCTGCAGCTCACATGGCACACTGTTTACTTAAGACTTTACAAACACTCCTCCCGATGGTTGGTACTTCACTATCTTAACTGGTGACCAGCTCTTACCGGTGGTGCGTTTAATAATATATCTTACTCCTGGCTGACTTCCAACTGGCAATTACTTGGCCAATAGAAACTGGAAGCTGGAACTTCTTCAAGAGTTGGTGTAAAGTCTCTACGAAACAAATCTATAAAGTCACTGTATGTAATCAATGTCAACATGTATGTATTTCTCATGTGTACTTTGACTTGTAGACATACTCAGACCTGCAGAAGTCTGATCGGACACAGAGTCTTGATGGGGAGTTCAGTGTTGACGAAGAGTTTACAAGTGGTTTACAAGAAGAGAAACTGTGGCCATGACCGGTGAAGGGGGACGTTTTAGTTTCTCCATCCGTGAGGTAAGTTGTGCATAAATCCTGCTCCTGCAGCAGCTGCATTTCCACAAAGAGCCGACTCCAAACTTGCAATAACCGCTTGGATTGCTGCCATCTGACACTTAGCTGACAACTCCTGCAGCATCAAAAGAGGTGAGCGGTGATGATAAAGTAAGGTCGTTGTCACAGGAAAAGCTCCAACTTAAAAGGAGCAACTTTGGTTTATTTCTCCAGCTGCTCCATTTCTGCAATGAGTTCTGCATTTTCTGCCAGACAGCTGGGAAAAAAACCCAGCCTTGCCTCGTATGAAAGACCGACGTGCAGAACCTACGAGTAAACATCTTTCAGATCGTGTATTCAAACAGGATGTGCCCTAAAAAACTGTAGAGTGTTTACTGATGTATGAGAAGTTGTTGTATTTCTTTTCGCAGGGCAGAGACACAGGCGTTTGATAATTTTAACATGAGCATTGTTTTTTGCTTCACTGACTTAACAACGCTGTTATACTCTATAACAGGGTAGTGTACTGTAATATACTATAACGATTAGATAATCTACATAGAATGAGTTCAAATGGTTTCAAAGAATCCATTTAAAAAAAAAACCTGCATGTTGCATTTAGACACGTTTATGAGAACTGTTAACCAAAGAAAAAAATGGTTTTAGGATTAAAAATAAATATAGAGATGAAAAATGCCTAACAGAGTGCTTAACACTCCTTTCAGAAACATAACTGACGTGAGAAACAGCAACATCTGGTCAGTGCAGAAGTGAGGAGCTGGAGCTCGATCAAACGCTCGGGGAGCATCGCCCCGACGTGACTGGAGGTCTCAGAGGTGCTACCGCCTCATGGATACACCCTGCTATATTTAAGAGCTGCTGGTATTCTTCATAGCGTCTAAATCAGGACTCTTCTGTGAAGTCGGGAGGAACGACTGTCCTGATGTGAACTTGAGCCCAAACAGGAAGTTTGATACGCTCTCTAATTGAGAGCTGCACCTGCTCCTACAATAATTGGGTCCATAAGAGACCGACAGTATATCTCCTATGAAGCATGTTCCTTATAGCCATTTTAGTTTGCTGAGAGAAAAGAAAAGAAAAGAAAAATCACACATATTCAACTGCTTTTACTTATCAACTGACCACTCAAGCCTGATGCCAGTCAGCGGTGCCAAACATCTGCAGCAAGAACAAACAAAGTGGGACGGCTGAGAAAGGGAAGCGTGCAGGTAGATCCACAAAGACATCAAAGCAGAAAACTTAAAGCAATTAGTCTTGAGAAAAGAAAGTGCACAGCGAAAACGAACCAAAGGTAGTGGAAGAAAACTGCTGTGCTGCCTGAAGAGAACCACTCCAGGTTAATCAATAAAAAACACTTAAGCTATAAAGACGGAGCTGTGGAGCAATGGAAAAAGGTCATGTGGTCTGATGAGTCCAGATTTACTCTGTTCCAGAGAGATGGAGACTTCCAGGTATGAGGAGTGGTGGATGAAAGTGACGCACCCACCGGTGCCCACTGACGTTGTTGGTCTGGGTTGGTCAGGTCTACGATCAGTAGTGTTATATGCATAAAACAAAAAGAAAAAAAAGAGGTCATACTGGTGGACTGGGGTTCAATCTTTGCTGTGTAGTGGAGAGGATTTTACACACTCGTCATTAAAACAAAACCTTGGAAGTAAATTATTTTCAGCTCTGAGCAGACCTCAAACAAAGCCGTTCCATTAGAAACTAAAGACAGGAGCTTTGTGTGCTTCACTTTTCTGGACAATAGCGCAGTGTCGGCGCATCACAACTTGAGAGGTTTTAAGAGACTCCTACTCAAAGGCACGCAAAGCGTGGAATGTGTGGCTCCTTTAATGGCGGCATTGAAGTCCAGCTCCTGAAGGCATAAAATTATTATTTAGTAGGTGGATGGCAGAGAGAAGGATGATTACTAAATTGTCATCCTCCTACTAGTATGCTTCATGTAAAGACACATTAGGTGCACTTTCCCAGATGGTTTCTTGTCCAGTTTACTAAGCGTGTAAGAAAATGTGAGAGCAGAAACTAGAGGAAAGTGCATCACGTCTGCTGCCGTTTCAGAGCAGGCCGAGGCTGCAGACCGAGGCTGCAGACCGAGGCTGCAGACCGAGGCTGTAGGCCGAGGCTGCAGACCGAGGCTGCAGACCGAGGCTGCAGGCCGAGGCTGCAGACCGAGGCTGCAGGCCGAGGCTGCAGACCGAGGCTGCAGACCGAGGCTGCAGACCGAGGCTGCAGGCCGAGGCTGCAGACCGAGGCTGCAGGCCGACGGCCTCCACCTCTACCCTGGGACTGACGAGCGCTCTTATAAGCAATTAATCCACACAAATGATGCTGTACAGTATTATTTATTTAACTGGAAAAGAAGAGCATACATACAAGTGATTTTCTGTTTCTTCTCTCTCATTTCACATTTGTTGCAGAGCTTAAAAAAACAACAGTTTAAAACGCACGGAAAGTAAAGCTGAAAACCAAATCAATCAAATTCATCAAAGATCAGAGACTGAAAGAGCAGCAGAAACATCCTCCATCCTGCAGTAACCATAAACTACATAAACACATCTGAACTGTAATGCTTTCCATAAATGATTACATGAAGACGGAACAAATACAGGAGAAGAGGTAAAACAAAACAAACAGGAAAACCAACAACCAGAGACTCATGCTGACACAGAAATACAAGGTAGCTCAACAAAGACGGACTCAGGAGAAACTAAAACTGCCTATCGAATGCTGATGTGACGTATAACACAATAAAAAACTTTCAACCACAGGAACCAAACAATTATTCGGAAGTATTTTACTGAATATTTGGATTTAGAGGAGCGATTTCACACACAATGTTTAGTCCCATCAGATCCGTCAGCCTTGAGGCTGCTTGTTGCACCAATGTAGACGTGTCTTAGAGACGACCCGCAAGGTTTAAGAAATGACAAGAAAAAAAAAAAAATCACCGTCTCTGACAAGCCAGCATCAAGCATCATCGTTTCTCTGCGAGTGGAAGACTTCTGGGACTGGACGTTCATCGTTTTTCTCACCCCCGTGCTCTGGAGTGATGATCAGCGTCTTGATTTAAACCCTTCACTTCGATCTCACTAAAAGGTCTTACACTTTCTGACCTGATACGCTCATCCGTGACTTTCAAACAACGGTGCTTTTTTTGACACTATGTTTAAAACAATTTCTACTTAGTGCATGGCGCCTAATAAGATGCAGATGGATTTTATTCTCGCAAGCATAGTTTATCTTCAGAACTGTAGGACGCCACTACAACGCCCCTAGCAACAATCGTTTGTATCTGACAGAACAGACATTGATCTTCATCTATGAAAATGTATTGCTGGTCATTCCAGGTTATTCTGGATCTCCGGGGAAAACAACGAGAGAAACTGCCCACACAAACTGTCTATCATCTGCCAGGTTACCAGCTCAGTTTGTAAAGACAACGTAGAAACCCCTTGGTCAAGCGTGGGGAAGCGAGGCATCCTGAGCACTAACAGACTAATCCTCACGAGACATGCACATTATTATCTGGCTCATAAACTATTTACATTAGACTTTGAAGTGTGAGCGAGATTCCCTGTTCAGCTAAAGACAGGTAAAGGCACTTGTTAACAGTGTTCTGTCTGTTTAGAAAAAGGATCAGCTTAACTTTGAGTCAAAGCTAAACATGCTGTTTCTAATGGAAAGCAGCTGACCTGCAGGAATATATATGCAGCGTGCGTCCGCCACTGACCCTCACTGCTGAAATGCAAATCCTTCTGTTTGTCTGACTTCCCGATGATGCTCGGGACATTTAAATTCCACCTGCTGTTTGATGCAGTCGGCAGTGAGCTCCGTGTCAAGGTGAGGCGCAGCAGCACATACGACAGCTGCAAAACAAAGGAAGGAGCTCCACTTGCATCAGACAAAATATATTTAAAAACACAGACCGAACATCTCCTCCCCAGTGTGGCACCCGTTTCCTCACTGCCTTTGGCAGCCCAGTGGATGTAAGAGATCTTGGCCTCGGGCAAGATGCCGTTTCAAGGCAGACAGCTCATCAAAGTGAGTGACAAATGCTGAGGTGGGAACTTGCAATTCATCTTCCTGCCTAGAGGTGAAATGCTGCACATGGTGGATTTAAAGCTAAATCTTTCAGCTTGTTCTTATATTCTTTTTTAGACAATTTTCAAATGCCGATGATGTCAGAGCTGGCAGGTTATAATCAACCGAGTGCTTTGAAGCCGTCGCTGCCGTTTCTTGACACCGTTGATGCCCAGATGTCGTGAAAATAACTGCTGAAATCAAGTCCTACTTTTTACTCTGTCTTGTTCCTGCACATGCCGGCAGCGGGAGGAATTGTCGTTACACAACGACATGAACTTAACGTGATGACGCGCAGAGAGAAGCAGCGCGTTGCCGTTTTGGATCTATGCTCTCACTGCTTTGGATCAGCGTTGCCCGACTGCCCACTTTTACTTTGACGGTATCCTCTGCGATATTGAAGCAACACACTGAGTGCAGGTCAAAGAAGTTTGTGTCTGCACTGCACTGTCAGACTAAGGAAATTATTATTATGACAAGTGCATGCAATTTTGAGATAAATCAACGATAAATGACTGCACTTCCTATCCTTCCTCTGCAGCTTTAAATAGAAAACTCACATGGCAGTGCGTTAACTGCGGCAAGTGCCTCCTACAGTGTCTATCTTAGACTGATTTTGTGACCAGGACTAAATCTTTTGAAATATGCCTGGAGTTTCATATAGTTATATATTTAATGCAGCTTTGTGTCAACATCTCTAAAATGTAAACAGCATCTGGAGGGTGCAACACTTGTGAGGCTGAAAATGGGAGGGGAAAAAAGAAAATGACCTCATGATACGTTGATTCATGTTGGAAATATTCTTAAGAGAGCCGGGGTGTCACGAAACCTCCCACTCTGCACCCCCACGTTACTCCCACACAGGTATTTTCACTCATGCAGCCTGATTAGAGCCGTTTCTAAAAAACTCTGTGTGGGCAAGCAGATCGAGTATTGTCTGACATCTCTTCACACTTGAGTTTGTTTTATTGTACCTTAATAAATGTACGACTCCGTATCGCTTTTCGCCAGCAGACCCTTTGATCTGCAACAGCAGGAAACAGGGGCACAAATGTTACTATTCACCTTCCCGCCGTGTTAAAAAGACATATCGGGCCGGTCAACTGGTGTTTCCCAGAGCCGCTCGGCCCGACCTCAGGCTGACGACACCGAGCAAGGAGGAGTGAAAACAGCCGTGAGGGTGGAGGACCAGGCTGAATCAGCTGGACAGAACACATGAGAAGCTCTTCGACCAGACAACAAAGTGATCTGGCGCAGCTGCTTTGTTGTCCGTCTTGCAGATTATTGTACACTCATCCCTGAGATTAAAAAAAAATAAAAAATTCTCCAGAAGCAATTACATCATCCCATTTTTATTTATTCTCAATTATTTGTCTTCTTAGAAAGAACAGAATTCTCTAAAATATATATTATAGGGCACTGCCTTTTCTTTTTTTTTCTCTTCTTTTTTGCAAATGTTCTGACAGTTGTTGAAACATCCATTTACGCTGTGAAGCGGTAAAGAGGGAGCAGATTATGACGGTATCAGTGTGAAGACATGAGGGGCGGGTGTCCGACCTTCATCCTTCAGGTTACCAGTCCGTGGCTTCCTGCAACTTATTTCAGCTGTGTTTTCTCCATCGTGATGAAGAAGAGGCAGATTCCTGCAGTCAGCAATAGGTGCATGGATTCGTACAGCAGTTTGGGAGAGAAGACGCTCCATATGAAAAGATGATAGCGCAGGACGGTAACCAGAACAATGTAGGCTGCAGCTGGCACGGACCTCAGCAGGGCCAAGCAGTAGCAGCCGTGGCTGACTGCTACCGGACTCCTGCGGAGAGGAAGAGGATTCGTGAGAGGAGGAAGCTCGCACAAAACTCTGCAGGTGACTCTGGGCTGTGAGGAACAGAAAAGCATCCAGAAGGAGAAACACGGGAACGTTTAGATGGAAACCTAGAAACCACACAATGAAGCTGATTCGCTGAAGCTGCAGACTGACATTTTTACCTCTCACGCACAACCCGGGAGGAGAGTCTGAGCCAATTGTCTTGTCAAAATAAAGCAGCCCGCTGACAAATTCTGATGAAGAAGTTAATAACTTTAAAACCTGCATGACGTGAGAATGGATGGAGGCAGGAGATTAGAAAAAGATGATGTAAAGCCAGTCGCACACACAGATACACCAAGTTTTCATATCTATTTGCACTGAGACACACTGAAACCAAGTGTAAATTAGTCCTGGGATCTTGTTCATTACAACCGGCAATCTCCCAGATGAGGGGGAGGAACGTCAGGCTTTTTTTTCTAAAGCAAGGAGGCTAAAGCTAAAGGAGTAGGAGTACCCAAGTTTGGAGGTGGACAGACACATTCAGATGCACACAGATCTGTGTCCAACAACGCACCAGAACCTGACCAAAATCTGTAATCTGCTGTTGGTATGAGACGTGGAACAAAGCCTGAAATGATTCAACTGAGATGCTGTGGTTGAAGAAAGATCCCTTTAAGTGCTGGTAGAAAAGTAAAATTCCTTTTTACAGTCAGTGGTCGTGGTGTCGAGGTCTCATAACGTCAGGATGAGTCCATTTTTAGAAACATCCGTCAATAACACGAGCCGTCATTGGGTTCACTTACTGGAACAGTTTACACCACACAAACTGGTTCTGCGCTGAGACTACGGTGGCAAACGGTCAGAGAGTGAAACAAATAAACTTTTTAAGCACTTTTAAGGACTTTGGAAAAGAGGCTTGTGCTGCCACGAGGATCCCACAACACTTACACTACGCTGTGATGTGAGTCTGCAAGCACTTCCCCTAATGCATTCTTATGACCTTTCAAGGAGACTATTATATATATCATATAATACGGCACTTCATTATCAGTGTTGGTAATTCAAAAAAAAAAAAAAAACAGCCAAGAAAAAGCTACAAAAGTGACGTGCCTTCTTATCACGTTATTTCACAGAGGCTTTATCATACACTATATATGCTGCCTGACCAGAAAAGATGAAAAAAATAAATTATTAAAAAAAGTCACAATACACCTTTGGCTTAAATACAAAAAGGTTTCTTTGTGGTGTCCTTTTGATCAGGTTATCCAATGTCACTACATTTGTATCTGTCCATAATTCATAATTCATTTTTCATCGTGTTTTTGTGTTGATGATGGGAGAGTGTGAAGTCGTCTCTGGGATGTCCAAAAGATTCTGGATTCTGTTGTGGTCTATCAGAGTTTAAGAAGCGTCTCTGAAGCTCTCTGAACCTATACGAACCCTGGCACTGTCATGTTGGAATATGCCCATCTCATCAGGGAAAAATAAAAATGTATGGATGGAAAACGCTGGTCCTTTTGTATGTCCAGGTAGCCAGCTGTGCTCACTGCTGTGCTCACTGCTGGTTTGCATGGCAGGCACTAAGCATCAGTCCTCATTACTCTAAAAGAGGATAAATCTGACTAATCAGACCTCATGACCTGATTGCATTGCTCCAGCGTCCAGTCTTTGTACTCTTAAGTAATTTAAAGATTAGTCTCTGATTACTTTCACACATAAAAGCTTTTCTAACACAGCTGTGTAGTTTGATGTCTCTTTGCAGTGTGTGAATGCAAATGTTCCTAATTTCACCTTTAAATATCGCAGAGTTCTACCGTTGATTTTATATAAATGGATTTAAACTGTTAAATGCATTTCTGACCACGATCAATTCAAGATTGTGTTGATCTGGCCTAGGTTTAACGATAACCCTCCCCAATGATTCACAGTAACGGAGTGGGAGTGGCTTTATGCTTTATGCTTTATGCGGTGGATCATACAGGAGCGTCCAGGGGACATTGTTCAATGTGGCTGAAGATCTGCTAATAACAAACTTGATCAAGTTAATGCAACATTGAGTCAAACAGTCTTTCACTGGCGTTTCTACTCCACCGCATACCGTTTTAGATGTCTACTGTCGCTCTGCCTACGTCACGGTCTGCTGGTACTAGGATGAACATTAAGCTTACTTTGGAAGTCAGGTAAATATTTCTTTTGCTGCTTGTATTTATGTCAGAACATCATAATTAGTGGATTAAAAAAAAAAAAAATCAAAAAGTCAGAATAAATAATAATCACTTTGATAGTTTCATGGAAATCCTGCAGAGCAGCTATTGATCAAAGCTCAAAGCTTTCCAGGACTGTCTGCTGATGCTGCAAAGTAACCTCAAATGAGCAAAAGGACCATTTTAGCTTCATTAGTCACAATCTCTGAGTACATGTTACAGATGGAGTTTCTGTGGAGAGCTCCAGGGTATGAGTAATAAGGGATGACAAAGAAAGACTTTTATTTATTTGTCCTGCATTGTAATAGAGCTTGCGATGACATAGGCTGAATTTAATGTGACATCTGCTGGGAGGGCGAGTCAAACCGCAGGAGTGGCCTCCAGAGGCAGTGGTGTTCGTTTTAGCCACATGTACAGTATCTAACTGACCAAGCACCACTGTCGCTTCCCATTATCTGTACGTTTTTGGGCAGATCAATAAAGCTTCATTCTAAATTTAATCTACTGCCCATTTTCATTGTTGAACTTTAGCTTTAACTTTGAGAATGAACTTTTTTCAGACAGTTTCATCACTGCACCGACTGGCCACAACGGTAATGAACTGTGTTCTCTATTTCTGAGCCCATTAATGTTCCTGAGCTCATAAAATCATTTCCAATTAAAAATTGTGCCTCCTCTTAATATTGTGCAGCCAAAAAACTTAAAAAAAAATAAAATAAATTCATTCAACTTCTAAATATCTATTTTGCACTATATTCAATTAGCTACAGGGTTTCAATCAACTTACGGTTGTTTTCAGGGCATCAAACTCCTCCCGGGTTCTCTTTTTTTTTTTTCAAAGGGGCTTTTAAGCACATTTTGGACCCACAAATGTTCTGCAAGGGTCCCTCCCCCCTTTTTATCCAGGTCCTGCTCAAAGTTTCTTCCCTCTTAAATGGGAGTTTTTCCTGCTACTGTTTTATTTAAGGATTTTCTTCCACTAGGGGAGTTTTTACCTGCCGTTGTTTATGTAATAATTGCCCGGAGGTCATGTTCTGGGTCTCTGGAAAGATCCTGGAGACAACTTATGTTGTAATAGATGCTATATAAATAAAATTGAATTGAATGTATATCTGAATGTAAAGTGTAACTCTTTGTATTCAACTTTTGTTCATTTTCATCCAGTATTCATGCCTGGTGGTTGGCCGGTTGTTGGGAAAGTCCTCGGTTCGATTCCCGTGTGTGTGGGGATGTGTCACAAAAGGCAGTCAATATAATTAAAAAAGAACAAAGTGCTCTCTAAACGACAAAAATAGAAATGATAATGCAAGCCTGAGGGAAAATATTAAAAATAGACTTCAACCACGCTGTAATGTATAAATATACATGAAAACTGAGATTATTATACCAGAGAAAAAAACAAGACAAAACAGTGTCATAATCATATTTGGTGACTTCAGTGGATGTTTATACTATGGATTCTCCCAAAAAAGTAAAAAAAAGGAAAGAAAGCAAGTGTGTCATTGACTGCCCTATAAAGGGAGAAGCCCTCATGAATGATTAAACAAATTGCCAATTAAGTGAGATAAAAGTTTAGCATCATAAGAAACTGAAGTGTTCTGTGAGCAAATCTGCTGAAAATGCTGATTGATAGATCTCAGATCAAATGAAGCATCCTGGGAGGTTTTTTAAACTGAAGCAACCTGCTTAGATATAAAGATCTCAAACGCACACTCCTGCTATAATATGTAAAATAAAAGTTCCAGCGTGTGATGAGTCCTGAGTTCTGACCTTCCCAAAAACGTAACAGCACAAAGGTGATGAGAAACAGGCCGACTCCACAGACAAGCTCAGTCTTTTCAGGCTTGCAGTTATTACTCTCTAACACTTGTTTCCAAGCAATTCTCTGGATTTACTTTTCTAATGTGCTTCCCAAATTTTGAACAGTCTGAACTTGCATGTCAAACTAAAACAGCCCCCTCCCGTCAGATTGAGTTGACTTTTCAGCTGAGTTTAGATGTTTTTGTTGAGTTCACACGTACAGCCCTGTCACTGGTGGGCACTGCAAAACAGCGGCTTTCAAACCCACACTTACCTGTCTCTCTCTGAACTTAGGTAGCAGACAAGGTGAAACGCCCAAAGCAGGGGGCCAGCGTACGTGCTGAGGGCTGTTAAGAAGATGGCAGGCGCCTCAACGTAGCTTTCCAGACCAACAAAACCAACGGAAATGTCGATGCTGGCTAAGTTGTTGGAGTTACCCTGCAGGAGCAGAAAGAAATGGTATTTTTTATGTTGCAAAGGTTGCAGATGCAACTTGCACCATACACAGAATAAATCAGTGGATTGAAGCTTTTAAAAGAGTTCAGGTCCTTTGCTTTCTAATCACTACTTTGAGCTTCTGCTCACCTCCCTGAGGCCCGGTAGATTGTGTTTTTATTCTCTGACCAGAACAGAACACACAGATCTCCGTGTGGAGCTGTAACTTAACTTTCAGTTACTCAGACTGCTGTTCAGCTGCATTTGTGTCCCAGGAAACGTGATGCATTTCACAAATACATAACACGCCTGTGTTATTTAACTTTGTTCACCAATTTCTAGTGTGCACTGTAAAGCTTACACAGTACCGTACTCATGTTTTAAACCTAACCCTAGAATGCCAGATGTTTCATATTGAATTCATGAATTTCTGAGACCTCTGTACCACTGTCCCATGATAAAAAACAAAAGTTTTATACAATACGTTGAAACAAATTAGTAAAAAAATCCAAAAAATGACCTAAAAAAGACAAAAAAGCAACATTTTGGAATTATTTCTTTTAAATTAAGTCCAAATTGGTTTATTACTAATATTTCATTTTGGCTTAACAAATTCATTTTCATTGCTCAAAACAAGAGAACTCAGTTTGTTTGTTATGCTATTTCACTTTGCCCTACACTGTTCATGCAGTCACTTGTTTAAAAAAAGATAGAAGTCAAAATCAGTGTGAATCACAGCGATCATTGACAGGTTTGTCTGAATATAAAAGCAGTGATGGTCTGTGTTCAGCAACACATCAAATAATGGTTGCTCTCGTATGCACGCGCATCTCTGAACAAGGAGGACAAAAACACTGACGGCTGCTTCCATGTAAACAAACAGTAAATATCTGTGAACTCATCTGAGGCTGCATATGGATACTTTCTCCCAACTGAAATCCTGCTGCGATGCTTCAAATGTCATTTTTCACCAAAGACCAATATGTTGGTGCAGAAAATAAAACAAAACTACAAGAAATGTTTTCTTTTGCAATACATTTCAGACTAAATAGAATCTCACTGAGCTGTCAGACAGCAGGATTGGTTCATGCAGTTCTTTGACGGAGTCCATATCATTTGAAGCAAAAGCATGAAGAGTCTGAGTCTACTCATGTGCTCATCCTTCCAGAAACTGACTCATTTCTGAAAAGGAATCAGCTCCTTGCTGCCTGACTGACCATCTGGTTTTAAGAAGGGGGTTACACCTAACCATACACGCAAAAATATCTGATGTTTCATTCACTCCAAATTTGAATGCAGTCGTTCCTCCTGTGAGAAGAAGTTTTAATAATCATTCGATGTGATATCCTGTTACATTTCCTGTAATCCTCGTGTGTTTCTATGTGACCAGTTCTGAAAACTCAAGGAGAACTTTATTGTTTAAAAAAGGTTCATAAGCTTCTGGAAACAGAAGAAAAGGCAACTGTTTCCTGAATTTACATTCAAGTCTTTAATCTCAGATTAATTTGAGATGCAGAGCTTACTCCTCAACTGTAAAGAAAGTCGCTGATTAGATTCTACTTGAACATAATTTATATTACTCTGCATGACACCCGGTTTAGTTTGACCACAATGAATTTAAACATTTAGGCATCTCATGATCAGACAAGTGAAACTCATATCATCACCTTCTTTTTGCATCAGGGAAAATCTCATTCACAGCTTTACACATATTTGTCCTTTAAGCAACACCTCAAACCGGTTGGCAATGCTTTATCTCATTAATAGGCAAGGCAAGTGTTTTTATATAGCACAACTCAACAACAAGGCGATTCTAAGTGCTTTACAGACACATTAAAACATCACATAAATAAAAAGCATGATTTAAAATGTAAACAAAAGAAAGAAAGAAAAATAACAATAGATAAAATCAGTGGTTGAATTTTACCAAGGTTTGAAACTTAAGTTTAAACATAAAACAGTGTGGATTTGTGTCTTTATTCAAGTGCAGCTGAGATCAGGTGAGTCTTCAACCTGGATTTAAATAAACTGACTGTTTCAGCTGATCTGAGGCTTTCTGGGAGTTTGTTCCAGACATGTGGAGCAGAGAAGCTGCAGGAAGCTTCTCCATGTCTGGTTCTGACTTTGGGAACTGATAAAAAAAACTGGATCCAGATGACCTGAGGGGTCTGGAAGGTTCATACTGGGTCAGGAGGTCACTGATGTATTTTGGTCCTGGACCATTCAGAGATTCATAGACCAGCATCAGAACTTTAAAGTCTGTCCTCTGACGGACAGACAGCCATTGTAAAGACCTCAGAGCTGGACTGATGTGGTCCAGTTTTTTGGTCTCAGTGAGGACTGGAGCAGCAGAAATCTGGATGAGCTGCAGTGGTCTAACTGATGTTTTAGGTGGACCTGTGAAGATGCTGTTACAATAATCAAACCTACTGAAGATGAATGCAGGGACTAGTTTCTCCAGGTCCTGCTGAGACATCAGATCTTTTGACCTTGATATATTCTTAAGGTGATAGTAGGCTGACTTTGTTATTTTCCAAATTTAGGTCT
The DNA here is from genome assembly GCA_014839995.1 of Xenentodon cancila. Lineage (NCBI taxonomy): Eukaryota > Metazoa > Chordata > Actinopteri > Beloniformes > Belonidae > Xenentodon > Xenentodon cancila. The sequence continues at coordinate 24,211,463 of CM026205.1, forward strand.
GAATCCATCACTACACCCAGATTTCTGGGCTGCTTGGTGGTTTTTAGGTGTATAGATTGAAGCTCTGTGGTGACCTGTGATTGTTTCTCTTTGGCTCCAAAGACAATTATCTCCGTTTTGTATTTGTTTATCTGGAGAAAATTGTAGCATATCCAGTCATTAATCTCTTCAATGCATTTACCAAGAGCCTGTACAGGGCCTCGGTCTCCTTGTGACGTAATATATATCTGTATGTCATCTGCAAAGCTGTGGTAGTTTATTTTGTTGTTCTTTATAATCTGTGACAATGGGAGCATGTAGATGTTAAACAGAAGAGGTCCCAGGATAGAACCTTGTGGAACTCCATGTGACTCTTGTCTGCTCAGATGTAAAGTTACCTATTGACACAAAGTTTTTCCTGCTCTCCAAGTACTTTTGAACCAGTTTAGTACAGTTCTGTAAAGACCTGGCCATTTCTCCAGTCGTTTAAGTAATATATTGTGGTCAACTATCAAATGCAGCACTGAGATCCAGTAAAACTAAGACATTTTCCCACTGTGTGTATTTAATCATATGTCATTAAGCACTTTAATCAGAGCAGTCTCTTCATTTGTGTCTTGTCAAGCTTGTCCATTTTCAGCAGAGGTTTAATTACAGCTGTGTTTAGTGTTTCTGGAAACACATCTGACATTAAAGACAAGTTTACGATCTGTAACAGGTCTGTCTCCAAAATCTTTAAAACCTTTTTGAAAAAAATCTATTGACAGGAGGTCTAAACAGCAAGAAGAGTTCAGTTGACTTAAAATGTCCTCCAGGTTTTTGCTGTTAATGGGATGAATATGTGTCGTGGTGTTTAAACCGACTTTTCAGTGGACACAGTACATATCCTGAACCTGCTGTTGACGTTGTGACGCTGTCACATTTATGTACCCATGCCAGTAAATGTTTATTTGTTAATATCTATGCAAGCAGCACCATGTTGTATATACAGTTTGTTTCACTGGGGAAAGGGGTAGAAAAGGAAGCTATCCCTTAAAAATCAGCTCAACATGTGACTATGGGGCAGGCACACCTGCAGTTATGGAAATGAGAGACAGGTGTGGACTCAACAGGAGGGATAAAAGGTGTGGCACAAGGAGTAAGCGGGGGCCACTGAACACCGGACCTCCGCCAAAGGATGCAGTATCATCCCATTGCCGAGGAGGGGAATCGTGGATACTGTCGTCAGAAACCCGCACCTGGGCTGTGTCTCAGGTGGCTCCTCTACAGGAAACGCCGGCAGGAGCGGGGAACGCCGACCGTTGTCCAGATCAGCGCAAAGGGGGATTACAGGCTCCGCGGATCCAGTGAGAGCGTTGCGTTTTGGTGTTTTACTGTGGAAAACCACTAAGCAGCGATCGCATGTTGGATTTGGGATTTTCTTTTTAAATGGCGGATGCATTATTGTTTGGTCCGTCTTGGGGATTCATCTGTTTCTCTGTGATAAATACCGAGTGGACGGAACCGGGAAAAGAACTTGGATTTAGTTTGGACTTTTAGGATTCATCACATGGACAAAGGGGGGATCAATACGGGAGTCATAATTGTTTGGGTGATTTGTCAGATTCACGCCTTAAGATCTGTATATCTGTTTACGATATTGGACTTGAATAGCGTGAAATATCTTTCATGTTGAAGTCAGTATTCATCATTAAGCCTTCTTAGAGCCCTTTTTTAAAATGTGGTAACGTGGTCCTTTATGGAAAGTATTGGGCTGCTTGTCTAATATCTTGGATTTTGTCTGTGAAGAATTTGGCAAAATCATTGCAGGCCATGGTGGAATGAAGTTTAGCTGCCACAAGTATTTTTGATAGATTTTAGTAAAATATTGCAGTTAAAATTAACTGGGTGAGGTCAGTAGAAGTGTAAATAAAAATAAACAAGTTTAGTTACACTAAAACGAGAAAAAGCACCTGACAGGTTTATTTTAAATGCAAGTATCAGTAAAAACCAGGCGTGTGGATGTGACATTAGTCCACCAAGAAGCATCTCGTCGCACAAACCACTTTACATCCACACACCTGAGCTCATGTTTGACAAAAGTTGCATTATGTGGTGCAAAGGAGTCCCCACAACCCACACGGTGACGTTGCTCACCTGGAAGTAAAAGAAGGCTTGACCAAACCAGTAGTGCATGATGGTGGTCTGGGCTGCATCGTAGTGGAGCTTTTTCCAGATAAACTGAGCCATAAGCGTTTGTATCAAGAGGCAGCAGCAGAGCACTGGCAGGTTGTGGGCGCGAAAAAGAAGTGCAACCAACAACACTAGGCCGCTGTAAATCTCCCATAATCCCCTGCCTTTCAGTTTGGCATCTGCCTTGATGATCTGGGATCGCAGGAGGTCCTTGGTGCCGGAGAAGAGGATGCCCAAAACAAAGACGTAAACAAAGCGCGCCTCCACTGTTCCCCTGAAAGAAAGATTAAACTCCTTAATTTTTGCAGTTGCAAGAACATGAAGCCAGAATTGATTTGTTTCAGCAAAATGTCTGGTTCAATATTCAGGTAATTGTGGTAAGTGACTCTGGGATGTGGACTCTGCCAGTCTTGCTCCATCTATGTATGCAATTTGCAGTCAAAAATGGTGGATTTTGGGACCCAAGGGAAAAAATTAATCTAAGCCTTATTTACTGAATGGTAGAAGAAAAACGCTTCATTTAATTGCTAATCAGAGTCCAAACAAATGTAGTAAATCAAATTCAGCAGAGCTCACAGCCACTAAAGAAAACATGTGAAGACGACAGAAAATATTTAGCCGGACAGAATTTTAATCGGACAGATAAAGGCAGCACCTTTGGTCAAATCAGAAACAAACATTACCTAATAAGCACATTTCAGTCAGATGTTTTGTTATTTTTCTTTTCAAAGTTCACAGCTTTAGGTAACGATTCCTTCTCTTGTTTAACAGAATTCCTCATATTTCTGTGACTCAACCCTTCCTTCATTCAGTATGCAGTGTGTCAATGTAACATGAATAATTGAAACGGAGACTGGAAGACAGAGTAAATCGCCGGAGGAAAACTGTCTCACTTACCTTCTCACACCTATTACTTTGTCTCGCAGTGTCTACATCAGTATAACTTTGAGAAATTGGGTATTAGCATATTCAGAATACATTTAAAAGGTCACCCACATTTTGTCAACATTGTTTTTTTTTTTTTTTTTCCCCTGGATGAAGTGCCAGAGCTTATGAGGAAAAAACAAAGCAACAGTGTGGGTAAAACAACCCAGACAGCCTGCTGAATCGTGCCTTGGGATTTTATGACGGCAGATTTGGAAAGGTGTTTTCTATTTAATGCCAGTGACAATCCTCAACGGACAGATTCATTGCATTTGCAGTCACGGTTAAGAGGCTCGACTCTCCACCTGAGTATCACAGACCTTTCATTTGCTGACATGTAACTGCCGTATGTAATACACCAACATCACCAACTGCAGCTTTGTGCATCATCTCAACCTAACATCGTCGTCTTTAGCTTTCTCCTCATTTAGACACCTCTCATGGAGGTGAGGATCCACAGCTCATCTTCACCCCGTGGTGCAGGATCAATCTTCTACTCTGGGATTTCTCTCTATCTCTGGCTATCAGTTGCAGATGTTTTGGTTCTGCACGCCTGTCCTGCAGGCCTCTATTGCTCCATTTTCATCTTCCTCCCACTCGTGAGCATGTTGTCCTTGTCTTTTGAGTGTTTTCTTTCCTAAATTGCTCTTCTAAAGCCTCTTGTTGTTTTTTTTTTGTTTTTTTTTGGGGTAAGTTTTTTTCCAATGAAAGCTCTGAGTATAGAGAGAGTCATATAATACATCTGCAGTAGCAAGAAAAAAACAGTGAACCCTAGAAATAATGGATTTTCAGGATTCATTTGCTATAAATGTGACTGCAACTTTACAATGACAAACAGCAAGAACATAAACAACTATAATTTCTAATTAAATATTCACAGTGATGAAGGAAAAAGCGAATGAGCCTTCAGAGCTAATAGCTAGTTGAATCTCCTTTGGCAACAATGCCTGGATCAAACCTGAACAGCGTTCAGGATGAATTTCTGACCATTCCTCCTCACAAATCTGCCTCATCTGAGACCCAAATGCAGGATGCCTGGTGTGAACAGCTCTCCTACGTCCTTCCACAGCATGTCCACTGGGTTAAGCTCTAACTGGGCCACTCCTAAAAGCAGATTTTCTTAATTTCAGAAGCTGCTCTGCAATGGATTTATTGTGATGCTAAAGGTCCGGCCCCTGAGGCGGCGAAGCAAGCCCAAGTCCAGGTGTGAAAACTATGGACGTCACTTAGCTGAAGTCAGTCATTGGGTTCACTTATGTTTTCCTCCAGAAATGTAAATGTTTAATGAGTGCGGATTGTATTGATTATAGTTTATGTATAAAAAAGTGACCTGACGTCACTGCAGGTCAGACAGGAATACAGAAATCTGGAAAAATGACACATTTACTGTAAAAACATTTCCTTGTAGTGGTTTAGATTCTGGTACCTTTAACGTCCTCTTTTTTTTCTGACATACCCCCACCTCCAAGTTAGGTCTTTACATGTTTTTTTTTTTTTTTTTTTTTTGATACAATCAAAATAGACCCACAGAGGGGCTTTGGTGTTTGGCTGTGCATCTAAAACTATAACTGATGTCAATAAAGGGACATTGTTATGCGGTCACTTGGTTAATACTCAGCTTAAGATAAAAGGATGTTGGTGCAAATTCACCACGGAAGCGCCAGTAGACCACAGCAGAGGAGGAGGAGGACACAATTCGTTAACCACATAAGGTGAAAAACCCTTTAGTTAGAGAACAACACGGAAACAGTGATGCATATTTGTTAAATACTGCTGTTTAACTAAAGGTGAGTGGGAACTCTTAACTACGAGAGGCGTATCTGCAAAAAAGGGGATTAAATAAAACTTGTAACAGACCCAACTCTATTTTGGGTGGGACCTTTCTTTTTTTTTCTTGCTTCCCAGAGGAAGCAACAAACAGTTCAAGGCAAATTGAAGCTCAATTCTTTCAACTAAACTACTTTCCATAAATCTGGGTGCAAACACACATATTGATGTCATGTCTGAAAGTTAATTTCTGCTGCTTTTGCATAACATTTTGCGACAGCAATCTGATAAGATCTGATCCCGTAACATGCATCACTTTCCAGACAGGACAGGTCTGAACAGCTGCAGTGAGGTTATCTGGCAGATCCACACAGCAGCAGTGGATTCACGTGACATATGATCAGCTGCTCAGAGGAATCTCATAGATCACAATATTAAACAAAGAAACCAGCAGCACTGCCTAAACCCCAAACAGCCCCAGAACCGCTGCCAAATGAGCAAGACAACAATGTGCTAAATGTTAGAGCTGCAGCTGAACTTCCTGCTCTCTAATTATATAAATCAATGTTTCAACGGCTTCCACCCTCGCCCATTTTGTTTAACACAATTGTTTAACACACCTACCTCCATTTTCTTTAACACAATATATCTGCCACTTCCATGACTCTAGTCTTGGCACGGATCCCAGCTTGTCTCTCGGATATATATCCGCATGGATAAAGGAGCAACACCTTCAGGACTGAACTGCTGGTTATCACAGCCAAACAGTTTAGCCGGAACATTATCGATATCTAAACTACCTCTTCATCCCTCTGTCCCGTTAAGAGAAACCTGGGTTATGATCGATGAGCGGTTGTCTTTTTCCGACCATGTGGCATCTGTATCTAGAAACTTGCCGCTTTCCACGGTGAGACATAAGAAAAACCAGGCGGTGCTGATCTCAACATGCCAGACTTGGTTCAGGCTCCGGTTATGTCTCTCCTCTGTTACTGCGCTTAAACAGCAACTGTAACTAACTGTAACAATGCAGTGTGCACCATGAGAAACTGTGAATCTAACAAGAGTTATAGTATAATAAAGTAACAAGTAGTGCTGCTATAATTCCAATAAAGCCTCAAAAGTAAGATGCCAGCTGTAGTTATTCAAATAAAACCTTTTGTGAAAGGAGCATGTGGACAAGTTCAGCAGCTTTCGTGTTTACTCATCCGCTTTATAAGATGATACAAATTATGTTACACAAGACACAAAAACTATGACTATAAAGACTTCTGTGATTTCATTAGTTTTTATTACTGTCCAAACTCCTACAAACTGCAATTACAGTGTGAGCACCTCGGGTCTCTCCATCACTTTGACAAAACTGCCTGAACAAGGCACAAGGAACATTAATGGGATAGCAACACATGTCTGAATGACTGAACACTGTTGTTTTAAAGCTCGATGAAGCCATAAATGTGACATATCTCGTGTCTGTAAAGGGCTTAATGCAGCTGCAGTGATAGTACCTTTAACAAACTACTGATATATAATTCAGGATGCAACAATTTACAGCAATTTATACAACTTTTCTCCTTGTTAAGTAGTTCTAGTCAGTAGTGTTAAAAATATGTAATCTAATTAAAAACAAAAGCATGGGTCTAATGCCAAAAATGAAATTACAGTACCTTGCAATCAGTCCGAGTGTACTGAGTATACCCTAACCCACTAACCCCAAAACCAATTCAGTTCTTTATAGGCTTGGTATATTGGGCTGTGCGGCATATTGACTTTTTTATTTTTTATTTATATTGATTTTTTTTTTAAATTAAGATATAAAAATAGGACAATACCATTACTATTGACATCATGTGACACTACCCATCTCAGGAATCTCAGCACAGTCAATGTGTCTCCTGACTCCCAGGCTCTCACTGTGCATCTGCAGACGAACGTACATACATACGTACATGTACATACATACACGTATATACATACATACACGTATATACATACATACACGTATATACATACACATACATACACACACACACACATACACACACATACACGTATATACACACACACACATACATACATACACACACACACACATACAATCATATACATACATACACACATTTCAAAAAAGCAACCTGGGTTACATGCAGAGATTTTTTATGTTGACGAGGACTGCAAGAGCACCAACTTTCTCTGCCACCTGTGTGTCCTGCTGAGCAGCTGCTGCCTTAACACACACTTGAATTAACTTTGTCAGAGTCATTTTTCATACGACTGGAGCTGAAATTAAAGCACAGATGTTGTTCATGCCATTTCTGTCAGGTAACATCATGCTCGTAAAACCCGGCAGTCCTGGTCAGTGTGTATTCTTGGCAAGCCTCACGTGAAGATGCCTTTCTTAGGATTTCAGCTCGATGAAAACAAAACTCATGGGAGCACAGAGAGCAAGAGACATCACATTACTGTACCATTACCAGCATTTAAATGGAAAATATCTACTGTATTGAGATATAGTATAGACTGCTATTTTGTCCAAAAATCCAAGATACATATTATACATTTTGGTCTATTTGGCCCACTGGTGCTACAAATAAATGACACAACACCACAAATGAGCGGAACAGGAAACGTTGAATACTGAACAACTATAAAGGTAGGATTTACTCATGGACTTGCATGTTTTATAATAAACGCCATGTTCATAGCAGCAACTGTAATGGTAATTCCTTTTTCCAAATGTGTTTACATGTGAAGATTTATGAGTAATAAATTGTCTTTGCCCGACTGAAGCTCTCCGGGTCAGACTGTCAAATGTTTAGCGTGATAAAACAACATTCAAGCTCTGCAGTCTGTTGCTTCATGTTGCAGTGTCTACAAAGGATTACCAACACATGACAGAAAATGTATTTTTTATTTAGCCTTTATTTGACTAATATTTGATTAATTACATTCAAAACCATGAAAAAGATTAGGCTTGTACTAATTAAAAAGCTGTCATTTTAAACTCTTAATATCATCAAATTAAAGCTGAGGGTGTGCAGTTAAAGCCCAAACGTATTCTGCAATGACACAGTTAATTATATCTTGAATATGTTCTGGTGAAGACCAAAGCTGAAACTTCTGCAAAGCTGAAATTTGCGCCTGTAGCTACAGTATTTACTTTAAAAAAAAAAAAAAAAAGAATAAATAAAAATTTACCAAATTACTGTACACCCCCCCCCCCACCCACCCCCAAACCACCACCACCAAAAATATAAAAGTTTAAACATGACTTCATTGAGCATGAAATCTGAAATATTAATACTTCTTCATAGCCTGTCAGAGGTTTAATTACTGCAACAAAACTGGGGAAGTGATAAAAGGGTACATCAATCATGCACACCAACTTGTGAGGACTTGTTACTATGGGGATGACAACTGAAGCTGAAGTAGGTGAGGAACCCCACTGAGATGGCAGAACATGGTTGAGTGTGAGGAAGTTCGATTACTTTCTGCCCAAGTAACACAAAACCAAACTGTAGTTATTGTTTAAGTTAAAAGCTTACAAGGTTTCATTTCAAGGCGAAATGATCTAAAAACAGATGACATAATGAGAATCCATCCACAAGAGTCCTCCCTGCATTCTGATTTTGACTCCAACAGTGTTCCTGGTTGACTCTTGACACTATTAGTAGCATATTGCAAAGACAAATGTCCCTTTAAAAGCTTTGAAGCATGTTAGTCAGGTCAGCAAGATTCAGAAAAGGACAAAGCCTGTGATGTATGGCAGCAAGTCTGATGAAATAACAAGGTTACGAAGTTTCCATAGGCTCCTCTATATCTAAAGAGCTTACTCCACAAAAGACATTTTCCAGCGATCAATTATTCATATAGTAAAAAAGAAATCCCAAACTGAAGCTCAAAAAAGAAAAGTGCTTTGGATTATGAAGGCAATAACAACTTTACATTTCAGGTCTTGTGCATATGCTCTCCTCCCAACTGACTTCCCCCTTCATCAGCTCTTTAACTTGAATTTAAAAATTAATATTATCTGAAAAATGAGGACCAAAGTGAATTAGCTATAATAAAACAGAATACCGAAAAAAAAGAGCGAGAAAGATTGTGACAATGATGCATTGCATCATCCCATTTTATAGCAGACGAAGGTGAAAAGAGAAGTATTATTAGGTTCTGACATTTAGAAAGAAACCAAATTGCTGCATAAAGAAAATTACATTCAACTATATTCTGAGTAAACAAGTATGAACACCAGAAATAAGAAGTGGTTGCTTCACATGTTGACATTTATACCAACAAACATTTAGTCTGTTCATAGCTAAAAAAAATCAATGGCGGATTTAAAAACAATAATAGTATGATTCCCTTGAGCTTCACTGTTCCTCTAAAACTGAATAAACAAAATGTGATAAGGAGGTTCCTTCACTGGAATGCAGCTCCCACTAATAACATTTTCAAAGCACAAAGCAAACTCCAGTTATTCCCACTTTCAGAAAATGACCTGCTCACAAGCATGACGTCTGGCCACTGAAGGCTGTTTAGCAGTCATTTTTTCTTCACTTTATTCTTCTTTCTCTCTCTGTGTCACTTTTTTGTGTCAGAACACAGTTGAAGTTGCTAAAAGTACTTTATTATAGCGGCTGACCCTGAAGGAGTTGAGCAAGTATTGGAAATGTATTATTTATTAGTGTGTTTTATGGAAACCTGTTCAAACACAGGAAAGGAGCAGATTAATATGCTCCATCCAACACTCTTTTTTTATTATTCAAAACTCCCCTAACAGTATGTCAGGGATTGTATTCATCTTTATTTTATGCAAAGGGAACAATCCTGGCCTGAATTGGATTTTCTGTGAGAACAGTGATGGATCCATGTTGCTGTGGCTTTCGTGATTACTGGTGTGGAGGACTTTTTCCTGGCCAGCAGCGCACGTCTCATCATGCTCTAACAGCATGTAAAGCTTTATGCTTTTTATTTTTGTGTTTTCTTACACTTGAATATGCTTCACATGAAGACAGCATGATGGACACAGGCTGAGAAATGCACAACATGTTTTCTCTCGTGAAACTGGCATGTAACCTGAAAGAGTGCAGGATTAATCCACATCAGCCTGAAGGGAGAAAAACGTTTGCTAACTAAGGCATTGTTTCCTTTTACTTAGATTTTTTTTTAAAAAGCAAAACACACAAGTTGTCCTGAGGTCTTAGCAGTAAAAGCCATTTGATTTTTTTTGTATGATTTCTCTAATGTCACTTTAAGTTTGTCAGGAAGCCGAGTAAAGCAAACCGCACAATTCTGTTTGGTTGAAAGTGGTTTGGTTGAGTCAGATTTTCATTTGATTTCTGAAACCTTTCAGCTCTTTCTTAAAGTTAAATCTCCATGCTGGGAGGGGAGTAACAGGTCATTCCCTCGTGTCCCGTTTTTCCACCTGATCTATAAAAAGGCTGAGACATGCAGAAGAGGTAGCAGGTAGAACAGTAGCGGGACAGCGGAGGCCGACGGAGTCTTAACGCCACTCCATGTAGCAACACCACGTATGATCATATGGGGGCACAGGAACGTTTGTGTCAGCCTCTGAAATAAGAAACAACTAGGTGCACCCTAGTGGGACAAAGAGGTATTGCAAGACAACGCAGCAGTTACCTTATAAGCCCCCCAAGTGATCAGAAGTGGTATTGCATGTTTACGTGCTTGGTAGTTTTAATTTACAAAGTCTACTTGAGCTTTTGTTCCAAATTACAAACAAATTGTACTGAACATAATCATGCATTAGCCCTATCCTCAGGTAAGATGTCGTTTTGTTTAGATGCATGGTTTGCAAAAGTTGCTGTGACTGTATTGCTCAGCTGCATCTACCAGAGAAGCACAGTTATCTCAAAGAACAAATCATCTCATAAAAAGTGCATTTACTTAATTATGGCATCATTTTTTTAGATTAAAGAACTGCACTCAGAAAGAAAACGGAGAGCTCGAGTTGATTCTAGGCACAATCAGATTAATAAGGGGAGACGGGGCATTAAGCATTCATTAAAGCAATAACTGCAGCCAAAATGTGTTCATTAATCAATGGTTCAAAGTTTATCTTGAGGGAAGTCCTCATAGAAAATGAATCAAAACTGCATTACTTACATCCCGTTTTCCCAGCATCCCCTTTACTTAAAGCAATGTCGCAACTTTATTCAGCATCAGTATTTTTACATGATAAAGATGACTTTTTCTCTCAATTAGCCTCTCAGTGTAAGGAGTACAATCTTTTATAAAACTGCCATTTCACACCTAATTTTGAGTTTGTCCACATGTTTGTAACTGCTTTGAAGTTGAGCAACACTGTAAAGGTGGAGTCACAAAAGACAATCGATGCCAATCACTATCACCTTTACTACAGTTGCAATCGTTACCTAATAACAAATCACATCTTTTAGCCCCATAATAATCAACAAAACATGACATCTGTGCATATATCAAGAATAAGTTGTTATATTTTCATGGATCAATCAAAACAGAGAAATATTTGACTTTAAAGAACCTAAAACAGTTGTCAAGTTGTCTGGTGCCACTGTCAATCAATTCTGATCAAACCACGCCCCCAAAGACTCAACGAGGCTTAAAATCTGTGTTCTAAACCCTTCTTTAACAACACTTTAAGGTTTATTTATCAAGCTTTAACTTTGATTTCTCTCAGTTTTAGGTTCAACTATTTTAGATCTGAGACTTAACTTTTAAGGGCATAATGGAACTATCGCTGCTTTTATGAGGATTTTCCATTTTCTAGCGATATAATAATTTCATCTGAATTCTGGATTTTTCTAGATGTTGATAGCCGTAAAAGTGGACAGAAAACAGCGGCTTGTCAGGCTGCTTAGCTTCCTGGATTTTACGTTACCTTGGAAACAAGCGCTGATGCTCCAGCATGCATATGAGAAAAGGTAGGGCTATGCCCACTTCACTTAACATGTTTGTTATGTCCTCTTCATCAGTCACCTGCATCAGACCAATACTGTAAATCAGCCAAAGCAAGTACTTCACTGCCAGAGGAAAGCTTTGAAGCAGAGATCTGAGGACGAGGTTGGCCTGCACACTTTGTCTGAGCCCTGCTTTCTGCAGGATAGAGCCGAGCGTGTCCACGTGCCAACTGGGAGTAAGAAGAGGACTTTAAAACAATGGCTGCAGAAAAACATCTAATTACCCACGAGGCACTAAATCAAGACCTGCATTACAGGCAGGATGTTTTTTCTTTCTTTACCCTTATGTGAGCTTTTATAAAGAATCTCCTTAATAGTGAAAGACTAGCGGTATTATGTGTACAATGCTCCTGGTTAGCAGGGGATGACCATTTGTTCAATGTTACTTTTGAAATTTCCACCAACACAGAATTGACTTTGAAACATGGTTATAAAGTAGTTTACCTCTGGGGTAATAAAACTGAATTCTGTGTGTGTGTAGCAAGAGTTCACAGGTGTTTTGAGACAAGTTTGAATACATTTCCATTTTTAAGCGGGATTGCTATGCATAAATATTTTTAAATTGGGGAGCTGCACAACAGTCCCTTTCTAGATGAAGCAGTACATGATAAAATGGGTCGTGCTTTGTGTCTGTGTGAGCTGCGCACATGCACACAAACTCTTTGTGTGTATATTTTTTGCTGTGGTTTTATATTTGGTAGAAAATGTGCCTTAAATTCAGAGGAGGGGGCCAGAGACCAAAACAAACTGGTAATTGCATGTACACGCTCAGTCTGGCTGCTCTGATGTTCAACTATATCCTCCTGGAACATGTAGCTGCAAAAATGTACGTTTTGTAATATCTGCCATGTTACCTTCATTGTATCTTTCAGTTCTTTCTATATGCTGTTAAAGTATAAATAATGCAAAGTACATGACTGACTTATCAGCTCATTTAGTCAGTTGTCTATTTTTAGGCTCATTTCTGATGATGCAAAGAGAAAGCGGCTGTGGGAGAGAGAGCGAGATAGAGCGATATAGAGAAAAGACAAACAGCATCTGCAGTGACATCAGTCCAAAGGACTCTGAGCCCTTTAGAGCAAGCGGTGATGGCTGTTCTCAACCCCATTAGCAGATTTGAAAGATGCAACAAAGCAATTAGGCAGTTGGCACATGGGGAAGTCGAGTAGGGAGCCAGGGAGTCGTCAGGGGGTTTTATAGGAAGAGTAACCTAAGATGACCCAGTTTTTTATTTAAAAAAAAAAAAGGGTCATTATACAAAGTCATTCCTTAAACATTCACATCCCAGCATGAAGCAAATAGTAGAACCGTGACACATTTATTTCTGGCTTTCTTTCTAAATTCACTGCAGTGCCAAACTGTTCTGAAAATGCACCTACAACTAAGAGTTTTACTTCATTGTGGGTTTAAAAACTCAAAATCAAAGTTGTCACACCAAGACAAAGTTCTGCACCTCAACCCCTGAAATCAAAGCAGTGTTTTAGTACCATCAGCCATCTGTAACTAGACAAGCTCTGCTTCCTTTGGTACCAACTGTGACATAAGATCTTCAGTCTCTCTTTGAGTTCATTGTGAATATGCCTAGTTCAGACCAGTAATGTGTCGGCTGCAAAGATGTTTTGAGAATTACATGTTATTTTGTCTAAGTCCAAGTACTTGTCACCAAGTTCTGCTCTGTAAAACTGCTGTACTGGTGACACTGTGTCACTCCTACTGCTAAATGTTTATTTTATAGTGCTATTTGATTATTTTAGTCTTACTAACATATTACATTGTTACCGTGATGTGACTGCAATTATACAAAGGTCCATCCATCCATCCATCCATCCATCCATCCATCCATCCATCCATCCATCCATCCATCCATCCATCCATCCATCCATCCATCCATCCATCCATCCATCCATCCATCCATCCATCCATCCATCCATTTTTGTCAGCTTATCTGGGACCGGGTCATGAGGGCAGCAGTTTGAGCAGAGATGCCCAGACCTCCCACACCCCAGACACTTCCTCCAGCTCTTCCAGGGGGATTCTGAGGTGTTTTGAGCCATCTGTATGTGATGCCTAAGCCACCTCAGATTGACCGGTAATTCAAGAGCTTTTCCTTTCGACTCAGCTCCTTCTTCACTATGACGGTCCGTTACACGACCGCATAACTGCAGACGCTGCACAAATCCGTCTGTCAATCTCATGCTCCATCTTTCCCTCAGTCGTGAACAAGACCCCGAGATTCTTAAACTCCTCCACTTCAGGCAGGACCTCTCCACCTTCCCGGAGAGGGCAGGGCACCCTTTTCTGGTCGAGAACCATGGCCTCGGATTTGGAGGTGCTGATTCTCATCTCAGCCGCTTCACACCCTGTTGCAAACCACCCCAGCACATGCTGAAGGTCCTGGCCCAATGAAGCTAACAAGACAACATGCAAATTGCAGAGATAAAATCCTGTGGTTCCCAAACAAACTGTGGTTCCCTCCCACCCCTTGCTAAGTCTAGAAATCCTGTCCATAAAAGTTCAGGTTTAATCCTTATACAAACCTCCGCTGACCCTCGATGCTTCAAAAAATCTCTCTCTACTGTGCTACAGTTGCAGTAAAAGAGTTGATGAACTGTTTTAGTGTCATTTCTATGATAGCCATCTTTGTTTTCAGGGTGTTTCCATTGTCTAATCTGAAATTAATTGAGGTTCAAAAATTTAAAATCCTCCTTTTGTTTATTTAATTTACTCAGGCACAACAACAGTCTCAATGACTGTGACATATGGAGTGCATTATTTTAACACTCACCCATTTAGGGTTTTAATTGCAATAAAAGTGTTATTTATCAACTATAATTCAAAGAAAAAAAATATAGAAACGGTTATGAAAATAGGGGGATTTCAGTGCTTTGCTTAAGGTCACGTTTCACAGGGCTACACAAAGACCAGTTTGTAACATGACATGACCTCAACAGCGGTTTTAAAGTTCTGGCTGATTGGTGCTGCTTCGCTGGACCAACCAATTACAACACCGCCCTTGTCACTGACTGTATGTACTGTCTTAAGTCAAAAATCCAAAGACTTAACTTTGCCTATAAGAAAAGCTTTCACTAAGAATTAGACCACTGTGAACTAAATCTTAAAAAAAAAGAGCCTTAAAGCAGATCACTGTAATGATCCTTGTGCCAAGGTCCAAAGAAAAAGCTGAAGCACCAGGCCAGCCTCGTCAATCACGAAGATACTCAAAAGCAGCCACAGTCCCTGCAAAGCTTTGTCAGGTGTCTGTGAATGGGCAAAGGTGAAAGGTTGAAAATTTAATTAGATGAGCAGGTAGGAGAGACTGGCAAGGAGAAATGAAAAGGTTAAGGCAGGTCAGGTCCGATTTCAGATGATGGAAGGTTGGGAAAACTAGACTGGAGAGCCGTCTGCAATCCTGAACACTCATTATTTTCTGGAGAGGGGCTGGCAGAAGATAACTTTGTGCAAAGTTATAGTCTGCAGAAGAAGATATTACACTTTAGAGCTGCAAGACCCTGAAAAAGATTAAGTGGGATGGATGAATACTTCAAATCAATCATCTTTCAGTTTGGGATCAGGCTCTCAATAAATAACTTTAATGCACCAGACACTGAAAGTCTGCATTATTTCATCAGCCAGAGTGAAAAATTGATGTGATATGCACTTGGTATGTTATATGTTGTGAAATTTGATGATGGAAAATTCTTACTACAAGCCAGCAGTCAGTGTTTGCAGGAAAATGCAACCCAGGTCCTTTTAAACCTTCTTTTAAATGACACAGGAGAACCAAGGAGTGTTTCAAGAGCTGAAATAATGAAATTAAATTGGCAATCTCATTACTGTTTTCTTGATATAATTCAAGCAAGCAAATTATTTAGACCAGATTGGCTGAGTTGTCAAAACGCAAGGACCTGAGATCATCATAAACACCAAAACCATTTTTCACTGCTGGTAAAAGTCAAGCCTGGATGACATTAAGTGGCTGGCTTCAGTTATGTGTTACACATGTCATTTCATCTCAAGGTGGTCACAACGGACAATCCCAGTCCAATCACAAGGCGAGCCTGATTATCTCCAAATCTGATGTGGATGATTAAAACAAACACTGTGATGTTATTAGCTCTAAACACAAAATACACAAGGTTTACTGGATTTGCACATTATTTACACGCAATAATTCCTCAGTTAGTGGCCTGAATTTTATTTTTCACTCCGTTTTTACTTTCTACTGTTTTAAATTCATAAAAGCAGTGAGCAAAAAAAAAAAAATAAAACGCAACTAAAATAAAAATAAATGTAACTGGAAAATGAAGAGCAATCATTATAATTTAAGACACAGCTAGACATTTTTTATAATTTGAAGGAACATTTGAGCAGGAAGATT
Source organism: Xenentodon cancila (assembly GCA_014839995.1). Lineage (NCBI taxonomy): Eukaryota > Metazoa > Chordata > Actinopteri > Beloniformes > Belonidae > Xenentodon > Xenentodon cancila. The sequence continues at coordinate 24,227,639 of CM026205.1, forward strand.
TACTGCAGGTGGATGTAAAAGAAAACTGTTCAGCTGTTCATCATCACAGTTAATGATGTGTGTGTCCCAGGTGACACCTGCTCAAGCCTGCACACTCATCTGCATCATAACGCAACGAGGCACTGCTGCGCTTTAAATCAGGTCGCTGTCAGGGGACAGATATCTGCCAACTGTTACGGTGACTGAAATCATGTTCCAGTGGTTCACAAAACTTACTTGGACACAGTTCGACCAGGATGCTGCCAAGGAAATAAGACGTTGCCGACAGCTGCCCGATAGCTGTAGACACCCAAGAGCCCGAGGGCCAAGGCCACCTTGGAGACCCACGAGCAATGTCTTTGAACCAGGAGGTAGATGAGAACCAAGCAGAAGGCTGACAGCAGGGAAAGAACCATCTTGTGTTCGGAGCTGGAAAACGACAACAGACAAAAAAAAAAGAGGCAGACCTTCTTATATTGCAAATTCATTCATAGATAAGCTGCCTGTGTAAACCACTGTTAGTTTTAACTTGTTCTATGCCCCATTATAGCATGAGCACACACTTCAGTTTAACTGATCAAAGAAGAATGATTGAACACTGAAGGCGTTGGAGTTATTGAGCAGAGAACCTTTTGATCAGATGAAACATGAAACTTTAATTCACATCCTGCATCATCAGTTTAAACTTTAAATATACTGGTTTGCACGTATTCACTTGATGTACAGTCGTAAACTATGTGACATTGAGAAAAGAATGAAAATAAGACCTCAAAGGGCAAATCAAAGTTAAGAAGAAGTGTTTTTGTGTGTTAGGCTAAAAGCTGAATCGCATAAAAGTGGAAGCTGGGTACTTAAGAGACAAGTTTAGTTGTCGTTATCCATGTAACCAGCAGCACAGGTGGTCAACAGTGAATATAGGTGAAGGTGATCTTCCCTTCCTTCATTGCTCACACGTCCTACGCGCCTCTGAAACATGTGCATTTGTGAATTTTGTTCTCTGCGTTTGTAAAATCATCCCGTACATTTGTGAGTCATCCCGTGCATTTGTGAATACTGAGACTGTTTTAGCTCCATAAAGTCCTACAAGGTCAACCATAACGTCTTGATAGACTGGTCAAAGAGCTGGGTGGGACTTTCTGGCTGGAGTCCTACTGTAAAGACAAGAAATACTTTGTGTCTTTACTTAACAATAAATCAGAGCGAACAAAAATAACTTATGGAGTTCCCCAAGGTTCACTTCTGGGGCCTCTGTTATTTAACGCCTATATGCTCTCTCATACTATGAAAAAGAACAAAATGTGTTACCATCACTATGCAGATGACACACAAATCTATATAACCATTACTCCAGGAGACTATAATCCAATTCAAACATTGATCAAATGCATTGATCAAATTAAAGAGTGGATGTGCCAGAATTTTCATGAATTAAATAAGGACAAAACAGAAATAATAGCGTTTGGAGCCAAGGAAGAAAGATTAAATGTCAGCACTCTGCTTCAAGCAGTAATGCTAAAAACCACTAGCCAAGCCAGACATCTGAGAGTGGTTCTGGACTCAGACCTGAATTTTAACAGCCACATTAAGACAGCAGTGAAGTCAGCCTGTTATCACCTTAAGAACATGTCGAGGATTAAAGGACTGATGTCTCAGCAGGACTTGAAACGTGTCCATGCTTTTATCTTCAGTAGACTGGACTACTGTAATGCTGTTCTCACGGGTCTCCCTAAAAAATCCATCAAACAGCTGCAGTTAGTTCAGGACGCTGCTGCCCGAGTCCTCACTAAGACCAAGAGACTGGACCATATGACTCCAGTTCCTAGAGTTTTACACCGGTTTCCTGTCCGTCACAGAATAGATTTTAAAATCCTGCTGTTGGTTTATAAATCTCTGACTGGTCTTAGACCAAAACACATCTCTGATCTCCTGGTCCATCATGAATCAACCAGAACCCTCAGGTCATCAGGGCCAAGCCTACTTTCCGGACACAGAGTTAGAACCAAACACGGTGAGGCAGCGTTCAGCTTTTATGCTCCTCACTTGTGGAACAAACTCCCAGAATGCATCAGGGCTGCTTAAACTCTTATTTGCTTTAAATTAAGGTTGAAAACCTTTTTAGTTACTGCTGCATTTCAGTAATCTCCCACAATGCACTGCAACTTTTATTTCTTGCATCTCATTTGTTTGATTCTTTTTAACTTATGTCTGTCTGTCCTCAATTTCTGCTTTTAAACTCTTTTACTTTTTAATTTATTTAAAAAATGTTTTTATGTAAATCACTTTGAAATGTGCTATACACATAAACTTGCCTTTCCTCTCTACGGATGTTCAAGAAGCCATCTGTTGAGTTCTTGACTTCTGTTGATGTTATGAAGGAAAGGATTCTGAAATCGTCCACTTCAGTTGTCTTTCTTTATCTTAATGGGCTTTTGATGTCGTTGAGCTCAGCAGTTCTTTCGTTCTTTCTGGCCACATCTAAGGTTTTAGTTATCTCATATAGATTTATCTCGTTTCTTTTTTGGGTTTTTTTTCTGACTAATGATGGCCTCCTAAACTTACATCGAGATCTCCTTGGACTTCATATTGGTAGCTTCAGTCTAAAAGCAGCCAACTCAATACCTCATATCAACTCCAGACATATTAACTGCTTCATTTATCTTGAAGTGAAGAGGGAGGGGACGGCACGGCACTGAACCCACTAACTTCTTTTCAGTCAGCTGCCCAAATACATTCGATTCCTGAAAACAGAGGCACTTTTCGCTCATTTTTCCAGAACGGTAAATTGCCATCTATCTGTGAGACCTCTTGAGTTAAAGCTGAAACTATATCAGATCAGATTTTGATTCTTTCATTCCCAAAGCATTGTGGTCATATATGAAGGAAAAATCATAAATAACATTGTTTAATGTTATTTAAATTTATTGAATGTCTATGTTGACTGAAACATTGCAAGAGCTGGGCCGTGGCAGTGATATCCCGTTCCTTTTCACCCATTCAGTTTAATTATTTCTACAGGAAAATTCAATATCCTACATGTTTTATAGTTTTCAATCCTTCCCAGGGAACAAAAATTAATCAGTAACATCTTTCTGTTACACTTTTGTGCAGGTGGAGAGTTAATTTGCATCCTAATAGAATTTGTATGCCTTGTTTAGACAAACTGGTTATCTTATTTTTGGGGGGATTTTTTTCTCCCATAATTATTTTATCCCTTAATTGACTACTGCACGTCTGTACTTAGACAGTGAAGAGAGTTTATTCACCTTTGTTGTATTCCACCACAAATTAGTTTTCTTGCCTCCTACCCTCAACCGCAGCTGTGTTGAAAATTAGTTCTAGTTATCTGCAGATATCTTCATATTCCCACACATCCATACCAAGGAAGAGAAATATGCCGCAGACTATAAGACAAAATCGATAGAGCACAACTCTGCTGGCAGCCCCAGGTTGATTAAAAAAACCCACAATACAATACTGGCTCTGAAGTACAGACTGTTACGACTCATAAGTGCAACGAGAAAAGGGAATGGTGTCAGTAAACCCAAAAGGAATTCATGGACACATTTAAACATTTAAACACATTTCAGACAAAGTTCTAGTATTCAGTACAGTCATTTCAGCGTCCCGATCCTCTGCGTTGCATAATGCAAACCGAAACCAACGCAACAATTTGTCATTTAATTACGTTTTTTTTGTTTTAATGACTGCACAATATCTTCATCACTATAATGCATGTAAAATCCACATTTTAACCTAACTTGTTCTGAACATCCTGAAACACCATCACTTAAATGTTTATATTTACATGAAATTAATTTCTGAAGCAATAACTGCTAACAGAATCCAGTGACAGCTGGGCGGCCAAAAGCTACGCCTTATTGCTGCTACAAGTTGGGCTTTAATGGGTCTTTCTTCCTCATCTGTGCTATGAAATTGTGAGTCGTAAAAAAAAAACAATAACAAATTTGAATCCAGTTAACCTGAAGAGTAAAGTCTTATGACACTAATAGAACAATATTGATATTGAAACAGATCCAAGAAATTATCTTTTTAAGTCTGTACACAGCTTTAATATTTGAAATGATGAGTACATAAGGTTATGTTGCTACAAAAAACAAAAAAAAAAACTATTCCAGTGTTATTATCAGCTACTGGCTCCTGATTACCCACACCTCTGTCTATTTGTGACTCCACGCTAATTTGCAGAGCTCCTCGACAGATTTGATCATTACTGAGATGAGAACAGCTGGTTGTGCCGCTGCTTTTAGATTATCCAAGTATTAGGACTTCAATTTGCTTCCTTCTTGCAACCACACACTTTTTTGTGCAGTTTTGTAAATCGTAACCTGCCCCATCAAATCATTTTAAGTTCAAACAACATGGAAAAAGTGATTTATAGACTTACTTTGACTTCTTTTTTCCTTTGCAGACAGTGTAAACCAAATATATATATATTTTCTTTCCAACCAACTTCATTTCATTTGTTAGTATCCATCCTGTTTTGCATTTCAGGCCTGCAATATGGTCCAAAAAAAGTCAGTGAAGCTTTTCCAACTTTGTAAAATTGCCCTTCTCTCTCACAAAATTTAAAAGGCATCCTGACATCAGGAATACAGAGTCATGACAGTTTCAGCTGTTTTTTTTGTTCAATTATTCCTTAAAAAAAGATCTTAAGAAGTGCAATAGTACGGGGTCATTGTTGCCGCATTTTACTTCTCTAAATTCAACACTCTCTCTGTCCCCAACTGCCAACACGTGCAGGAACTCCAGCAGACGAGTCGATTACCCACGTGGTCCTCATCCTCAGCCATGCCTTCGTCACGTACGCGGAGTGTGGTTTGCATCGTCATGTTGAAAAATTTATGTACATCTGTATATCTCTTGAAAAGATGTCGTCTTTAATTCTGCAAATGTTGTTCTAAAGCAATTCCTTGCCCATGTGGCTACATCAGCTGTTGAATGATGATATTTAATGCAGCGATGACTGAAGCATCAGAGATTTTCTAGTCCACTTGGGGTGCCGTGCTGGCCTTTAAACATTGACGTTCTTCCAGATTTCTTGAATTATTTAACAATATTATGCACTGTAGATGTAAAAAATATGCTATTTACTTCCACTATTTCTTTGAGAAAAATATTGTTTTTCGGTGATTATTTTCCACATGTTACAGGGGAAGACCCTCTGTCCATCTAGTCCATCTTATAATCACCAACTGACATCACATGTTTGAAAAAAAGTTTTTTTTCGCATCTTTATTTGCATTAAACTGCTATCGTACAGATTTTTTTAGAACATATTTCGGGCCTGAAATGCAGAAGTGCTGACTAGGAAAAAAACACACCAAACAAACAAACAACAAAAAATAAAACAACATGCAATACTTTGAGGCAATACTGTCTGCGTGGGAAAAACAATTAAGTAAACTCAAGAATCTCTGAATTCTATTTTATTTCATATATGAGGCTGTAAACGCAAATGTAAAGTGAGCAAAGTGGCAGAAAAGCTGTGAGAATGTGAGTGAGGAACTGCAAACTGGTTGTGACTCCACCGCTTTCAAGAGATGACGAATGTAGAAAGTAAAAATACAAGAGAGAAGACAGAATTTCAACGAACCTGTTAAGCCAATGGCCGACATCAGGAAGGTGAACCCACTGAACTCCTGTTTGGTTGAGGGAGCGCAGCAGCCTGCAGCAAACCAGAGTGAAGGGGGGCGTGGCTAAAGCGAGCCACTTCTCTGAGCAAATGTCTGCTTTGGGATGAGTAAAGGGATGATGGTTTTTAGAAGGGAGGATCTGCTCCTCGTCATCCTCAGAACCACTCTGCTCCCTGAAGTACTTTCGGCAAACATCCTGGAAGACGGTGAGGCAAAGGGTGTTGAGCAGGAAGTACCAGGTCTGATGCTCTTCCTCTACGAAGCTGCTGGCTGCCAAAGTGAGAGTGTGACCAACAGTTCCCACCAACAGCAGAACGTCCAGCTCTGAGAGCAACCACTCCCCACCAAGACCCCTCATGGGAGACTGTGAGGACGAAGAAAAAAGGACTTTAAATGCAAAGCAATAAACAAAAAAGTTCAAAAGGGGCAGAATTAAAACCAGTTGATTGAATTTCTACAAACACTGTGTTATATTGTCCTTGTTTGTTCATCACTTTCTCATCCAGAAAGAATTTCTGTGACAACCTTAAAACAAATTAGTTATTAATGACACTGTTTTCCAAATCTCCACCTGAGATGGCTTTGGAGCCAGCAGTGTAATTATTAGCAATGCTAACTGAATTCAAAAGTTTTTTAAACCTCTAATTTGTTAAATTTATGACCAACTTAATTAGATACATTAATGATTTGCTGGAAGAGGGAACCACAACTGCACACGCTCAGCTACACACACAGACTATTTGCCTCTCGCCCACCTCTGTGCCGTACCATCATAATTGTCAGGAGAAAATGATCTGGATCTACTGCTTGGGTGATTCGTCCCAATTTACTGAAATACTAAAGCCCTAATCTTGCAACAGTCATTAAATAACCCATATACTTCATAATAGAACCATCCAATTTTCAACCACTTTTATCTGATCTAAGAGAAAATAGTCAACTGATGCATAAGGCATTCATGTTTCCCAATTTTTGTTAGGCAGCTTATTTCTAAGAGAAAAGTTTAAGAATATCCATAGTGCCTTGGCACTGCAGGCAGTGACCATGAGTTGTCATTCATAAATTGTGGCCGGTGCCTTATGGATGCTTCCGTTGGTGTTTTTCCAGCTGCCTACTTGTATGCAAATAATTTTATTCAGAGCAAAGTGAGTTCAAATAGAGTTCAGCCAACCTCTTTATCTCAGGAGCAATATTTCAGTGTTACGAACAACAGACATGCCTCTTGGCCTTTGTTTACTCTGATGACAAAGTGAGGCTGAGCTCCACATACACTACCTGCAGGCCTAAACAGAGGGCTCACTCGTGTTTGAAAAATTATTTTCCCATCAAACACCAAACAGAAAAGGCCAGATTTCAGACATGTTCCCATTTACCTACACGACAAAGTGGGTTATTAAATATTCAGTTTTGGTAGTTATGATCAAAACAAGAGGAAAATAAACATCACTCATTACTTAGCTATGGCCCGTCTAGGATCCAGGAATTGTTTTTGCTCGTCTTTCTAATTACATAAAAATAAATAGTTATGATAACAATAAAGCCTCTTCAAATCTACATTTAATTAAAGATTAAGATTAAAAAACTCTTTTTTATAATAATCCCACAGAATTATTTATTCCTAAAAGAAGTCTCTCTGTGTACAAAACTGTACGACCCCTTAAAAAGAAGATTAGTGTCCACATGATACAGCTGAAGTAAAAGTATAATCTTTTTCTAGTTTCACTGCTTTCTGCTCTGTTTTATATCTCCTGGAATTACAAAGTTGCGAAATCTGAATAAATCAAGCAATGAATCAACATTATGTTTTCTGTCACTAAGCTACTAAACAGAAATATCACATTAAGGAGGAGACAACAAAACTGATAAATGATGTAAGTAAAAAGAGAGGCATCAGTGGGGCGCCCCTGCCACTCACTGTGAATGAAAGAAGTCGTCAGCAGTTATCCAAACCAGTGATTGAACAGTTTTGTGGAAAGAATTCACTTTATCCGTAGGTTTAAAAATGAGATCAGGCTCAGATGTACTAAAGAGGTTCAGATCCAACTTGCATAAAAAGAAACCTTTTTAAAACCATCTCCAATTTCTCCTGCAATCAAATCGGCCTGACCAGTAATACCACGAGGATCCACCGGTTTTTCTGTTCGTTATATTTAATTTTGTTACAGCCTTTTCTGACGAGCACCCTGCACAAATTAAATCCTCTCAGGTGCTGTGTTGTCAATTGATTTAAATCTAAAGGCTATTTAAAATGGTCAAATAACACTGGGCTGTGAAGAAATCCTTTGAAGCCTTTTTGAATTTTTGTTTTGAACTTAAGGTGACATTCAGAATATTTTACAGGAAAGTTAAACTCTCCCACCATGTTATCATTGTTTTACTGAATTTGTTTTAGTTGGATGTTATTTTATGTAGACTTGATTTATTTAAGTCTGAGGAGCAGATGCAGTCGATGTGGGTTTCTGGGACGATGGCAGTAGGGAGGAAGCTGCAGGGAAGACTGCAGTTTTGCCACCTAGCCTCAAACCTGCTCGGAGGAGATTTGGAGACTATGTGGCCATCAGAACCTCACCCTGCCACACACCCTCTTCAGCTGTAAAACTGTGGTGACGTAGGGCCGCAAGGGGTGATACATACACTATATGGCCAAAAGTATTCGCTCACCTGTCATGACTCACATATGAGCTTAAGTAACCTCCCATTCCTAATTAATAGGGTTCAATATGACGTCAGTCCACCCTTTGCAGCTATAACAGCTTCAGCTCTTCTGGGAAGGCTGTCCACAAGGTTTAGGAGTGTGTTTATGGGAATGTTTGACCATTCTTCCAGAATTGCATTTGTGAGTTCACACATTGATGTTGGATGAGAAGGTCTGGCTCTCAGTCTCCGCTCTAATTCATCCCAACGGTGTTCTATCAGGTTGAGGTCAGGACTCTGTAGGTCAGTCAAGTTCATCCACCCCAGACTCTGTCATCCAGGTCTTTATGGACCTGCTTTGTGCACTGGTGCATTCATGTTGGAAGAGGAAGGAGCCAGCTACAAACTGTTCCCACAAAGTTGGGAGCATGGAAATGTCCAAAATGTCTTGGTCTGCTGAAGCATTCAGAGTTCCTTTCACTGGAACTAAGTGGCCAAGCCCAGCTCCTGAAAAACAACCCCACACCATAATCCCCCCTCCACCAAACTTTACACTTGACACAATGCAGTCAGGCAAGTACCGTTGTCCTGGCAACGACCAAACCCAGACCTGTCCATCAGATCGCCAGATGGAGAGGAAGAGCATGAATTCATCATTCCAGAGAACGCGTCTCCAGTGCTCCAGAGTCCAGTGGCGGCAGCTTTACACCACTACATCCGACACTGTGCATTACACTTGGAGATGTATGGTTGGATGCAGCTGCTCAGACATGGAAACCCATTCATGAAGCTTTCTGTGCACTGTTCTTGAGATAATCTGAAGGCCACATGAAGTTTGGAGGTCTGAAGCATTTGACTGCAGAAAGTTGGTGACCTCTTCACACTATGCACCTCAGCATCCGCTGACCCGCTCTGTCAGTTTACGTGGCCTACCACTTTGTGGCTGAGTTGCTGTCGTTCCCAAACACTTTCATATAATACAGTTGACAGTTGACTGGGGAACATTTACTGACTGTGGAATATTTCACAACTGGATTTGTTGCACAGGCGGCATCCTATCACAGCTCCACGCTGGAATTCACTGAGCTCCTGAGAGCGACTCATTCTTTCACAAATAGTTGTAAAAGCAGTCTGCATGCTGGATGGATGTGATTGGAACACCTGCTTCAAATTATTTATATGGGTGAGCGAATATTTTTGGCTATATAGTGTATAGTATCCTGCAAAAACAAGGAAAAGTCATTGATCTAGTCTGTGAAGCAAATGCAGTCAAAATATGCTGTTTGGCCAGACATGGTCCTCTGCTCTAGCATCACCAGGACAGTCATCAAGGTTGAATGGTCCATGGGAAGATGGTCTAGGAGCTAGAGCCAAGCTGAAAAAGGTAAGATGTGCAGAACCATCAGCTGCATTCACACCAGGCAGGGGGGAGGCTTTCAACTTCTCTGTGGAAGTTAGCTGTTGAGTCTTCTCTGGGAAATCCACCCAGTGTTTCCTTACATCTCTCAGTCAGAGGCTGTAAGCTAAAAAAACAAACAAAAAAAAAAACAAAAGCTCTGAAAGACTTGGTGGAGGAGGCAGAGCAAGAAAATGTTTGGCATGTGGGGAACATTAATCTGTCAACATGAACTGAAAGCCTGTTTTTCTGAAAAAGATTATTGTTCTCCTGTCAACGGCCGTCTGACTAAAAAAAGACTTATTTGGATCTTAAATGTGATACCTTAGCTGTGATTATTATAGGATATCTGGTGTATCATTGATTCTATCAGTTAGTACATGATGTGATGATTTTAGTACTATGAAACCAATAAATCATCTGTAAAGCTTGAGTGTGTGTGCGATTAATCACAGCCCACTGAATCGGCTTTGGTGGTGTGAAATAGTGGTTCTGACCCAGAAAGCTGTGATACAATTACCAAGATTTTTGATTTAATACATAATTACATAACAAAACTCAAAGGAGCTTATTAATTCCTATGGAAGTTCTTTATTGGAAGTTGTACTTTAAGCAAGTATTTAATTTCTTTACTTTTAAGCTCCACTTCTTAAACAATGTCTGCCCATATCTTGAAATAAATGAAACGTATGTTCATGTCATTAATTAAGCAGGAAGAAAAAATAAATAAGGATAAGCTTTTCTTTGCCTCTCTGAGTCGAGACAACTTTGACCTTTTTACCTTTCTGTGTCCGTCTGCGGCTGGGTGATTACCTACACTTCTCTTGGCAGGTGTGATGACTACCAACAAACTGACATTTCTGTGTGATATTTAAACTCAAAACTTTTTTTCCCCAAGGCAGCCTGACCCAGTTGCACCTACAATGCTCCGTAACTCTTCCATGTAAGTCAAAACTAATCCACTTCAGTGAATTACTTGTGCGTTTTTTGGTTTTTTTTTTGTATTTTCTCACTTTCTTGCTCTGAAATGAGATAAACAACATGTCATTGTATTGAGAAAGAAATTAAATAAATGACCATTAGATGGTAATGTTAATATTAGCATTAAAAAAAAGTTTAGGTTGTTCTATGACGTATCGAGAAGTAAATTAAACTGCAAAATGAAAGTGGCTGGTTACGTTCCACTAATGTTAAAAGAAAACCTACGGCTTTACCAGTAAGTTACTGTCATCTACATCTGTGTGATAACTAAAACTAGATAATCAAAAGTGTTTCAAAACTTTACCAGTGGGGTTATTTGAAACCAGTGACTCGCTGGATGTCGTTCCAGGCTGGTGACTTCACCGCTGCTGTTGTCACTCTGGCTGCGTTAACACTTCCCTTACTATAAAGAACTAAAGGAATGTCGAAGTCGGCTAAAAGTGTGAACTACAGGACACCATTGTAGTTCAGGACATACCTCAGAAGTAGGCTGCTGTAAGGCTGCAGGGACGGATGAGACCAGAGACGTGGTAGGTCAACAGAACATCACCCAAGTTCTATAGAAATACTATAGTTGTATAATTGTATAAATGATTTTTCTTATAAAGGGTTAGTGTCTTTTTAGAAGCCGTCATCTTTGGCTAAAGAGTAGCTTATAATGATATAACTACTTTCTCTGATCAAACATGGAAAAGAGTTAACTTCATGAATCTGATTCATCTCCACCTCTAAAATGCAAACATCTGTAAGGTTCCCATGAGCCCCCGTACAACCAGCCAAAGTCTTTCCCGCCACGGTTACATCCATTGAATTTATAAGGGTGGGCCTCACAGTTTTATTCTTTGGTCTTAATTAAGTCTCCTTTAGTAACCAAAGAAATTCACAAAGTTCACACGTTTCAGAGACTTTCCTCCAGGAGAGGATGCCCCTTGGGGAGGCTAAGCCCAAAATTTTTACAACCTCATCCCCTGGACACAGTTATTCTTCACTCATAGACAATCTTAGAAAAAGGACAGAAGAAAACTAATACTGCCATCCCATAATGCTGCTAAGAAATGACAGATCAGGATTTTTTTGGCATCTTTGAACTCTTTCTGCTAAATAAGTTATTTTACTCACTGTCATCCGCGCTTTTGACATCCCAGCTGTGTATACTTTGCCCAGCAATACTCAAAACAAAATATAAAGTCACAAACTCGGGAATAAATTGGAACAACTAGCAGCTACAGACTCATACATTTTGTCCGGGATTTGGCAGAGTTGCAATGTAAATATTTAATTCTCAGTAAACGTACAGAAACCCGACTTCAACCGAGCCCTTTGTTGTTCTATTGGCCGGATACATTTGCATTTACACTTTTCTGCACCCGTGTGAATTTTTCATGAAGCACTGCTTCCTCTGTTTTAATAGATGAGTCGCTCCTGGTGTTAATTATTTCCTTCTTATCAGTTTATTGTATTCCTGTAAAATACAGTCGAATATTTTGGGCGTAATTAAGTTGACTTGTTGCAATCAATGTTAAAAACAAAAGCATGTGAATAAACAGACGGGCTTGTTTTGATTAATTTAAATGTAACTCACACTCTCAAAGCATTTACTAATTTTTTGAATAGTCACCGATACTTGAAGTAGACTCAAATATTTTCTTTGTTTCCCCACAAAGAGTTTAAGCAAAAATAAGTGTAGTAGTAAAGACTGCTAAATCACAAGATGGATAAACAACAAACAAGAGCATGCCAGGTGTCCTCTGTCACTGAGACAAAGTGGTGGATTTGACTTAATCAAAAGCTGGATGCAGTCATTTTATATATTTTTTTCTCTTTTGTCCTACTAACATTTTCTGCTTTAAAAAAAAAAGAATTGAGTTGAAGTAGTATATGAACCATCGTAAAGGATATTAAGGCTTTTCTATATGTTGTATACAAATCTCTGCAGGCAAACATCTGTTATATTTTAAAGCTGTGTTTGGAAAGTTTAATTAGCTCTCACTTACTTTCCCATGAATCTTTGGTCCGAGGGGAAGTCTCCGTGTTGCTATGGAGATCAGAATACAAAACATTGCTGAGGAGAAGGCCACAGCAGCAAACACAAGTCCCCAGGAGAGGCTGCAGAAGTAGCAGGAGCTCTCTGCAGATGTGCACACCAAGACATGCACTGATGCCAGAAGCAGGCACAGGAGGTAGAACGGTAGGGAGAACATGGATGAGAAGACTGGGAGGTCCACAGCTGCTGAACCACTGAGGGCTTCGGGCATAGCCAGCAGTAAGACCAACAGGAGCTTAAAAGCCGAGAGAGAAAGACGTAAATGAGAGGTGACAAAACGGTTTTAACTGCTTAACACTTATGTCTGCAACTGATTCAACCACAAAGACCTGCAGCTACGAGACATAAACGAACCGCCACGTTTCACACTGGGTATGGTGTTCTTTCAACTAAAAGCTTAATTTTTCCCACCTGTAAACATACTGCAGGTGTGACTTGTTTGTTTTTTTTTTTGTTTTAGTCTTTTACAGTGGATTCCTCCAGTCTGTTCTTCCACAGAGCCCATCGCTGTTCGAAAGGCAACAGGTGGTGTGGTAAGACAATGACGTTTGGATGTTTTTATTTCCTTGCTCTTTGTCCACATTATACTATCCTCCTCATCACCCCGGGGCTGCATCTTATCTTGCAGCCACATCCTGTGAGGTTGGCTGCCATCCTATGGACCTTAAACTCTATATAATTTATATAACTTTAGTAACAACAACTGGAAGCTCCTTGGAGATGACCTTACAGCCTTTATCTGTAACATCTGCTGTAGGCTCCATTCTCCTCTGCTTACTCTGGTTCATGTTCAGTATGATGCACAGAATCATATTGCCACTTGTCTTTTTTAAAGTCTTTAAATGCCACTAGGTTCTTTGTGAGCTTCATGTTTTATTAATTTTTCATACCCTTGCATGCCTGTGACATCTATAAACCAAGTGACCTCTGTCACACTTTACAAGTAGATATAAATCTATGAAACACGTCAGTTCTCACCTGAAATATGAACACCATGCCTGCGATCATCGAGTACATGTCATATTTGCCCAGCTGTTTGCTGAGAGCAGAACTCATGGCAGCAAGAGCCTCCAGATACTGCTTTAGGACCTTTTTGCCCATGTTAGTCAACACCTCAGAGGTATTTCCTTCCAGGTAGAGCTTCATCCAGTTCCCATGAGCCTTTTCCGCCACACGAAACTGTTCAAAGCCTGCATCTAAATTTGAGGAAAATTAAAACGAGCAGTAAGTTTATCTATATCTATATATATATATATATATATATATATATATATATATATATATATATATATATATATATTATATATGTAAAAATCCACACACACACACACACAACTGTTTAGCAGTGAAAATACATTATCAGTGCGGCATCAATGATGAAGAGCTTTCCAGGCCCGCTGCAGCAAACAAACAACAACAGGCACAAACAATGACAATCATACCAGCATGTTTTATACATTTGATAAAGCTCTCAGGCTAGAATACCACATTTACATCCTTAAAAACAAAACATTTCAACATGTATGCATCCTTAAATAGTAATCAGCGCATTCTATAAGGAAGTAACTGAATATTTTACATTTCAAACTGCTGAAGTTAACTTACAAAAAAAACCTGCTTTGAAAGATAGATTAAAAGATGAGATCAGGATTTAGGCCTTGTAGATGTTTGGAGAGAATTTTAAAATCACAATAGACTGCAAAGTCTACTCAAGGCATCAGTATGAGCACCATCTTCAATTCATCCAGTCATTTTAATGTACATTGAAGGACTGTTTACCCATTTATGCATGATTTAAAGAAACAAATAATAAAAAAGTGTTAAATAGTTCAGAGAAATGCCTCAGATTACACAGATGTCCACGTAAAACTACAGTCTAAAGTAGTTTTAGACAGCGAGTCTAAAAATGACTTTGTACAAGTGTGCTAAATAACCCCTGGCTTTTGGAAAGATTAAACCATGAGCTAAAAATGTACTTGGAGGATAATGGCAATGAGAATGTGGACTAACCAATACTGTGAGACGTAATCGCAGGAGTTATAAGAGCCAAGATGATCGCAAAAACATTTCTCTGAAACAGTGAAGGCAGAAAGATGGGCGGAGCAGCAAAGTCATCTTCCAGCTTCCAGTAGAAATAAGTATCAACAATTATTACAAGTACAAGTTACACAAGAAATAGGATTCCTTCTGATGAAGTAGAAAAAACCTTTGTAAAACAAACATTACGTCCCAAAGACGTTAGCCGAAAATAGCCACCAGAGAAGATGGGAGTCCTGAATCCTGCTCCTAAAAGAATCACACTTGAATCACAGGGAATAAAAAAAAAAAAGAAAACAGAAGCTGCAATAGGCTTTGTATACCTACCTCACGCAATTTGTTGCGTAGAAGACATAAGATTCTTAAATCAGTTAGACATCACTAATTAGGGAAACTACAAAATGACAAACAAACTCAAGAAGCAGCAGTTGAAGGAGTCAATATCATGATTTCCTCCTTAAAATCTTGCAAATATCCAGGGTGGGTTTTGCAAGTATCACAAGCCAGTGTAAGCAGACCTTCAGTTGTTTTGAAGTTTCGTAGCGGACCACAAGCACATCAACATCTCCTGAGGAGGGTAACAATGTTCTGACATTTCCTTTCTTTGCACACAATTTGTTTGACTGAATTCCTACCAAAACCTTTTGTAACCTTTTCCTGCCTGATGAACATCAACGATTCTTTCCTCAAAACTACTATCTGTCCTGTCACAGTATGTTTCTACAAATGTGTTGTCCCTCTGATAAATCAATTACTTCAATTAAAACAGGACGTCTGTTCCACCAATTCCAGCTCTCTGACTGAACACATCCGTTTTAATTTTATCATTAAACTGATCGCTAGTCTTTATTTATAAAGCACTTTAAAAACAACACAGTTTACCAAAGTGCTAAACACAAACATGGGTTCAGGGAAAAACATTTAAAAATAAAAAAAAACATGTAAAAAAAAATGTATTAAACAAAAATAAGTCATAAAGTCACTTTAACCCATTAAATGATTTTACATTGGGTATTTTTTGTAATGGTAAAACATAATTATATATATATATATATATATATATATATATATATATATATATATATATATATATATATATAAATAAATGTATATATAATTATGTTTTACCATTAAAAAACACACATAAATGAGACACACACATGAAATGATGGTAAAATGATATTTTGAATTACCGTAGAAGTTGCTTGTACATGAATTATAAGGATTGTGACTGCGGCTAAGCTGCAGCTACCTGAAGTTGGGAACAACTGCAGAAATATTCTTTTTCAGGCATTTTTAAAGCTGAAAATAAACTTAGTTTAGTGCCATTTTAGCCTTCAGAAAAGACCTTTATAGTATTTCATAGTAACCAAAATGCTGGCAGTTCTGTTGTAATGACAGTTCAATAAATCATTTGCTTTGACTTCGTCCATCATTTTGAATGCATAATGTTTTAAATATCTGCATTAACACACTGTGATTTGTGTCCGTAATGAAAATCTTGCCCCTGGTTAAACCATTTAGTCCTACGTACAGTTTCTCTGGATGTTAACAGGGAAAAGCTATGACTCATTCACACAACTGCTTGCAGCAGATGAAATGAGGCTCCATCTATTTTACTCCAGAAGTTGCTTGAAGGACAAACCTGTACGGTACACTTCAGTGCAACACACAGACACACACACACTCCTAAAATCAGCTGTTTGCAGTGCAACACCTATCTCAGTAACATAGGCACAGAGGTGATAAATAGTAATTCAGGCTTTGTCAGACGGAGGCGCTGCCAGAAATATTTGAACCTTAAGCCACAGGCACGAATCACACGATAACAATGGCCCATGTTTCATTCATCTAAAAGTACAGGGATTAGTTAATGGCTCCTCGAGATCCCTGAGGTTAAAGGCAAACGAAAAACACAATGAACATTGAAATAATGAAGACAGACCAAGAATGTGGCAAAGATTTATGAAGGCGCGACAAGGTTGTTTACACCTTGTGTCTAAAGAGCTGCAGTTCAGAATCGCTTCTTCAATAGGTTTCAGGTAAATCTCTCTGTAGAGAATGACAAAATCATGTGGAAAATATACAACCAGAGTGACACAAATGAGTGTATGTCAAGTTCGTGAAAAAGCCAAATCTGCTCCCTACCACAAGCTTGGTGTCTGTTCAAACCGATTTTGTTCACACGGTGCCACAGGACGCCATTCCTGACCGCCTCTACAACCTGACACACTGACTTTTTGTAATCACGTTTTATTTATTTTTTCCCCCTTTTTTCTTTTTTGTTAACAGTCTAATATACTGTAGCAATAGCAGTTCCCTTAGGGGATTATTAAATTCAGCTTACATTTAAGGTGTTAGGATGCTGAATGCTCAAACAGAATGTGCAGGTAAATCTGAAGAGGGTGTTCTAGAGGACAGAAGCATTTAAAGCAGAATCATCACAGTTTTTAGTGCAATTTTAATCCTGCAGCTCAGCAGTGCACAATATTGTCAGACTTCATCATAGAAATGACTCAATCTGTCCTTCACTGCTCAGACTAATCAGTTATAAATCAATGGCTTCATCTGGAGCATATAAGAGGGAAAGCAGCAGCCAGGTGTGGTTAAACAAATTTATTTCATTAACTCACAATCAGCGAGTATAGCTACCACTTTTAATGTGTGTTAACACAAAGCCGAAGAGAAAAGACATTAGCAGCAATCTTAGAAAAGATACAAATTAGGTGCTGCTTATCAATCTTCTGCACGACTTTATTTCATTATGTGATGAAATGTAAAAATTGTTTAAAAAAAAAAAAAACTATATCTCTAACATACACAAAGGCTGCTGTTAGTGTACTTAGCGTTTGAGTAAGTGAAGGAGCAACAGAGTGACACAAGGGAAATGAAAAAGAGGGTGAGAGAAAGACTCATACGTGAGTAAACAGAGAAACGTCAGGGGACAAAGAGAGCAGAGTCATGATTTCACTATTTAGTAGTTTGATCGGTACAAAACGCACAGAAACACAAAAATTATGTGATCAGAGATACAGTATTTAAAGGATTATTTAACTGAAGGATTTATATTTTCAATCTGATAGCTACTATAAGATGAAATAATTAGCTACTGCTGAATTAGTTGGTCAACTTTGACTATTCGATATAAATAATATATATGGTTTTATTAAAATAAATCAATCAAAAGCTGTGTCCATCCAGTACCATATGTTGAAAGGTAATTATCTGCTGCTCTTTTGTTGTTTTCTTGTACTATTCTAAACTAACGCAACACAATCCCATTCTTATGCGCACTGTAAGATGTAAATCTAAATAATTAATTCCGTCCAAGTGTAATGTCTACTTTTGCTCAGAATCAAAGTGGCAGTAAGCTTGAATATGTTGAATACTTGAACTTTTGGGCTGATTAAATAGATCAGACTGCTTTCTGTTAAATATGCAGAAAAGTGGTTTGACGTACGTTGCTTCTACTAAGAGCCAACTCAACTAGCAGTATTAACGATTTTCTTCACATAATAACAGTCAGTCAGTGGAACATTAAAATCAATGAAAAATACTGTATATTTTTCCATGTGAGCATCCGCAGTTGCCCATCTCGACGTGACAGACTGACAGCATGTCCAGGGCAAGCCCTGCCTCTTCCCTGATGAAAACTGACACAGACCCTCGCTTCCACACAACCCTGCGAAGACTGCCGTTTAGCCCAAATACCACATTTGTTGAAAAATCAGAAATTAAAAGAAAAAAAACAAAACAAAAACACCAGATCAACTGAATTATAAATTAAAAAGAAAGAAACGTAATTGAAAAAAGTCTATTTGTAACTATGTCCACTCATACTGTCACAACAACTTTATCAGTCCAGGGAATTGTCTGCATTTGCCACTGCTGTTGCTACCGCTATTACACTTTATTACATTATTTTTAATGTTTTTGGAGGCATGTAAGAGTCTTATTGTTCATTAGCTGCTTAGAGGCTTCAGCTGCTCTCTGCTGGTGGACACCCATGTTCGTGTTTAACGTCAGCATGAGTCACCTGTGGCGAGCTAGTCTCCACAACTGCCAGAGAGTATGCACAACTTTCTGCTGCCAGATTCACAAGCACTTCTGTCACCCGTCTAGCTTTGCTAGACAGAAGATTTACATCCCATGAGAGCCAGCGACAAACACAGCTGTCATTCTTCCCTTCCCTTTCCCTTCCCTTTTTTTTTTCTTGTCAGTGTGGACATCGTGCACACGCTGTATGTACGATGCACACCGAAATTAGTCTCTGCTTTTAACCCATCAACTAGTTTCACTAGTGAGCAGTGGGGCTGCTAGCAGGGCAGCGCCCCGGGGAGCAATTGGGAGTTAAGGGCCTTGCTCAGGGGCCCCCAGTGATTCACCATTGTGGGCAGCCCTGGGCTTGAACCTGGGTCCTCCACGCCCACCACTGTAACCACTAGGCCACCACTCCCCTTCATTCCATCTAATTAAAGGTAAAATGTTTCCTATGGTGGCACAAATGTGTACTTTATCAAATCATCTCACAGTTACACTTCAAATCTCTCTTCTTCTGTTACTACTGGTTTGCATATTTTTAATCAATTAAATTGTGCGACGAATAATGATAAACGAGTAAGCATTCATACCAATAGTGCAAACCACTTCCTCAGCATCAAGTGTTACATGCACCAAACTGTGAGACAAACGCAGTGATAGCAATAACTCAATAAGGGCCTGAAGAAAAGTTACATGTACGCAGCCGCTCCCGTTGGTTTAGTATGGTTTCTCCACTAGTGACACTGATGATTCAAAGAGAACCTAAGTTGGCTTTACTGCAAAACTCTGAATTGGTACTGGACAGTTTGAATAAGTGACTAAACTTTAGTTTCAAAATGGAAAAAATGACATTTAAAGATTGTTATCCTCTTCTCTTACAGCACTACTTCACTTTGTGTTAACCTTCATTACAAACTCCTTGAAACCAAAAGCAGCAGTTGGTATTTCAGTAGGTTAAAGTGTCAATTCATTATCAAAAAAATCTGCAATGTAGTTAAGGTGGAATAAATATGTCCTGGGTTGCACGTTGACTGACACATTGGTGTCATTTCAAGTGAGCTGCCCACCTGAGCTATAGAGCGCCGTTTCACTTAGAATCACTACAGGTTTAGCGTCTGTGGCCGACACCTCAAAGGTTTGAATCAAGACAAGTGGGTTTCCTTTGTCCTTGAAAACATTTCAGCTTCCAACTAGTAGGCATCGTGACTCCAAATTAACTGAAGTTTAAGGTTTCTAAGCTGTTGAGGTCATATGGAAATCACTGGCCCTCCCTCTGCTTCTGTGGGTCATTAGTCTTTTGTCCACTGCTAGTTGTTCAGCTGGTTTGGGTCACACGAGTCAAGGTGAAAACAAGCGCCAGCGTTCCAACTTCTAGGTTGAAACCTTTCAGGAGCTAAGGAAACAAAAAAAATGCCTAACCACTGCAAGCAGGCTCCAAAAGTGAGTAAACCTCCATTGACTCCAATGTTAATACGTCTAACTGTGCAGCAGAAAAAAAACATGTTTAAACCCGTTTCATTAAAAAGAGAAAAACAGCTGGAGTTCAATTATGTGAAATCTGTGAATTTGATTTTGTCCCACATCAGGCAAAATTTTAAAAAACCAAAAAAAGTATGTAGAATTAGCGGCGTAGACTTTTGATTCCATCTCATTAAAAGGTAAAATGCTTCCCATAGTGGCAGAAACTGGAACTACATCCAATCTGACAGAACACTGCCATCTTCTACTGGTCTGGATATTTTTAAGCAATTAATTTGCATGGAAAAAAATAATAATCTATGTTTTCAAAATAAAACTTGATCGGCAGCTGGCACAGCCAATGGCTCTGAAATGTGACTGACTGTGAGTTGGCCCCGGCAGAGCTCTGATAGTCCTCGATTGTTCTGGCAAAACCTGTTTCAGATGCCATTTCAGTAGCAACACTTGACATGATGATGCTTCAACAGATTTGATAAAAATGAATGTAAATTAATATTACTCAGCATCATAGGGTAACATAAGATGAGTCAGCCAAGCAAAAAATGACTAACTCTGATTGTTATAAGATGGGGGTATCCCAGCAGGCTTCCCAGGCTTGCTTGCGTCACCCTTTTGCAACATGCTGCCATGAAGTACGAGTAACAAGTAAAAGTTTCAAACGCACTCTTCAAAAAATGTAGGGTGATGTCACAGGGAGATTGTCCAGTTCTTCTTATACAGTCTATGGAGGCGAATGGTTGTGAAACCGCCTGGTTTGGAGATTCAAGGCTAGACTGTAGGTGCTTGATAGACCAGCAAGAATATTCTCAGCCGGACAGTGTAAAGTTCTGATGACGGACAGTTTGTGATCCAGAGGGTGCTGCGAATCATAAAGAAGATACTAGGCGCGTTTGGAGCTCAGCATTTAGCCCATCTGATTTTGGTCCAGTGGCGTCCATGCATCTGCACTAGTGGCTTGGTGTTGCTCCCTTGTTGGAGTTCAAAGCTGTGCTTTTCACTTCCTCCATGTAGATTCAAGTCTGAGCATGACCTGCATGACGGAGACTACGCCGGCTCGCTGTGTCCCAGTGCATAAACTGGCTTTCTGACCAATGGCTCTTTGAGTAGTACGTGAAATACATGACTTTCCTAACTTTTAAATATATTTAGCGTAAACATTTATCACATATTTGAAGTTCAAAGTAGATCACCATTTGAGTTCAAGGATATTTAGGGCAACATGCCTATTTCTTTTGAAAACTGAACTAATAATTCAAAGTGAGTGAGATTGACCATACGCTGCTTACTGAGACGACAGATAAACTTGCTCTGCATTTTTTCCACTCAGCGTTGTTATAGTAACAACAGCCTTGCATTTATCTCTATGTTCTCACTCGCACATGAAGCAGGCACACTCATTAGTCCTTCCTCCTAGTATTTCATGAGGTGTATGACGACCATAAAAAGAGAGGGCATATTTAATAGTTGCACTGCCTGCAAAAAAAAAAAAAAGTCTGCAAAATGCAACTAAATGGTCACAATGGGGAGCTCTGCTGAAAACGTGTATGGATTATTCTAAATACCTATTCATAAATCTAACAAACACAGATGGAAATTAGGATTCATTTAGCATTTCACATTTGTCCATCTAATGAGTCTATTATGAACATTTACTCTCCTTTTAGCAATTTTTGGTCTGCACCAGCTCTGCTTCTTCAGCGAAGAAAAGCTGCACTACGTCAAACATCGAACTGTGCTGAGACTGAAATGAGCGTTTGACAGTAGGACAAAATGATGAGTTTTTAGATGCAAATATATAGAGATCCTCTAAAAACCTGAATCAGCTAGTGACTAAGCCGTTGTTTCATAAATAAAAATGTTCTCTCTTCTATTTTAAATACTAACAGGACTCTTAAAGTTTTACGCATAATCATTTATAAGTTAAACATAATAATTTGGTGAAGAGGCTCATTTTGCAAAATTCTAAATAAATGTCTAAATCTACTTAAACCGTTGCCTCCTTTTAGAGTTAACAACACCTTAAATTGGTCACTATAACTTCATCGCTGTGTGAGAGACAAAAGCAGCCAGAGAGTCTAAAAAGCAATTCCAGATAATGATGAAACCACCTGTCAGACAAGGTGCCAACTTCCCCTTCAGGAGGCAGAACACAGTGAATTTCTCACTCACCTTTCTGGTAGTCAGACATGCTGTCTTTGAGCAGGCAGCTGAGCTGGTGGCCATTGAGATGCAGGAAGCGCAGCTGCTCTCGAAGAGAGGTTTCCTCCAAGACACCCGGGATGACACGGCCCACGCTATTCTGAGATATGGGGAGCCCGAGCCCCAGCGCCAGTGTTGGGGTCAGATCGACCTGCTCCACCACTCTGGGCTTCTCCATTCCCACTTACAAGACAGGGCACAGACAGAGATGCTGATGAAATGGTGACGACGTACTTCAATTCAATTCAATTTTATTTATATAGCGTCTATTACAACACAAGTTGTCTCCAGGATCTTTCCAGAGACCAGAACATGACCCCCGAGCAATTATTACATAAACAACGGCAGGTAAAAACTCCCCTGGTGGGTTAAAAACCTTAAACCAAAGAAAACTCCCCTTTAAGAGGGAAGAAACCTGGATCAGGACCTGGATCATAAGGGGGGACCCTCCTCCTCTTTTCCTTACTGTTGGCTTTACTGTGTTGTTCTGTTAATCATTTTGTAATTTATTTTCTAATGATACCATTTCATTTGAATGAAAAAAATATTGAGGCTATAGCGAAAATAGAGATGAACTGAACAAACTTCTTCATGACCAGTTTATTTTACTCTAAAAAAAACAAACAAAAAAAAAAACAACAGTAAAAAAAATGTCAAAAGCTTTCCGAAACCAGCTAAATATTAAATCACAATTCTGTGACACCAATCTGTTTCAGTATATCTGTTCAAAAATAAAAGCTATAATTTAGTACTTTAATCTCGTTTCACAAATAAAAGCTGCAGTCACGATCAATACTCGGAAACAGCAACATGAAAGATTTTGCCAGTAGTGGAGAACCTGCACTTTTATACAGTGAGAGATAAATTCGGAAAAGAAAGTCCTTCAGCTGAATCCAAAAACATAAAACATTACCAGCGTCCAGTTACTTGGAAGCCTGCGATGATGGAAAATAAATTAAATGGTGCATGTTTGTGTAATTGCGATGGCTGCAGCATCAGTCAAACTGTGGTCTCAGAAACTAGGAGTTAGGGGGACTGTCGGAAACATCTCTCGTTCAATGCATCAAGGCAGCGTTCATTTTATAAATCCAGTTGGTGGGTTTGGATTACGGCAATATTCATGAGAAAATGTAATCTGAATCAGAACACAGACATTCATTAACTCATCCCTAGCAGTGTTCCTGCAGTAAAGCCCATGAGGAAGGTTGTTGTGAGAACATGTTGAACAACCTCAACAACATGATAAAAAATGAATGTAATCATTATCAAGTGATTTGTGGTTTTTCATTTTTAAAGCTCGTCTCCTGTCAAGCAGTTGGAGATACAACCTCGCTTCCTGCAGAGAGCTTCCGGGAGTGCAAACAGCCGGTCTGAGTCTTCTCCAAGACTGTCAGTGTTCGAGCAAAGTTTTATTTAGGTTACAATAATGAATTATACCGGCAGTAAACAGTCCAACATCAGCAATAAAAAACTCACATGTCAGGAAGTGAGACAGTCAAAGACTAAAGACTGAGACAAGCCCCAAAGCTGGATGCCAACTTAGTAATTGGACATAATAAAATGAGCTGAGGACTTATCTGTTTGATAATAAAAGTACATGGGTTTAAAACAGGACATGGGCTCCCCTGAATTAAACCTTCAGGTACCATAAACCTCCCAGATTTTATTGGACTTTCTTGTTCTGAACTAACACCAAACAGAGGTGTCTCTGCTAGATCAAGACTTCATCCATGTGCAACCAAACAAATAAAAAACTGCTCCATGGTTTGATTAGTGCTGATGCTGATAAACAAGGAGAATGGAAAACAAACTGTGTGCAAGAATTTTTACTGTAAACGTACAACGGAACAAAAGCCAGTTCATGAGTTCAGCTGTGGATGGATTTGATTGAAGACTACAAATATATGTATGTATTTATGTACTACCTGCTCATATTGTGATTGAGAAAGAAAAATCAGTGGCCAAAGGCAAAAATGATGACATATAGTACGAGTGTCTTGATCTTTCCAGCCTGCAGTAGTGCGCAAATCAACATAAATCTTTATAATGGCTCAAATATAATAATAAATACAAGGGCAAAATAAGTATTATTAAATAAGTATTTTTATTTAAAAACAGCAAGTTTAACTTCTAAACTGCTTTTTTAGTTTCCATTTTCTTAAGAAACTAGGAAATATATTCTTAGGTGGAAATTTTAAGTTCTCCTGAAAACCATAAGATTTAAGATTTTTTTTTAATGAAGTCTGATTTGAATGGATTAGGTGAAGGGTAAGTAATTAATTAACATGAATGGTGTTTTAAAAAAAAACCTTTAGGGGGCACCTCAAAAATAGACTGAAGTGATAAAGAAGCAATTATCACAATCACACTTCCACACACCAAAGACACACGTCTGCTGGGAGCATCTATGACACTGCTCTTCACACCAAAATTGACGTAACCTTGTGTTTTGAGTATGAAAGAAAATTCTTCCCTGCAAAATCTTTTTTTTTTTTTTTTAACAAGTTTTACAATTATTCAACATTTATAAACCAGTGCAGGAACAGACAGAGACAATACAAGATCAAACAATTCCTCAAGTCCGCTGGCTATTTGAAAAACAGAAAAAAAAAAAAGAAGCTTGTTTACCTTTCCTTTTGAAGGCAGGACTTACGAGCACCAGCGGCGTGTTGACTTCTGGCTCCGAGGAGCCTCCGTGGCTGCCGGTCTCCGACATGCCGTGGTCTCCACACAGCACCAGCAGATAAGGCAAGGATCCCTCTGCTTCCTTAAGAAGCAAAACACCAAGGTCAGTGATCCCCCACTGCACATACTGATGCAGGAGGACAATCTCCAATGTGAACTGTTCAAGTCTGGAAGTTAGTGTTGGATAAGGAACAACATGTCCAGTCTGGAATACAGAAAGACCGCTTACAAATCAAAGCTGCTGGGAGACTGGATGCATCACAGACTTTTGGTGTTATGCTGGTTACATTCAACAGCAAGACAAAAAAGGAAGATATTAAATTATTATTTCTAAAAAGGAAGCCACAAAAATCTCTCCAGGGCTCAGTTTCATCCCAAATCCAGACAGAAAAAAAACAAACTGTAAAGCCAGTTAACAAACAGAAGGGCTGAGTTCTGTTTTGGGGATGAAAGACTTTGATCAGCCTCGGTTTCTTCTTTAAGTGAGTCCCTTTCAACTGGAGTCACAAAACTCTCCCTCGACCATGAATTTGACAGAAATGAGTCATGGCAGAGGGGGCTGGTTTAAAACCACAGCTACAGACGTTAAAACAAAAACAAAATCCTTCCACAGATTACAATACTCTCAAAAGACCTTTCAGTTTCAGTGCAGCATCATACAAACACACAAACCAAACGCTATACAACTTCATTTATTATTCAATATGGCCAAAGTGTTCTATTATGCATACGCTAATGGCCTGAAGGGCAAAGACACTCAATGATTTCTGAACAGCGCACATAATTTCTGCCCTTGCGTTTGGGAGCCAAGTTGAATAAAAGTGTTTGATTTAAACTAAGATCACTTCATCTAAACACAGAAGCAGAAAGTGGTTATATCAGCACACATTTTTATATTTGAAGACTGCAGACCGGAGTCTGAGCTGAACAGCGCTCACATGAGCAATCGCAATTCCTTCTCCGCACAAAAGGAACAAAGGACCATCTTCCGTCCTAGATTTTACCTTTCGGTTGCTTGTTATAAATGGCGCTGGACTCCAGAGACACAAAATAAATAAAGAAAAAAAGGAAAAAAAAAAACAACTTCAAGATCAGTACTAAACGCTGCAGAGCTCCACACAGAGAGAACCTAATTACTGCTTACAATCACTCACATTTTCCTCATTTTTCCCAGCGATGAAAGCATGAAGCTGTGAGTATTTGGGACTTTTTTTTTTTTTTTTTTTTTCACGCATTGCATCAAAGCTTTAAACCAGAGGACAATGCTGCTGAGTCAGATGGTAGTTTGTGTTCTTCAAAAGCAAACCAGAAAAAGAAAAGCAGGCAGAATGACTTCCATTTCACAGTCAGTGAACCCGACCAAAGGCTGTTCAAGCAGAAAGAAGTTTGATGAAAGGTTTGAAAAAGTAGCTACATAGTTTAAGTTAGGTGAATTAATATTGCCTAAAAAACTGCTTACATAGACATGGGTTAGAAGAATGAATAGTTTCTAAGTGTTAAAGTTAACGAAATAGGTGAATTGTTGACAGTCAAGAGGGAAATACTAATAAATAACAATAAATAACGCAAAAAAAGATACCTAAACCTCAACACCGGCAAATCAAATGTAAAAAAGCATGCTGTCTAACATTTAACACCTTTCTATAATCAATAGCAATTGAAGGTGCAGAAAAAAAATATTGTAACATCTCAAAGAAAGAATAATATCCAAGTGTTTTGTTGAACATATTTAATTTATATATAAAGGGAGACTTGAAAAGAAGCTAAATTAAGTACGTATATTTAACACAGTAAAGGTTCTGTTTCATTAGTGTCCCTCACAGGACTCCCGTCCCTTCTTCCTACATGTTGAATCTAAATGATTTTATGCTTTAAACTTCGAAATTAAAAAGCAACCTTAAAATCAAAAATATCAAGCGCAGAGAATCGAAGCCGTGTGCTCTCCATTAACACAAAGGTCAGACTGAGGTCTCCTCGATCAGGAGGTCCTGCTTTCCAATCTTGTTTTGATGGAACGTGCTGCATCTCTGCACTCTGGAGGCAATGCGTTTCTCTGCCCCTGATATGAGCCCGGTGAAATCAGCAACTCGCATCACATTACAAATGGGGTTTTGAGTGCTACACCCCCTTTCTTTAGTGCAGCTGGAGCCAGCGCTGCTTCGAGTACTTCAAGATGCAGCAGCGAAAACACGCAGCTTGTCAAAGCTTGTGAACGGATTTAAATATTCCGATGTAATGAGATTACACCTCACAGCATGCTGACAGTATGAGCTGATCAGAGGAAACATTGTTTTTGAAGAAGTCTCGAAGATTTCCTGCAGGACACCACTGGGCTGGGCTACACTTCTGGTGAAGGAAAATAAAAAAGCTGGCAGTAATTCACTAATGTTAATGTCGTGGGACTTTCAAACACATTTCAGTGAATGAGCTTACTTGGAATGCATACGGGGCTGTAGCTGCCCTCCAACATGCAGATGCACAAAGACAAAGTTAATACATGTTGGATGTAGTCAAATGTCGCGGAAACAAAACATCGTATAATCTATGTAAAGGGACAGATTAAGTGCTCTTGGCTTCTGTTCTCGCTGCCATTTCAGATGCATTAAAGGAATTGAAAAATGAGGGAGACTGCAGTCTAAGCGAAAGAGCTGGCTGACAGTGAGACAATGGCCATTAGCAGCACACACATGATCCAATGATCCTCAGACCTAAAGAAATTATAAAAGAAATGGTAAAGATCTTAATCTCTGGGGATGAACGAGCAAATTATCAGTGTAATTACAAAACGTTCACAGCTGGCATCCCATTGTTC
The DNA here is from genome assembly GCA_014839995.1 of Xenentodon cancila. NCBI lineage: Eukaryota > Metazoa > Chordata > Actinopteri > Beloniformes > Belonidae > Xenentodon > Xenentodon cancila. The sequence goes on from CM026205.1 coordinate 24,255,580, forward strand.
TAGAAACTATTGATTATTATTTCATATGTGCTGGGATTTACTGGGATTGCATCACCAAAAAATTAAAAGTATAATGCTGCATGTAATGGCTCTTACACTGACAGACTTAATTAAAGCTACTCTTAAAAGTGTGGAAACTCCTAAGCACTGTAGAAAATCAGTTTAACAGTACATCTATTATTATTAGTTTAATGCAAGACAACATTTTTGAATGTGATTGTTTGGCTTTCCTGTCTCACAGCACAATAAAGTTAAACGGTCCCACTGTCAAGTTGCCTTCTGGGTAACAAGACAAAGACGAAGTAAAATTAGAGGTTGCATCACGCACAGTTGCCTTGTTAGTTTGTTTTCACCCGACGACACTTCCGGCCTGGTAAATCAGCAAAGAAGGACCAAAGTGCTGTCACTATGGTGCTCCAACCCTGAGAGAGAAGAGAATCGCCAAATCTGTGAGGACGTTCATGGGTGAGGGTCTTCGGTTTAAAGATAGTAAATTAATATTTCCAAGGACTGGGGCCTGAAAACTGGAAAAGATTCAAACCTGCACTAAACATCCAATTCAATTTTAATTGTCAGTTTTTTTTATTAAATAAAGGTCTCTTTTAGACATTTGATGTTTTTTTACAATATGGTGTCATATAAATAAAACTGACTGGGCCTACGTGGGAATTAGATCCATAAAGCCACGGTTAATATGTGCTTGGAGTTTAGAGGACAAAAAAAAATAACAATAATACTAATATTAAATGTGGAAATACTTGGTATGCCTACTCTTTCAAAACTTTTATTCCCTGCTTGATCAGTTGTGAACCTCTTAAAATAAAAGCCAGATAGCCTGAACACTGAGTATGTTACAGTTTAAGTCAATTTAGACCTTTGAAAGTTAAGGAAGCATAATTGTGGACCTTTACATATAATTTAACTAATAAAAGCCAATATATGACTCTGTTGGGGGTAACATTTGTAAATTATATTTTTTTATAAGAGTAAAATATATACTTATAATTATAATCATTATATATATTACTTATTCAACTTTATATCTAAAAATAAACTGCTTGATATTTTCCAGGTGACCAACTACTTGTTTCAAAATTATTGCTATATGTACTTTGTTATAAAACAGCTGCTTCAGAAAAAGTAGCATCTCAGGAGACTTGATTTATTGTTGTCATTATTCCCCGACTCTCAGCCTCCCACTGAAAACATCTGGCTCTTCAGGAGCTTCATGCGTCATTTAATTTCTAAGGTAGTGGCGTTATGTGTTTGCCTGGTGACTGTAATACTGGCAAGAATGAGGCTGATGGTCAATAATAATGCAAAAAAATGAAACCCCAAGACTAAAATAACTATCAAATATCCTAATATGCAAGGCTAAGGGATGTGTAGAGTTGGGTCTATAGTCTGTCTGGATTTTCCAGACAGAATAATTGAGATCCGCTGCTGTCACCCAGGTAGGGAAATATTGCTTCGTGATCAGGTAGAAATGAAAGCTTGTGTCAGTCCTAAACTCTGTCTGTTATATCAACTCAGATCTTTGCAAGAAATTTCACAGTACATAAAAAAATAAAAATGGAGAAATGTTAAAAATAGCATCGTACAAACTGGGATTAAGAAAAGGAACTACCTTTGAAATAAGAGCACTATGGATCTTCTTCAGGACGTCATCCATCTCCAGCAGTTTGGGTTGAATGAGTGAGCTGTGAGGTCCACTGATATGACCAATGTGGTCCAGGCCTAGGTAATGGAGAATCAAAATATCCCAGTCGTCTCTCTTTAGAGTGTTGTCCAGGTGACGGGTTACGTTGTTGTCAACCTGTATCAAAACAAAGGATTCTTCTGCTCACTTGCAAGGTTTTAAGGATGCCAATTTACGTTCCTATGACTCAAAATTCACAACAAGTTAAATATGGAGTGGAAAGGACATCTGCCAAAACCTGTGGTAAAGAAACGGGCATTGTTTCACTTTAAGGGCCCAGAAATGCCACACTTCTAACATAAATAGACACCAACAGACTGAACAGAGAGATCTCCTGTGGTACCAGATAATCTTTCTGTTTGATTAATAAGATGCCGTCATGTCTTTAATGCAAATATCTCGACCTCGTGGTTAACACAGCCATTGACTTATTTCCTGACAGACGTATAGAAAATATGTCTAACACTGAAACAGCTGCATAAAATTGATGATTATTTAATCATTACTGTGAATCATCTTGGTATTTCCTGCATCACACAAGCCACCTGGTGCTTTAATCAGTCATTGACAACAGCAAGAAAATACATCACTGACAGACAGTTTGCAGCTTATACAGTCACACTATAGTTTGTTTTACATACCTCAGTGTAGTCCGACACAAAGAAAGAGGTTGTGCCATCATACTCCATGAAGTGCTTTGGGAATAGACGCACCCAGGTATCATCTCCATAGAAGATTATCCTCTTCCCCGCTGTTTTGGCCTGCCAAATAAGGTTGTCTTCCAACAGTGCAGGAGAATTTAGGTTCATTACCACATCAATGAAGCCTGGGATACTGCCAGTGGTAAGAGCCTGGGGAGGGATATGTTTTTGTCATTGTCCTTTGAACAATAATCGCCTTTTAATGGTGTTATGCAACTTTTCAGTTTCATCATATTAGCCCAGTTAATTAAGATTTGCACTACAGTGTAGTGGTTAGCAAAAAGAAGAAATCTTCTAATGAACAATCAAATTCATCAACTACGATTTGGTCTGTTTGGTTACTCTCTTGATGCAACATTACAAACCAAAGTAATTTCCAGTAGTCTTAGTGACTTTTCCTGAAGCAAATTGAAAATGAAAAGCAAATTTAGTAAGATAGATGATATTTATGAAATTCCATTTCTACTTATTTCATCATAAAATCTCATATAAAACGCTACTGGCCTCTATTTGAATGACAAGTGCAACGTGGCCTCTTTTGTTAGGCAGGAAAAAGTCTGGTGTATTGTTGAAAGGGAGGTAAAGAGGTCTTGCTTTTATGTTCTGATGAAGACTTGACTTTTCAGATGCTGGCAGGAAGCACCATCTATTACACCCCCTGTGAGGTGCCTGGAGCAGAGCCTGAGATCCTCCAGCACGCTCAAAGATCCAGGCTGCACGTGGCGGTGACCAGGCTTTACTGTGCAAGAGCCCAGATGTGACTCAAAACTGCTGAAGGGCCTAAGCTGGCATACTCTTCTCAATCACGTCTTAAGACATTATTTTATTAATTTATTAGGACAAACCCTGGTGTTTGTCCTAATAGAACCTAGTTTTCCATTTCTATTCAGAGTAATCTGTTCATCTTACGTTTGAATTTCCAAAGAAAACACTCTAGAAATGGGCTCTTTCCAAGAGAAACTTTATCTCATCTATATTAACCTCACCACTACTTTTTTAGAGACAAATGACAGTTAAAGAAAAAAAAAAGGAAATGACAGAGACAAAAAGGGCAGAAATGAACCAACAAATGTCAAAAAACTATTTCTTTATATTCTGTCGTCCCATTAAAATACATCCAAGACCATTATTTTTGATTGATCTAAATGGTGATGATGTACGGGAACAGAGATCTCCTCTGGCACACAACAAAGTTTATGTTGCCCATTTATCAATGACAATTCAGTAGACATACTCAACAGCCACATAAAACTAAAGAACTTTTGTTTTCATCCGACTCACATAGGGCAAAAGAAATGCTAAAATTGGGAATTGAAGCACAGCATTTTAATCTAATCTTGGGAGTTTTTGGTCCGGAGGTAAATTCTTCCTTCCTGAGCATCGGTTTTGCCTGTGCACGTGTTTGTTACATGCAACGATAGATGCTCCTGATGCAGACTTCTCTTTCTGACTGTTCAGCTGCAAAGACATCTTCAATCTCTCAACAGAAATTGACTGTTGTGTCATTGAAATGCAGGGCCGTATTGTACATATATAGTTCTAGCGTACCGTTTCAAAGCTCTGTAGAAAAGTTAGAAAATAGGCTAAATCTTAAAAATTGCTCAAGAAGCCAAAATCATGCTGGAAGATGCCCAAACGAATCAGTGACTCAACAACATACTAATTACAGGCCCACAGTATGTGTCTAAGCTTGCCATGTGCCACTGAATAAATGTCAGATAAAATATCAGTGGGGTATACAGACACTTCTGGCATAGTTATGAAAACTTGTAAAGGTGCCAAAACACAGAGAGAGGGGGCTGTGGTTCAACTCAAGCCTGGAAAAAGATTTTTCAGTTTCCTTCTCAGTAATTACTTTCTGTTTGCTACTCAAAGAAAGACTTTCTTCTATTAACTGAAACTTTTTCTCAATCTTCACAGGCCTCATCCCAGATAATACTTGCGGAGGTTATATTCCAAACTTATTATGCGCTACAACTCGTATGTTCGCCAGTCAAATACCGGCATCTCAAACACCTACGGTGCATTGCTGTTACTGTTATGATTAACTGAATTTGGTTTCCAAATCCTGCACCTGAGTAACGTTCACTGACTGCTGCCAGCCGGAGGCTGCAGCTCAACTGGAAGCACGTGGATACAGGAGTGAAGGAGAAGAAGCCACTTTTCTTTTCCATTTACAGTTAGAACAACCATCTAAATTGGAAAAATCAAACTGAGTAGGAGGTCCCAGCAGCTGTTTGCCACCCAGTAAAAAACAGAATATAACCCCATAGAGAAGAAGCTACATACTCTAATTGAGTTTTATATCCATAAGATGCTTCGTGTCGGTTGTGCTACCTCTGCAGACAATTTACATTAGTAATAGTTGAAGGTGAATGTGCCTGCAAATTATTGGCTGTGCCACTGACATTTTATTATTTAGGTCAGTTGGCTGTGTCACAGCAGTTAATTGGATATCAGGCCGTAAATGGCAGTTGGTCGTCTAATGCCACCTACTGGTATCTCACCAGCACTTGACAATCCACACTAATCGTGTTTTCAAAGCCTGCAGAGTAAAAGAGTTTTTGACTCAATTCATCTCTGTAATCTGTTCACTTTAAAGTCAGTGGCCAAAACATGTCCAGTTAGCCTCATTTCAACCCTCAGTCCATCAACAGTTACTTTGAGCCCTGCTTTAAAAACCTTTACCAAACATCCTTTATTTCATTAAAAAAAAAAAGGGAGCAACATAAAGAGGTAAAATTATACCATTAAACCCTCCTGAAGGACTCCAGTTGGGAGTAATCCTAAAAATCTAATTTAAAAGTTTCTAATTTAAATTTCTTTTTTAATGTTTCCCTCTTCTGCAAGTCCATGCAGCACAACTGTAGTGGAGCATTACCCTTCATACGTGCACTTGACTTTTTTAAAGCCAGTGTCAGAATTGAAGTCATAAAAGTTCAACTGCAAAATAACAGAACTTATATGCAAAGATAAAGATCTTTACGGACAGGATAATGGTGATGATAATGAAGGTATGTCATTACAGGCAGTACGAGAAATTCCCTGGATTAAAAAAAAAAAAAATTAAAAAAACAAAATCACGATTTACAATAAACATATCCAGCTTAGCTTATAGTGGGCAGATTTTTGCTGTTAAAATATTTACTGGATAACACAATTCAGTACAAATTTCTGTAAAAGCAGAAAGCAGCTCCAGGCTGCAAAGACAAATCTAGAAAAGTTTATAATTGTTGGAAAGGTAAATGATCGTCATTGAAGCCTTCACTTTTTTGTTGTTTTTTTTAAAGAAAATCCATGACAACATGGTGGGTGTGGGGGATGACAGCATGTCCTTTACCAACATCGTCACTGCATCTTCTTTTAAGCCTTTGGATTATGAAGACGCATCTGTCTCCCTGCAAGTCCACATAAATCTCGCTCTGCTCCATCCCGTCACCCCTCCTCCACATCAGGGATGACTTGCTTCATTTCATGACAGGCGAGATCAACTCCTTCATATAAATACAGCAGAACCTGCCTGATATCAATTCACTTCATAGACATCTGACTTATGTCTGTACTTTTCAAAAACTCTGCCAGCTGGAGGTTTTCTTCAAAGTGACATATAATGAGGCCTTAACAGATGGCTGCTCATGATCAAGCAGTGTTATTGTAGAAAATTAAATTACTAGACAATATTTTTTAGAAAAGCAAAGACCTGTTGATTTAAACTACATTGGTTTTACTGGTTTTGCATTGTAGTCGAATAAAAACGCAGCCACACCAGTGGTTACAGTTATAAATAGTATAGACATTTAATTTTAGTTCTTGTTAAGACTTCATGGATTAGAGCAACAAGACATGAATAGAAGGAAAAAAGATTTATTTTCACCCCATGAGGGAAAAAGTGGGCCTCGTCAAGTGCTTTTCTACAGAAAGCTTTTACTGCTCAGAAAGATAGAATTTCACTAAATATTAAAAGACAACTTGTTAATTCCAAGTGGTTCATATACATTTCCCTGCTAGGATGTCTGGCAGCTTCTACAGTTTTAATTAAATCGAGCCAGTTTAGAAAACCGACTTGTGATCTGGTAACATTTACCAACTATTTGCCATAATCATTGATGCTAATAGAGTTTTGAATCTTTTGGTATCAAACGATTTGGTTCAGTTACGACGTTTAGGTACACAAACACGATCTGACTTTTGAAACCTTTTTATGACCCCCGTGTGATAAAAAGAACTCATTCTAAAAAATAAAAAAAACAGAGTCGAGTAGTAGAAGTGTGTCTAGATTTCTGGAAGTTGTATATTTACGTATTTTTATCAAGAGATGCTAAACAAAATTATTCAAAGTAACAAGTTGCTCTCTTTTACTTTTCAGAATATTGCCAGTAAATTCCTCATTATAACCATTTTCATATCTTACCATGTGAATAATGTATGCATCATTAAAGTGAAGTCACATTTTATAACGCCAACATTTTATAAACGTATTTAAATTGTAAACTGTGTGTATAAAAGTCACACATTTTACAATTGTGTTAAAACGGGAACTTCAAGTGCTGAACAGTCTGCAGAAACTTTTGAGTCAAAGTCCATCTTTTCTTCTTTGACAGGAAGACACTTCCTCAAACTCTAGCTTTGTAATTTTGCACACCTGAGGTATAACTTTCACCATAAAATAATAATAATAAAATAAAGCAATGGAAAGACACCCTGACATAGTGTATAATAAATGAAAGCCTTCATCGTCAATTCTGCTGGACAAGAGGTCTTCCGAGATAAAACAGGTGATGGATGGTGTTTCTTTACTTCCCACTTAAAATTCACTGAGCATTTCGTGGAAGTGGTGTAGTGAGCATTGGTCAGCTACTGCATTTTGAACTTATTTAACTTCTTTTAACTCACAGGGCTTGTGTATGATTTCATCCCTCTGTTTTTGTGTATTAAATGTTGCTAACCTGAAACAACTAACTCGGATCATGGTGCTTCGTCTGCATCTTCATCTTAGAAAATGAGTTAGGCTTTTATAGGAATTTTTTTTTTTTTTTTTTTTGCCACAATCCAACTCAGTAGCCTGGATGGTTACTTTATTCTTGAAAAAAAAAAAAATCCAAAAATGTATTCATGGATTATGAAAATAAATCTGCTCCTTGAATCGGTTGATGGGTCTGCGTACCCGAATGATCCCAGGAGCTCGGTTGTCCAAGCAACCGGGTCTCCAGAAACAAATTGGTCCCCCCCCTAGAACCAGGCCTGGCTGGGCCTCTTTGACCTTGTGCGTGAGGTCGAGAGGTAATAACTAGATATAGTCGGGCTCACCTCTATGCACAGCATGGGTTCTGGAACCAATCTTATTAAGGAACCTGTGCACCAAGCAGCAGTTTGGAGTGCCCAGACTTCATGGAGTCAGCAGGGGTGCTGGAAGTACTCTAAAAGTATGGGGTACTGGGTGCATTGCTATGGTCTATCCAGTCCCTATACAAGTGGAGCCTAAGTTTGGTCTCTAGGTGGGAATTGACCTCTACCAGGGCTGCCGTTTATCACTAACAGTTCTAGGCACAGCCATGGTCATCATGTGCAAAAGTCAGAAATTATTGATGCCGATGATGTGGTTCTGCTGGCATCATCAAGTGGATCTTCGGTCTCACCGATTCGGTTGAAGTGGCAGGGGAGAATCAGAACCTCCAAATATGACACCATGGTTCTCATTTGGAAAAGGGTGGTACACCTTCACTGGGTCAGAATTGAGGCTTTGACTGAAGTAGAGCAGTTAAAACATCTCAGTGCCGTATTCGTAAGTGACGGAAAAGTCAAACAGGAGATTGACCGAATCAGTATGGTACCTGCAGTCATACCATGGTACCAGTCTGTGGTAATGTAGAGGGTTGAGCTGAAAGGAGAGTCTTTTTTTTAACTTGTCAATCTTTGTTCCTACCTTCACCTTTACACACAAATTATGGGCAGTGACAGAGAGAATAAATTTGGAAATATGAGAGCTGAAATGAGTTTCCTTTGTAGGGTGGCTGGACTCTCCCTTAGATAGAGGGAAATGTTCAGTGATCTGAGAAGGACTCAGGATAGAGATCCTTTTGATCTTCCACATTGAGAGGATCCAACTGAGGTGGTTCAGGCTTCTAGTTATGATGGCTCCTGGAGACGTCCTGGGAAAGGGGTTTGGGGCAACCACGAGAAGGGCTTGAGGCAGACCCAGGACGCATTGGCAACATTTACTGATTCTTGGCAGAAACACCTTGATGTCCTCCCAGAGGAGCTGGAGGAGGTGGCCGGGGAGAGGGATGTCTGGGCCCATCTGCTTAGCCTGCTGCCCCCACAAACCAAATCCGGATAGACGAACATTAATGGATGGATAGATGGATGGGAAAATAAATGGAGGCTGTTCCAGTGCTGATCTATGCTCCTCTTTCCCATCACTTAATTCATCTCTGTCCACTGTTTTCAATATTGCAGGAAATGATCTCCGCCACCCTTACTAAGTGACTGCCGAGACTGCATCCTCATGGCTTCTACTCGACCTTTCTGACCACATTTATAAGAAATGTTTGAGAAGGTTTCTGTCAACACTGTATATATTTAGCAGCGAGGTTCTTCAGGGTTGGATTTTGGCTTAATGCTGTCAGCACAAACCCATTCCTTCTACCACTGGTCAAGCATGAAAATTGACTTTTATTTTGGCCTCCGACAGACACTCAGCCTCAAAATTACCTGACATCTTCAGTATCAGCCTTGGCCAGGACCAAGAATCTACCACCATCACCAACATGCTGTCACTCTCCCAGTCTGTTTACAGCTGTGTGTCAGCCCAACCAACTGCCACTAGGCACACACCGTGACTGGAATTCCCTCCTGGATCTGCTTCCAAAACACAGATCCAACTGATACATCATCAAAAACTGGTAAACCCACCAGGGTTTCATGTTTTCAAAAATTTCATTAGTTAAAGTGAGGAACAGGAGGTTCTAATCACATGTGGCCATCAAGTGTCACGTTTGTCTGCTATTAAATAATAAAAAAAGACAGTGTTTATTGTCAGCTTTTAAATTTAAAAATGAAATGAAAATAAAAAATGTAAAAATGTAACCATGCACTAGCTTTATTTCAGATGAGGGGAAAAATGCCTTGAAAAAGAATTCCCCCTATTAGCATTTTTCCCAAAAAAAGGTTGCCTTAAAACCTGGATTAAAAACAGATTTTTGGAAGCTCTATTAGTTTAATCTTCACAACATACTTTTCACTGTGTAAGTGTAAAACAATTATATACACACACACACACACACACACAAACATATATATCCTGCTCACAGATGCAAATTACATAAATGAACAATTTTATAGGACATTTACTTTTCCAAATTAAAAGTCAGGAAAAAAAGACCAGTTTTTCAGTCTGCTGACCCTCCTGCAATTGAACGCAGCTTTCAGGGATGAGCCGGATTCAGATTTCATCCTATCTTAGCGACAGCATGTTATTAAGTGATTCCCTCCGGAAAAGCACTGAACCCAAACATTTGGTTTGGAGTTTTATGAAGCTTTTCAACACATCCTTGCACCTCTGCTGCCAAGAATGATTTGTGACACTTGGAGAAATAAAAATAAATGCTTCTTTCATCTATCAATGAAGTTAATATTTGCATCTTATTAAGACAAAGTTAAAGATGAATGAGACAGGAAGTCATAGGCCCATGCTCTGATAATTTACAACCTTAAGATAATTACAAAAGCATTATTAGTATGGTGGGGAGGATATTGATGATATAATCCACCCTTATCCAGGGCACATGCTCCTTTGCGAATATAAGCATAATTCTTATTATCCTGTACACTGGCAACAGAGAAGGTTTGGTGTCCATTTGGCACATTTGAGGTGACTGATTGCTATAGCTGCTGAAAATAACTAAAAGGATTTGGTTGTTTTTCCTTTTTGGGTGGATGCCAGATCAGTTTTCTACATCATACCGTTGATTTCGTGCAGGTTCTACCTACTCTGCAGGGTTTAACTTCACATCAGCGGGATCTGTGCTTGTTGTATCACTGCAGTCGTGTTCAACTTTGACAGCAGTTGCAGGCAGTGCAGCTAAGTTATTCCAGCACTAACCAGCGGTGTCAATGGCCCTCTGATTAAGGTGTACCGATAAACTAACACAGCTCCCAAAAATCAGTTTATACTCCAAGTTGTAAGGCAACAATATTGGAAAAATGCTAACGGGGTGAATTCTCTTTCAAGGAATGTTTCCCCTCATCAGAAATAAACCTATTGTATGAGAATATGGTTACATTTTTTAAATTTAAAAGTTGACCAAAATGTACCCACCCCGACCTACAAAACCACACTATTCTCCCACACTACCCTCTCTGATGTGGGCCTGCCGTCTCTGATTTCACAACACTGGAGGACCTAACATGTGGCATTAAGGGGAACTTAAACAGTAAGGGCATTAGATTTGGAGGTACTAAAACATGCATGGCTTCGTATGCCGATGACTCTCTGGTTTGGCTTGCTGAGCCAAGCCAAAGGTTTCTAACCCAGTTCTGTTAGATTATGTAAATACTTTAAGCACTTTGTCTGGTTTTAGAATAAATGAGGGAGTGACTGAATTCATACCGATAGGAGATTGTTTAACCAATGACTTCCTTAGGTCTTTGCCTTCTAAAATCATAAACATCCTTTTTATATATCAAGGGATCAATTTCACCAGGACTCCCAGAGCCAGCCAAATCTCAGAGCCAGTACAGTACCAGTATATCTCTATAGGACTGAATATTTGTAGCTGTATAAAAATGGTGAGCTTACACAGGGGCTTACATCATTTTCAAAACATACTTATGCTGGTGTGTTGATTGCATCTTTCTTCAAAATGACTATTACAATGTCGTCTTTAGGAGGTAAGAAATCGCAAAGCTTATCTAAGGCTAACCTTCACAAACCGACGAAGAAAAGGTGAACATTCTGTCTTTAGCATTTAATGTTTACGCAAATGTTTCTCACAAAACAGAAACCAAAATATCTCCGCACAAAGGTCGCTTCGGACAAAGGGACTGCTAAATGAATTTACATCAACAGTGTCAGCTATCTTGTTTAGTTAATGCAGTGTTATTGCATCAATCCTGTCCGATTTATAGCAAATAATTTGAATTGCCCTGGTTCAAATAATGAGTTTAATCACCTTGTGGCCCAGATGTAATTTGGAAGTTAATATGTTTGGTGATTCATATGATTTTCATGCTATAGTTCAATCTGACACAAACTAGAAAAGTGGGAAAGAAAGAGGTTGAGTTTATAACCAAAGCCAGTTCTTACTATGACCGTATATCTGCTATTTTATCAGGTCGTGTTTGGAGCAGAAGCCAGTAGAACCTTGTGAGGTGGGAATAGCATACAGGCACTCTTGTTATCTAGAAGGGCTTAGATTAATTTGTTGAACTATTCTGCTTGAGCATCTACACTCACCAGCCTTTTCATTATGTACGCTATGTCTCCACTCCCTACTCTGCAATCTCACATTCATTTTGCTATTAATTAATCTATGCTGCAGCTAATGGTACAGGGCTGCACTGATTTTTTTTTTTAAATAACATGCTGATAGTCTTTGAAAATATCGGTTTTATGGTATTCCTGTAATAGATGATTTTATTACTAATATAATAAGCTCCAATTAACCTTAAACAGGTTAACAACAGAGGGATTTTTTTTCTATTTAATACCTCAAACTTGAATTCATTTTTAATAAACTTTTGTGCACATCTCTGAGGAGATGTGTACAAGATTAGTGACACTTGGTCCATTTATGTTTTTCCCCAACTCAGATAAGCTGTGTATTCTGATCATTTCTCATTTTCAGTTTCATTACTGCAACCCTCCTGTGGTAGTACACGAGATATAGAATCATTGTAATGGCCCTTTATTTAGTTTAATCTGGAATCAACAATATTATCTTATGTTTCTCATCACACATTCTATATGTTCCTATACATCCCACGTGTTTATTTACATCCCACATGTTTATTTATATCCCACGTGTTCCTATACATCCCGCATGTTCCTATACAGTCCACGTGTTCCTATACAGTCCACGTGTTCCTATACATCCCACGTGTTCCTATACATCCCACGTGTTCCTATACATCCCACGTGTTTATTTACATCCCACATGTTTATTTATATCCCACGTGTTCCTATACATCCCACGTGTTCCTATACAGTCCACGTGTTCCTATACATCCCACGTGTTCCTATACAGTCCACGTGTTCCTATACATCCCACGTGTTCCTATACATCCCACGTGTTCCTATACAGTCCACGTGTTCCTATACATCCCACGTGTTCCTATACAGTCCACGTGTTCCTATACATCCCACGTGTTCCTATACAGTCCACGTGTTCCTATACAGTCCACGTGTTCCTATACATCCCACGTGTTCCTATACATCCCGCATGTTCCTATACAGTCCACGTGTTCCTATACAGTCCACGTGTTCCTATACATCCCACGTGTTCCTATACATCCCACGTGTTCCTATACATCCCACGTGTTTATTTACATCCCACATGTTTATTTATATCCCACGTGTTCCTATACATCCCACGTGTTCCTATACAGTCCACGTGTTCCTATACAGTCCACGTGTTCCTATACAGTCCACGTGTTCCTATACATCCCACGTGTTCCTATACATCCCACGTGTTCCTATACATCCCGCGTGTTCCTATACAGTCCACGTGTTCCTATACAGTCCACGTGTTCCTATACAGTCCACGTGTTCCTATACATCCCACGTGTTCCTATACATCCCGCGTGTTCCTATACAGTCCACGTGTTCCTATACAGTCCACGTGTTCCTATACATCCCACATGTTCCTATACAGTCCACGTGTTCCTATACAGTCCATGTGTTCCTATACAGTCCACGTGTTCCTATACATCCCACATGTTCCTATATATCCCACAGCATTGTCTTCTGTGACAACTAACAACGAGTACAAAGATCATGAGGGACCAGCATATATCTTGTGTGCAGACCATATCAATGTGCCACCTGTGAACTTACCTTGATCCTAGGCATGGTAACAGTGGGGGGTCTTGCTTTGGCCACAAAGCTGTGGGATGAGCCTTTTTCCACCTGATGTCTGGTGTACGGCATAAACATGCGTCCATTAGATCCAAACACAAAGTCCTCTCGGAGGGCATCCACCAGCATAATAACCACCCTTTTGAACAGGGGCTGGATCGAGCGGGATGAATTTTGAGAGCCGCCTGTGGTGTGAGAACAGCTCTGATGAGTGTTGAGCAGAAGACAGAGACGACCCGGAGTGAGAGGAGACCGTGAACTCACCTGCCAGCGGCTCCCGGGGAACACCTGACAGGTGGCTCTTGGATGAGAGCGAAGACTTGACGGGGACCGGGAAGAACCCCCGCAGGAAGAGGGCTATGCCAATCACTTCAAATAGTAAAATAAAGGAGGCAAAAACAGACGCGCGTACTTTCATCGTGCTGCTGGATTTATGAATGAAGGTAAACCGGTTGGACTCGCTAGCTAACAAATGTCATGACGCTTCCTACAGTTCATTCAAACACAGTTAGGAGCGGAGACAAACTATACAAACGGAGGTCGAACAGCCTGTCTGGGTTTACAATAACGCCTACATGGTAGATAATAACGCTGGTAGTTTAAAATCAAAACAATAATAGCATTTATCGCTGTACACATTCAGAGCATTTTCCGCATTGATAATAGGGGACTACGGATCGGACGCAGAGCCAAACAGCACAAATGCGCGTTTTAATCAAATCAACCATCTATAGCAAACAGTCCAACCTACTGAATAGCAGGTTGTTGTAGCTGTAATTTCTAATTCTTACCCATATTTATTTAGTTTGTATAAAGATATCCTGTCAATATTTAGGAGCTGGTTGTTTTGAAGTCAGAATTTTACATATATTGGCTCCACCTTACCTGTTACAAAACATACAGCATCTACAGTAGTGTTGATCTTATAAATGTTTCTAAATATATAAAACTCATCCAGTATCCGGTAGATACATATTATATAGTAGCATATGACAGTATTACATAATATATGTAGTGAAAAAAGTCTGATTACAGATGGAATATTGTTAAGGAGTGTATGAGACTGACAGGATGATAAATCTGATTGAGGGCAGAGGACAGATGTAACCAATTTTTTGTGAAACCAAATCATCACTGCAAAATGTAATAAAAATTTGAAATTTTATGTAATTTAAAGTTTTGTGTAATCCACAACTAAATTCTCAATATATTGTTGATCAAAACTTCATACTGGAGTGTGAAACCGCCTGAGAGCTTGTTGATATAGTGAAAGAGCAAGGTTTGAGTTTCTTTTGATGTCTGCATAAGAATACAGGTAATTGCAAAAATATATCTGACTAGAAAATTAGTAAATTCCTCAACAGTCGAAATTGCAGTGAAACTTTACTTAATTGATAAAATAAAAATTATAGTCTGCTTAGATTTGTGCATGAACATCTTTTACTGTCTTAAATATTGGACAACTTAGAGTCAATAACACCTGGCATCACAGAATCAAAGAAAGATCAATCATCCATAACGTTTTACCTGGTATAAATGCACTTCAAGGGTTCATCTCACTTACTGAACTTCCGCCTGTCACAAAACATCCTCAACTTCACTGCAGAAGATGCCAAGCAGCACTGAGATACAATGCGATACCTTCATCAGGTAAAAACAGCTGTTGGAGACAGTAACGACTTTATCATGATGTGACACCACTGTGGTCTGAACCCAAGAATCAATGTGCACACACAGAAATGAACTGCTTCCCGTGTGTCGTTAGTATGCTGACGATGGCCGCGTGTCTGCTGCCACCTACTGGGAGGACAATGCCATAAAACCTTCTCAAACTACAAACTAATATCTGCAAGTAAATAAAGTATTCCCTTTCTGCTTAGCTTTTCATGCACCCTTGATGTGAACCGAAGTTATACTTTGGCAGACCAGGTGAGTGATCCTCCACAAACATAAGAGTGTACGTCTTGTAAGGTTTGCGTACTATTTACCGATTACATATGTAGTGCTGAAAATGTGGTGAAATAATGAGTAAACACATCAAACACATACAAAGATGTTAGACACCCTTTTTTCATAAAATGAGTTGACAAGTAAAACCTGACATATACACAACACAAAAGTTAAAATTTCCCAACACTACACCCATTAAACTGAACATAGGAGGAGTTTCAAAACATATAATTACTGTGCACAGTATGCATATTCATGGTCAGGTTTTGAGGATTTAGAGATTCTGCCAATTAGAGAACATTTTCCTGGCTGAAACCATGTTTAGATTAAATTCATGTTAAACAGTGAATCAGATAAACGTTGTAGAAACAAATATGCTGCACCGTGCTGATTAAAGGTGGAGTCACCTGTGTCATTTTCTGAAAATCACCATCATCAATGTAAAAATAGAGGAAAAACTGACTAGAGAAAAACAACGTAATGACACATCTTGTGGACGTCCGCAAATAAGTTCATAGTATTTTATTTAAAAAAAAAAAAAGTGTATATATATATATATATATATATATATATATATATATATATATATATATATATATATATATATATATATATATATATATATATATATATATATATATATATATACACATATATATACACACATATACATACATACATACATACACACACACACACACAAAGACACGTGTGTATTAGTGTAATGATAGGATCTCTATTTTTATCTATTTTTCTTTCCTCTTGAGGACATTAATAAAGGCATCTTTGGGAACTTCCACATTTCCGATGCGCCTCATCTTCTTTTTACCCTCTGCTTGTTTCTTTAGGAGCTTCATCTTTCGTGTTATATCCCCTCCATACTGCAACAAAAAAAATTTAATTAAAATCTTTAGGTGCCTGCCATATATTTTACTGCATTTTTTTAAAAATAAAGAAGTTAAAAAAGCATTTTACACGTACACATTTTGCAAGAACATTTTTCCTGTATGCCTTAATCCTGAAAAAGAAGAACAGAGTTGGGTCATAAGCACATATTGACTGTCAGATATGAGGACATATTTATTAATCTAGCACTTTTATTGATAAGCTTTTTGTAGAACCATAAGCAGGAATATAATTTTGCATCACACATCTTTCTAACACACCAGTAGTTCAGTCAGCCTGCACTTACGTTTCTCTTGCGATGACTTTATTTCCAATGGCTGCTTGTACGGCAATCTCAAACATCTGCTTCGGAATGGAGTCCGTCAGTCTCTCACACATGGCTTTCCCTGTACTGTACGCACGGTCCCTGTGGCACAAATACACTCATCAAAGCAGAGGCAACTGCAAAACAAATTAAAAATAAATAAATAAATAATAATTACATTCATACAATAAATCAATACTAGTATTTGAAGACAGTCATTCAAGTTTCATAAAAGCATGCTTCTGGATTTTTGTTAAACTACGGCTAAACTGGGAGTGTAAAAGTTAGATATCTAAATGTTTTGCCTTATATATTTAGCATTCATTAGTATGATGATTTGATTGTTTAGATTCTCAGTATGAAAAGTGGAAAAAAGTGGGAAACATCTCGCTTTGTTATCCAATTGGAATAAATATTAAACACAGGCAGCGTTACTCGTGAACTTAAGTTTACCGGTGAACTTAAAGGTGTGAGCAGCCACATTTTACAATTTGGAAGTAATAACTTTTCCCCCGTCTAACCTTTTCCTGTAAAGAAAACATTGTTATGTTTATTTCTTCTTATTTAAAAGTCAGCAACCTTCACACTGAAGGGGGCATTTATCATGGTGTTTAACTCCCTGCTGGAAAAATGTTCATCTAGAATTGAAGAAGCCAATACAGGCACCAGAACACTGGGTTACACACGTGAGTTCGAAACTTTGAAAATTTCAACAGGCAGTCTTTTATGTCACACGGGTGCAAAGAGGACGTGGAGCGAGTGTAGTTCCTGTAAAAGATGTGCTAGAGTGCGAGCGGTGCTCTTCTCTCTTCTGGATCTAAGCTCGAGTCCGCTCGGTTTGAATCGCCTGAGATCTGAATCGTGTCTGCAACGGAGAGGCGTAGCAGCTGAATCCGTTTTGGCTCCTTCACTTTATTTGAGAGTACATTAAACACTGATCTGCAGCATCATCGCTTTCTTTTGCAAAGTTACTTTACTGTCCTTGTCACAATTAGAATAAAGTCCTCATCCTCCGCTTAAGGTAATTTTAACACTGACTGTGCTGTCAACAGTCTTGAATACATTTCATGCTCCAAGGGTTCAGGATAATTGCCTTAGTAATTAAGGACCATAAACTATAATCTTGAATGCAACATTAACAATTTGGCCACAGGAGACCACAGAGACAGAGAGAAACAACATCAGAGTTACACATCCATCCATCCTTTTTCTATGCACGCGTTTTAATCCTTTGCAGGGTCACGGGGGTCTGCCGGAGCCTATCCCAGCTCATTACAGGCGAGAGGCAGGGGAGAGTTACGCGGCATTTAATTAAAGTGTTTTCTTTTTAAATGTACCTGTGTACGATCGTGGTGAGCTCTTCCACTGGTCGCCCATTCAGAAGAATATCCATTCTTATCAAATCAGCCGTCTGGTAGCCTGCATTCTCATAATCAAAGCTGTGCAAGATAAAAATCAATAAGGTGACCAGGTGATTGCGTCAAACGCTGTGAGACTAATTCAATAATATTTTTGTCCTGATTTGCTTATTTAACATTAAGGGCATTTGAGAGGTAAAACCTTTTGGGCTGCAAAACATTTGAAACAATAATGCTTAAAACCTGTGTAAATGATCACAGGAACACAACATATGAAATTTTATTATAAAAAAAAAAAAAGTCACTGAAACAAAAAATAAAATCATCATGTTTAGTGCTACTTTGAGAACCCTTTATGCTTTATTTCTACATTAATATGGCCTTAAACATCCTTAAACTATTCCTAAAAATACAGAATATAATTACCACACGAGAACAAAAAGGACTCTCATGTATTTATGGAGGGAAACAAACCAATGTTACAAGTCTGGGACTGAAATATGTTAAAGAAACTTCAAACATCATCAGGCAATTTCAAGTTGATATTAGCGCCGGGTGTTTTCAGTCATTCACATGCCAATGAAATGTTTCATTTCAAATGTGGCTTGTGTTTTCTGAGGATCTCAGGGGAAAAAAAAAACGTTGATCCTCATCAAGGATGGAAAACTTTTTCTGATGAGTTTTAAAATTCCACCACGAGGACCACTACCCATCTGTGAAACCCAGAGGTGGTAGAGTCATGGTCCGAGGCTGTGTTATTTCATTATTAACAGAAGGAAAAACTACTGAATTAAACCTACGAAATGTCAGGACATCCGTCTTTGAACTGAATTTCATGCAACAAGACAAAGATTTAAAGCACGCCCATCATCCTTCTAAAGAATGACTGAAAACGAGAAAAATCACTGTTTTGTAATGACCGAGAACGATTAATATAAATTGAATCCGTGCAGATGTTGCGGTAAGCGCTAGAGAGTGAGCTGATGTCCAGCCGATAGTCAAGGAATAACTCACTAACTTATGCTGCAGTAACTGTTTCCTTAATGAATAGATGATCAAAGATAATATTTTGCTTATTTTTATCTTGATATCCTTTTAGGAATTGTAATAAAATATGATGAGATTCAACCCTGTCCAACTGGGAACAGTCACGGACAAACGCTACAGTGAGAAGTATAACTAATGAAAGGTGACTGTTGTGTACAGGAAGTAATTAGTTTTACCTGGCATATCCAGATGAAAGTGATTTGAGGAGGTCGTAGAAATCAACAACTATTTCGTTTAGAGGGAAGAGAAACTTCATCATGACTCGCTGATCATCTATGTACACGATATTCTTCTGGACCGCCCGGCGATTCTAGAAGAGGACAAAGCAGTCAAGATCATCTGCATTTAATCTGTCAAAAAGAGATATTTTAGTAAATAGTTTCATGAGTAAATTGTTAATTTGTGGGATACTGCTGGGAGTGATTTTTACGTTTTATGGACAAAGCCTCAAACTGTCATCATGGCAACTTGTTTTTAAACATAATTGGACAACTTTCCTCCCTCTATTCATTTATTTTTATTCATTTTCAGGTTTTTTATCTTTGGCAGAAAAAATCAAAAAGCTTAGGTTCACTTCAAATGATCCTGTCACACTTTATTTTCTGACAAATTCACTATTTAAGGAAAAAATCCATCTCTCCCAAAAGAAAAAGTCTACACTTTTGATTGGCTGTTTACAGGGCTTACATCATGTTTGTCCAATTTCTCAGTCATCTATGGGGTGATAATCTTAAAATGCTTAAAAGAAATTCACAATATAGACCAGAGAAAGCCAGCCTTTTCAACACACCATGCATTTATGGAAACAGGAAAATGTACAAACAAAGCTACCTCACAATGCAACCTGTTCTTATTTACATTTTAAGCAGCTTCTAAACTGTTCTGGATTGGTGTTGCACATTTTATTTGCATCTTTATTTTTTGTATATGTAGTTCTTACCAAGCACAGAGTCATGATTTTGCCAGTGTAAATGTCTGGAGCAAGAATGGTCCCCAGCACCATCGGCTCCAAATATTCCGACACAAGCGATTTTTCCGGAAACTGAGCCGGGTTCACAATGGTTATCTCCTCAGTGCCGTGATCCTGTAATGAGAAGTGTTGAACACTGGACGACTTTGGCGACGCTCATCTCAACCACAGTGTTGTTAGGGAAACGACTGTATTGCATTTGACTCCTTGTACTTTCTCAGATCATCTCTCTGTGACTGCCTACTTTTGTTTCTATTCAGTCAATGCTTCAGAAGTGCATGACGCTCTCAAATGCTGATTTTACAGAACCAGCAGGTCCAAATTATCTGGGACTCTACTAATGCACCACCTTAGAAACAACACACTGTCAGAGAACAGATTAAAAACTATGTGAAAAATATGAACATCAGTCTTTGATTATGCAGTTTTCTAAGATTGAGCCATTTCTGTATTCATATTTGCTTCCGTCTTTGCACAGAAACATACTGAATGGCCTCTAGAGGATCAAGTATGACCGATATATCATTCTACGAAGAAGCATGTCAGTGGCACAGACAGACTTGAGTTATCCATTTTCTTGTAAGCAGAAACCTTCTGTGGCAATCAGTGTTTGCCAAACGTAGCTGTTGAACAGGGAGATATATGAGCAGGAAAGGGCTCTTACCTTGATGAGCTTGGCAGAGGAGAGGACAGCCTTGTAGGGCACAGTGGGTGCAGTTACTATGACAGAGGCGTTGTACTCCTGTTCCAGCCTCTGATTGAACACTTCCATATGGAGAAGACCCAGGAACCCAAGTCTGTGGGAGGCCCACAGGTAGCGTTACACTGGACTATTATTACTAGATGTTTGTTTTAAGATTGAGGAAAATGCCTTGAAAGTGCGATATTGCAGAAAAGATTCTATTTCAGCATAGACTTGAAATCAGTTTTAAATCAATGTAACTATATAAAGCAAATTTACAAGACTTTACTGGTGACACAACTTTTATTTATACCTAAACTCTTTATTCATTGTCTGTTTTGGCAACTCAGATATTGTCCTGAAAACAGCTGGTCTTTTGGCACAAAGTCAGGCATTTATGTCAAAACCAATCCTCCCTTAATTCTGGACTTCGTATGACAACATGGAAAAACAATCTTCTACAGAAAACGCTGACCCCAGAAGCGAAGTTTAAATGCTCAGGTGTACTCCTCCATGCACTGAAAAAAATCAAGACTCCGTATGATTTCTTTTAGTGCGTCTGTTTTATCCACAACCAACTCCTCGGTTGAGGATTATAAAACCATTTTAATTTTAATTCAAAAGCTTTGTCGAACCTCCAGCCTGCTCCCAAGGCTAGACTGCTGTCTCTCTGCACAGCAACACTTGAGTCATTCAGGGTCAGCCTTTCAATGGCGCTGCGAAGGCCGGGGTACTCTGACTGGTCCATCGGATACATGCCTGAGGGACAAAGAAAAACTGTAACGCATAAGTAGCTTCATTGAGAGCACTGATTGTGCCATCCCGGCTAGAGAAACACAAAATGCACTGAAGGGACCCGGAGCTGTTTACCCATCAGAACCGCAGGCGTCATAAGTGCATAACAGTTAAAACTTTTACAGTACAAAGTGCCTCATGTCTTAATGGGTTATTTTAATGTGGCTATGGCGTGCCTTCTCTGAAAGCTGCAAATGAAAACTGCTCTTACCAGCAAAGACCATGGCTTTGGCTGGCTTAAACCCTGGAAGGGCTTCGACAGGATGATCTTGGAGGTGGAGCGTGTCACCAATCTGAGCCTCTTTCACATCCTTCATCCCCGCAATTACATATCCCACTTGGCCTGCAAAGCTACAACAGGAGTTTTTATCAAAAAAGGAACACTAATGCAATAAAAACTGTACAGACAAACAACTAAATACTGAAAATAACTGGTATTAATAAGTACTGTAGGTTGTAGCACCCTCTTTAGCAGCAATAACTTGGTATAATCATTAAGCATAATCTTCCGTCATTGTGGAGGAATTTTGACCCACTTTATAATTTTTTTCTTTTTTTTTTTTACAGTGTAGCCTCCGTTAATTTGAGATTACGGCATTTATTTATGCACAACTTTCTTAAGTCTTCACCACTACATTTTATTCAGGCTCTGTTTTGGATTTTGACTGGGCATCTGTAACACTATTTTCTATTTTCTTTTCCAGCCAGACAGTTTTGGATTTGCTGGTGTTCCTGGGATCACTGACGTATCACATGTCCAAACTTCAGCCAAGTCTTAGCTGCCAGACAGATGGCACTGCACTTGACCCTTGAATACTTTGTTATACAGAAGAGTTCATTTTCAGCTCAATAACTGCACTGTTTCAGGTCATGTGGCTGCAGAACGTCCTAATAACCTTTCGCAGACTGAACGGTGGTGACATTTCTGCACTAAGGTCATTGCTGATGTCTTTGCTCTTTGGTATTGTGTTAACATCCACCTGAACACTTTTTATAGAGGTGCTCACACCTGATGATGATCAATTAATCAGCAGCATTTGATTGGCAGCACCTAGTAGCTACTTAATCTATGAATAACTTTGAAAGCAGTAAGAGGGTACTCAATTCTTCATCCACTGCTTGTGCATTTTGACTTAGTTTTTGTTAAAAACTAATAATAATAATAATACTGATAATAACAATAGATCCTGTTTGGTTCATCTGATGTATTTCTTCTGTCCTGTTCCTACAACTATAACCTTATGACTAAAAGAGGCTGCACCTTTTCTTTCACATGAATGTCTACAAAACAAATGTATAAATAATAATTCCCGTAATTTTAGAGGAGAGTTGATGAATGCAGCATACAGCTTCTGTGTCGGGTGCTCATCTGGCCTCAGAAGGCCCAGCTCATTGACCTCGTAGGTTTTGCCGAGATGTGCCGACGCGATCTTGTCGCCTTTTTTGATTTGACCTCCAAACACAGCAATATTGGCCACCACTCCCCTGTAGTGGTCAAAATTGGAGTCAAACACTAAGGCTTTAAATGGCTCATCAATGCTCCCCACAGGCCTGGAGGAAAAATACAAACATATGTGACACATATATTTACGAGCAACAATCAAGCATGAGCAACATCAGAAATGCCGTTATGCAAGGATGCTTACGGTGGAATCCTCTCCACAACTGCTTGGAGAACTTTTTCCACATTTGTTCCCACTTTAGCTGAAATCTGTCAAATGTGAGACATTACTCAAAAAAAGTAATCAACACTTATCTATGAAGCAGATTTTATATATCATCAGTCTTACCCTGATACACTCTTCACTTGGAATATCAAAGACCTTCACAATCTGAGACTCCACTCGCTCTGGATCAGCATTTTTTAAGTCGATCTAAATAAGACATGTCAAAATCACCTACCCCATACATTTAAGACAACAAATAAACAAACAGCGGCAGGTCTGAAGGTACCTTATTAATCACAGGTATGATAGCCAGCTGAGCTTCAAAAGCCAAGTAGAAGTTGGCCACAGTTTGTGCCTGAATGCCCTTCAAATAACAAATGAATATCAGTTAATTATTGTCCACAATTTCTATGTTCATACTACCGTTCACGCTGTCCAGTCTTGATCTGGTAAAGGTCCTATTTGACGGCTCAGATTCATAACTGACCCTAACGTTCGTAAGTGCCTTGCATCAAACGTTCACGTGACAGCCCTCTTGTCATTTGGATCATCAACAGAAAGCATCAGAGTTATGAGACCATACTGATGTAGGAGATTACGGATTTCATCTCACAACTGACTGCCGTCACTTTCCTCTACTTCTGCTGAGCTGCCGGTGTTACGTCGAGTTCTGCATGACTTTCAAGAAATGCATCACCTGTCGCACAACTCTCGATACATGTGTGTGAACATAGTCAATAATACCTTCACATAAAACCTAATTCAGAGAGGAAATAAAAAAAACAAACTGTACCTGATTGGCATCAACAATCAAGAGGACACCTTGGCATGCAGAAAGGGACCGAGACACTTCATAACTGAAGTCAACATGACCCTGGAGTGAGGATTAACACATGTTGTTAAAGTTCTGTAAACACTTGAACCATTAAAAAAAGTTCACATTTTACAGAAGCAAATCCCAAAGCTCAAGCAGCAGGGATTACTGGTGTGTCGATGAGGTTCAGGAGGTACCGCTGTCCCTCGTGGCTGTAAAACAACGAGGCTGTCTGGGCCTTCACAGTGATCCCTCTCTCCCGCTCAACTTGAAGCTTGTCCAGAACCTGTTTGTTCTTCTCGTTCTTTGCTATCGCACCTGTGTGCCAAACACATCATCATTGAGGATAACAAGTACAATGTCATCTATTTTAAAGTTATTTACCCCAGGTCATATCTGAAAACATCCGGGATAAAACAGCAAGGATTTAGGTCGAGTCTCCTACAAGGCAAGCATACCTGTCATTTCCAACAGCCTGTCAGCCAAAGTGCTTTTCCCATGGTCAATATGGGCAATGATACAGAAATTCCTGATTCTGTCCACTGGGAATTTGGACAAGTCAACCGCATCCTTCAAAATAAAAGGTAAGCAGCCGGGTAACTACAGACAGCATCTCAACAACTGCATAAACAGTTCTGTAGTCACTGTGTCAGTGAATTACAGTTAGGAAGCAGCGTGGTCTGCAAAGATCTGGCACGTTTATATATTAGTTACCTTGTTCGCTTGTGTGTTTATTCTCCTGAAGGAGCTGCCGGGAAATACAGGCAAACTCTTTATCCAGCAGTGTCTCAGCAGCGTGTAGCTCAGGTTGCTGTTCAGAATCCTCCGTCTGCACGTTTTAAACGCTAAAACACGTTTCTGAGTTTGACAGAGGCGTTTCACCAGGCAGAACATGTTTTCCTCCAGACCTGCTTCTGCAGAGATGAGCGCAGCTTCAGCGGCTACCAGAGGAACATCTGCGGCGGGGTTTCCCGACGAAGTCCAGGCAGACCGGCGGAATTACCAACACAGAATAGAAATACAAATATATATATATTCATATAAACGTATGTGACATACAAACGTCTGCGATAAATAGTCCTGCGTTAACAATCCCGGTGCATGATCTCTCAGTGCGCTGACATTTTGGGTGACGGGTCAGTGACGGAGACTTCTGGGTAATGTAGTTGGATTTTCAGACCAGGCATGGTTAAACGAGACACGATAAGTTCCTACAATAACTCCGGTTTTCATGTTTGAATACTACCTTTGTGTGTGTGTGTGTGTGTGTGTGTGTGTGTGTGTGTGTGTGTGTGTGTGTGTGTGTGTGGTTTAGAGTATGCAGATACGACTTTTGCGCTGTTACACTCTAATACACTGGTAACTACAGTGACTAAACTTGGATCAATAATTCAGATACAAATGTCAGCTGATTTAAAGCAACAATATGAGCTAACTACCATATTATAAATAATCCTCGCAAACAATTAACAGTCGGAAGTCCCACCCCACTCAGAATGTCAGATGAAGGATTAAAAATGGATCAGTTGCTACGACAACGAAGCTGCCTCTTACACATGAATAGATAACCGCTTCTCTTTGTGCAACAAGAGATAAAAAGCTTCTAATAGCGCTATTTTCTGTCTGTTCTGCAATCAGTTTTATTCTTTCCCACATTTTTTTCCTTTGCATTGTTTTACACTGAGGACTATACTTTTGATTAATAAATGAAGACCTTTCTTCATTCCTTAAATGCTTTTCGGGTTGGACTCTTGTACAATTATATAAATTAAAAATATGTTTGTATACAGCGCATGCATCTGGCTGGAATGTACTCCACGTATTTATGTTTAGACTGCTAAAAAAAATGTATAAAGATTACAATAATATAGTTAAGGAGTCAGATTTTTTTTTTTAATGAAAACTAAATGTCTCAAAAAAATGTTTCAGTTTTCTGCTTTATAGCAGTTTGTTGAAGACAGTGTCACTGTCATATTCCTGTCATACGACAGCAGTTCTCTCATAATTCTCCTGATCCCGAAATCAAAAGCAATGAATCCAAAAGAGCTTTAAAACAGTTCAGACCAGCTGAGACGAGTAGCTAAAACCCTTCATATTCAGTTGTTGGCCCTTCATATAAAACTCAAATTCTCTAGATTGGGACTCATATATGAATCTTCTAATTGCAAAAAGATCTTTAATTATGAATATTTTAAGACATGTGTATTAGCAACTCCACTGTGTTTTCCAACCAACTGGGTGTCTTCTATCTATCAACAGTGATTTCTGTCAGGCCATAAGTCCGCGCCCACAGTCGGGGTCAGCTGTACATGAGCTCAGCGATGAGGCTGGAAAATGAAACTTCAGCTACCATTGTTTTACAGTTCAATGCCACAGGGCTTTTTGTGGGTTTTACCAACACACTTATAATGATAGGTCCTGGCAGCATAACAGCATTAGTTGACAGGATCTTCTTCTGCTGAACGGGAGCTGATTCGCCTCACTCATGGTCCCATGAGCTGACTAGGTTGTCACCAGTGAACTGTAGGTCTTATAACACCCCTTCTTTGAATGCAGTATTAGTTTAAAAGCAGTAGATTGATATTTTTAGTCATTTCAGCTTAATCTCTGTCAGAAAACTTTCAAAATAAGACAGAACAATAGTTAAAAAATACCATTTGGCTTTGTTTTATTTTATTTTTTTTATGTTTTGCTATAGAATCTAATCACAAAAGGTTTAAGTCAAGATGCTGTCAGACTTGTAACTATCTCTGACAAGCAAAACCGAAACTTTGCAATCATTAATATGGGTGGAGTTGAGTGTTTGAAAAATGCACTTATTCAAACATTAAAAGCAGAGGAATAAACCAGACATACATAAAGACATTCAAAATAATTTCATAATTTGTATGCCAAATTCACAGAAAAACCTTAATCTTTATTTATATTATATTCTTACAGAGAAATTAGTATTAGTGTCAGCTTCCAAAACATGACAAAAATTGGATATAAAGGTCTGAAATCATTTGTCTTATTAAAACTTGTGCACTGAATCAAGCATACAACTTGTGAACAATCATTTTATCTGGAATGTTTAAGTTTCTGTTTGGATGTTGCAGAAACTGTGAGTTATAGCTTAGCTGATGAAATCTGTATAAAAGTTATCAAAATCCAAGAATGGTATCCATGCAAAGTTTCATTTAACCCAAAAATCAAGTTTTCATAAGCTATAATATGAAGTAAAATAATATCTATTTATGACAAAGATTAACACCTTATCATATATGACACTTGAACATGATTTTTCCTAAACATTGGCAGAAATTATTGAATCGCAACCATATCTTTAACAAAAAAATTCCTATAATTCTTATATCATCATACTGCTCACATTTTTATTCGTTAACCAGTCCCGAGACACTTTCAGGACTTAGGCCAATGCTTTGATAATTTTATCTTAACAGACACTCACGATGTACATTCACAAGATATTTGTGTTATTTCCGTGCCGATAGGAATGGATTACACAACAACGGGATCGAGTTTTAATCCCGATTTCATCTCAAAGCTTCACTTCGTCCTACATTTAGGCCTGTAATGTAAAAGATCTGCTGGCAGAAGAAAAGCGCCAATCAAAGGAACTTCCAGCCATGTTTTACTGCAGTTCATCTAGGAACAAGTCAAGTGTGTGTTTCCAGTCCTAGCCCTTTCAGACCTGTTGAGTATTTCATAATAACCTGTCATTATGACATATGTGAGGAATAGCCAGAAAATAGCTTCAGACAATTAGCAGGAGTGGCAGACCTGCCAACCTGTGTAACAGACTTCTCTTCACTATCAACACATCTATTCAAGTCGTGTGGACATCTTTTTCTAAAGGTGGAAGACAATGCACATTTAAACTACAATAATAAACAAATTACTCTGCTGGTTTAAAAAAAAGTATATTTTTCTTTCATTTCTCTTTTCTTTCTTATTGCCATCCTTTTGCATCTCAAATTACTTTGTGTATTTTGTATTTGTTATATTATTATTATCAGGTATGATCCTTTAACAAGGTTGCATGTCATGTGACTCTGCAGATTCAAGTTTTTTGTCCAAGTCTCCTTTACCTTTTTTTTGGTTTTCTGAACAGCAGAATTTCTACTATAATTATGGTACATAGTGTAAAGACCTTTACTACACATCTCATTAGCTTTGTTTCCAGCAGGTTATTTACATGAAAAAAGTCAAGGCCACAGATTGTATATAAAATATTGATATATTTACGTATGAAAAATTAAGCCTATTACAAACTACCCTCAAGGTTTGTGATGACCAGCAGGAGATGACTGCTCTGAGTACAAAAGCACAACCCATTACATTAGCAGTCTATGAGAAAACACCCTTATTTATTTAACTGGATTTTTTACACAAGTTACACATTTCCAGATGAGTTTATTGTCTCAGTTAGAGGTTTAATCATTTTTCCCCCATTAATTCATCAGTATCTTGATTTCTATGAATTCATTTAGGGTAAAATTAACGGAAAATCAGGATATTCTTCAAGTCAGTGCTACATTGAGACTACCGGCGTGCATAGCGTTCTTGGATTTGAGTCATGTTTGTTTTAATATGTTTGGTATCTAAAACAAATACAAACAACCATGGCCACATGACAAACTCAAGGCTTCAAAACAGTAGTCCACAAACTAATGAATGCCAGGATGGCCATACGTCCATCTTTTATATACAGTCTGTGGCTTTGACATACTATCTGCACGTGACTGGTGTAATGCCTCCTTTAACTTAACTTACTAACCGCGGAGGAAACATCGTTCATCCCAGAAACTTCCTCAGAAGCTTTTAGAAACCAAAGCATAACTAAAAGGTGTGCAAAGACCTATTAAAGTGGAACTGATAGAACTTTCCCTTTGTTTCTATGGAGATTTAACCTTTTCATTTAAACGTGTACTAGTAATTCTGGAGATCAGCAGTTGATGACAGCCCCATCTATTCACAGACAATAATAGAAGTTTCAAACTGTAATAATATCACACAAATGTGTTTTTGCATCGGCTTTGACATTACATAAAATGAGTTGCGCAACTCTTTTATGGTAAAGAACAAAATGAAAATTGTAAAATCACTCTCTTTCACTCAAAGAAAAATAAATAGTTTGATATCAAGAAAATTAGTATCATTATTAGTACAATTGAACACAATTCAAAGTAATCTTAAATCAAATGTTTATGTTAATGTTTGTCTTTTATATGATTTTATATGTACATTGGCCACATACTGTATTTGGAAACACATTCTAGGAATATGTAGTCTAATTAAAGTTATAACACAATGTGTCACCATGAAACCATGAATATAAATATACATACACATATACAAAAGCCAGGCTTTCAAAAGTGCTGCAGACAGTGTAGAAAACACGCAGAGATAGAGGATCCCACTGCAATCCAGGACTGCAAAGGTATGATGTGTACACAGTTGCTGGAGGTATTTGGTTCATCTCTTCATCTCCAGACCAGAAGTAATCAAAACTGGTCTCTAATTGGATGGGACCATATCCTTTATAACAGGTTCTCTGTTTAAGTAGGTGGCCCAGTAGACAAGGTTGAAGCTCCCAAAAAGCACTGGAAACATAATCCGTGACATCCTGTCAATTTTGCTGACACTGTTGAAGGTCTTCTTGCTTTCTTGGGCTTTGCCATCTGTTTTGGCCTTGCTGGGATCTGTTGCTCCGCCTTTGTCAACGGTTGGAAGAGTGCTGGAATCCTTGGCGATGTTAGGTGCATAGTTGGCCACAGCTACTGCGTAGGCGTTATTCTTCTTGATGACAGATGCCCTTTCTTTTTTCTGTTGAGAGACCAAAATTATAACTTGCTGTCAATGAAACCAGTTTACTTGTCATTACCTGTCTACAAAATTCAAAACGAATGCAAATAATTTCATTTTACAGTCAGCTCTTATAAATAAGTCACCTGCAGGTGTATTGAGTTAGGAACTCTTCTGAAGCAGGTTGAGGGTCAGCTGGTTTGCCATAGTTATATCACAACTAACTGAAAGGTGTGTATCAGCACCACTTGAAGGTTTGGAGGATTATTTCCTTTGTATCACGTATATAAACTGCCTGGCCGATAAAAGTCGTCACTTGGATTTCCATGTGTTATCGCTACCTGCTTATTCTTTTTTAGGGTCACTCAGATCTGCTGGAGTGTATCACCAGCCGTCTTTGGGCAAAAGGCCGGGCCACACCCTGAACAGGCTGCCAGTCCTTTACAGGCTCATGGCTTCCCTAGCAAACCAATAATTATTATTGTTATTTTATTGCATTTGTAATAATTGGACTACTTTCCGATGAGCTGAACTGTATTGTTAAAGTGCCTTGAGATGATCATAATTTGCCATGATTTGGTGATAGATAAATAAAGCTAAAGTGAACTGAAGTGGACTACTTAGACTTCTGCTCCACTTGAATGCCAGTGCATTTAAGTAGGACATACAATCCTCAGACCCGGTCTTCAGAAAACCTGTGGGTGGTCTAGTGTTGGGTTTCTCCAGGTCTTCTTATACAGTCTCTGCCAGCAACAAGGTATTTGTGAGAAGCTCCTCATTCCTCAAACAACCATTCCACAAAAAACATCCCGTGTTCATGGAAAAGTTGTTACTCTGTTTCAGACGGGTTATAATATTGGTCTGCATCAAGCTGACATCTAAGGGAATTGTTGTATCTACTAAAACTTAGAAATCTCCTTAAGGACAAGCTCTTTCAAATTAATGCGGACGACTCCACCTGCAGGTGGATCAAGTTTTTCCTGTGTGACAGGAAGCAGCACGTAAATCTGGGAAGACAAGCGTCAGACTTGTTGACCATCAGCAGAGGCGGCGGCGGCGGCGGCGGGTCCCCCCAAGACCCTGCTCTTCTCCCTGTACGCAAGCACGAAACCACCCTCACCGGAGTCCTCTTCTGCAGGGACTTCGACCTGGTCCTCAGGACTCACTGTCATGCATGTTTTAGATGTTTCCTCACTCTAACGCACCTGCCTCAAATTAGTGGATTATCAGCAGACTTGTGTGAACCTTGGTGACGAGTTGATGAGTAATCCATCCGTCTGAATGATATGTGTCGGAGCAGAAAAACATCTGCAATATCAATGCTGGTTTTGTTTCAAGTTTATAGTCTATCCAAATATGATTATAGACTATGTTACATCACCCATATTCTCCAGAGTTAGACAGAAAAAGACCAGATTGAATTTTAGGTACTAATATTCTCCCCTCGACCCCCGACCTCATGTTATATCGAACAACATCGGACAGGCAGACTGCTCTGATTTGTCATATTGGCTTATTTCTTTTGAGGTACTCCATGTAAACGTTATATCGGTACAAATTAAACAACATGTGGTGCTTTAAATGTACAGTTTTTTTTCGTTTTTCCCCAACAGGTCCCCAACAGCCTGTAAAGCCACAATTAGTGTGTGCGAGCCACATTACAGTGCTAATGAATTCTCTTTGAAAATGGAGCCTGTCAGAAGATACGCTTTCTTCTTCATTACCTTCTCACTCACGACGCTCTTTCCATCCCAAGCCCAGCCGCGCTTTGTGAAGTAATTGACGGTGGCAAACTCAATCAAAGCAGAGAAGACAAAAGCATAGCAGACAGCAATGAACCAGTCCATGGCAGTGGCATATGCAACCTTGGGCAGGGAATTCCTCGCACTTATACTCAGAGTTGTCATCGTTAGAACAGTTGTCACACCTAGACACAGAAAAATTACATTTTTATACAGAGCTTACGATGTCCTCTAAGATTTTCCCATATGATGTGTGAGTGTTTAATGTAAGAAAGTGATAAAATACAGCATACATATGAATAATCATTTTCACACTATGTTTAGTGTTAACTGCAATTTTGATGGCTCTTTACAGAATACTTGTTAGCCATTTCTGTTTTTAAAATTCCTACAGAGAATGATTATCACTGCTTCAGCTGTTCAGAAGCTTTGGTGTATTGGGCCAAAGATCTATTCTTAGCTTTCATAATACCACCCCCCCTCCTTTTTTTCAGTGAGCTAACCAATCTTAGGTCACTGACATTACTTTCGCTTGGCTTACAGACGAGTTCAGCAGCAGTGAATCCTAAAACTGAATCATACTCCCACTGAATCCTAAAAGCAGTGAGACCGTTAAGATATTTCACCTCTTTATCCTGTTTTTGGGTTCCTGATGTGTGTAAGAATGAATGTTTCTAACTCCGGTCTTATATTACATCTGTTGGAGATGTGCTGTTGGAGATTAGACGCTATAAATAATCTGTTCAGTGACATAGTGGTGTGTATATATATATATATATATATATATATATATATATATATATATATATATATATATATATATATATATATATATATATATATATATATATATATATATATATATATATATATATATATATATATATATGTGTGTGTGTGTGTGTGTGTGTGTGTGTGTGTGTGTGTGTGTGTGTGTGTGTGTGTGTGTGTGTGTGTGTGTGTGCTTACCAAACACAGTCCTGGCTGGCACTGATTCTCTGTTCAGCCAGAAGGACACCTGGGAGAGGATGACTGTCATGATGCACGGGAGGTACGTCTGGATGACAAAGTAGCCAATCTTCCTCTTTAGGTGGAAATGAGCTGTCATCACCGTGTATTCACCTGCAAAGTGATAAATAAATAAATATGCACCCTAAGTACCCTCTGAGAGATACTTTTAATTAGACGTTGCTTTTAATGTCAGTACACACTTCCATAATCTCCGCTGCCTTGGTCTTATTTGATCATTTATTTGCAGTATTAGCAGATGTCCTTTGTGCAGGAATTCTAGAAAATATCATGGCTTTTAAGCAGTCATCTAATTGGCCTTTGCCTCAGTTACACAGCCTCTTTATCCTTTAACATTAAATACCCAGATGGAAAGAACTTTTTAAGTCCTTATTTTCTCCAACTCTTTTTCCCTTTATATATTTTTAATCCTGTAAATAAGGCTCAATCTGCCATGACTGCAAGTGTACTAATGATAGTGGCAGTTTTCTTGGGTTACTATTCATAAACTCAGTGAGCTGTTGCATGTGGCACAGAAATGGTATTTTTTACAAAGTTATCTTGATCTACATTCATTTGCAGTTCATTATGAATCAGTGCAAGATCACTTATGCAAGTTATGTTACTAAAATATAATCCTTTATCTCAAAATGTTGGCTTTAAAAAGCCAAAGCAGTCTTAGATAAAGATTAACCTGCTGCAGTTGCCAAAGTTGTATGAATAGTAAAGCGCGTGTAAATACAAAAGTAGGCAGCATGGGTTCCTACCAGCCGAGCAAAGCATAAAAACTGACAGGGCCATGAAACAGTGCCAGTGCTGCAGTAGCAGGCAGTCTCTCCAAACGGAATATATCTCAAAGAGAAACCAAGATTAGACATGAAAAGAAAAAGATGTGTTACCCATGGCAACAGAACACAGTAACATAGCTCATTTGCTGCGATTTTAAAATGAGGGCCTTGATACGTGCTGCCTTGGCAAGAGGAAAGTCCTTTCCAGTAAAGGGAAGGGGGGAGGGGGTGTCAACTCCATGGACTAATCACAACACATTTCTTTTTTTTTTTTTTCCCACTCCTTTTTCTACTTGTTTTGTGTTCCTGGCACTTACATTATAACTCTCTCTGTTGCCATATCCACAGCCACACACAAGCACAAGAATTTAGAGAAATTGAGTGCACACGGTACCCTATGGAGCTCTATATCTTGTGTAATTTAATTTGCATGCCACTTCCCATTCCTGTGCTGCAGATGGGGGTGGAGGATGCGCAGTAAGGAATTCTCTGAATGTCGCTAAATCTTCTCCAGTAAAGCCTTTTATTGCGTTACTGGAAGGGAAGATACTAATTGTAGGACACAGATAACAATCACATCTGGTTTCCTAAAGAAGTAGGGTAAAAGGGTTTCTTGATAAATGGATGGGAATGACTCAATCAGTCAGCACATGTTGGATTACATGATTTCATGGAAAATTATAATAATGACATACCTGAAAATATTGCTTCCCCTTAGTCGAGCTTCTTTTGTTTCTTATCTGTTGTTCCATTTTATATGATAAACATAAAGATGAATTGTTGTGGAATATATTTTGTTTTTTTCTGGCAAATACGAATATTTGCTGAAACAACAGATCAATGGTTAGGCGCCCTAAAATTCAGAGCCAAATCACAAGACACACGGATTCAAAAGCAGGCAGAAATTCTGACTAACATTTGGAAAGTATTAATTAACCTTTAATCATCAAAATTGTAAATTATTAAGCTGTTTAATTTGTCTGCACTCATGCCTGAAAAATTCACCGCTTGGATGTAGCTCAGCAAACAGTTCAGATCATCCATCTGTAAATGCACTGCAGTACTAAAATCTGGTTAAGAACTCCCCAACTCATCCTAAAACCTGGAAGGTTAGTGGTGAACCACAGTTTTCCAGAAGAAATGTGGTCATGACCATGATTTGATATCACATAAATGTTGGGTGAAATCTATTTGACTAAAATCACTACACTAAAAACACTACACTAAGAAAACAACCACATTAAGGAAATAAAAAAATAAATAAATAAAAAGAATATTTCAGAAAGCACTTCTCAGCTAGTCAGGTCCATGTTCAGCAATTCAATAGCCGATGTCCTGTTCTCAAGCCAAAGCCAAGCCCCTTGAGTCCGACCACGCCAGTTGCTTTCCTGTTGGCACGTCCAGAGCTTAACAAGGACGTTTGAGACTGCCCAGGGTGGAGGGTTTTACAGTTCAGCATCTCTCCAGTTTATTTTAGGGCTTTTTTTTAAATTAACTTACAACTGCTGTTGACATTTGTTCCAGAAATGGTGGATTCAGGTTTAATTTTATTAACTCCAGTTACCTTTTGCATCATCTCTCTGCATTTGTGTGTTTCTTTTGCTTGGAACTTGTGATGGACAGTTTTTTTTCAGCATACTGAATCACAAGAATCAGTTCGTTAAAAAAAAAGTTCAGTAATTGATCTTAACTCTGACTGCATATCAGACTCACAATAAGAGATTCCTCAACAAATGTTGTGGATAAATGCTGGTTTTAAGTTTTTTTTAAGTCTTGGTCTACAGTTTGACATGGCTCTTGAACTTGTTGAGCCTTGAGCCTGTTGACAGTTTACGCAGCTGATCGTCACTAAAGAGACACATTCACTGCGGGCTAATGTTATTAGTTTGTTCTCTTGCATGGTATTTTAGTATGCTACATGAGCAGAGCACTGATCCTGAAGAAGCTTGTAATGGAAATTGTTCGCATAAACTGAATTAACCTGTAGTATATATTCTTTCTGAGTGCTTGATGGAAAATTACTGAGTGCTTGACCATGAAAAGTACAGCTTGTTGCTTTCTTATAGTGTTTCTTAGCCACACTGTGTGTGTTTGTTATCTGAGGTAAGACTCACAGCCAAGAAACTGCTAGACTCCTGGAAGACTCCTTTCAATCAAGGACACATGCACCCAGTTGCAGCCACTGATAAGACCTGATCTAAACCAGTTTCTGCCTAACAAAGAATAAGATCCTCCTTTCCCAGGGCGGTTCCCTTTTCTAGGTATGGTTATATAAGTGTGTGTGTATATAAGAATAAACCTGATTCTAAGTTGGACTTCTCACTGTGCTTTTGGTAATGAAAATTTCCACCACAATCTGCACAGGCGAGACTCTTTGATTTTGGGCATTGTAGGCCATTTTATTCTGTATTGATTGAGAAAGTTTGTGAGAACCGTGGGAAACTATAAGGTGCGTGTTTGTGTTTGTGACTTTGTCAGGACGATATTGTCTGAAGATCCATCCTTCAACTATACTTGCCGTTAGCTCGTGGGGCACGGCGATACAGATTATTCAAAATGAGTTTGTATAGAAACAATCACGTTTGTTCAGTGTAATCCAGTCACTGTTCACTGCCCCGTTTACAACTGAGTTCAGCTGAACTGTGAAGTTAACAGATAATGTCAGTAAGAGATTTGGCTCAGTTTCTTCATCAAGAAGTTTTTTTTTATTATTATTATTTGGGATCCACACATTGCAGCTATTCCACCTCATTAAAGAAGTGGCAGGTGCAATGCGTCTCTACCATGAACATCATGGGTGGGTCAGAGAGGCAGCAAAACCTTGTTAACAGCTTGAAAATGGAAACAGGAATGATTCTCCTGAATGAAAGCTGAGACCAGGGGCTATTAGTGTATTCCAGCTTCGGCACGACCTGGCTCAAAGTGAGAAAATGGATTTTGATCATTTTTGGGATGTGCAAAACAAGACTTTCTAGACGTGTCCAAACCTCCCATTATTAATATAAAATATGGTGAAACATTAATGAGCTACAGCTCTAGATGGAAATAAATGCTGTGATGTTGCATGCGCTTATAAAAATGATACAAAAGCAAATGCATGCAAAGAGTTACGCTTGAAAGGTTCAACACGTCTCTAGTCTCTGTTGACCTCTTGGTAGCTCTCAGCCTATAGTTTCAGCTGTCGTTTCTGTAGCCACACTCCAGATAATGATGTTTGATCAGAATAGGGTTAAAAACACTTCAGGAACCCTATGGGGATGTCCCAAGCAATTTGTTTACTTCTTCTTATACAGTCTATGGTCGTGAAGAAAAAAATGTTAGAAATGAATACTTTTTTTTTTACTTCGGTAAATGTTTTGAATCCCATAAATTACTGTATTTTCAGTAAATGTATCTACATAAATGTATTCAAAGGAAAACAAAAACAACTAGGTGCAACTTGACTGTGTGACAAATCAATGCAAGGTTGAATAGTAGGGTTTCTGTAACAGTGTGCTGATATGTTCACAGTCTTATGCAAGACGTCTTTCCCGCTGAGGCTTGAGAGCATATTCATTTGTGCCAAATGACCTAGTTTGCAAGTATGCTACACCAAACACTGACACTAGTAATGAATGATTAATTTAAAACCAGCCAATCAAATAATCTGGAGTGACTATTTAAACAAGAGACAAAGCCACTGGTAGGTATTTTGCTTTCTATCAAGGCATCAAACACCATTTAGTCCAGATAGGAACATTTAGTGCAAGAAAGGAAACACTAACTCAGTGGGAAATTATCAAGGATTCCCCTGATAGTGCATTGTAGCTGCCTGGGGAACTCTGCATACTGGTAATTAATATGTAAAGGGTGTACTGGATGAATATTTGTCAAAGAGACATAAGGCACTTGTATACTGGCATTCTGTAACATTTATGTAAATGTTTGCCGCCAGTTTTACCCCGTTAGACTGTACATACTGGCCCAAGCAGACAAAAAAAACCTGCAAATGTGTATATTTACATTCATGAAATGGACATTCTGAAATAAAGTGTGACTCAACGTTGTGTGCAATGTCATGTGAAACGTGACGTAAAGTCTCACATCTATTGTGCATGTGCGTGCTAGTAAATCAAAACAATAGGGGTGGAGGACACAATGCTGTCAGCTTTCTACATATTTATGTCACTGTGCAAATCTAATCAGCATTTTTATGGCTGTGTTATGGCTGTGTTAATGTCATATTGAATAATTGTGACTGATTCGTTGGCCTGACGACGGGTGACGTCATCCTCACGTGGTTACAGAAGAGATGTCCCTTTCATGCACAAGCAGTCTCTTTTCTTATGCATTTTTTTTTTTTTTTTTTCTTCCCTTTCTTGTCAGTGTGGACATCATGCACACGCTGTATGTACGATGCACACCGAAATTAGTGTCTGCTTTTAACCCATCAACTAGTTTCACTAGTGAGCAGTGGGGCTGCTAGCAGGGCAGCGCCCCGGGGAGCAATTGGGAGTTAAGGGCCTTGCTCAGGGGCCCCCAGTGATTTACCATTGTGGGCAGCCCTGGGCTCACCTGGGTCCTCCACGCCCAAGCCCACCACTGTAACCACTAGGCCACCACTCCCTGTTCCACTATTTTACATACAGGCACCGAGACCAGAAAAAGGGGGAAATGTTCTGCAAAGAAAAGCCAGTATATAAGGGCCTACAGTTTCATGCGTACACATTTACACCTCTGGCCATTTTATTAGGTATTTTATTGTTCAACAACACATTGATGTATAATATCCAACCAACTGCTTCCATGGCAGAGGTTCAATGCATTTAGACATGTAGACTTGGTCAAGATGGCCTACTAAAGTTCAAACTTAGCATCAGAATGATAAATGACTTTAAAAGTGGCATCAATGTTGGTGCTAGACAGGCTGGTCTGATGTCTCACCATCTTTAGGGCAAGAATAATTTGAAAAACAGAAATTATCTCGTGAGAAGGAGTTCTCTGTCTAAAAATCCCTTGTTGATGCTGGGGGTCAAAGAAAAATGTTCATACTGATTTAAGAACCCAATAACTCGACAGTGACAGCCTGTAGCCCTCACACCAATAGGCATTTAGTGCTTCGAGAGGCTGGTCATGGCCCAGATTAAGGACTCCATTGACATCACCACTGTAGAGCCCCATCAGTACACCTACAGGAAAAACCGCTCCATTGATAACGCCATTTCATCAGTGCTTCATCCATCTGGAGAGCCGGAACTCTTACGTCTGTCTGCTTTTCCTGGACTTTACCTCTGGCTTCAACATCATCATCCCACAGACCTTGGTGGAGAAGCTTTCAACTCTAGGGCTGAGCCCTTCAGTACAGAGAGGAGGTGAAACACCTAGTGAGCTGGTACAGAGAAAACAACCTCTGTATCAATGTAAAAGAGGCCAAGGTGATGCTAGTGGACTTCAATGGGGAAATATACCCCCTTCCTCTCCTGTACATCTGAGGGGCTGCCATGGAAGTGGTCTCCAGCTACAGGTACCTGGGTGTACACCTGGCCGAAGACCTCCCCTTGAGCTGC
This sequence comes from Xenentodon cancila, assembly GCA_014839995.1. Classification (NCBI taxonomy): domain Eukaryota; kingdom Metazoa; phylum Chordata; class Actinopteri; order Beloniformes; family Belonidae; genus Xenentodon; species Xenentodon cancila. Next base: position 24,294,439 of record CM026205.1, read on the forward strand.
AATGCTTCCTGCCTGGTCAAGAAGGCCCACCAGTGCCTATACTTCCTCTAGAAGCTGCAGCATGCCGGATTGGGGAGTTTAGTCCCGAGGAGCTTCTGCTGCTGTGCATGGGAGAGCATCCTCAGCACCTGCATCGCCATGTGGCATGGCAGCTGCTGCTATGAACTGCATAGAAAAGGGTTCTGCAGCGGGTATGAAGGCAGCACAAAAGACTGTGGGGAGCAGCCTACTCACTACCACAGACATTTACACAAGACGCAGGAAGAGCATATAGGAATTCACCCACCCCGCCAAAACACTCGTTGACCTTTTCTCTTTGGGCAGGCGGCTGCGGAGCGTACAAACAAAGACCACCGGGCTAAGAAACTGTTTCGTTTCTGTTTTTTAATCTGTCTGCATATATATTAGAGCTTAGTACCTTGATTTAGTAAAAACCTTTATCTGTGATATATATATGCATTTTAATCTTGCAGCAGATGTTAGTTTCCTTAACGTGCATGTTAGTGTGTGTATCCTTCACCGGTCCTCCGACAGGCTAGTCTAACATATTTAATTAACATTTGGATTCCATGTTCTGACAGAGAGGACTAAAATCACCAACGTGAAACACGAAAGGACAAGACCGCATGAAAGACAGTGATGGGTGCTGTGTGTGTAGAGTGGTGACTGTAATGTTTGTGTGATGTGTCTTAGTGGTGAAAAGTGAAATGTGTTGCAGTAAAAGAAGAAAAAAAACATGCCAATATACAACAAACAGACATAAAAAGAAAAGAAAGAATAGAAAAGTGAGTGAGTGAGTGAGTGAGTGAGTGAGTGAGTGAGTGAGTGAGTGAGTGAGTGAGTGAGTGAGTGAGTGAGTGAGTGAGTGAGTGAGTGAGTGATGTAAGTCTATAAGGTCTGAAAGTATTTTTGAATGTCTGTGTTGCATGCATATGTGTATGATCATACCTGCAAGCATCAACTTATACACAGATACATACATACTTGTACAGATACATAAACACAATAAGAGAGCAGAACACATACATGTAAACACACTCTTAATAATATAACTATATATATAACTAACTATATATATAGCTACGACAAAAAACACAATATAACAATGTTACCAATTGTAATATCATTATAGCTAGTATTATAATTAGTAGTAGTACAATAAACAGTAACAAGGGCGACCACCAGCCGTTCCCGCCCACGGCAGGGAGACCAGCCAAGAGGTTTCTTTCCAGAAGCTGTTAGACTGCTTAACTCTTTTCTCCAGCAGAGCTAAATTCAAGTTTCTTCTTATTTAATAACTAATATTAATACTTTGTAGACTTTGGCTCTTTATTTAAGTTTATTTTGTTTTTGTAAGTTACTTCTCTTAACACAAACTATGACTGGAACCTGAGTGCAAATTTCATGTGTGCTGGTATGACAATAAACTCCTTGAATCGTAGAATCCTTGAAGTTGATAGAAAATGAAAAGAAATGAAGAAAAAAAAACTGTTACGACCAAGGTATGCAGAAGAAGGCAAACCGTGAGGAAGATGAGCGACAACAACAGAAACGTTCTGGACGGTCAGAGGAGTTTCAATGTGTGTCCAAATGTGTGCTGCACCAATCACAATGAAATGTCTGCAGTTTTATCTGCATTATCCTCAGAAACCTGGAAACAACAATACAGTTAGGAACATTTGGTGCAAAAAGGAGGTCTCACTGCGTATGCTCAGGCACATACAGAAGCATTTAACTCCACAGCCATGCTTTAGAGCTGCCCACTCTTTCCCTAACTGTACAGTTTAACCTGGAGGCTATAACCGTCAGATCAATATCCTCCACCAGTAGAAAACTTCTCAAATTCGTTCACATCATCCAATGCGACTCATTCGTTATATTTTTGTAAACCATGATACTGATTCTTCACATTTTCACATTTCCTGTATGACCGGATTTCCTTCAGAATACAATGATTAGTGCTGATTAGTTTATGCTCATATTGCCATGATCACTGTTTACTTTTTACTATTACTATGACAACATATCTTGCAGGGGCAGTATGGATGAATGAAAAAAGTTCATGCCTGGACACTGCTAGCATAATCAGAGGCACTGCTTGCCAACTGGCATAACAGGCAAATGCTTGGGGCCCCAAGCCAGAAGGGGACCCCCGAGGGCCGGCCAACCTACCTCTCGCTCTCACTGTGTCTTACGTATACAAACCTAATGAGAGTCGATCAAAAAGAAGAGACGCAATCCATCTGGCAATCAGAAATGAAAGACAAAAGCAAAAAACAAAACAGGAGGAGCAAAAAAAACATCAAGACTGTGGTAAGTAATGCAGATAATACATAAGCTGGTTGAACTCAGAGCAGCTCGGTCTGTCCTGCTGATGGTGAGTGTCACAGTAAAGACTCCTGCAATCGAATTGTTTACTCAGCTAGCAGGCGGAAAATAAGACAGCTATCTCGGACAAAACTGGTTAAATAACTTAACGTTAAGTAAGTTATAGAATTCATAGGCAAGAAATTTAGAAATATGTCTGTGGCGATTACATTTTCTTTTGAAACAATACAAATGTGTACTAAAAAAAATGTTTTCTTTCACATTTTTGTTAGTGTCAGATTATTTACTATATAAGGTTGATTAATTAGTTGGAGGGGCCCCCAGTGAATTTTTGCCCAGGGCCCCGAGAGACCTTAGAATTGCCCAATTCACAATGGACAGGTTTTTGATTGGGAGTTGTTCATGTTTATAAACACATTTTACAAAATAGTAATGTTGGACATTTAATATATTTAATATATACAATTGTTCAAAGGAGGTTGGGGAGGTGGGAAATAAACTGCAATGGAGTTTGAAAACCTTCAAAACTCAGATCTTTTGTTTCTTAACTTAAAATTAGGTTAATTAAAGCATTTTCTGCTGGCACCCTTTATTTTTGTGGCCCCTGCACCAGGGTTAATGATACCAGGCCATCACAGTCCTGACAAAATTGCAGTAGACCCAGTTGTCACCACATTGCATCATTCAAAGCCTTTCCACTCAGTCCTTGTTGGTTATAAAGTATTCATACAGTATCTTAAAATCTTTTACATCATTGGTTTGGTTTTTTACCATCATCAGCTGCCAACCTCTTTATCTTTGTGGAAGACGCTTGCAAACCTCAAAGTTTGAAATCCCCACTAAAGGATTATTTATTTATTACAACCTATAACCAGCTTTTGGTGTATTCTTTTAATGTATTTCTTTGGGTTGTCTGCTTTCTGGTCAGTGATGCTGTTGAGTTCAAACTTACAGGCACAGAAACAAAACGTCTCACTCAAGCTCTGGCCCCATTTCTTAGCATCTGTGTTGGTGGTCTTGAGTGAAACGTGATACTTCTATTTTTAGTCCTCATTAGGAATTGCTATTATAGTATAGCCTATTTTCATATGTCTTTGTCTTCTTTGGTTTCTGTGTTTATTGTATTCTGTATTACTTTTTTACTTTTTTAAAGCCTGAACTTGACAACTGCATTTCTATTTCTGAATGCAGCCGCAAAAACGATAATCAGGGCTTTAGTTGATACTACATTCTTCAGTCTTTCAAAAGATATCTTAAACAAATCAGTCCTTTGTTTAGACTGATAAGAAAAAAGTGAGGTTAAACATTTTTCAACAGTATGATAAATTCTCAGTAAACCAGAACCCTTGAGGTGGAGGGGAAGTAAATCTCCAGTGTTCCTCTCAGGATTCATGTAGTCCACCTGTACTTTCCCGCAGGACTACAGTGTGCAAAAGGGCTGCATCACTCCCAGCTTAAAAAGACTATAGAAGGTAGTCTGGGTTCACTGGTGCGCTAACTTTACCCCAGTGCAACAGAGACCAGGGCAAAAAATCATTTGTAGTCTGCTTCTACTGCTCAGTTTGATTGATCAGGTGTCATCTCTACGAACTCTACCAGTATGTCTTAAAAGGACCGTTATTACGCTATTTTGAAATCTGTTTGTCTCTGATGAAGTACTGGAATTTACTAGACTGATGCAGATGGCAACTTGGTTATTCAAGTTGCCATCTGCGTCAGTCTTTTTAATTCCAGGTAAAAGCTGTGGTTTTCTACCTCATGCAACACGTTACTGACCCCGCCAGCCCCTCACGCCGGCTGTCCTTTCTCTGCTGTTATTGATCACTTTTCTAAATCATTCGGAACCACTGAAAATGCAAGACTGTCTCGCACGCAGAGTCGCGGAGCCCTTCCCAAACTTCCCCTGGCTCCCATAAATTTTAAAGGTATTTAGCAAATTGTTAGCTGAAGTTTCTTTTATTTTTTTTTAATTCTCCACCTAATCTATTGTCAAGTCCCAGTAGAGTTACTCTGTGTAATCTCTCCTGCAGACCTGTTTGACTAAAACGTGCCATTTATTTATACTTTCTAAGCCCACATTGTATGTTTTCTTTATAATCACTTGGCTTAAAATACTTCAGTTAGACTTTACTGTGTCTTTGTATTCTAACAGGAGACAATGAAATCTTTGAAGGTCCTTTGAAAAGTCCTTTTTGTCCTTCTATTCTTTTAGTCTTTGATCTGTTCATGTCATGAATAAAATAAAGTTCCCTCTTACAGCCATGTGCAAAAAGAGAGTATAGCATCTTTTAATTACAGGGTTTTACAAATGAGAGCATAATAAAATGTGTTGCTTTACAGCTATTAAAATGATGTAACTACAACTTCATGTGAACGATATGTGAAATACAGCACAATGTCGTTATTTTACTGAACCAAAACTAACCAAAAACCATTAATGCTGAACATTGGCCACCATTACCATTACTGTTTAAATTAAATAAGTTTGTTTGGCATATGTTTAACTTGCTTCCATTTACTGTATCTTTTGTTCTTTTATTAAGTTCTGCTGTTAACCAAAGTCTCATTTAACCTTACGTATAATACCAGCTTCCAAGTGATTCAAGCCACATCAGCAAAAAACAAACAAACAAATAAATAAAAAAACTCTTCTGTTCTGTTTGGGCAGTGTTTAGGTGTGTGTAAACCATGTCAAAAAGGAAAACACATGAGTAATGATCATAGAAAAGCAACTGTTGCCATCCATCCCTCTGAGAACTGTTATAAGGCCACTTCTAAACAGTTTGGAGTCCTTTATCCTGAGAGTTAGATCTCAGGCTCCGTACGCTTTAGTTACCATGTTAAATATCAACGTTCAAGACAGTAGAGTTAGTTTAAAAAAAAAAAAAAAAAAAACTGTCATGCCCTGGTGTTTTGATTTGAGGTTTATCTGTGTTCTCCTGGTGACCTCCTTGTGCTTATTTGCTCCTAGACTTTTGCTTTGTACTTTTGACTTCCTCCGTTGGTCTGCTCTATTCTGATTGTCAACACTTTTATTTCATTAGTCTCTACGCATCAGTCATTGCATGTGTCTGTGTTTCGCCTCGTCTTTCCTCCTTTTCCTGCTACTCTGTTGTCTCTCTGCCCTTCTTTCTGTCCATCCCTCTGCTTATACTTCTGCTCATCTATGTTCGTCTCCTGCCTGTTTTTCTGCCTGTCTCTACCTGTTGATCTGTGCTGTATCCTGCTTTGTGCCAACAATTTTAGTTAAAAATATAGCACTATATTTTTATTTACCACCGCCTCCAGATCTCCTTCGTTTAGGTCCAATTCCTGAAACCTGACATAATACAGTATACTTGTTTGGATTGTATGCAAAATCTTTCATCTCCATTTCTCCAAAAAGAAAAGAACAAGGCAGTATGCCTGAGGTTTGCAAACTCGCATCTGAACAAACCACAAGACTTCTTGATGAATGTTAGCGATAAATCCACAGTGAAGATTCTTGGCTGAAATGCACAGTGTTTCTCACATGCCAAATGCAGCATATGAAAAAAAACCACCTCAGAATAAGTGTCAAGTACAGTGGTGGACGAATGATGAGTTGAGGATGGATTCCTGTCAAACGTCACCCATCTGTCTACCAGTAAAATCAAATTAAAATCTAAAACAGATTAGCTGAAAGAGAAAAGAAAGTTGGAAGTCAATGTCCAGACCTCAAACGGGGTAAACTGTTACGGTTGGAGCCTAAGATGTTCTTGTCGCAGGTTCATCGGGTTATCAGGGTTAAAGACATAAAAGTGCTGCCTGCTGTAATTGGAGTGCAAATATAATTTAGTATATATGCCAACATAATCGTAAGTGCTGTATGTGACTGTGTGAGTGCTTGAAATGTGAAAATGTGACACACTTTGTAAAGTGCTTTGCAGAACGCATTTCTCTGTCCATAAATGAATGCTGCCAACTTCAATGAACTCAGCAACACTGTAAATAACACCATATAAATAAAAATGAAAATTGAATTGAATTTAATAAGAGGAGGCTGAAATCCTCCAAAAGTTGTGAGAGACTGATATTATCATGCAGAAAATCTCACATTGCATATACCAAATTTTATGATATTGATATATTTTCTTTACTGTCCTGATAAACAAGACTTTAGAACTAAAAATTGTGTCCCGACTTTCTCACATGACTGTATATGTAAATTTACATAATCATCATTTCTCATTTTCTATGTTTCCTATTTTTTAAGAGGTGTAGGGGAGTGAAATAGAGAAGATTTCACCCTCCGTTTACCATCCATACAGCTTTGGGTCTCTCACCTGTTCTAAAAATGTACAACAAATAAAGAGCGTGCTGAATTCAATATAAATAAAGAACAAATCGGAGGGTTGTTGAATCTTTGGCAAGCAGAAAAAGCTACCAGAAAAAACCCTGTTCTTTTCACGCCAAATTTAGAGTATGAAAGGCATAAAACTTTTAGCTGTTTCACAACAAGCTTAGCAACATGTAGGAGGTGGACGAGCTCAGCATCCACACAGACGAGCACAAAATTAGTTTCGGGTTCACACTGCAGCAGGGCTGAGATAAAGATATTAGGTTGTTGATTCCACAAAACATATTTGGTGGAGGACATGTACTGTATGTAATTACTTCTAGATTAGAGTCCAGCTGTGTTTTCTCTGTGTTTTAGACACAAAAGCTGACTGCTGAGCTGATGAGCTTTCAGTGCTTAAAAACGCACACTTTCTTTCTTGAACCTGAGACATTTTTCTAAACTGGAGGATGCTGTGGACGGAGGTCCACAGCATCGGAGGAAGACTTGGGAAAGGAATTTAATTCACTGCAGACTTCCACTAGATCTACGAGAGCTTACCTGTACTGGATTTGATAGTTTCTTGTCCGACAGTTTGTCCGAGGAGATCATACTGGTTCAGACGCGAGCTCTCGCCTTCCACCACAACTGAATCGGATGCATTTCGAGTCCAAGCATAAGTCACTTCCGAGATAGTGTAGGCATCTAAAAATGAATAAATAAACAAAATAAATAAGGAAAAGGATAAACCTATAGGGGATAAATGTGGGGCAGCTACAGCTATCAATTATTTTCTTTTTAGTGACCTAAATGAAAAATCCCCAAAATATTGTCTTTGACGCTGGACTTAAAAAAGGATAAGAGCAAGAGAGAGAGAGAGAGAGAGAGAAAGAGCGCAAAGATCAATGTTGAAAACGTTATATCCAAAACAGTCTGTGTATAGTTTGTTTTAGTTTTTTTTTTTTTTGTTTGTTTGTTTGGATTTCTCCCATTTAAAAATAAAGTTTAAGAGATTAAAAAGAAATTAATTAAACTGAATCACAGATTACTGCAACAAAAAGGCAGGGACATCGTTTAACTTCATTAAGCTGAGTTGTAAAAGGCTAGATTTTATTATACTCTAGTTTTTAATGTTAATGAGGTGGATGCCTGCTATATTCTTCCAAAAAAGTTATGGCAATGGATGAGGTAGATGAGGGGGAGGAGAAAAACTGTAGTAAGGAAGGTAAAGGTGTGTGAGCATATCTTCAAACATGAAGTCAAACACATGTTGGGAGAGTTTAAGCTTGTTTAGTAGCTGCAGCTGTACGCTGACTGTTGTCAGGTTTACTTCAGGCTGAGTAAGGTTACAGCCGGCTGCAAAGAGGAAAAATAAAAATAACCCACTGTTCTTCTCTTTTTTCAGTTTGGTTCTGAAACAGATAAACCAAAGAACGAAGGATACACAGACTCAAACCATTAACATCACTCAGAAAGGAACAGTGATACTGGCCTTTCTTAACAACTTGTCTTTTTTTAGGGTCTTTCTTTTTTTTGTTGGAAACAAAACATTTGTTTTGTTTCCACATTCCTTTCTGAGTATCTGAGATATTTAAATATTTTACCAATTACATTCAATTGTCTCTTTCTAGATACCAAATGAGAAAAGGGATCAATGTAAAACACTGTAGATCTCCCCAGAAGACCTGAAAGCAAACAGGGAAACTTAACTTATTTGGCAAGTCAAGACACTTCAGAAATGACCCACCACCTTTTGATCTTAAAGTAATTCATAAATATTCCTTTGCATTTAAATCGACATTTTAAAAAAGCTTAAAACATAAAGTAATTGTAATGTAAAGAAGCCAAAACAATAACAAATAAATGAAGAATATATTTAATCTCAGCAAACAAAAGTATTTGGATGAGTTTAGAACTTTATTCCTTATTCAGTTATCTGTTTATCTCTTTACTATAATATATAATAAACGTTATACTATACTAAAGCTGTTTAAATGAAGCATATTTTATTAAAACTAGTGAGGCTACAGCCATAAAACTGAACCATGAACTGCAGCTTCATGATGATATTATCATGGTGAGTCTAAGACCTAGTTTTTGCTAAATAAAGGGACTGTTATAGGTTGTCGTAGGGTGAAGGGAACGAAGAAAAAAATCCTCAAAGCAGCCTGACCACCACTTATCCATGCTGCACCCTCCTATTTGATGTCTTGCTTGTGTTGTTCTCTCAGTTGTTAGTCACTTTGGGAAAAAAGCCTCTGCTAAATGACAGTAGTAGTAGTAGAAGGTCTTTGTTTGCCAAAGACCAGAGTGAAAGAGAAAAAAAAAGGTTCCCTCATGAACTATCGTCATCAGAATTACTTACAGCTGCCAAATTTTAGTGGACAGGAATGAAAGTCCATGGGAAAATCCTCCAGATGCATTGGGCACTCTGCATGCACAGTTAACCTGCATCCAAGTCACAGAACATAAAGGCTTGAAAAGCAAACATAGCAGATTAAGCACCATCTTATGGAATACGCTTTCATTCATTAAAAAACACATAATCACTTATTATATTAGATGAGGGGACATAGATGCCCTGTTTGAGTTGGTCGATGCATCAACAGCACTTAAGTGTTCATGTGAGGAAGATCCTTCACATTTCCAATACTTCCAATCGTGCTGACTACTTTAATTTGAATAGGTTAAGTCTGTTTCAAAAAGGTACTAGATGTTGTTAGATGAAGCCATGTGTTGTTTTACATATTCATGATTTCATTTTCAGTCTACTTTGTGCCAGCACTTTGCACATATTTGCTTTTCTTCTTCTATCTCCTGAATTACACTGTATTACTGTAGTCAAGTTACCAGAAAAGCTGTTTTTTTGTTTGTTTGTTTTTTTCATTTTAGTTGCAAGACAGAAAAACAAAATTAGAAATTGTGGAAAAATCATGACTTACTGAGCTACGGTGTAAAGCAGCACTCAGTATCAGAGCAATTCAAGACTGCTGCTCTGCTCTAAGAAAGTCCTGATTTGATCATTTCGCCATTCTATGACAAAACTACAGTCTGTACAGGTTAAATATTACACACGTGTGCCGAGATGTTTTTCATTAGTATGAGAATCAATCAAAGAGTAAGGCGGAAGTAAAGGGAACGTCTAGATCCTTTTTTCACCCAGTCCACAGACCTGACGTATGCCACGGACTCTGCATGCACAGACAGATCCCATGCACTGCTCCTGACTGACTGCAACAAAAACACAGAGGTGCTCCTGCACTACGAGAGAAATAACGGCCCAATCACGTAAAGGTTCCCTGCAATGAATACAATTTTTAACATATTATTTTTCTTCCTACATAAAGGTAGCGCTATAGATCAGACACATATCTAGAATGATCTAGGGTCTGAAAACGATCCCTGTGGCCTCCCAATGCTTACCAAACTGCTTTTTTCACACAGCTGCTCAGCGCTACGACCAATCAGAGCAACGAACAAGGTGACGAATTCAGAGCGATGAAACAAGCCAACGGGAGAGTGAGTTGTGTAGAAGAGGACATTAAGACTTTTTCCCTAGTCTGTCAGCGAAACAGCAAAAACATCCACCTTGTAAAAGAATGATAGGAGTGTCTTCTGTTCAATTGTCAAAGAAAAAGTCTGAATCTTTAACTGTCGATGCCAAAGCCGATTCAAACTGCCGTTGTTGCTCCGCTGCAGACATCTAAACTGTTTACATCCAGATTACGCTCCGTCTGTCATCATTATGTTAAGCCCAGAGACTCTCTACACACGGATACACTCATTTGATCGGCTCCCAGTGACTTTTAGGAAACGTCGATGAGCTCCAGTGGATGGTCGGTTACCTGCAAAGTACATTTAAATCTGCCAGCGGTACGTCTAGATTTCTAGCCTAACATAAAGGATTCATATTGACATAAATATGTAGATAATATGCACGTTTCAGGATTCATATCATAGGAGTGTTAATTTATTAATTTTATTTATTTATTAAATACTGAAAGGAAAAGCATCCCAAAATAAACAAACAAAAAAAAGAAAACTCAAAAAGCTTTGTGCACTATTCACACTGACTCATCTGTATCGCCTTGAAAGAAATGATTTATCTTTACTCTTGTCAGAAGTAAATAACGAGCTGCAGATCAACAAAAACCAAAGTAACACCATGTGTTGATGGTAAGACTGCAGGTCAGTGATGCAAGAAGAAACTGCAATTGTTGGAAGTGGAAATATGCACTTCAAACTTAATATAACCACCAACAAACTACTACAGAAATTAAATGAGTTGTGCTGTTTACCTCAGAGGGAAAGGTGTATTTTGGTTGTTATTTGCATACTTCCGTGAAAAAACTGAGGATACTGATACCAGTCTTGTGTATTTATAGTTAATCTGAGGGTAAACAGCCAGCAGATTATCTCATCGCAAGGAAAAAGCTCATCACCTCGTGTTCAACTGCTACACATAAGCTTAACACTTGATGAAAGTTTATTAATGAAGCTTCATTTTTGCAAAAAAGTGCACTGGCTGCCTGTGGTTTCAAGTCGAGTTACATGCCAGACTCACAGGTTGGTGAAAGTAGCTTCATATGTGTCTACAGACATGAGAATGGTATCAATATGCATATTTTATATTTAAAATGAATATAACAGTGTGCGATAACATAATTTAAATACAGCTGTGACCTTTCCTTCTTTGTGATGTCGTTTACCTCATGGTGTACAGCAGCGTCCCATCGTCTTTGATCCTTAACAGTTTATTAGGCATGGTCATGTTGTGAGCCACAGACTTTTTCCCGTTGTGAAAGAAGGTGTCCGGAGTCCAGATCTTACTCGCCATCAGGTTGTTGAGGGGCAAAATATTCATTGGTCCATGAAATTTTAACCTCTCATCCTTCCAGCTTTGCCTGAAGAAAACATCTATTGTGTACTCCTGAAGACAGAGAGATAAGTTAATGTCATGAGTGTATTTTTGTTTATGCTTTTACATGTAGAATAATGGGCCCTATTCCTGATTTTAAAAAAAGAAAAAAGAAGGTCAGTGCATGCACTGCTCCTTCACGGCTGTCTTCTCTGCCAGCAGGCTTAGTGTAACTCTATCTGATAAAGCTTCATTAAGGTGGGACCCCGACTCTCCACATAACTCCCGGGTCCCTTCGTTGTGTTTGCTAAGCAGGCTTTGAGCTCTTGACAACCCCTTGACCTACAAGCCCCTGTTGTCACAAGACAACACACACAAGAGTGGATTTGGTGCAGGAAGCACCGCGCTGTGAAACGTGTATATAAGAGAGTATATGTGTTTGTGTCAGAGAGTCGGAGATACAGTCCTCCTTTCTTTTTCTTTTTTTTCTTGTCGCGACTGAAAATCCAAAGACATTTAGATATCTTGACTGAAACTGCTACTGAACCCCAGCCTGGCTCAGACCATCAACTCTTACAGTAACGGGAAGATTCTAGTTTATTATTCATCTTTGCAGCTACTACTTTGCAGGGCATTTATCCCACTAAAGTAATAATACATGACATCTAGCAGGAAAGGTTATTTGAATTGGATATAATGTAGATTTAGGGTCTGTCTGTCATGTAAAAATATTCAGTTTGTGGGTTCTCCCCATTTGTCTGTAGGTTCTCTCCCTCAGCCAAAAAGCCAACAAATAGTGAGTAACAGTAAATAAATATTCCAGCTCTGAACTCACCATGTCTGTGTCTGAAACCGGTCCAAAGCTGGTGACATAGATGTTTGTCTTCACCTCAGTTACTCTGTCTGCATCACAGAAAAACATTCGCGGCATTAAGACAAGCTGAGGAAATATTTCTAAAAAGGTACTTTAGTAGAAACATGTATACACTGTTTATACAAACCGAAATAGTTAATCATAAATTCAGTGCTAATTTCTTTTGTTGTTGTTGAGTGTTTTGCTGTGGGTTTTCAATCACCCATGGAGCAAAATTAGTCAGTATTTAGATAAGTGCAGCTAAGATGAGGTTCAAGTGCAGTTAGGCAGCAGAAGAGAGAGAGCAGTTCACGACAGAAGGTGTTCTTGGAAGAGGAAAGTTTTCAAGGGCTTCTTGAACACGGAGAGGGACAACTCTGTTCTCGTGGTCCCTGGTAACTTGTTCCACCTTTGAGGAACGGCGTGGGAGAACAGTATCGAATAAGATTGCCTTGTGTGGAGGAGGCCAATCTGTGATCTTGTGATGAGTCCAGTCCCTGTGAAGGGGTGTAAGCATTTACCATCGAGTTCAAATAAACAGGTACGGATCCTGAGATTGCCTTGTAGGCAAGTGAAAGAGACTTGTGTTTAATTCGAGCAGCCACAGGTAGCCAGTGTGGAAAAGTGAACTGCGAGATGTGACGTGGGCCTGTCTGGGTCGAGTAAACACCAGACATTCTGCTGGACTCTGGACTTTTCTAGCAGTTTGATCGCACAAGCTGGGAGGGAATTCCAGTAATCGAGTGAGATATAACCATAGGCCACACCAGGAGTTAAACTGCAAATCCAGGCAGGCATGATGTAAAGTGGCATGACAGGTGCACCGAGGCAACGTGCTCAGAGAAAGATTATGAAATTAAACTCATCAAACATGAAGTTTGGATAACGAAAGGACCAGCTCTTGATCTTAAGAAGACTACATCATTTGTAAAACACGGCGGAGGTAGTATTATGGTATGGGCATGTATGGCTGAAAATGAAATGGGTTCACAGGTGATTATTGGCGTGATGTGACTGCTGACAGAAGTAACAAGATGAATTCAGAGGTGTATACAGCCAAATGCTGCAAATCGGATTGTTTTATGTCAAATCTATCGTGGTGTGAAAAACTAAAATCATAAAATCTCTGTCATTAACCAAATACGCTTGGATCTGACCTGAATGTATGTTCAAGTTGTGGCATATAGTCCTTAGTTGCTTTTCATGTTAAAAACACTCAACGGGCAAACAAAAATAAGGGTCTGATGTGAAACTCATGTGCACTAACATGCATAGCTGGACCAGCTGCCACAACACTGGAGCTGGAACTACAACACATACAAGAGAGCGTAGCTTCATTCATGAGCTTTAAAAACACCTTTCTCTTACTGTCTCCTGGTCTTGGTTGATTTTGGTTTCTAATTACGACTCCTCTTTGTTGTGGTTTAGTTTGAGGTCATTTTCTGAACTGCATATTTTATTCTCAGTGTGTTTCAGCTGTGAGTGATTTCTGGAATGACGTTTTTGTTGGAAGTTTCTCGTTCCTGTGTTGTCTCGGTAGCTCTTGTCTCTCCATCTGGCTGCCTGCGTGTTGGTTATGTTTTCTTGTTCTCCAGGTTGCTCACTTTTCCTTCTCCCCAATTTAAGTCCAACTTACGAATTCTTGTCACGATGTTACTGATTCTTGTTCAAACTATTGTAAATTTAAGGAACAAATAAAACCAAAACATGCTTTTGTTTGGACATTTCTGTTGTTTGCCAGCTCAGCTCACCCCTGCATGAGCCCAGTAAACCCATTTATGGACGACTCTTATTGTAATGACTATATTGGACCAAAGTAACATGTGAGTTATGATTTCAAGCATATGAAATTTGTCCTTTAATGTAAACACGGATATTACAAATAGGAAAAGCAAAGGCTCTTATTTTTTTCTACTCAAGTGATAGTGTGCGACTGCATCAGCGTTGCTTTGTCAGGTCCATTTGCTTTTTCTCAACACTCTGTCTCTTTCAATAATTACTGAAGCTCAGTCACTCAGGCTTGGCCAATTCAAAAAGCTTTTCAGGTCTCACAACTAACTGCATCGAACATCTGAAGAGATTCTCCTAAGTAAAGCACTCTGATGCACTACAACGCGATCTGCCATCCGAGTCGCTCCTACAAGACATATCATATAAACTGTCCATAACACAGACTGCAGTTTTAACTGTAGTTAAGGACTGAATTATTATTATTATTATTATTTATTTTTACACTACAGAGTAGTGAAAAAAGCTCAAATATTACTCTGTTGTTCCTGACAGTCATGTGACCTTATATGTGAGTCTCAGTATGAACTAATACATGTTTTGTTTATTTATTTGGGTTTTTTTGTTGTTTTTTTTATTAAAACGGGTATAGAAAATGGAAGAACGGATGGATCTCTGGCTGAACTACAAAGTCTGTTTCGTGTATATGACGAGGAGGTGGCAGGCTGTTGGGTAATAGGTTCAACCCATTTAACAAGACATACGATCCTGTAACGCAGGGCTCAGCATGTGGTTGGTTTGTTTTGTTATTTTTCACCTCTAGCACACAGGCCTCCATTAGTTTAGCTTATTTATTTAATGAGAAACACCAACTCTGTGAAAACCATGTTTGTCATTGAGTAGTTACAGTTTGTCACTGCTCCGATCTCTCCGATAACCAGCAGTACGTAGTGCCGGTTCCGGTCGAACGGGGGTCCCCTCCGCTTTTCGCAACACTCTCCTGCTCGGAGGAACCGGAGACGCTCCTTTTCTATATACCTATATGTTACCACATGATAAGAATTGATGCCTGTGGCTGTGTCCGAGTGCACTCGTTATCTCACTATCGTGGCTCGTTTACCACCCAGCGGTGCTGTCCAAATACTTATTATGTATAGTGGATTTAAAGTATCCCACTATGCACTGTATAAAGTAATGTATGTATTTCATGTGAAATACAAAAACAATGATGATTCCGTGATAAAACAACTTCTATAACAATTTTTTTTTAAACTGTGAAAAACCAAATTTAATGAAGGGGGACCCATTGGAAACAAAACTTATTTGCAACAGTAAACCTAGAAAAGCACAAGCCTCAGGGAAAGCATGTGTTTACTTTTTGAAAATATCAAGAGTGCATTTTATGCCCAGGGACTTCAGGATAAATGGGAACAAGGACAATACCTAAAGTTCATTTATTCAGCAACAACAGTCACAGACACGTGCTTTTCATGCACTCTGAATCATTTGGTACAGATGGGCCTGCTGAACCATGTTTATTCAGTAAGACGCAACCTGCCTGTGAGAGGGACACTGTGGAGCTCTCCAACGTAACTCCTGCCAGTTTGGACAGCAATAAGGAACGTTTGCAAACCCCAAATGTTGGACCATTAGAGTGAAGGACATCAGTTCAGAGAACTGAGCTCTTTATCTGACAAAACAAATTCAACCACATTTAGCCAACTGTCCTCAGTTTTTTAATGGCTGCACATAAATGAACAAAGTGTAAAACTGCCACCATCCTATAGCAATACAGAATTGAGTCCATAAAAGTAATTGATTAGCACCTTCCAATTAAATTCACTTGACACCTGCTGCCTAAAGCTCTTGATAAGAGGCTGTAATTCTAGTGAATGGATAGCTTTGCTGGCTTTCTAAACTTTCAGCTGACAACAGCAATAATTTTGACACCAGTATCAAAATCATCCGGTTCAGTTTGTAGGTCAGTGTGTGATTAGACGGGGAAAAGATAAGATCGCCACAGCAAAGGTGATCGAGGGACCAGAGAGACTGAACCAAGACGGCAAAGTCATTGATTTGAATAAGCTAAAATGCAAACTGTAGAACTGTGATGCTCAGAGATAATGACATTTAGGTTTATTTGTTCAAGTCATGTTTCAAGTTACACCTCGTCAAATCTGATGTTAATCTGGTGTTACTGTACAATATTGAAAACACGTTAAAGATGTCTTGCCACAGCTGAATAGGTCTCTCGTAAAAACCTAGAAAACAGACTCTCCAAAAGATGCTTAACAACCAGCATATAGCTGTAGTAGAAAAACTCTCACTCGTGATTTAAAGTTGGGGTAAGCAATTTCCGAATGTCATCGAGTGTGTACATATTAAAAATTAAGCCTCCCTCTAACACGACCCATTATGAACTCTCCCGAGCCTCTCCTCAACCCCACTTCATGATCACAAGCTCATGCACAAACCCCAAACTCCTCATTGGCACTAATTCCGGCCTCTCTTAAATAAACAATTTTTCCACCTCTATTGTCAATGCATCCGTTTCCCCTTCTCTCCAGATTAGGAGTGTGGGTGTCACTCTGAATAGCACCCTATCTTTCAAGTCCGATATCAATAATGCCACTCTGTCAGCTTACTTTCATTTACTTAACATTTCTCGCCTGCGCCGCTCACTTTCCTCCTCCAGTGCTAAAATTCTGGGTCACACCCAGGTCACATCCTGTTTAGATCATTGTGATTCTCTCCTCTTTGGTTTGCCTGCCGAGTCCATCCATAAACTACAACTGGTTGAAAACTCTGACACAAGACAACATTCAGTCATTTGTGCTAAACAGGATATTAAAGAACATCTGCGCTGTTTTCGTCCTGAAGCTGACTGCTCCTGTCACCTGTCTCTTAATTAAAACTGCTCTCAGAGCTGCACAGGACTGTGAGCAGTTTGGATCAGGAGCCCGTCAGCAACTTCAGACTGATATGGAACTACACATATTAAAAGATGTCCCGCTCTCAGGCCCACTCCAGGGATAATGAGACACAATTCCTTTTCTCCGCTGGTAATCAGTGGACTGTCCCAACGGCCGTTGTCCCATATGCCATGGCCTTTTTTTTTCTCTAAGTGATTCATTTTATGAATCATTTGTAACTTGCTTTTGTGTACACCTTCGCAGAGTGTTTAAACCATTTTATCGTAGATGATCGCATCGGCTTCACTAGTCTGCTAAGAGATTTCTTCCTCAACATTTCCTTGATTAGATGTCACTACGGTTTTCTTTCACTCTTTTTCCAAACGTGTCACGTTCCTGAATGACTGCTTTGATTAAGTGTAGTCATTATTTGTGTGTGACGTGTTGCACAGGACTTTTTAAAATGTAGTTAAGTTTCTGCACTATGCAGCTGTGATTCAGAGCATTTTAAAGGATTACCAGTAATCATAACAGCTGGGGTCAACAACGGATCTCCAGCCTTGTTCACTTTAGCGTGTTGGGAGACTTCCAGGCATACGACCGTAGAGCTAAATCATAGTGGGTTCAGCTCATTTTATGCAGCTACTGCTGTGTATGAAGTACCATCCAGGTGGAGGGTTTATGTCAAATACAGTTTCATCACCATCATCTGATAAATATGAAAATTACATTGACAGCCAATCAAAATGTAGCTAGAAGTCCTCTCTACGGTGGTGATAAAAGACGACGACAGCTCCACGCGGCTTACTTTTACAACGGTAGAAAAATGTTTGGACTACTTATACGTGAGTTAATTGATGGTACGATATAAGACATAATAAAAGCGACATAAATAAACAGTGAGCTGCTGCAGTCACTATGAAAAAGTATCCTTACATCCTGTCATTCACACACGGCCTGTGGTTGTACTGGACAACATCTGGCTACCCATCGATGCCCTGCTGATGTGATCACAGCAGCTGTGTTTACTGTTACTGCAGAAATGACAGATCAAAACAGAATAATGTTGTTGTTGTTGTTGTTGTTTTTCTGAGTGGCACAAATTGCACATTTGGAGTCTTTATCCAGAATACTTTTTCCACACTTTGGACCACAAAGACATGATCATCTTGCAGGTATAGGCCTGTTTACATCTTTACTTGGAGTCATCCACATGCGATCAATTCGACTGGGATCCCCGTCAGGTGTCAACAGGTGGATCCAGTCTCTCTGACCACACGGTCAAAGTCTAGTCAGACGTCTGCTGTGTCTGGTTTTAATGCTTAGAGAACCCCTAAAAACAATTTTTGGATGTGCACGCTTTCTCAAGCTGGTTATGTAACATGTCTGGGATGCATTGCCATGGCAACATGGAAACAGGTTGTGAACGTTTATATTCCAATGACTAAGTATTTTTTACTTTTATTGCATAATGAAATAGCACAGTAGTAATTTTGAACAAAGAGAAAATAAGGACAAACTGATTCAGAATAAATGAGGTGATGTCAATTTTAACTCAACTCCTATGGTTTATAGTCAGGTTGCTTTTCTGTTTTTTGTTGTGCACAGTCAACAAAAAGAAAAAGAAAATTGCAGTGGAGCCGTTTTTACTAAAATTGTATTCCCCCTAATTACATTATATATATCCCCATATCTAGCCACGTCTCTCTCACTCTTTTTTAAACACAATTAATGAGCCCTGAAAACAGTCAAAGGAGTCAACTCTTAAACTCTGAATATGCTGCATGCTCATGCAGCTGTGAGGAGCCTCTTTTTCAGGCAGTATCAATGTGTTATAGACCAAAATCCAGTGGAGCGTTAACATGTTTTCCCCACAGATGCAACATACAGCCCTAATGTCTGCGATGTGGAAAATTTACATCTGATGTCACGTCGTGCCTCTTTTAGAGAGTGAGTTTTGTGGCGTGGTCTAGTCCCTGTGTAAGCTGATGGCTACAATGCAAAAGTAGCAGACTGTTGATGCTCTGGGCCTTCATCTACTAAAAATCTATCTCCATTGTACTGTAACAGACTTAAAAACATGTAACATGTGTTTTAATGTTTTATTTAAGTAGCTCCCAAGCTGAATTGTTCAGAGCCATCTCCTGGTTTAGATTCATCACTCAATGTAGCTTTTCAGTCAAAATTAAAATGGCTTTATTGATAAATTATTATTGATTTACTTTAAGAAATAAGAAATATTTTCTTTCTTTCTTACTTTTTTATTATAAAAAATACACTCATTGATATTTTCAAAATAAGACTTCACAAGCACACATGACTTCAATATGGACATGCTTATGTTTTTTCAACAAAATATTAATTTCTTGGAGAAAAATTAATTGAAACCATACAACTTTCATAGAGCACACAAAAAATACGTTGGTGCATATGGGTGTATAGTATAGGGAATAAATTAATAGTACAGTATAATCAGCTTGATCAACACGCAGAACAACAGTCCAAGTTGCTTAATGACGATATGAAAAGCAGGATTATAGAGTGACATAAATTAGTCACTTCTCTTGGAGGCATTTGTGCTGTAAACATTTGTACCATCCAAGATCATCAGCTGAAATGTTTGGACCTTGCAAATGTTATTTGGGGGGTGCAACTGTTTTGCTTGCCAAGATTTGGAAGAAGATCCAAATTGTCATCTGCTGCTGAGAGCAAGTTGGTATAAATGGTCAGGAATAAATGTGATTAACAAGACAAGGGTCTGCTATGAACTGGAAGCCACTAAAACACCACTGTCATTTTCTGCTGTTTCAACTGCTCCAAAACCAACGTGCTTGAGTTAATCAAGTTGGAAAATGACCACGTGGACAGCTTCTTGGTGGTGGATGGCCTCAATGACTACAGGTAAATGTACAAGAGTATGGAGGATGCTGTCAATCCTGATTACTGTGTTGTCTGTTAGGTATGGTGCGAGCCACATAACACTCTGGTAAAAAAAATAAAAGAGGACCTTTACCTCAGACTTCTTCAGTATACTGATAATTAGATCCAAATGTTGTGTTTTAAACTTGACAAAGACATTAAAGTTTAAATTGAAGTGGAATGGCTAAAGTATCTAAAACATATGTAATTGCATCTACCCATTTACCCAAATATCCAACAAAAACTGGAATAGAGAGAGCAGTGAAGTGATGTTTTTGACCTATGTATCATTTCTACCCTGTATTGATCTCTGAAATCCACTATACTTTTACAGTTCTTGTTTTTTTTTTATTTCTTTTGAGAAAACAGAATTTTTATCCTTTTAATATAAATGATTGCGACTTCTAACTGGAAGCACTACAAATACAAATATATATAAGCAATATTTTCATTTAAAATGCTTTAAAATCTGTAACATTTTTTATCTCTCAACATAAGCTATTTATGGACCAGTACAATCTAAACGTCCTGATACAACATAAAAAACTTAATCATGCATTTACCATTTCACTCACATTTTAGCCATATTCCTACTACAAGCATGAGAAGCCTGTGTCACAAATACACAGCACTTAAGAGCAAAGTCAGTGCTGTCATATACCTCCCTAGTGTCTTTTATGTGACAGATTTTGGGAGATCTTCAACAAAAATGCAATCGACAAACGGCCATCTGTGGGGTTAAATGTTGCTTCTTTGGCCGCTATTACTTTCCAGGAGGTGCACGTGAGTGTTACATAAGCTACTTGTGTGTGTGTGTGTGTGTGTGTGTGTGTGTGTGTGTGTGTGTGTGTGTGTGTGTGTGTGTGTGTGTGTGTGTGTGTGAGATTATTGGTACTATGAAAGATGACGTTAAATCAAGTGTTCTCATTTCAAATGAGCCATCAACTCTCAGAAAGGAGACGTGCAGTTTCATAACATTTATGCATTTGTGTGCAGAGTGTACACGCAGTGATAGCACATCATTTCCTCACCTCCAAGACCAGGCCGCAGACGGTTGTCATATCCATCCAGTAGGCTGTCCAAGATGCGTGTGAACAGGGTGATGTTGGTTTTAAAGGCATCAGATGTGTCATCAGCTTTCACTGATCTAGTCAGCAAAGACACGATAACAACATGACCAGCTGAGACAGACTTCCACAACCAGCAACCTAATTACATTTCAAATGTATTTAGATTCTTTTTTTTTTTCAAAGGCCTGATTTATGGAAAGCAAAGACCTCATTATTAACTGGGAAAGACTTCCCGCCCACATAGACAGACACATACATATTGTTTCTCATCATAGCTGACCCATTTCAAGGCAGAACATTCGAGAGCCATCAGATCTTGGAGCCAAAACACGGCTGAATATGTAAATGTAATCAGTGCAGAGACTCATGGTAAATAAATTCAGATAAGATCCCATATTAAAGCTCAACTTAATCACCCCTGTTGACAGTTCTGCTGTAACATCCTCAGGTTGCGGGCATATTTTACTCTAAGCAGTAAATGTGAACGTATGCAATATTAATCATTGTTTGCATCTTTTTTCCTCTTTAAATTTGGACCATAACCCTCTAATTAGCTGCCACCATTTAAAGTGTTGGGTTACATACTTATATACTCACGTGACATACTTACCTGTCTTACAATCTGTTAGAGCAGAACTATTTAAATCATTAAGTATAATGTTGTGTACTGTAGAATTTGCTGGTACTTCAAAATCAGAAAATGAATCATGTCATCATCAAACCAGATTTAGTACGTGGACGAATTCTCCAGCTCACATAATTGTAACGTATGTGTTCAGAAGCAGCAAATATTCAGATAAAAACACAACTGTCTCGTTGATCACGATAAAGCTCCCAGAACCATAAAAGGAAAGCTGGAAAATCCTTGAAATTTCAGCAAAAATCACCCAATCCGTATGTGGCAAATATGTCCCAGAAGAGATAACATAGAAAACATAGGATGTTTTCATGAGACAGATGTTAGTTGAATATAACTATGTCTCATTATCCATGTTATTCTGACCAACAGTCAAGGGACCTTTTCAATAAGAAAATATAATAGTTTTCATTTTCAATGCAGATTATGTGACAAATGTCACACATTGTGTGTTTTACCAAGACTCAGTGACATTACAACTGCTATTAAACCAGGCTCTAACATCATCAAATCACAACACTTCTCCTTTATGTTTAAGGTTGGTTACTTCCGGCTCAAAAACAAACAAACAAAACAATATGGTTAGGTTACATGCCAAACTAAAACCGTCGGTACAGCAGTTGATGAACCGGTGGGCTTTCTCTATCTTTTCCAAATTGTCTACAGGTGCCATAGGTCCAATTCTTCATGGTGTAAAAACACAGGTAATAATATTGAGCACAGCATGGTTCTATTAGATGTACTGGAAATCCATTTGAAATGGAGCAAACTACGATAACGACTCCTGAAACTGTTCAGCGGAACAAATTCGCTTATCATTGCTATCAGTCACAATCCTAGTTTTCTTACACATATCAAAATCTCTTACCACAGAGGCACACAATCACTAGGCAATGACATGGGTGGGTTTTCAGAAATGGTAGCTTTGTTCTTCCGTCAGTGGGATCCTGGAGCCTCAAGGGGAATTCAGTGGCCTTATTTAGTTCGCCTGATGTGGTTCTGACATTGCTTGTTATATTTTATCAGCAGCAACTGAGTGTGTGCAGTATAGTGACCTGATCCATCACTCCGGCCAAGATCACTGGAATCCTAGTTACAAGGGTAAGGTCTATGGGAATGCGCTAATACATAGTTTCTTAAATAAAATAAGTAAATAAATAAAAATGCTAGCCCAACATCATAGAAATCTCAGATGTCACTGACTTACTTTTATGTGCAAACTGAAACTGTCTTCTCTCTCATTTCATAGTCATCCTAGATAATACCTTAAAGAGCTCAAGTTTTCCCCCGGTTTAAAAAAAAAAAAAAAAGTGTGTAACATCCTGCATTTGGATGCTATCATCGTTTCCATGGATCTCCCAGAGAAGACGCTTACCTGGTTTTCCAGAGAGCTGTGAGCGCCAGCACGCACATGAGAAGTGAAGAAGGGCTCTCCCGGCTACGCATGGCTGCTCCAACACCTACAGGCAGCGCGGTCGCTGTGATGAACGGAGGTTCAGTGCAACATTAACACTTGACATGCCACTGAATTTATACTGCATGTGACATTTACGCTCTGCAAATGTAGCCCTAGTAAAAGCTGATTTCTGGGGGTGGGGGTTCCCTTCAGCACGAAATAAATAAATAAATAAATGCATAAAGACAGAAGGAGGGGGAAGAAAAAGAGGCTGAGACAGCCCCTGACTGTAATTAGTATTCATTGACACGTCCCACGCTTTCTTTCACTTTACATCACTGTTACCAAAAATATGAGTTCGTGTCATTTCTCTCATAGCACTATCTTACTTGTTGGGCAGATAAAAACCGTTAAATGTTGAAAACAAGGAGAGGAAAAGGCTATGACATGAAATATTGCCGAGATGATGCTTCACTCCCACGCTCCTCAGCATATTCTTCGGGAATATTAAAGATAAAATAAACAAGCTGGGAGGAGAAAAAAGACACACTCACCTCAAGTGTGAAAAGTACCTCCTGCTGCAGCTGGAATCGTGGTTGATGCTCCAGAAAGTTAAGGACAATTCAATACTCTTTCGGTTTCATTAGACTGTTAGGAGTGCGAGACTGTCATTGGAGCAAAGCTGTAAACGCTAGTAAGTCATGGTTGCAGCCAACAGGAGGAAGGCTCCTCATAGGTAGGGGTTTTCATGGACTACAAACATTTAACAGAAATTAATAAGAAAAATATATATTTTTATGACTTTATTCAATACAAAATGTGAGGAAAACCTACTCAAAACACACACATAATACAAAACAAAGTAAAAAAAAAATCTAACAAACAAATAAGAAAAAAACACGAGTTGCAGGAGCTGCTATTGGTTTCAAATTCCTCTGTTCAGCATCCTCCTCAGCTCGTAGAGACGCGATGTGAATCGTGATCGCAAAAAGCACATCTCAGGCTCCCCCATCTCCTAACAAAAACTACAAAGACGAAGCACCGGGTCCTAAAGGTAGTCCTGTTTGGATCAAGCACCCTTCTGAAGGCCACACACACACACACGCACACACACACACGCACACACGCACACACACACACACACACACACACACACGCACACAACCTTCCTTTCTTTTGGTCTTTACCATTAAAATTGAAGACCACATTTCTCCTGTATTTACCTCAACAATCAACTCGTGGGAGGGAATCTCTCCTCAAAAATCTTGTCAATTAAACTTTTCTCAGTATAAGTAGTTATTTTTTAAAAGGAGACATATTCTTTTAGCTCACCGTTTTAGAATTAGGATTCTTTAACCAACAGTAAATAAAAAGGACACATGTTGTTGCAGGTTAACTGCAGGTTGACGTTATGTTTTGTCTCTTTGGATGCTGTTAACATATTCGATTATGAAAGAAGAATAACAAGCCAACGTGTCCTGAATTTCTGTTTTTTTCAAAAGGTGTTTCTCTTTGTTGTATGCGTGTTAGTGTGTGTGGGAGAGGGAGGAAATGGATGCTCCTCTTGACACCTTTGCTGTTATTAGGACTGTGTATTGCAATAGAAGCAGACACTCTCTTTAATAACATTTTGTAGTTATAATGTTTCCAGCACAAACACGTATTTCTCTGCCTCGCGTCAATTAAGTATCTCACTAATAAAAAAAAAAAGATAAAAAAGAAAAAACAACTCATAATCATATTTCAAAACGGCTTCCTTCATACTGTTTTTGTTTTCCATCCTCCATGAGGCTCTGGCAGCTGTTCCTTCAGCACCACCTCAGCATCCCTTTTCAGGTGTAGCTCCCTCTGAGAAGACAGAAGTTATCTTACAAATAAGGGATTACACGTTAAATTAACTTTGTCAGTGTTAATTTGTGTATGTAAAGTAACCAACAGAGGCAGCAAGCCACTTCAGAAAATTGTGACTTTAGGAGTAGCAGGCATCGACATGGTCTCTGAGTACCAGGTCAGTGTGGCAGATGTGAAGACAAGGGGAAAAGGACCCTGAACGCCACTACTATCCTTACTGAATGTAAAAGGTAGAAAAGGAACTGAATATTCACACACAGTAACGCAAATCAAACAAACCATTAGACGTCAGAAGGGGAAAGTCTGCCCTGCAGTTCTTGACCCCTTTTGCTATACTCCAGACTAGTCCAGGAACACAGGCAGGTAAGATTAATTGTTTTTAAAAGCTGTTTTTGCATCTGTGAACATGTTTTTTCCCCCCTAAACGTGGGTTTTACTTTTGCAACTAGCCTCTGGTTTACACATTGTTTATTGCAAGATGTTGCATCACACTTGCTGCAGGCGTAAGTGTTTCAATTAGGCACAATGAGTGACAACGCATATTGGTTAAGTTTTTGTAGATGGATAAGTGAATTAGCCCAGCTTGAAAAATAGCTCTACATGCTAAACAAATCAGTGAAATATCCCTGTTGTGATATCCCGGTCATCTATAGATTGTTGTGCTGCAGGAGCAGGGAGATTGTATTATTTTATGTGTGGAAGTAAAATCTTTGTCATATGGTACATATTTAGGAAGGGAAACATGCATATGCTCCTTTGCTGCTGTGATTTGTGTAACTTTGATTTAAGTAAACACCTAATAGAAGTGGTGCGAAATAAAAAATAAAAAAAGTTAATTATTTAACCATTTGTATGATTACCAAAGCGCTAAGAAACACCAATCTGTCCTGTTAATATCCACCCACAATTGTCAATTAGTAGTGCTTAGTGGTGCTTTGGTAGCCACTGGCTTCTGATGGACTGACAGCAAGTCTACAGGAAGGATCTAAAGGGAGCAGTACAAATTCACATGACACAGGCAATAATTGATTGCTGTGCTTTGAGTTGCTGCGAGAGAGCAGCTCAATAATCTGGTCAAATAAGAGCGCCGCGAAGAGGTAAAACTAAAGTTTGCTGCTCCTGACTGATATAGTTTCTTCATGAAGCTATACATAGATCCAAATCCATAGATGCATACAAGTCAGTAGTTTATAGTTTTTGGGTGCTTTAATTTTTTCCCTATGTAGAAAAGAAGATAAAATAAAATAACTATGTGGTGTGCTATGGCTCACTGCTGGCACAAACCTCCACATAGCAACACTCGCAGTGTCCTCTGCTGGAGGAACAAAATAACATGCCTTGTACGGATTCAGAGATTTAGAATGAGACGAGAGGAGAGATGTGACTGCTGCATGACATAACCGTAACCATAATGAGGGTTGATTTTTAGCTTTAAAATGCAGAGCAATTACGTCAAATGCTGCTATGCATGCTTTGTTGACAATCTGGCAGAGCACCTGAGTATAATATCAAACATGGCACCTTTGAAATGAGAATAGAATCCCATAGCACCAGGTGGCTGTTGACTTGTGGAGGCATTTCAGGTCAAAAATACCTGTCATGCTGCTTGTTTATGTCAGCTGCATGTTAGCATTGCTTGATTCTCTAGGCAATGCTTTAAATACTCAACTATTCTCAGGCCTGTTACCTCGGCAACAAGCCATGCAAAGCAGAAGAAAGATGTTGTGAGGGAAAAAGAAAATAAAAAACAGGAGGAGCCCATTGAGCGCCTCTGCCACTCTTAAAGTGACAGGTTACACACAAACATCCTTTTCTCCATCAAAATGTGTTGAAGGTAAGGTATACACAGGTTTATATATATATATATATATATATATATATATATATATATATATATATATATATATATATATATATATATATATATATATATATATATATATATATATATATATATAGAGAGAGAGAGAGAGAGACTCCAAATGAGACTGAAATGAAACAGCTAACAGCAGAAATATTGCCAATTTTTGTTACCCACACTGGAGCCAGTTCCACCAGAGAGGAACCTGGTGGCTGAAAACTTTCCTTCCCTGTCGAGTCCTGGAAACAATAGGAGGCCTTAAGTAGATGGGAATTCCCAGAGAAGACAGGTTTTGTAGGTGTAACATTCTTAAGATACAGAGTTATAGCCTCAATGGCTTGGCTTGTTAAGTTGTTAAAACCAATTAAAAGTTTGAAGGAAGTCAAAATAAAGTGACTAACAAGAGAAATGGAATCTCTTTTGGTGACATCAGTCAGTAGCCTCGGCATTTTGATAACCTGGTCAGATTGTTGAGCTGCAGGAGCAGGAATTTCAGCCTCTACATTTTGGCTTAACCAAAGTATTTTCAAGGAAACATCTAAGGTGGCTTTGTATTTGTCTAGACTAGATGGAATTAATAAATAAAACAGTTTAATGGTGTATTTATTAGAAAAGACGCTTCTGTTTTGTTAATAAAATAAAAGACATTTGCTCTATAGACCTGTATAAGATTTAAGTGGCCAACTCCTCGGTTCCTCACAGTAAAGCTGGAAAATTAAAGTATTTTTAGTCTAATATAAAACAAAAAACATTCTATCAATTAAGTTTACGTTTAACCAATTAAAAAATCTATTATTTGAAAGATATGCATGACAAATTCTGAATAAAAAAATAGCAGAGGATGAATGCAACACCAGTTTTACTTACAAAAGAGAGATCAAAATACAAAAAAACCAAGACAAAAAAACAAGTGAAATGGGTTTGTATGCTGGAATAGAAACAGCTCCATATACAGAAATGTGGACCTCTCACCAGGCCAGAACTCGCTAGGTGTTCGATATGCAGGTGCAGGGCAGACGCACCGTAGGACTCAGTCCCTTGTACCACAGATGTAGACAAATTAAAGTTCATAGTCTTCATGCTCTCAGTTGCCAGATGATTGCACACTTACAAAATCAAAGGCACACTACACTTATGAAAATGAAAAGGCCAATTGCACGATCTAAGCCATGTTGCTCATGTAACAAGAGTTCTCTGTTCTCAGTGTTGCTAATTTATCTCAGGTTACCATGGGAACTAAACTGAGTGCAAATCTTCAGTCCTCTGTGTTTTGCTGGTTGTATTGCCATCTTTAGCTCCAGAACTCCCACAATTATTCTGTTTTTATCCACAGCTATATTTTATTGTTGAGCTAAGAGCTAAAGTGTGGGCTCATGCACCAGGGGCCAGATGCAAAAGATGCGTACTGACAAAGATGTATGTACACTTTTTCCTGCACACACCCTGGTGGTGTAGATGCATGCATCTCACACATTCTTCAAACTGATAATAAAAAAAAAAATAAAAAATATATATATATATATATATATATATATATATACACATACACACTATATGGCAAATGTATTCGCTCACCTGCCTTGACTCACATATGAACTTAAGTGACCTCCCATTCCTAATCCATAGGGTTCAATATGACGTCGGTCCACCTTTTGCAGCTATAACAGCTTCAACTCTTCTGGGAAGGCTGTCCACAAGATTTAGGAAGTATGTTTATGGGAATTTTTGTCCAACTTCCAGACGTGCATTTGTGAGGTCACACACTGATGTTGGACGAGAAGGCCTGGCTCACACCAGACTCTGTCATCCAGGTCTTTATGGACCTGCTTTCTGCACTGGTGCACAGTCATGTTGGAAGAGGAAGGAGCCAGCTCCAAACTGTTCCCACAAAGTTGGGAGCATGGAAATGTCCAAAATGTCTTGGTATGCTGAAGCATTCAGAGTTCCTTTCACTGGAACTAAGGGGCCAAGCCCAGTTCCTGAGAACAACCCCACACCATAACCCCCCCTCCACCAAACTTTACACTTGGTACAATGCAGTCAGACAAGTACCGTTGTCCTGGCAACCGTCAAAATCCAGACTTGTCCATCAGATTGCCAGATGGAGAAGCATCATTCCTCACTCCAGAGAACGTGTCTCCACTGCTCCAGAGTCCAGTTATGGCGTGCTTTACACCGCTGCATCCGATGCTTTCCATTGCACTTGGTGATGTTGATCTGATGTGATGTTGATGATCTTGGATGCAGCTGCTCGACCATGGATACCCATCCATGAAGCTCTCTGACCACTGTTCTCGAGAAAATCTGAAGGCCACGTGAAGTTAGGAGGTCTGAAGCATTTGACTGCAGAAAGTTGGGGACTTCTTTGCACTATGGCTCAGCATCCGCTGACCTGCTCTGTCAGTTTACGTGTCCTACCACTGCGTGGTTGAGTTGCTGTCGTTCCCAAACACGTTTCCATGTTCTTATAATACGGCTGACAGTTGACTGTGGAATATTTAGGGGCGAGGAAATTTCACGACTGGATTTGTTGCACAGGTGTCATCCTATCACAGTTCCACGCTGGAATTCACTGAGCTCCTGACAACGGCCCATTCTTTCACAAATAGTTGTAAAAGCAGTCTGCATGTCTGCTTGATTTTATACACCTGTGGCCACTGAAGTGATTAAAACAGCTGATTACTCTCTGGGCTTATCAGAGGAAATGTAGTCATTGTCAACATGTCCCACTATAACTGACACACAGTTGATCAGCATGTAGCTGACTTTTAAGTTAACACATAATAAAATCTATCATATGTTTAAAAGCCATTTTTGTTAAACAAGAAAAGCAACAATTAAAATAAGGTGGAGCCATCAGGTTTCAACTATCTACAGTGCAGCTTTATATCTCTTACCAAGGCCTGATTAATGTGACCGAAACAGATAAACAACATCGGAAAAAAAAAATCAAAACGTCCCACAGTAGAAGGAGGAGCGTCACTGACATGCAGATGACTCCATCAGTTAAGCTAAACTCCCCCTACAGTTTTGAACTAGAGAGGCCTTCTGTTAATTAATCAATTATCTGCAGAATCTGCCCATTAAAGCATGTATTAATTATCTGTGTCAAGTTTGGGACACTTTTTTTAAAGGTAATATTCAATGCCTCTTTCTATTTTCTTTCTAAGGATTTAAACTTGTTTCCTTACAGGTAAATTCAGAAATCACCCTCATGCAGTTTATTTCTTTCAAGCCATTAGCTCTAACATTAAATTTGCAAATGAACAAGCTCTTGCTTTCTGTATGTGGACATGTAAAAGATCTTCCACATGCAGGCTTGTTACATTAGCTCTCTGTCAGACCTGCAGCAGTCATGGTAGGGCCATGATAGTTGTTCTTGACCAGAAAACACTCAAACACAATTATATTAGAATGTCACAAAGTCTCCAACAACCTGTTTAATGCAAAGATGAGCCGTCCAGGTAACTGCTACATCAGATTTGACTTCATGAAGGTGCAGCTGCTGTATTTCTAAAATGCCTAAATGGGTTTAGTAAGTAATGAAGTCTATATTTATTTTAGTCGTGTTTTCCTAGGGGGCAGCTGGAGACCAGAACAGTTAAACAGGGGCTGTGTTAAACATATCATTCTGTTTACTGTTTAATACATGTCCGATTAAGGAATCAGGACAAATCAGCAAGCACTTGCAGACATCTTTGTTAGTCAGTGTGTTCATGGGTTGTTCTGCTGTCGCCACGTAGAAAAGAAAAGAACATCCTTCAAGCGTTAATTGGTGAGCTGTGCATTCCTGCATCCCAGCTTGCCACCTACAGGGTCATCCAATAGTCTTCAACAGAATTCCTTCAGTGTCTGAAATGGGCGACAAAGGTTGTCTGTGGGTTTCATAGCTGACATGTCACCATGGTAACTACGAGAAGGGTGTTGCAGATGGTCAACTGATAACCACCCCATGAGAGTAGCTGCAAGATGTGTGTGGCAGCTGCTCAAGTGTGAACAGATGTTCACAAGGACAGATGTAGGGTTTGATTACTGACGCTTTACATAAATGAATGAACTACGCTTTACTAAGATTCGGTTTATACTCAAATGCTGTATCTTAACCTTAAGGATGATGTTTTTCTCAGCTCAGTAAAGTAGTAACCATACAAAACAGCTGAACAGCAAAAATTAAGTTTAATAAAGGTCAATGATAGTGAGTAGACGTGACCTGTAAACTCTGACCCTTGTTTGTAAAAATGTGCATATTTTATTATTTTTGTCAGTAATTCGTTTCTGGCAGTTTAAACTTTGATAAACATAAATTTCCCCTGTCTTGTTTGTATTGTATGCATTTAACAATAAATGTAATAATTTTTAAATCAAGAATATTATGTTGAGTTTTGTCTAACATGATACATTTCTAATTATATCTCCAAAAACGGAGGCTACAGATTATTCCCATTCCCACTGAGCAACAGATAGGGCATCACCTGGACAGATTACCAATCCATAATCTATCACTTCAGGGTTCTGCTGCCTGGTAAAACAGTGGATACGTTACTGCATGTGATGGACCACTGTCCTGCCACAAGAGGGCGTCTTCATACTGTTTCAGAGTGTGTAGACAGCATTTTCTACAATCTGTCAAGTTCCTGTTCAGATGTTGCTGAGGTGCACTGTCCTCATTGTTGATCCAACATGGGTCTGTCAATCAACTTCACAAAGAGTCGTTCATTTTAAACTCTCCATTCAACCCTTGAAAAATCTGTCATGTATTTCACTGTTTGGAGATGGTCATTTTCAGCGTTCATGGGCACTTTTGACACCTTGGACTTATGGACACTAACGGCAGTTCAAAGTTCTGCAGCATAGCAGGAAGGCTGGAGGAAGGCTCCCTGGTCACAAACGACACGTAAAGCTTGAACTATTTAGCAATTACAAGAGGCTGAAGAAATTGTGCAATTTTTTCCCTTTTCACTGTGAGATAAATCACTTTTGCGTCATTATACATCAAGTAAGGAAGTAATCCATCCATCCAACGAAGCAAACAACGCTGCATGCTCCACACACCCTCATATCAGAGTTTAATTACTTGGCTACACCCTTCCTGATTACACAAACACAAACCTTGTAAACATTTTAAAATCTATAAAGCATTCACCTTAAATGGCTGAGAATGATAAATGTTGAGGATTCTGGAGGTAAAACCATTTAATATTTCACATAAAGATTTGAAAATTAAAAAATGAAATGCTTTTCTTGCTATGAAACAGAAACACAAGCAACGTTGTGGTGATGCATAACTAACAGGTGTCCTATTAGTGGGAAGCATGTATGATTACTTTTTATAGTTTGTACATTTTTCCAACAATGCATTTACTGTACTTGGACGTGGAAACTAATTTTGTCAGTGTTGTTTGCATGAAGTTAATGGGGGTCAATGCTAAGCATTAATTAGACTAACATGGCTTTCACTGGACCAAAGCATGTGCATGAACGAGTGGGAGAAGTGGCCCGGTCTGCGTTGGATACCCTAAAATGAAACATTTTGTTAAGCAGTTTGCAAGAAGAGTACATAAATCTAAGTTAAAATCATAATTCAGGTATTTCATAAAAGTGAACAGTGAATTGTACAACACTGTGGTTGACATTACTGTAGTCTCCTGTCTCGTAGAAGTAAATGGAACCGCACGTTAAATGGGTTCATGTTCAAAATAAAAGAGTCAGCAGAGCCACTAGAGGGAGTCTTGTACCATGGTCTCAAAGAACACTAAAACTACAATCAGTGTCCTATTTTAAGCAGTTCTCTGCACGAATAACTTTCTGGGAAAAAAATGTATATGATGCATTTGACGGCAAATAATTGAGATCTTGATCACAGGATGTGTTCCCACTTTCCTCACATCTGTACCAGCATTTGAAAAAGGCAGAGTGAGCATCTTTAATCTGCTATGTAGAACTGCATGTGTATTGGAAAAAACCAACAGAAAATCCACAACCTGGTGTTGGCAGCGCCATCAGTCACGCAAACAGAGAGGAGGAGAATCACGGGATATAAACACTGAACATCCATCTGTTGCTGTCAGAGTCCTCTTTAGTACACGGACGTCCTGTGTTTTTATGGTGAGATATGTTTCCAACGCTGTTGTGACAGACAGAGAGAGATGGGGAGAGTAGGAGGGCAGAGACCAACAGGGTGGTAATGATGGTAAAATCAATTTCATGCGTGACTGCGTTTAGGAGAGGTGAGTGGCCCGGGCCATTCAGATCTGTCCATCAGCCCCCATGTTTGATGTTGCTGGACAGCATCATAACTCCTGTTAGACTAGTTGATCGACAGAGGCCAACAACCAAGATGACACGGATGATATAGCTGTTACAACCAAAAATGAGGCCTCAAGATGACAACCCTAGTGGTGAACATTTACAGTGAATCTGAGTTAATCCACCAACTGTTTAACCCTCAGATTTACAAGTGAGGATATAACCAGGCTATGAGGAAATCTAATCTAATCATGCATGTTTCAAAATATGTCCTGAAGTTAACCAACGCAAGACTTATAAGTAAAATAAATCTGTTGAATGTTCCAGTTATCAGCTCATACCATCATTTTATGAGACCATTTCTTTGCAAAACAGCATATGTGGAAAGTGGATCTGCTCAGACAAAAGGACTCGGTGACAATGAATCCCCTAATTCACCTCTACCGAACAGTTACACAACAACAGCACAAGAGAGGACAATTTTCTCTCATCGGGTCGCGAGTTATCTGGATAATGGCGTCCTTTACCTGGAGCACACAAGAATTCAATTACCAGCTGATGACCCCCTAAAGTCACAAGCTTCTGAAACCACACAGGGTCCTGATCAAATGGGAAGTTTGAGTGTCTTTTTACTTGAAAGAGTTTGAAAGAATGATTCATTTAACGCATTTGATTTATTGTCAAAGGTAAGGTAGGTCACAGTTTAATGCCTGTTAACTAAACCTGAGGCCGAGGCTTGCAGCTGGTTAACTAAGCACAAAGTTCAGAAATAAAAACAACTAGTCACTGCAAATTTCACTTGAAGAACTAATGTTAACGTGTGACACTGGAGAGGACCTTTAGAGTTTCTGCTACAAATGTACAATATCAGAGCAGTTTATTGAGGCTTTTCCATTTTGGTTGCATTCTGCACGTTCACCACAAGATGTCACAAATTCCCTCATCCAGCTCCTTCTGAAACAAAGCTGCTAACTTTTGTCTTTTTGTCTTTTATGAGACAAACGTTCCTGTGGCTCCTTCTAATGTCCCAAATGTGATTTGCAAGAATCCACTGTGCCTGAATGAAACGACTAAACAGATAAAGGATATTTATTGATTGAGGCTCTTGCTCTTTTTCCACACCCTCGTCTTTTATGCTCATGTTCAGTAAAATGATCTTCAGAACATAGCTCATGGATGAAGCTTGTGACCAAAACCACCAGGAACTGTCTCTTCTTCCACTAATAAAATGTGTTTTAAGGCATCTGAGAGCTGGTGCAACAATTTGGCCTCTGAGAAAGTGATTTCCCATCTTCAGAGACATAATGATTTTTGCATTCGTGTGCTTCAACGCAAATGTTTGTGTGACTGAAGTGACTACAAACACAAAAGATTTCAGATAACACAACCGTGTCACAATTGAGTTGTGCAACACTGCAGACCCAGATCAGACAAGAATTACCTCCATCCACATCACGTCATGCTGCACTTGCTGGATCTCAGAAGTAGGACGTGCACATCTGTAACAGCAGTTTAAAAAGAGCCCAACCCGACAAAGGAGGGCGTGGGGTGGAGTCAAGTGGCTGACTCCACCTGAGAGTGCTGTTTTGACTTGTGAAAACTCATACAGAGCAAGGAGCTTCAAATGTTGTGTTGTGTGACTTAATGCTTTTAACTCATATGTAACTTTCTTCCAAATTGTTTACAAGCAGCAAACTGTCATATTTGGGTCAGTCAGTGCTGAAGAGATAAGGAAATCTAATCAGTTGCTGCCTTTGGCCTCATTCTGATAAAATGTAAGGCCAAAGTCGGTAACTGATCTAATTCTCAGCCATAAAATGAATGAATAAATAACTGATAAATAATCTAAGCAAAAAGACAGTGTAGCTACAGTTGATCAGAGTATCCTGACTCTAAGAGGCAAAATGACCAGCTGCTGTCAGAATGGCCAACAGCTGCACTGAACACCAGCGAACAGCGGCATACCTGAGAAAAGAACGCAAATAGAAAAAACATCAACCTTGGAAATGTGTTGGGATTGTTGGGGCTCTGGTGGAGCTTTAATAACACACTATTCCCAGAGCTCATTTCATTACACATGAGAGATGATTTCCCATGAAGTGCAGTGAAACAGTGCAGTTTGCGTCCAAAATGAATCCGCGGTGAAACGCCTTGTGGATGACAGCAGTCGGTTCATAATATTCTTCCCTAAACAAACGACCTGCTCGCTATTTTTCTGCCACAGTTACATACTAGCAAATGGCTTTACTTTTCTGCTCCATGCATTTGATCATATGAATTTTTTAATCACTTACACAATCATTGTCAGCAGTCTGTTACGACAGGAAAGAAGCTTAAACCATACAGTTGCAAGCTCGTCTCGACTACATTCTTCCTGATCTAGCCCCAGATTTCATCTTGGGTTTTTCATATAAGTAAATCTGTCTTTTATAAAACAGATTTTTCACAAGAAGGTACTGTACAACATAAGCTTTTCATGGATGATTGAGTCCCGGCCAAACCTTCACTCAGCCTGAGTTGAGGACTTTCTTTCTAAACAAATATAAATATTTCTTCTAATTGTCCCACATAAAGTCCCTGCACCACAATTCCTTGTGCACTATCGGATCATTTTACTTTGAAAATCTTTTTTTTTTCATGAAGTATACATTTGTTTAACCTAATATATATATATATATATATATATATATATATATATATATATATATATATATATATATATATATATATATATATTCCTGAGGCAGATTGACTCAGGATGATGGCTCACGCTTCCAAACATGTAGCCAGGTGCAGGGTACAAAAATAAGAAAATGATAGAATCCCGTGCCTTATCGTGGCTGTCGGCCAAACGAGACCGTGAGGCAGTTAAAGCCAGTGAGATGATGTAACATGTAATATAAAGGGGACAGTGGAATACTCCAGTGTGCAGGTGTTATGTTTTATGATGAGTCACATAAACCTAATTTTGTCCATTTGTTCCCTTGTTTGTTTCCCATAGGAGGAAAAAAAATATATTTTTTAAAGTCCTCTTGAGGATAAGGAAGTGCTTAACAAGCACATTAATCTGCTTGGCAAGAACAAGTTTCTTCTTGTTGCGTGCAAACTTCCATAATCCGTGTTCACTTCAGAACTGATCATCACTCTAGCCACCTCTGGCCACCATCGTGTCCTTGGATAAGTAAACCACCCAGTAGACCATGTTAAATGCACCAAAGGACACCGGGAACAGGATCCGTGCATACTTGTCAATTTTACTGGTTCCGCCCATACCAGCAGTGGTGGGCTGAGAGCACGGCGTCTGCTTCGGCTCCAGTTTGTTCCCCATCATCTGAATGCGCTCCAGCTTGGGCCCCAGCAGATGCTGCAGAGACAAGGAGTCGGTGCTCTGCTTGCACGGCGTCCCCGTTGTTACGTCCGTGGTGGAAGCTGCTGCCGGAGGGGTGCTCTTCACCAGCTGGGCGGAGGAGCTGGCCACGCTGAGCAGGCTCTCTGACTTGGGGCTGGAGCGGGAGAGATTGAAGGAGCTGCCGTTGACTCCGCTGGCCAAAGGTCTCTGTGGCCTTCCTCTTTCGAGTCCTGAAACGTTGGTGGTGGACTGGGCTCTCTGCTGACTGCTCGACTCTTGGTGGGAAATGTAATTTGTCCGTTTTCTCAAGGAACCATTGGAATCAAGATTTTGCTGTGAAAGACATGAACATTAGTACTGATAAGGACATTTTCTGATGTTTCGTCAGAGGTGAAATTGCCTTGTAGCCTGAGAAATGATTTAAACAGAAAAAGATATCAGCCGCTTTAGATAGGTACATATAGTGTAAAATTTCATAAATAATGCAAACCCTTTCTCAAATAGTGATTGTGAAGTCCAGTTCAGCATGATAGGTCTGTAAAGTTTTGGCTCTTCCCTGATGTTGTAGAGCTTTATATGTGGCTAGAGTTCAAGAGATTAAGGATGTACAAAAGGTTTGGGTTTCAATGTCTCTTTTGTGTTGATAAAACCCCAAAACCCATGAACAAGGGTGCAACAAAAGGATGAAACTGCCCAGGTAACTAGATCACAGCTTACAGTTGAAAACTAAAACATCAGGATTTCTCAGGGCCAAGAAACAGCAATAGCACTTTTCTCACTCTCTAAAAAGAAAATGTTAAATTTAGCAGAATCGCTTGACAATAACACTTGTGTTTTTGTATTGTGGCAGCTGCTGTGGTTTCATTTAAAACTATTACTGTAAACTGGAAATGCTGAACGGAAACAAGATCAAGAAATATACCATAATAAAAGGCATATCCTGTTATCACAGATAAGGCTAATTATAAATGTGACATCATTTAGAAGTGTTGAGTCTGTCACTTAAAAACCTTTATCCAAAAGTCTTGGCACGCTGTGTAAAATGCAAGTACACATAAAATAAAATACAAGGACTAAAAAGTGGCTGGCAACTAACATTAAATGGCTGTGTTTCGAGGAATCACTGTTAAGGAATGCTGGAGATCCAAACATGCTGCTGTGGGCATGAGCTGAACTGAGGGGAATTCAGCCATCCGGACATCTTTTTCCTGGCATGACTTTTCTTTATTTCAGCAGAATAATATAAAGCCACGTTACACAAACGCGTCTCTGCGAAGCTCAGCCTCGTGTAGTCCAAACCTGCAACGCATCAGCTAATCACATTTGGTGCATTATGATTCAGAAGGACTGGAAGAAAGAGGGCACTGAGCTGGTTATGGTGAAGTTCTACATGTCTCTCTCTACCTCTTCAGCTTATTCCCTCCAAGTGGAGGGGTACGACAGCAGATCCATGCAGTCCGCACATTGATTAGGCACAGGTTTTACACGGATGCCCTTCCTAATGTAACCACAAAAGCACAGGGGAGATTGACTAGAATTCTTAAAGCTAAGCAGTATAGTCTAAAATAGTCTTCAATTGTCTTGAAGCAAAACCTTTTAACTTTCTGAGAAAGCGTTTTTGCAGTGTGCCGACTACTGATGCGTTTGATTTTCAACCCTAACCGACCAGCAGTTACTTGTTATTGTTCCAAAATGATCAAACGTGAGGAATGCTTTATTTACGTTGATAACAAGAGTCACATATATTTTTTTATTTTTTTTTTTATTTGGCTAAGCTAAAAGATCTTTAAATCACCAAATATTTTGGTGGGAAAATTGTGGTTTCAATGGTATTTAAAGAACTTCCTAAACAATCTGATCCATCGCACATAATATTTATTATATAATAACAATTATTAGATATATTTATTATACAGTATAATTATATAGGTAATATTAAATTAAAATGTGGAAATCTATTTCTCAAAACTATGTGGCTGTAGTGAATTTTCAGAGCAAATAATGTCATCATGTGTCGTGTCGGCTTCATGTTTGATGGCATTTGCAGGAACAGAAAACCTGCTTTGAAAAGCATGTCGGGCAAACTCGACTCTGTCATATTGATCTGATTGTAGCTCCCCTGATGCAGATGGCCTTCATCTGGAAGCGGACAACAGAGTGTGCAATACAGATGTCACTTACCAAGGATTTGACTCATTTCACACAAGCTTAATACAGAAAGTAGGTGGCAGTGCATCGGCTGTAATGCAGTGTAGCATCAAAGGAGCTTATCCTTTGAGAGTTGATGTTTTCAAGCAGGGAGAGTGTGATGCTAGTACTGAGAAATTTGCAGAAATAATCCTCCACAACCCCCCACCCTGAAAATGAAAGTATTGTATCCCATGAGTGCTAGAGGAGGTGTGTGTCTGACAAATGGGGTTGTTGTTTTTTTTTTTATGGAAAAGGTACAAGGCTGAGGAGCTGAAACCGTCAACACACCGTGACCTCTGCGCCGAGCCCACCGCTTACAGGGCCTGCTCTCGAGGAAGAGAGCATTAATTTTTACCCCTGAAGCCAGATCCTCTCTGAAGCCTATACCGATGTACCAGGGCTGTGTTGCTGTGGCAACCTACTAATCCACTGAAGTGCCGTTGTCATTATACTGCATTCAGGCATGATTACGCCACACTGGGATTTGGACCGGAGGGGGCAACTTAAAGTAGTTAGGGTAAAACTGACAGAAGCCTTGCTTTTTTATGTCAGCTTCAATCTTCAGTTAACAGCAGATCTATGAATTTAGCGTCATCTTTGACAGGCTGAGAAATTGGCAATTATTCCTTCCTTTCACAGGCATCTGAACTCTCACAACGTGTTCAAAACATCACCTTCAACACATCCCTCATTACATGAAAAGTGATTTGCGGCATTTGTCATATCTAACCAAGAGTGTGTGATCTAAAATATTTTCATAGCATATTCATGAAAAATGATTCAATTCATATGTCAGCTACCACGGTGCTGGTGTCTTTTTTTTTTTACAAAACAATAAAACAATAAAACATGAGACCACATAAGTTTCCTTTTGTAGTTTCAGAATAAAAGAACTAGATGCTGAAACTTCTAAGCTATTTTCCGGCCCTACACATTTTCAGTTCTTTTTGTGTTCTCGTACTCTGAGCGAAGAAACACGTTCCTAAATTTACATTTAAACTAAAAACCACATTTCTGAGACAGCATTTGCTGTGCTGAAATATGACCAATCTGTCATGTTTCCAAGCACATGAAGGCTGTGGTTGTAAACAGAAACAGAGGCGGCCCTTCTGTTATATTTTCTCCTCTTCCTAGACTCTCAGGAGCACAGCCAGCAGTTTTCAAGCCCACCCAATTTTTTGGCTCTTCAAAGGTAGAGACTAAAGACCTAAAGGATGCGAAGAACACATAATATGGGACAATATGCATAAGTGTTCCTTGAGGAAAAGTGTGATCAGTTCATTGAGCAAGGAAAACAAACGTCACCTGCAGCACTTTCTCTGTGTCCTTCACCTTGACAGGCGTGGTTTGTGGCCCAGGGGGACATTTGGCTGGCTTTGCTTTGGCTCGCTCAATCTGTGCGTTGGTGAAGTAGTTGACGGCAGCAAACTCAATGAGAGCAGAGAAGACAAAGGCGAAGCAAACCGCAATGAACCAGTCCATTGCGGTGGCATACGAGACCTTCGGGAGGGAGTGGCGAGCGCTGATACTGAGTGTCGTCATGGTCAGGACGGTGGTGATGCCTTAAAGGGAGTGTCAGAGAATTAAAAAAAAAATAAAAAGGAAAGAAATATGTGATATCTCTGTGATGAGCCTTAAAAAAACCCTTACTGGTACTCATGTATAGCATTTGTTTGTGAAAGTGACCTTAATTTGTAAATCACTTCTACTGAGCACATGTAAGAATTAAACATTTATACTTATATACACTTTTCAATCAGCAAAAGCGCAGGTTCGATCCTAATACTGGAATGTCAGAAGAAGAAGACAATACAAAAATATATTGATTTCCAAGTCATGTTGTAAGCACAGGTGGTTGCAAAGTCACAAAAATATATACCTTCACTTGAAGTAAACACTTTTGCTTAAACACTGATAGAGATGGTTCTTTCATACTAGATTATTGAATGGGACATGTTGTTAAAGTCCACACGTAAATCTACAGCCTGACTCCAAACATCAGGAGCCAGAAACATAAAACTATCTGCACTTTCATGTCTAAAATGGTGCACAAATGTGAATACGCATAGTTTTTAACACATTCACTAAGACCTTGGATGAGTACAGATCACTTTTATAGTTCTCAGTCTTTATGAGAACGGTACGCATGGGTATGAGTTCGATTTCCCTTCTCATCTCTATTCCCTGTCACTCAGACGTAAAACGCAGGTTACGTCTCTACTGAACAGACATTACGCGATAGTGAAAGCAGCAGCAAAGAAAAAAAGACAGTGAAATCTGTTTTATTTGGTGTGTCTGTCCTGTAATAACAAACTTCAAATGCATTTCTAAATGGAAAAGAAGAAAAATGAAATGCTGAGCAAGAGGAAGAATCATAATTTAAAAACAAAAGTAAGTTTTTATTACAAATGAGAGACCAAAGAGGGCATGACTTGGAGAGGAACAGGGCTGTCGGAGTACTTGCATGTGGGTCACACAAACAAATCTGGATATGATCAGATATGAACAGCTTTTGGAAACCTAAATAGGTGCATGAATCAACTATCAACATGTGTCAGAAAATCAGAAAAGTCTAAATATTTCTTCTCCTCTAAGTCATTGTGACAGGACAACTACAGACCTCAACAAGAGAACATCTTCAAAAGTGAGATTTTCACCAGATTTTAGTAGATTAAAGAAAGACAAATATATTGTTGTGTCAAATTAATGGCACAAAGTATTACATTTGATCACTTACTTGTGAAGAAAATAACTGATTGGTAAATAATCACTCTTATACAAAAACACAGAAGATTGCTGTGTCAGCTCCACCACGGATAAACATGGTGTAGCTCGTACTAGAAAGCAAGCAATCTTAAATAACCCAAGGTACTGCTAATCTCATCTGCATATTTCATGAACTGAATACTGAGGGATAATGAACCATATATTTTGCTTTCAATGACAGAAGACATATGCAAAAAGGGCTACAGTGTTTATGGATGCATTTAAATAATTCGTTTTTCTTTGAACCAGTTGTGGGAATCTTACATTTTTGACAGCAGCTGGTAGTTTGCATATCCAGATGATGAGTAACATTAGTGTTCATCTGTTCATCTGCGTCTTTTCCTGCTCATGAGATTAAGTCCAATATTTACTTTTACAGTTGTACTGATCAAAGCTGGAGAGAATTCACCCTGAAGCTGAAGTGACACATAAACAGTGATGTAAAGATACTGCAGTTCACTGACTCAACAAGCCGAATTAATAATTACTAATAAATAAAAGAAAAGCAAAGGTATCTTTTTCTTTGTTCTAAGGATGTGTGTTTCAACAACAATGGGGACGTGCAACTCCACCCCAGGGTCAGTCAGCAGGTACATAGTTTTATCAGGGTGACTGCAGATCAAAGACGATGGCGGTGAGGATCATTTCAAATATCGCGCCTATGTTGAGGGGTAACTACTTGTTGTGGTAAGCAAAATAAATGTTACCTGAACCGAGCTGTACTGAGCGGTACTGTGCGGCACCATGTAAAGAAAATGATGCTGCAAATGCAGCATATTCTTGGAAATCAGGTGACCAAAAGTTTTAGCTCAGCAATTAGTCTTCGTGAAACTGATCTAAAAGCACCTTTTTTTCTCTTCTTTTTTTTTTTTACAGATGAGTTTTTGCTAAACAAACCAAATTAATAGATTTATTGGGTCACCGATACGAGAGACCCCTTTCACATTACAGAAACTACATTGTAATACTACTTTCAACAACTGTAAAAAGCTTTAACTTACATTTACTCATCTGTCATTTTCTAAACGCCTCACCTCATTACACCTGGATTATCAGCTACGACTGACAACGCTAAATAACCTAACTGTGCAAGACAAGAGAGGCCTCATGACATCACTGCAGCTCTTTTGAATTTCAAATAAAAAAATGCTGAAAAGAAGAGGATTATCTAAAAGCTCTGCCTCTAAATAAGATTCTTGTATCAAAAGATATTATGCCACCAGCTTAGAGTCGCCTAAACTATATTTCCGATTCTCCAGCAGCAACGCCAGCGATTGTTCAACTGTAGAAACACACATAAGTGTGGTCATACACAGGAAATCTAGAGGATGCACTGGGGCTCATGTTCAGAACGCCTCTGAGGACTAAATGTCACCCGTTACTCAGTTAGTTGTTGTCATAGTTGACCACGAAGAGAGGCACCTCCAAATGAACAACAACAGAGCAGCGAGGAAGGTGGTGGAAGGCTCCGGCAATGACAGAGGGTCACTGAATAAGCTCATACCGTACTCGCCCTTGGTATTATTAATCAATAGCAATAATGTGATTTGGAGAAAATCCCCTTTAGTTGATCTGGAACAGACTGTGCTGCAGAGTCCTTGCACAACACAAACGTCCTCTGTGCTGCCATTTTATTGGTTGTCAGTCAAAAGAAGCTGGATGGCCTTTAGCTGCAGCTAATATTCAGTATCTGCCACCAATGTCATATTTT
The DNA here is from genome assembly GCA_014839995.1 of Xenentodon cancila. Taxonomy (NCBI): domain Eukaryota; kingdom Metazoa; phylum Chordata; class Actinopteri; order Beloniformes; family Belonidae; genus Xenentodon; species Xenentodon cancila. The sequence continues at coordinate 24,337,411 of CM026205.1, forward strand.
GCTTTGAGAACGTAGTATCTAAAAACAACAGCTCAGGGAGTACAGTTTGTAAGAGACCTGGGCTCTCAGTGTGTATGATAGCTTATCTCTTTCTAACATCTGACAACAGGGAAGTCAGGGACCTGCTGCTGTAGAAACACCTTTACTTGAGATGATCCCCGATGGATCTTGGTTCACTTATTGGGGGAAAAAAAAATCAATCCTCCAAAAGTGACCCTTATTTTATTCTTTCTCTTTGAAACTCCAGCTGTACCGCTTCTGTTTGTCTTTGGCACAAACAGCTTCATCCAGCCTCAAAACAAGTCACTGTAGTTCAAACATTAGTTCAACATTCAGTCACAAAGGCAGGAAGTCTGAACAGCAGTGAAGAAGAGAAATGCCAAGTTTGAACACCCTCCTCCCGTCCCACCTCAAAACAGCCGCACATGCACATTTAAAAGAGGGGATAACGGCCAAAATCCGCTGCTTCGGAGCTTTGACTGATGCGACAATAGCATGTTGCTGTAGTGTCTGTCATGCCGGATCCTTTGGGGCAGGACGAGGGAGGGGAAGGGCCGGGGGGCAGTCCAGCTGGACTGTCAGATACGTTGACGGCTGCAGTAGAGCAGCACTGATCCTCTGGTGCTGTACTTCATTGTGCAACACTTAGGGTCACAAAACAGTTTTTTCTCTCAGAAATCAGCTCACAGTCCGCAGCTATATGTCCTCTGCACAGATCCAGGTTATCGCTAGAACGTGTTACTGGCAGCAAAACCATTAAAAAGGCTGGTTGTTTGGTACCCTGAATATTGAGAAAATTTGACTCAATGTTCTGAGCATTTATTATGCCCCTTTGACATGTCCTTTGTCTTAATTAAAGGGGAAGTGTGCAGACTTTATACCCCATTGTGTCCTACTACAGCATATATAAACAAGTATGATGCACAGCCATTCTGGGAGTCATTAATCACCACTGACATTGTTGTGTTTTTCTTTGTCTTCTCTTGAAGATGATGTGTCACAACACAAAGTGATGCATCATTTTAAATGGACAACAAATGTCAGTTCTGATACCATTCTGAAACTTTAGGTTTGTAACTTGACTATCATTATCTTGCCATCATGAAGGCAAAAGAAACATTTGTGGGATTAATCTGGATGCTCGGCAGTGCACATTCATCAGGTATCAGCCCCACCCTTTTTACATGCAACATTAAGCATTCATACATTTTAAATACACAGCCACACCGTTTTTATGAAGTTATAAAAAAATAAGCAGGACAGAAAAAAGTTTCTTTTTGTTTTTTGTGATGTGTTTTTTTCTGTCGTGGGTTTTTATTGTGGCAGTTAGTCACTGACTATAAATGATGGACAAAACTGTAATTGGGAATCAGTGCAGAGGTGCAAATAAGTGCAAAACCACTGAAAACAGACGATAGCTCCAAATTATCTTGGGGATCAAACAGATTTGTGGTCCAAAAAATATCTGCTTCTTTCATGAAAAAAATCCTACCTCTAAGTAAGATGTTGCATGTTTGCATACCTTAATGAATCCTCTTTTCAGATATGCTGCTTTTTAACGCTTTACAAATGCAGTTGTGTTGCCTATAGCAACCATTGGATTTACTGTGCATTTCTGCAGTTGGAAAAAATGTGGATACTTAAAAACACAAGTAAAGAGCTCAAACATATATTCAGTTTTCAGAGACAATTGTTAATTCTCCAAAACACTTGAAATGGTAAGCTCAGGCAGCGGATAGACTGTTGCTTGTAATCCATGATTGAGCCATTAGATGTCACTAAATCCTTTTAACCCACCAGCTAACCACATAGACAGTCCACTAACTACGAATTTGTTATACTTAGTTTCAAATTGTAATTCATGAAACTAGTCGTGGTTGATGAGCATTACGAAGCTATGTACTGAGAAGTGCATGACATCCAGATAAAAAGAGAGATCAACCAAGATCTGCTCCTGACCTTCAAAGAATTGAAATACTTGAATTCCATTCAATTTGAGGCCTAAATCTGAAATCATAAAATCATACAAATCAAGTAAGCTTTTAACTCAGTGTAAATGAGAATTGATTAAAGCAAAATGATCTCAACTATGGAACGTGATCTACTTTTAAATTGCTCACATTAAAGTATTATAATTACAGGAGGTTATCCTGAATTTTCCACTAGATTCCACTTCCGCTTAAGATCATTAGAAGACATACAAGATTCCTGAGTTTTTATTTCAACCTTTTTTTACTTGAGGACTCTTTTCCAGCTACGATTAGACACAAAGATGTTCTCTAGGTCTCCAGGATCTTATACGTGCAGTGATCATAATGAAAATGGGATTTCATCCTGAGATCTGAACATTAAAAGAAGAAGAAGTAGATTTCATTTCGCACAATCACCAGACACTGAAGCGTCAGCTGGTTGTTGCAAAAGGCATGCAGGCATCAAATGAGTAAACAGAGGAGCAGAAAGCTATGAAAGGTGAAGGGTGTAAAAGGTCTACATACCGAAAACTGTGCGCGCTGGAACTGATTCCTTATTTATCCAGAAGGACACTTGGGAGAGGATTACTGTCATTATGCAGGGGATATACGTCTGAATCATGAAGTAGCCCATTTTACGTTTCAAGTGGAAGAAGACCGTCATAACCACATATTCACCTGGAGGAGCAACAAAGGTGAGTTAGCTTGATTAATAAAAAATTCAGTCTACTGCTACAAAATGTGTTTTGTTTTGTCGATTTATCCTGGAGCTTTTAGGTGAGGAACCTGGCCCTCCAAAAAGAGTCAATACAGTTAACATCATGACGCTGCGGCTTTGTGCTCATCGTGGTTCAACAGACTAACAGACAGGTTTCTCAAAGAGTCAAAACGCGACGCCCCGTTGACGTGTGGGCCATTACTTGCACAGAAAATTCACCTGTAATGGATTTAATGGTTTCACTGGAGACCGTCTGGCCGATGAGATCGTACTGAACGAGGCTGGAGGACTCAGGAGGGACTTCCACAGAGTGCTGAGGTCCTTTGGTCCAAGTATAGATCATCTCTGTTTTAGGATACGCATCTGTGGGCAAACAGCAAAGCCACACCGGTGCGAGTTAGTGACTGCAGGCGAAGCAAGTCGAGTCAAGTTTATTTCTGTAGCTCATTTAAAACAACTTCAGTTGACCAAAGTGCTGTAAAGACTAAAGCAAATGAAAAATCTCCAAATCAACAATAATATAAGCAAATATATATGAGTAAACATAAATAAAAGCATAAAAACAGAGCAACCGATGTCTACTAAAACTGTAAAGACAACAGTTCTTAAATGAGATAAGACATAAATTAAAAAAATATATAAAATATAAATACGTGTGTCTGTGTGTGTGTGTGTGTGTGTGTGTGTGTGTGTGTGTGTGTGTGTGTGTGTGTGTGTGTGTGTGTGTGTGTGTCTGTGTGTGTGTGTTTGTGTGCGTACAAAAAAATAAAATAGGAGCCAGGTAATTGCCCTCCATTGTACTGTCATCAAGGAACGGAGCAGGAAAAAATAAATAAATAAATTAGATGGCAGTTTAAACACAAATCTTTGCAGTTTAAAGTTGGTGACACCGTCCACATAGTTGATGAGCTGGTCGATGAAAACTGAAGTGAACCTGGTGACCTGCTTCCCCTAATTAGACTTGCTGAGTGATTAAAGCATTTTAATCTGCAGAACAGACGTATAGCTGGTGTTTTTTATTCTACCTAAACTTGTGTTTATTCAAGTAATCCATATTTTAACTTCAACCTCCGTAGCTGTTATTTCATCAGAGTCTCTGAATTGATCCATAAGTGCAAACTTCTCCATATTATCAATACCATATAATCTAGTGAATAAATTATGGTCTTTTTTGCCCATTTCAGCATTTTATAGCAAATGTGTTTAACAAATGTTTGCTGTTTATTCATCAGGCAACACAACCTTAAACCAACACTCATTTTACATCTTTTGTCTGCGCTCTACATGCGCACCAGCTTGTCCCGAGCTTTTTCTACCTGTTTTATCCTGCTAATCAGTTATCTTTGCTCGTCAAACCATTCACTTATTTACTTTCCTAAAAAGACAGACAGAATCTAGTAGATGGAAATGCTGAGAAGCAAGCCGTCATTTAAAAAAGCAGAAAACCCTTATTGAGCCTTGCACACGTTGGATATGTGTATTGTGTTGTCACTTTGCAGCTAAGTCAGTGGAGAAGTGATGATGACTGCCACACATTTAACTCTGCAAGTATCATTTACAAATTCTGCAAAGTCATTTTGTCTGTTAATCTCTGTTCGATCCTCCTGTCACCTGTGCTCAGGCATATGTGTACACAACATATGTAAAACAGACGTAAAATTGAACTGAAATTATATTAGATCTGGCTGTGGTTAAACGACATGGTCTCATTCCAGCGCACCAAGACTCAAAACCGGCCAAACAACAACAGTTTCATTATCATAACGCTTGCATTTAAAGTTGTAACATGCTTCTGTTTTGCATCACTTAAAACTGTCATGAAAAAAAATATATAACAATTTAGGATACCCAAAAACAAGTGAAAAAAGTGTAACGGGAACGCCAGTGGTGGGAAGCTGCTGACTGTCAGACAACAGGCCTGAGTTTAAGCCCATTTCACTCATTTTCACTTTTCAGTCAAAAAAAGAAGAACGTTTACTAGCACCACTGAAAACAAATAGAGACAAACCAACGGAAACATTGCCACTTCACATTTATTGCACCTTTATTGAGGCACTGCTGTGCTTTGCGCTGTTGATAAACACAATAATTATGCATTCATCAGCTAGCCCTTTGCTTTTATGATCACTTTACTTTTACAATCTAGTCTTTCACGCCAGTGCAGATATACCAAGAAACACCATTTATATCAACACACATTTGAATGTGCTAATTGTTTTATGCTTTCTTTTGTGACATTTTGCAGTGAAGCCAATCATTGTTATTGATGGAAGAGTAACGTTCTTTTGCTGTGCAACATATTTAATATGATGACCACTGGATTGCTCCATCACAGAACTCCAACAAAGCCTGATTATCTACTTACTCTGAAAGTCAGCAAGATTTAACAGCCTGCTTTGTTACCTTTTTACTGAAAGAAACTTTATGCAGTCTATTTTCAGCAAATAATTTACAGACTTAATATCTATCAAAAAAAATGTACTTTCAAATCAGTTATCCACTGTGTCTAATATAAAGATATTGAAAATGTTTAGAATATTAAATTCTCTTATTTGCGTCCGTAGCTTTTTCAGTATGTTTTGCTCCATGCATACTGGTTGACCAGTCTGTGCATGCAAAAGAAAACGCCAGTTGTCTTTGCTTGCTACTCCCTATGGGACCCCCACATCGGCAGGGTACCAACTGTTCTGCCAAATGAAATGACTCTGGTGTGTCATGGAGTGGAACGCAGTGCCTGTGCACACAAGTCCAGATGGAGAAGAAGAACAGGAGATGGCGAGAGGAAGACAGAGAGAATGATGGAGAGAAAGGCAGGGCATACAGCGAGAAAAATAGCACACAGACACACATAAAAATGCATGCACACACTCCCTCATGCACACACGGCAGCTATGGAAAATAGCTGCATAGGTCTGTGCTGTCCTGAGGCAGAGGAAGGGATTCTGACCTTTCCTTTGCTTCAGGCCACATCAGAACCATGGTTGCCTCTTCTTGTCCGGAGGCTGGCAGCAGCAGAGTGGGACGAGCAGGATGGTAGAAGAAGAGGACGCGGAGAAAGAGAAGGATGACAATAACTGAGAAATGAGAATTTGTCCTTTTTCAATGTCACCACACTGGGTAATCGACAGTGTCTTGGGCGGGTGTAAAGACAAACTCTTCTTCCCTTTCTCCTGCTGATGTAATCTTCAATTCACTGCTCCTGTCTGATAAGACGGAGCTGCTCTATTCAAAACAGTCCTTTATTTGAGGCATTTCTGCTGACCAGTATCCCCACTATAAACAAGGATGCTGAGTCAAGGCTTCATTGTTCACAATGAAGAATAAGACATTGCATGATTTAGTATAAACATTCAATCACTCTGTGCTCAGTTGCCCACTTCATTTCAGCACAGAATCTGTTTTATAATAAGAGGATTTTTAAAGAACAATTCATATCAAAAACTGTGTTTTGTAACAGACTTACTGTACAGAAATACGTAGGAATGTGTATAATTGGCCTTCATCTTAACCTTGACAAGAGACAAATGTTCTCTTTAAATGTTCAAAACATGTTCTAGTCTTCATTGATATCGTGCTTCAGAGAGGAAGAGGAGACGGCATTCAGTACCAGTACTCTCTTCTTTAAGTCCTTTTATTATCTTAGACTGCAAAAAAAGTCTATTTCTGAACATACAGTTGAAATAAAAAGGACAATTAAAGAACTTTAGAAAAGCTGAGGCCTACATATATACGGTACAGACCTGACATTTTATCCCTGGTCTTTCTAGCGAGATCATCTTACAGTTTATAGCTTTATTTAAGTTTAAATTTTGAATTTTATTTTACCAAGTTACCTTGTGTCCTCGTGTTGTGTTAGAATATGCTTTTTTCCCTGTTTTATTTTGAAGCAGATCTTCTCTTGAGCATTATGTCTACTTACTTCTCACATCATTGTGGACAATTCTAACCTTCTCTACATGCATCTTTATATTTTTTAAATGCCTTGTCAATTTTCTCAAAGGCACCTCTAAATAGAAATATTAGAAAAATGAAAAAGGCTAGGGAAATAAAGAAGAAGCCAATTAAAAAGAAAATGAAAAAGCAACTTTTACATGTACTATTACTGTTTTTGTTGGTGATCACTGTTAACTCAAGATGTTTCCCCGTCTTTCATTTTGTCAGCTTCAACCTATTTGTTAATGTACATCCATACTTGCATTTAAGACATGAGAAACAGCCCCAAACAAGTTTGTATTGTCGCAATTATCTGTTAGTAAGGATGTGAAAGAAAAAGTTTTTTTTTTCTTTTTTTTGTTACTAGGTTATGTAAACAGTTGTACTGATGATTTGATGCAAAACCAGCCTGAATTTGATTTTAAAAACATAATTTTCTACTGGAATGTGGTGTTGTGATTGAAGTACAACCTCTGGAAAACTTTCAGTACACAGCGGAGCGGTCTACCTGAGCATACTTTATCCCATAATGCAATGAGCCCCTGCAGCTACACAATGTCCAAGCTGTAACCAGCTTCTGTTTATGCTGCAGCATAACCCCTGCTATAGATGCATACTACATACTAACAACCACACCAGTATTCAGCACATACTGCACAAGGCATTGTTATGCAGTATACCGTATGCAGCTTCAAAAATGGTCCCTTATAGGAGGAAAGATAGGCAGTGAATCTGTATGAAAATCATTAAAAAGTTTAAGAAGAATTCTCCTTGTAGAAATATTTGAACATATTCCTCCTCCTACAGTCCAACATTTTTCAATTTTTTTCAAGATCAAGTTCAGTGAGTAAAAGGTAAAGACATAAGCTTAAGTTAGACACCTGTGATCTCTGGTATCATTTATCTCTAGCTGATTATCAGATGGGTAACAGATTACGTTGGTCAACTTTTGTCAATCAGTTCAAAACAGACATGCGTTAATATGTGCTAATAGCTGAGTACATGTGCAAATCCTGTTATTTTCATGAACAAATTCATAACTTGTGGTTGCAGAGTTCAGTAGAACTAAAAAAAACAAACGAACAAATACATTTAAAAAAGTGCAACAGAGATCTTATTTTTGAGCTAAAGGACTTCTCCGTGCAGGCTGGAGGTTCTTCCTGGCCACTGCCAAGAAACGTTTGCTCCTTCTTGAGTATTTTTGCTTTCAAAGTTGATTTCTGGTCGCTCAACTAAATCTCACTTGTTTGGGCCCTAACCTTTGCTTGTTGCAGTAGTAATTACAAAGAAGTGGGATCGCCACAAAATGGGAATCATTATGTCAAAGGTTTATAACACAATTAGGCCCAGAAAGATACTTAGAGTCCCCCAGTAAACAGGATGCGATGAAGATGAACTACGTATAACCCAAACACTCCCAACAGGAACAAAACCCCACGTGTGTGTCAACCAACTGCCAACCATCTAACTTCTGGGTTGAATCCCATATGATATTTTGTTGCAGTTCATCAACGGGCCACTAGAGGCGGGGTGCAAAAGCGAGTCAATCTCCACTACCTCCCATGTTAAAATGTCCAACTTTAGAGCAGAAATAAACATATTTACATCCTGGTTCAAAAACATTTTGGTCTCAAAAAAGTTTACATAAAGTGATGCATTTATTTCTAAATTTTCATGCTACTGTGTTTACCAAAGCAATCAGCAGTTTGTACTAACAGTGTCGGATTCTCAAAACCAGATTGTGCCTGTACAATAAGTATTACATACCCATAATGTTATACAGCTGAAAAAGCTGGTGGACCCTTAAAACAAGTCTCCACATTCTTGAACGTACGCCGGCAAAAACACCTGAGGAGCATTTCAGGACACAGTTGGCCTAAACGATCTTGAACAAGTCCTTGTGCAACACCAAACTACTGTGTATTAAGATAAACAAAGACAGTCCCAGCTAAATTTTACCACCCAAATAAACACAGGTAACTGTCAGGATACAGCAAGATGGCACGCGCTCTCGAAGGACTGGCTGCAGCTACAGGATGCTGCTTTTACTGTTTCAACAAGCCAGTGCGCAACAGAGACTAACAAACAAACAAACAAGAATGTAACAGCAATGGCTCCATGCAGCTGCACATTTTAAAGATGAAAAATGGGGCAAAATAACAACTGAAATTTTCATGGAAAGGCAATGTTACAAAACAATCAAAGTTTAAGTCTTCAAACTTTTTTAGAATGTGTTGCAGGAATGTGATAAAAAAAAATCTATTTAAACAACTACAAAGAAGACAAGTATAAAAAAAGCATTCATATATTTGGCTCATAATTCCAGAACAGACATAAAAGTCAAAGTACATGTAAGAATTGCTTTGTTTGCTTGCTTGCTTTTCCTCTAGAATACTTTTGGTAAATAGACATGTTTGTTTTCAGTTCACTGGCTGCAAGGTGAGCAAGCCTCGTGGCTGCAAATCCAGCTCCAGTCACCCTTCCACCTCCATGCTCAATGTGTCTGGTGTGAAAATGCTTTTCAGTCTTCTCATCAGTTGTGACAAAACACACCTACCATCCACTCTGGTCTCATCTGTTCAAATTACATAGTTTCAGAGGTCTTGAGGCTTATTCAGATGCAAACTTGCATAAACTGATACTGTTTTTCTCTCTCCTAACATTTCCAAATAAGCCATATGTTTTCACTCTTCCAAGCTCCAATAACCCTCCTCAGATTGACAGGCAGAAACAATTTCTTCTTCTAAGATCATTGCTGATGTCTGTCCTTCCTCACATTGTTTAGAAACACCAAAATGCTTGAGGATAGCAAACTGTCAAACTTCTGCTTTTCAAGAAGTGCTCACACTTGCAGATAATCGATGAATCAATCATCTTAATTTCTGTCAGTTTCAAATTATTTACCACTGACCTATTACATATTTCAGTTAAGTAACACATGATTGTCAGTTTACTACAAAGTGAGATTTATTGTATTAAGACTTTTCAGATTGCACTTAATCCACAATCTATCCTGTATATTACTTCTGAACATTAGCAGGTTGCATCTCTATATTTTCTAAATATCTAGTCAAGTCTCTAATAGTTCAACAAGGTTTTCAGATTACGTCACAATCACACAGGACTTACAGCTTCCAAACTTGAGCGGGCATGCATGCCCATCCATGGGGAAATCCACAAGTTTCATGGGACACTCAGCACTAATGGTCAACCTGATGAAGAGCAGAGGAATGTTTAGTTATGGACCAAACACACATTTACCAGACATTTCAGCTCTACAACATCTCCTAGCTGGGAATGAGGTATCCCAACAACTCAGAGGTATTTGACTGAATGCCTGTCCAGCCATATGAGTTTGAGCTTGCTTCATTGCATTTAAGAAGAAGCAAAGAAGGTTCGCTTAACAGGTTTTCTGTAACTCATAACAGTGATCTTCAAATAAGACATGCAGTTCATTTCAATGTGACTCTTTTGAAATGTCAGTGATCTTCATCATTCAAAATTGCATCTAATGTCATTTAATTTCTTCTAAAAGATTAATAAATAAAGTGGAGTGTTTTTACGGGTTAGAAAATATTGCATCTAAAAAACCTCCAAAAAGCTTTTTTGCTGTTTACATGAAGAATATGTGGTTGGTTTAGCAAAAATTTGATTTATACCAAACTGTGCCATCTGTCCTGTCTTAAAAGGTAGAATTATGGGAATACATATCATGTGAAGTGTCTTATATCTAATCAAAACTGGATGAATTAGATTCAGAGGATTAGGCTGCAGTTTTGCCCATCTTAATAGACCTTACTTAGAAAAAGAGTTCAATATAAATTTGTACCTCATGGTGTAAAGGATGGTGCCATTCTTCATGATACGAAAAAGCTTGTTGGGGGCCGTCATATTGTGAGCAACTGACTTCTTCCCATTCCTGAAGAAAGTATCTGGTGTCCACACCTTAGTCACCATCAGGTTATTCAGCCTCAAAATCTCCATGGGACCGTCATACATCAATCTTCGATCCACCCACATCTGACGAAAGAACACGTCCATTGTATATTCCTAGAGTGAAAAATTGGCAATAATGCATAAGGTTAAAAATGTAAGAATTTCGTTTTTTCTTCATTAAGACGGTTTCCATTATTATTATTCCATTATTTCCATTATTATGCTACAGATGTCAATATCTTTTCTCAATCTGTAATGAGCACATTAAAAGCAAAGTCCCATAATAATCTTAAGAGTGGAAAAGAAAAAAATACATGGAGCCACATGAGGGAGGGTACGAACCATTTCAACATCTGAGACAGGCCCAAAACTTGTCACGTAAATGTCGGTCTTGACCTCAGTCACAGGACCTGTTGAGTCAATTAAAACAGATGTGTGTCACTTTTAAAAAACTATTCCCTGCTTTAAATCCTTTAAAGTCTTGGAAAGACACCAGTCTTATTCACATTCGTGTGAAAGCTGTCTATAGGCTTGCAGTCCATCAGGATCAAATCCACAAGACATGCAATAGCTTAACTCATCCAGAGCAGCGGGCCTCTGTATGATGCAAGTGGAGTGGGGGGAAAAAAAGCTTAAAGATGTAAAAAGTATAATCCTATTTGATTTATTTTTTTCCTCCCCACTGAATGATTGTCAAAACTGACTGTAAAAGCGAGCTGCAGTTTGCCTGCGAATGGACATTCCTGTTGACAGGCCTCTTTTTACAGTAAACCAGCAATGAGGTGCCATTCTGGGAACAGTGCTGGTTCTTGACATGAACAGGCATCAGACATAATGTATGGAAACCAAATCCGCATTTTTAACACTTGAACTGTGTATTAATGTGCATTGTGTTTGTCCTGCAACATACACATGATTATATAACTGCACTGGCTTAAACGGAGCTTAGAGGCTCATCGTCAGAAAGCGAACTACCAGCCACTGAGATCTGAATTATCCCATTGCATGCTGTGTTGTTCATACCTGCTGGTCCATGTTTTTACTTTACTTTTTTTTAATTTTCTTTGTCCTAATTGTGAGTTTACAGCTCACCAAACGATTTTTTTCTTTCTTTTTTTTTTTTTGAAAGATACTGTTTCTGTGACAGAACTGCAGGTGATTTGGTAATAGTCTTAATGATGTGTGTTATCATTCTTTAAAAAGGAAAAGACACTATAAACCTTATGTTCCACCTCGTAATCTGAAGACTTTTGTTGTGTCCAAAGTAACACCGAGCTCATACGGACGCTTTTCTTCAGAAAATTGCTCGCTAGTGCGTCAAAATCACATTTCTTTTAATACCTCCGAATCCAGGTCGCAGCCTGTTGTCATAGCCGTCCAGAAGTCGGTCCAAAATGCGAGTAAAATTCTCCGGATAGATCCTTTCATCCTTCCTTGTTTGTCCAGAGACTTTCTCCACACTATAATGGAAAAACAAAACTGTAACTTCAGCGCTAAAAAAAAGAGAGAGAGAGAGAAAGAGAGAGAGAAACCCGCGGTAGGTCGAAGTGATCCGAGCAGGAGGTTTCATCACCATGGACAGAGACACTCACCAAGTGGTCAGACAGAAAAAGTAGAAGAGGGTCCACATAAACGCGGGGTGCATCGCTGTCACCATCTCCTTCTTCTTGGCAGACACCATCCTTACATGCCATACTTCAAGCTTCTTCACATCTCACCACGCCAGCTGTCTGTGTCCCGGGGAAAGAGGGGAGAGACGCGGCGACAGGGCACAGCGGCGCAGAGAGGAGGGAAGTTGTGAGCCTCTCTCCTGCTCCTGCAGTCTCTCAACACACAAGCGCACGCACGCACGCACGCACACACGGCTTACAACTTCACCCCCAGCACCGGTCACCTCTCTCGTCCCGCATCAACAGAAGGAAACCATCTTTCCCTCTCTCCTCTTCACTCACCCTCTCTTCATCCCTCCCTCTGTTGCTCCCGTTGACTCTCTCTAGTGTTTGCTTTCTCCTTCTCCACTGACATACCAGACGTGCGCTGCTTAAAAAATGACTTAAACAGAGTCACATCTCTGACTTCACCCTGCTGTGAAAACTGAAGGAGGGCCACTCATCCCTTCAACCCAGTGTCAGAATTCATGACCCCTCCTCCCTTTCAAATCCTCCAGTCAACAACACTTTGCTTTCCGTTTTTAATCCTTAAAGATGTGCTTACTTATCTGAAGGCACTTCCTGTATGCCCTCTGACCTCCGCATCCACCGCTGTCCATCACAAGCTGCCTGTGGCAAAGTCTACTGCAGCTTAGCCTACATGTTGAACTAGTTTCAGCAATGCATTGGTGTGTGCCTGTGTTAAGATTCAAATGGGTCAGTCTTGTCGCAATATGCAATTACACACACGCACACACACACACACACACACACACACACACACACACGTACGCACACAGATCCACAGATCCACACAGGTACTGTAGAGGAACTGGGACAAGCCACATGCTGCCTCGCAGATTTCGCTGCACCTGGGAAAAGCACAAGACCTTCATTTGTGTGTGTGAAATGAGAGTACGTGTGGCTCTGAAGGTGAAGCACGGGTAAATCTCAGGATAAACAAGATGTCTGAGTTCCATCACACTGACTTTCCTGATTAGTTTTTAGGTGCACACTCCATACACTCTAACATACACTCACGCCTTTTAGTGGAAACAGATGCTACTTGTTGTGAGAAGAAGTTGAGGAAACATGATGTAGATACAGTATGTTTATTACACACAACCTGGAGTCTTATTACGCTCCTTCCAATCCCTTGTACAGCCGCCCACCCTGGTCCTCCCACAATATACTTGAGCAAGGCAGCTCTGTGGGGGATGAGTTATGCACATGCTCTTTGTGGGGGCAGGCTTTCCTCCAAGTGTTTTTTTTTTTACTTCTTTTCTTGTTGCTCATCTATTCAGACATTTGATTACAGTTTGCTCTTTTAATGGAGGCACTTAAGGCATACTGCACAAAAAAGTTGTAGTAATATTAATTCAACTGCAGTCAAATGCCTCAAAATGTCAGACGTGCAGTTTTAAGAAAAGTCATGTTGACCTTATTAAACGTGTTGACCTTTCCTCTAAATCTGGCCAGTGTTTAAATCAGCGTACATGACGTTTCATTGTGTTAACCTTTTCTGGCCTGAAGACACGCTCAGCGCATGGATGACTAAAGAACTGATTTATTTCATTTCTGTTGCATTACATTTTTGTCATGAGTTTGAAAATAGGATCTTCTGCTTTGTGAAAGTAACTTGACCTGCAGAGGAAATAACTGCTATAGTAACCTAGTTTGTAGAGCATGTTGTGTGTGTTAAGGAGGAATGGAGGAGAGGTGAGACGAGGCTCTGGGATATGGAAAGTGAGCTGCTCAGGATGTGCAGACGGACATCTGATGAAGTCTGATGACACACGTGCACACATGCAAACTAAAGCTTCTGCAGAGCGTGTTAGTTGACTCAAACATAAAAGACCCCTGTCTTCGTTGTGTGGCACTTTAAAGCAAGAGCTCATTAATTTTGTAGATTCTCATTTAGTGGACTGCCATTATCAAGCATTTAACTTTCACAGTGTTTCCAAACTCATTTAGTGGCCATCCATTAGAACGGCTACTATCTCAACCCAAGACTGTAAAACTTAAACAAACTTTATGGTGCAAAAATGGTTGTTTTTTCACCTTTTTTTTATTTACATACCCATCATCAAAAAGGCTGTGAATAGGCATAAAATCTGAATGCAATTCTTTGAAGTTTACTTGGATCCTGCATTTAATGGTGTTTAATGGTGGTGTTAAAACATTCTATTAATAGTAAGCAAGGGCTTCCCTGAATAAATCCATCCATCCATTTATCCTTTGCAGGGTCATGGATGTTTGCTGGAGCCTATCCCAACTCATTACAGGCAAGAGGCAGGGGCACACCCTGGACAGGTTGCCAGTCTATACTCATAGAGTGCAGGCAATTTAGAATCGTCAATCAACCTAGTACACATCTTTTTGGACTGTGGGAGGAAGCCGGAGTACCTGCAGGGATCCCACACAAGCACAGCTTGGAAACAGATATGGCTAAACATTATTTTCCTTACGTGAAAACTTTTAACTTACATATATGCATTTCAGAAGTCAGCCTAACCCCTCAGAATTTCTTTTTTTAATTTGTATTTATTTTTTATTGATAGTTTGTGGAAAGTCTTTGTGATTTATATATTAAAAAATATAGATATTATTTCATTTAAATATTTGTTCAAATATTCTTTTCCGTGAGTGGTGAATTCCTGCTGATATTTAATCCTGAGAAGCCAATTATATATCAACTGACGTGTCCTAACTTTTTGTTGAAACAAGTCCTCCATTTTAACATTTCATACTGTTTTATTCCTGTTACTTTGAATGGAATCCAGGATTTTAAAAAATATATGCAGATATTTTTAAACAAGATTTATTTTCTGTGGAAATATTGTTCAATTCAAATTTAATACGTTCTCATTTTAGATTATTCTATAGCAGGACGTATATGAGGGATGTTCCTGCTAAAAGGGTTCTTATATGAGTCCTGGATGTTCCAGCAGGACTTGTCTTCTTAAAAGGGTCGAGTCAGCTGTATATTAAGTGTAATAACTGTACCTAAGCATAAAAATAAAGCTTCATGTTACTGCTTTTATATGCTACAGCTTTGCAAAGCCACACTATAAACTTGTGACCCGACTGTTCCTGCATAAATTCCACATGTCACCACAATGATATTACAATTTTATTTTCGTTCTTCCAATCAGATGACTAAGAAAAGAAGTCAAAATACTCTCAGTCTTAACTAAGTAACACTATCCTTTATAGAAATGCTTGTGTGCATTATTAATTTCCTGCATAGGAAGCTCGGTCTCATTGTTCCTAGGTTGTATTACTGAGCAAAGGGAGCCATAACGGCCAGGTAGGGAGAAGGGAGAAGGGAGAAGGGAGCAGTTTGCGCTAGGGGTTACGATTGATGAGGCTCATTGTGGCAGAGCAAGAAGCTAATGAGTCAGAACCACAAGTCAAGCTGTTGGGGAATCGCAGCAGCAGCACCGCACACCCCCCACCCCACCAAATATAAGCCCAACATGACATCTTCAAATGCAAACAAATGCAGCTGCAGAGACACGTAGACAGAACCAAAATGAGACACCAGAGACAAAAGCTTCTGTCAGTGCTTCACTTCAACAGTAAAATGCATTTCTGCTTATTTATGTCAACATTGGAGTACTGTCTGAAAGTCAGCTGCACATCAAGTATTCACAAAGCAAATAGGAACCGAACAGTTTCAACGTGGATAAAGAGGCATGGGCAAAAGCAATAAAAATAAGAAGATGCCTCCTAATTTGACTCCATCTCAAGGAGTTGACTATAAGCTGTCCTAACTCAGTTCCACCTCTGGCTCTGACGGGTCACTTGTTCACTTGTTAGATGACAGAAACATCAGTGGTCAGTTTTAGATGCTCATCTAGACACTAAGACATATACTCAACTGTGCTTTACCTGTAGGTGACAAGCAGCCAATTATTTATTTATTTTTTAATAATATTCATTCGTCCACGCGGACACAGCAGGACAGTGGACATTCAAATTTACTCTTTACACAGCAAGTAAACTGGAGACAGACCCCTGTCCCGAGGAGTTGTAAATGAACTTTGGTTTGACCAACAGAGTATTTGAATACAACATTTAACACACAATAAGCTTTTTCTGTACTGACTAAGTAATGTGGGGCTTAGAAAAATAGTCAAAATAAGTTTTTGTTTGTGCAATAATTATGTTCACATGCTGATTGATTAACAAGACATTTGCCCATGTTTATCCAACTTTTGACAGTACATTAGTATGAAGCTCTTTTAGTAATTGCATTGTCTATGTAATTTGCTAATCAAAGGTGAGTGGAAGTAAAGTAAACATAAAGTGAGCATATAATGTAAATTTAAATGTATTTTTGGCACAAATGGAGCCCCATACAAAATAATACCTCCACTTTTGTATCCGGTGTTTTGATACATACAGTAGCCCCCCTCCGACGACAGTGATTTTAGAAGAAAAGCGTTTTGGTTTCTTTTCCAAATCACTTTGCAATAATCACTTTTGTCTGATGTTAGACTTGTCATTATATCTTGTCAGCCGTACATTTGCACCTGTAAAACTGAGAGGAAACTCAGTTGTGGAAGCTGGGACTCCACCCTTACAGTTGACAGGGCTTCATGCACAGCCCAGCAAACGTGGGTACCGTAGTTCTCCCTTCATTTGAAAGGCTGTGATGGTTTTGGGTGCATAAAAGCATGATCTCTGACATGAAGCCAAAAAGAGTCTCCTGTCAGGGTTCAGCAGCAGAAAGTTAACATCAACAATAATAAAATAGAGACCCCTCCAGGTTCCTTTCCAGACCCTTCAGGTCAGCTGGATCCGGTTTTCTATCAGTTCCCAGAGTCTATGTAAAGCACTTCGAATCACCTTGTTGTTGAATTGCGCTATATAAATGAACTTGCCTTGCCTTGCCTAGAGAAGAATAATCTATATAAACCCTTTTCCTAAGACTTCGTTATTTTTTCTCAGCCCACATTGCTTCCTAGCTCTATTAAGAATTCGTGGAATCAAATGGGGAACTTCTAAAAAGGGAAAACCTCAATCAGATTGTGACGCTGGAGCTCTTCCAAAACTGTACACCGTTGCTGAAAAAAAGCAAAAAGCACTCCTGAGGCACTGAAGACTTCTCAAAGAACATTTCAAAGAAACATTTAAGAAAGAGAGGTTCAGCACTGCATGTCTTATGAAGTGCTTTTTCTTCATTCACTGTGACAACCACAGTCATGGAAACTGAATTCACCATCCAAATGCAAAGAAAGTGTCATCATAAACCATTATCCACTTATGAATCTGAGTGATTGGGAATCATTAATGCTCTGGAGGACCCCAGCACCCTCTCCTCTTCTTAAATAAGCCTGCCCACCCATTACGTGCAAGTACTTGACAATACTTGGGTGTCCTTTGATGTTCAGCTGGCAAATAAACCCCTTTCCACACAATTATCTGCTCTGTAACATTCACATGACGTTTAGGTAAGTGAAAGTCAAAGGTGAGTACTGAAGCCTTCTTCCTTTTGAGGTCCACCTCAACATTTTTCTACATAAGACCTCTTCTGACCTGTGATCAGGCAAACAGTAGGTGGTGTCCTCTTGATTACCCAAATGCACCACAGCCCTGTTTTCTGATGTCTCAGCTTCTAAGTATAGACATCTGCCCTGTTTAACAGGGCTGAAACTTACTTTGGTGGATACTGTACTGTATGAAACTAAGCAATGCTTCTTCTGAACATGCTCCTGTTTTAAGGTGTCCTTAATAAAACGCTTGACCAAGGTCACTTCACAGATGCGTTAGAATATAATTGTCTGGGCTTATTTAATATGTATGTGTCAGTGAATGCACATTTGTGTATCTGTGTGTGTGTAAGTGTGCAAGTGGTAGAACATAGAGAACATAGCTGTTTAAACTAAGGAAATATACCATCTTAGGAAAAAATGTGATCATTTTTGCAACGATACATCTTTAAAAAGTCGGGACAGGGGATGTTAAGCTTCCTCACAACAGTCCATATAAATCCGGGATCCAAGGAGACCAGCTGCTGCAGTTTTAGGACAGAAAACGAAATGTCAGTAGCACCTTAAAAACAGCGCTTTCACGGTAGTGCATGTGTGCCGACAATCTGTCTCAACCTCTGTGTTTGCGACCAAAGCAGAACCTTAGGACGTTTTTGTTATGACATGGAGGTAGTAACAGAGGAAAAATTGAGGCAAGATGAGCTCTGTGTGCAAGAGCGAGCTGGTGTCACAGAATACATCCCTCTCACCAACAACGGTCCTGTCACGCAGATGATTCACCAACATCGGCTGTGTTATCACAACTGACGTGGCGCAGAGGCACCTCTGTTTGGTCTGCGTACATTTTCCGAAGGGAACAGCGGCTGCTATAAGAGGACTGCTTTTTGCATGTATATAATGCGACTGGTATGTGTAAGGGGTTATTATTGATGGATGGATGGATGGATGGATGGATGGATGGATGGATGGATGGATGGATGGATGGATGGATGGATGGATGGATGGATGGATGGATGGATGGATGGATGGATGGATGGATGGATGGATGGATGTCAATATTTCTTTGGCACACCTGACTCAAATTAGTGTGCCACTGACAACGTGACACCTTGGACTTTGATTCGTTATAGTGGTAATAGTAAATGAAAACACTGGCTCTAAATATCTATCACAAACAGATAATAATATTACCACAAACAGTTCACACAATATCACACAACTAACATTAATCACAACATGTAATCGATCCTTTATGAAACCGGATATGTTTCCATGTCTTTTATGTTTTTTTATTTAAAAAAATTCTTGACCATTCTTGATTTGGTCTCACCCCTGTTTTGGTAGGTTTCCCTTTCTTGGCTGAAAAATGTAACTTCGTTTGTGGAGAAAATTGTGGAGGTTCCAGCTGCTTCAGGTTGCTGTCTGCCATCTCATAAATACAAAGCAACGTGGGAGATAACCCTCTTAGTCTCTTTAAAAAATGTCTTAAGAGTCAACAGTTAAGTAGTGATGGATGGCCCCACATGAACAGATATTAAATTGCAGCCCAACCAGTGATCAAGCTGTGCACTGAAACCCTCAAATTACAATGCAATCAAATTTTATTCAGATATGCTTTGGCTAGTTATATTTTTTACTTACAGTCCCCAGTTAGAGGACTTGCCTACATGACTAGATTGTTCATTAGGGAAGCTCTTCAAAGCCAAATCTAAACCACTAAACCATAGTGAAATTAGGCTTTACTAAACCTCATATACTTTATATTTGCAGTGTCGTTGATGCATTCCAAAAAACACTTTAATTCCATAATTATTCTTTATGTACAACAATTTCCTAAAACATTGATTTGATATTACTGCCAAAACAGGCATATGAAAATGCATGATCCATAATAAAAAGGTAGCACAGCTACCCTCCACCACCCCACACCCCCACACCCCCACCCAACAAATGCAGGCGGAAATGAGCTGATGAGCCAATCACACATTTATAGATCATTTCTGGGGAGGGTTTGGATACGTCTGCAGGGGATGTGGCCAGTGGGAGATGCAAGAAGAGGCATAAATGTTGGTGGGATAATGTTCGCCCTGCAGCAAATCAGTGCATGTGTGTGTGTGTGTGTGTGTGTGTGTGTGTGTGTGTGTGTGTGTGTGTGTGTGTGTGTGTGTGTGTGTGTGTGTGTGTTTAAGCATTCTGTTGTTCTGTGCTAGTGTGATTTCATGAATAAATTACTTGTTTTACCCAAAAGAAACAAATTTTGACAAAAGTGAAATTATAGAAGTAAAAGGTACAAGAAGAAGACACAAGAAAAAAAAGATCAATAATTCTTGACGTGCAAGCAGTATGAGAGTAGAATGAAAAGAGAATCTATTATCGCTATGACGTCTTCCCTAAAAAATTTAATATATATAACTGGTGAACGGACTTGTTGCCTTGCAGTTAAAAAATGAATGCCCCCCCCCAGGATTTCCTTGTGGAGGACATGACGGAGAACATGGTCCCAGAGCTCCAGCTCTTCTTCTTTTGTCTTCTGCACAGCAGCCTAGGACCCCCACCAGCAGCAGCAGATGTAGCCACAACACTTAACTTGCCATTTTGCTGAGCCATGACAATTGCTTCAGAAAAAGGATGACACCAGATAACCTTGGTATCATTGACACACAACGCACACAGACACAAGGACACACTTGGCATATCACCATGGCAACCATGTTGTCATTTTAATCTCTGAAGGCAGCAGGAAGTAATCAGACCAAATTTGGATGCCAGTTTCTGGTCGTGTTTCATTAACTTGATAGCAACATTATGGACCGTTACAAAAGCTTAACAATAAAAGAAGAAAACAGAAGAAGTGAATGATGAATGATATAAAATGTAATGGTATATAAATACTGTTTTGAAATTGCATATATGAAGCCAAAAAAGGACACACTCTCTCTGAATAAACTGCCTTGGCCATCCCAGGTTTTAAGGGTTGACTCTCCACAATGCATTTTTCAGACATGTCTACAGATCTGCAATAGGATTAAAGTCACAAGATCTGTGAGTGAGGCTTAGCTTTCTGACACCAGGCAAGATGTTTTGATAAAGTATGGTTTTATCATCTTAACACTTTGATGTGTCCAGCACAGATTCAAGCTGTAGGACAGTAGGACGCAAGAGAGCAGCCCGCTTGCAGCATCCCTGAGCTCCATTAGTGTTTCAAAGTAGGTATGATGATTATATATATATATATATATATATATATATATATATATATATATATATATATATATATATATATATATGCCTAGGTGATGGATTTTATACACCCATACCATACTTTTGGCAATATAGTGTATCTGTACATGCAGAGCTGATGTTTCGAAAGACTTCAGTTTTGTCTCATCTGCCCCACTGACATTCTTCCAGTAATGATGTGGCTTCTTCTTATCCATTTTTAAGTTTAAATTTGAACCTGTGGGCTCTTCCATGGCATCAATAAGAACAAAACCTCCCAAAAGATTACGCGATCACACAGTGATAAACCTTGAAGACCTTGAAGTTCAGCTTGAACGTCCTCATTAATTATAGGAGTGAGCATACACATGCATAGTTGTCTGCTTGTGGCCCTGCAAAGGACTGATGGATGTGTACAGGGTACATACCACCTTTCACCCAGTGACAGCTGGGAAAGGCTCCAGCTGACCCCAGTGACTGAAGAAAGAGACATGACAGTGGACCTCTTTGCTCAGCCTGGCATATTTAGATAAGACCCAGTTATTATCCCAAAAACCTGTGTTTAACATGTGCTGGGTAACGTAAACGTGCAGCGCGCTATTGCCTCCCCGGTGCCTGAAGCCAACTTGAGGGGAGAGAAAACAACTCGGGAGGTGTTATCGAGTGGTACTACTTAACATGACGGCCAGCTGTCTGATTGGTCGGCCTCTCTGGCTTCACCAACATCAGAAAAGTTGGCTGATGCAGGAGATGAATTTTTAGTGGTCTGAGTAAAGAGTAAAGTTAAACTGCAACAGGACAAAGCAGCCAGACGCAAAACACAATGAAATGAATTATACTTTATTTGTCTAAAGCATATTACTAGGTCCTGTTCTACATCTCACACTCAATGGAGTTAAAATAATTTTTTATCAGCCTTCAGTAATTATCTTCAGAGCACCACATTATTATGTTTTGAGTGATAGGAGGCTTTACTGTACTGCCTGAACACAAACTTGACTACACATGAATGCTAATCTTGCTCCGTATCTGTTTTGCTTTCTCCAAGTGGTAACTCTGGTTTCAGGTGCTGTAATGAAGTATATTATTATTTGTAAGTTTACTTTGCAAGTATTGATTGTAAAGTTTGTGAATACTTTACTTTTTGTAAAACGACAGAGCACTTTAACCATCACTGAAAGATTGCACCGAGATAAGAAGTGACATCCATGCTCCGCTTCAAACTGATTTGTCTTCTGTGCTTTAAATCTCATTTAATCTCACCATGTAATCACTTAAGATGTGTTGTCCTCGTAAGATAATGAAAAATTATGTGCCCTTTTTTTAAAAAATGTTTTCTGTTTTTCCTTACTCAAAAAACACAAATTATACTGAGTTTAAGCAGTCAACACATGGTTTGTGACAATATTGTATTACTTTTAAATGTGATTTGTGTTGTTTGTTGAATGAAACAGCAAAAATAACTATACTAACTATAATAACTTTGTCAGTGTTGCCTGCTATTTCATGGTGCGGTGATGTAAATATAGTAAATGCAGTTATCCAGAGCTCACATTTCCTGAAGGAAACATTTGGGAAGTTTGTTCAGCCTCATGCTTTCATAAGAAAGAAGGCTGTTTTGAGAGAGGAAGCTGTTTTGTGATGGTACACGCCATCATGCCATCATCATCGTGCCAAAGGTTTGAAACTGAAAAAAAAAAATAGAACGCTGATACCTAGTTATATTATTATAGATCTTGATGAAAAGAATCGATGAAATTAGAAGCTGAAAGCAAAAAATCTCAAAAAGGGATAAATATTTTAAAGTGAAAATTCAGAATGAATAAAACAAATATTTATGAAAAAATAAAAAAATGAGAAAAATCTGCATTCCAAGACAAATCGGTTTCCAGGAACAATAAAGTCGGCATAATGAAAAGTACTGGCCAACAAAGCCAACCTTCTTCAAAGCAACCATTTTTACTTGTCAACGGAGAAAAAGCACAACTGAAGCAAGTTTCTCTAAATGCAAACTAAGCAGTACATTTCCAAAAATAAACAACAATATATAAAGTAATACAAAAGTAATTCCTCTCACTTATGTCTTATGACCTACTTGAAGATTAGTGATGCATTTGTAGAAACACCCTGTGTCTTCATTTCATGTGATCGATGTTTTAGGCAGAAAACAGTGAAGTGAGGACAGCAAAAGCACTAAGTTTTAACAACTTTCTCCGCTTTTTGAGCACTTTTTTTTAAGCACAAATACACGTGCACACACACACACTCACACATTCACACACTGTCAACAGAATAATAACTTTGGCTTCTTCTTTTCCCTCCAGGGGTTGCCACAGTGGATCACCTATTTTCATGTTGTCCTGTCTTCTGCATCTTACGCTGTCTGACTAACTACATATCCTCTTTCATCACATGCAGAAATCTCCTCTTTGGTCTTCCCCCTTTTCCCCCAGCTTCTTTTGCCAGTGTTTTCACTGTCTCCCCTCTTTATGTATCTAAACCATCTCAACCGTGCCTCTTTAGCCTCTGTAAGAAAATATTAATATGATATTCAAAGTTCTTTGTCTCTTCTTCACCCCTTTTCCACATTCTTCATGGCTCTGATCAGTTTGGCCAGTGTTTAAACTTTTTCCCCACTCCTTACATCCTCATCGTTCCAGTTGCTCTCCTTTCATTTTCGTACATATGTATCCATGTCTCCAGGTTTTCTTGCATCTGCTTCCTGCTCTCACCGTAGATTACAGTGTCATCTGTCAACATCATAATCTATGATGACTCATCTCTGGCCTTATCTGTCAACCTATCCATCAAAATGGCAAACAAGAAAGGGTCTGTTTGCTGATGCAGTCCCACTTTCACCTGAAAGCCATCTGTTACACCTACTCTATGCATAATTGTTATCATGCCACCCTTGTATAGTTTTATATACTTCTTTATAGTTTTATGCCACTCCATAGTTTCTCCCTAGGCACCCTGTCATATACTTTCTCTAAATCTGCAAAGACATAATGCAACTCCTTCTGAACTTTCCTGTTCTTCTTAACCTAGCTTCCACTATTCTTTTCCAGATCGTCATCATCGGCTCATCAGCTTCATACCCCTGTAGTTCCGCTCTAGGTGTCACACTTGTCCTTAAAAATGAGCACTTTGCGTGTTTCCTCCATATGCATTTTTTTACCTTTCCAAGATGCTGTAGTGACCAAATGATAACGTCTACATAAACTCCACCAATTCAGCACCTTCTCACAGACTTTTGTTGTGGTCTGGATGTGCCTATTTTACATCAGAGCACAACGAATATGAAAAAATTTGTAACTTGTGTTTTTATTGTCAGATTCTTTTTTTCTTATTGTGTGACTGACAGTCTGTCTAAATTCCAATACTCTGCTACTGATTGTCAGTGCTAAAGAAGAAGCGTGGTTAAGACTGAAATACCACATTCACAGACAATAAGTGCCCAATTTACCTACATCCTGTGGTTTTACAGCACTTTGTGCCCAAGATCATGCAAAAACATCAAGGCACACCTATATTCAGAAAAGCCATTTAACATGTTTAATCACTCTGTCAGAGTAAAGTTTCTCTGAAAGAGTGTGAAACATAGCTGACATTTGCTAGTAGTTATGCAATTATGCGGTAGTTATGCACCCCCATTTACATTTCTGTATTCATCTTTGTAGATTTAAAAACATTTCTGTTCACCTGCATCTGTCAAATTTTAGTTTATGTCACCTGGCACATCACCAGTTCTTCTTTTTATTGTATTGTCAGCGACAGAATTCTAAAGAACCATTTGCATGATCAACATCTACAACCATGAATCAGAAAACATATATGTATACACATACATACAGTGTGTGCACAGGTAATTACGGTAATCTGGTGTAGAAGATACAAATGCCTGAATTAGTTTTTCAGCATCACTCTGGGAGAGGATGCTCCTAATCTTTGCGAGATTACGGAGATGGAAAAACGCTGTCTTACAAACCTGATTAATATGTTGTTTAATGACAAATCTTAACACCATAACACCATGGTTTCGCACAGTTTTACTGGAGGCCATTACAACACCATCTAATCCCTTCCTAAGCTGTTTAAGACCACAAACAACAACCTCTTTTATTGGAATTTAGACGCAAAAAAGTAGTGGACATCCGGTCCTTGATGTCCTTAAGACACACCTGAAATTTGGCTAATAGTTCTGTTTCATCTGACTTTATAGACAAATACAGCTGGTTCTGGATAATACTTCCCATGGGCTGCATGTATAAACTGAACAATATTGGCCTTAGGACTGAACCCTTCGACACACCATAGCAGACTCTCGTCTGAATGAGTAATCTCATGAACATGAACGAACTGGAATCTATCAGATAATGATATATAATTTAAACCAACCTAGACCTGTCCCTTAATCCCAACACCATGCTCTAGTCTGTGCAGTAAAATGCTGTGATCTATAGTATCAAAAGCAGCACTGAGCACCTGCTACAGGAACGAAAGAGTCTAGTGTCAGGTCAGCTTAAGGGAGTCGCTTAAGCTAAAGAAATGTCCACAGCTGCTGGTTGCTGGGTGGGCCTTGTTTATTTCCTGTCTAATTCTGACAATTTTACTGCTAAAGAACCTCATAAAGTCTTCACTACTCTGAGCTGCAGGAATGCACACCTCAACAGAGTTGTGGCTCTTTGTAGCCTGGCTACAGTGCTGAACAAAAAACATGGGTTATTTTTTTATAGTAAAAGTAAAGTAAAAGACAATACAATAGAAAATTTCGTACCAATCTTGTCAATATTTTTTGGTTGCTATAAAAGGCTGAGACTTTCATCAGAAACATTTTAAAAGTTTATGCAATGCAGGTGCATACAATGCAGGTGTCACTCAAAAGATGTGATGATTTATAGACATTTGGTTTATCACAAATTTAATTGAAAATGTATATAACACTCATCCACCCCAACCCCCAAACGTTTTCAGGGATGTGAAATTTAGCTGTGGAGACCAAAGCCATTTTTGTTCTAGGCTGTAAGGATTCTTATTTCTGCTGTATAACTGGACGTTTTACATGGGGGGTCAGTGGAAATTGACTCACTTATGGAGCCAGGCCCTAATGGTCTTTTAAGGAGCTGCACTTTTGTGTACTTCCAAGTAGGCCTGCACGCTAATGTCAATTTGACTGACAGAATGAGCCACATTTAAAATGACCTCCTATATTCCTTAGAGTGGTATACTTGTTTAGGGTGACTACTGGAAGCATCATTACCCAAATAAGAAATAGGATGTTACATTTGATAACTTGATTCTGAGAACTGTTACAATGCTGGAGGAAGTTGGGCAAGAAAATTATATTTTTCCAGTGAAACCCCCACTTTCATGGCCTTATTGCTGGGAAAATCTCACTTCGTTTCTCATCTCTATTGAGACCAGTA
Organism: Xenentodon cancila; assembly: GCA_014839995.1. NCBI lineage: Eukaryota > Metazoa > Chordata > Actinopteri > Beloniformes > Belonidae > Xenentodon > Xenentodon cancila. Next base: position 24,363,760 of record CM026205.1, read on the forward strand.
TCATATAAATAGGCACTCTGGAAATAGACCTTCCCTCCAAGAAGTGCCTCATGGGAGAGGGCCAGGACCAATGGCCAGATTTCTAACAATGATATATAGGCCAGATTGTGGCAGACATCTGGATTGTGATGTTTTCGGAATTATATTTGAAGAACCAGCTGCAAGGAGAAGTTGGAAATGTTCAGAATCAGCATATCTCTTATATAGGACACATTGCTACCCATTTTCATGCATTAAAGTTGTCTTGTTTTTTTCCTCCTGCAGCAAAAACATCTTGTCGTTTGCCACCCATTTGCTCTTCTGCGCCTCATTTCCTGTGCAATGACGTTCGTAGCTATTATCTACAAGTGCATGCGCAGGTCTGTTTATTTGTTCTTCTTAATCCCTGTTCTGAATCATGTTGTTGTAATTGGGTTGTGAATGAACAGACATGATTTCCCCCAAAAGAGTTGTATGTTGTTTGCAAGGCTCTAATGAATGATGATCCCACAGTGCTCAGATTTATTGAAGAGTATATCTTGTGAAGTTGCAGCCTTTGTCATTTTATTTTTGTAAAGGACGTGTCAGACCACATGACAGCCTTGACTGAATGGTCCTTTAGGACAAATGTGGGCATGTCTGATCTAAGAAAATCAATCATTTCTTTTATTCATTGCTTATTGCAGCTTGCTAGTAAGAAAGCACATCCAGGAATTATATACAGTGTGTGGGTGTTTGTGTGTGTACAGTATATATATATATATATATATATATATATATATATATATATATATATATATATATATATATATATATATATATATATATATATATATATATATATATATAGGCCCTGGATAGACTGGCGACCTGTCCAGGGTGGACCCCTGCCTTTTGACTGATATGTGTCGGGATAGGCTCCGACAGACCCCCGTGACCCGGAAATGGATAAAGATATAGGTATAGATAATGGATGGATATATATATATATATATATATATATATATATATATATATATATATATATATATATATATATATATATATATATATATATATTGTACATACAAGGTGTTTAGTCTAATATTCTTATCTTAGCTTTGTTTTTTTGTTTTTATTGTTGTTTTAGAATTTAAGGAGTAAATAGATGAGTGCCGTTAATAATCCTAATTCAGTTTGATTTGAATTTTTCTCATTTAAACTGTTAATCAAAACTTAAAATCCTGTCATTTTATTCTGGATTTACAAAGGTCTAATCGAAAAGCTGGAATTGGTAAAGAGTGCACATAAAACAGAGATTCCATCACCTGTGGGGCTGCTGGACACATCCGTCTTGGTTTCATGAAATCCGATGTTTCAAATGACAGAATTTACTTTTCACTACCATATCACTGCCTTGCACCTTTACATGGCTTTTTGGAAAATTTACTCAAAATTGGAACAAAGTTTAGGAAATACTACATAGCCATAAGAAAGAAGATATGGAAAAGTAGCCAACATAAACTCATCAGGAAAATATTTACTAATGTAGTTTAATGGAACAAATGAAAAAAGTGGTCATATTCTCAAAGAGTTTTGGACTGTCAGACTTTTTCTTTCAACCAGAAAACTGTAACCGTCTTCTGTGAAAACAAAGCAGGTTTATGGCAGATATATGTTTGCTTCCCTTTCATAACCACAAAATCCAGCTTTGATTATATAATTTATGGGAAATATTGAGGTGGCTGCAGGCGTCGATTTGACAGTTTAAAATAGAAGTCCTATTTAAAAGAAGTTTCCCAACTTCTTTAAAAAAACAAAACAACAACATTGATGGTCACATTTTTCACACATAGCTCCTCCTGTCAAATGGATTTTCTTCACCAACGAATGTGTGACTTTGAAATTTCTACCATTATCAGAGTCCCTGTTTGTCAGTTTGTCATGATTTCTTTTTTCTTGAACCTTCCTTGGAAATGGGTTTAAGACAATAAATGGACTCATGCTCAGAAGATAATGGCATGGTTATCATGATATCCTGCCAGCAAGGAAGTGAGGGAGAGAGTAGAGAAAAAAAAACCACAAAAATCTCAAAGGAATAAAATTTCTGCCGAAAGGAATCTAACCCAGATCTCTGTCATTTTCTGTCCCTTGTGTGGCACAGCACTTGAAGGGAAAATGATTTGCATGCAATTGTCTTCTGATTAAATCCTAATCTATTTTTGCACCTCAGTGATGACAGTCGTTGTTATAGGACTGAGGGCTTTCAGCAGAGGTCCATACAGATCAAGGATGAAGGCTGTTACCGCAACACCTGATCCGGCCTTAGACGCTTGTGAACCACACAACCACTTCAAACTAGTTACCTTGTGAGGAAGCTTGATTCTTGTGAGAATCACAAGCTCACAATCATAAGATAATTCTTCTTGGCAGACTCCAAGATATCTGTGTATGAATAACACAATAACTTGCACTCATTACAATACATCAGCATCCTATACGCAAGGCCACAGGCGGGTTTCACTGTGACAGCTGCAAACAATGGTGGCTCTTTTTCACTGACTTGCTCTGTGGGTGGAACTGATATGGCATTTCTGGGATTAGTTCATTTCTTTCCTCATAAACCCAAAAGAAAGATGGTTCATCCAATCACCTGCTCAGTATTTTTAGACCACATGCGCTTTTCCGAATGGTTGCTACACAAAACCTCCACATGCTCCGATGTATGAAACCATGTGGCTTGTACAGTTTAATAATTGGAAACTTTGTTAGCACAAGTTCTTTGGTGCTGACATCAAAAGTCAAAATAAAAAACAACAACAGATAGCTGACGTTAAACTTGAATGGCGGGTGGTTTGATGGCCTGCTGAATTCCCCATTGTTGCTACCAAAAAGGCAACCACGGGAAAGCTTTCCTGTTGCATTATCTGTTTAATCCCATTAGAGGAAGAACAAGTTCACTATCAAAGTGTTTAGCATTAAAGCCTGCTATCATAGTCCCCATGTAGATTGTTACAAATGTGGAGTGATTAGTGGTTTTTTATTAAGGTAATTTGTGGGCCAAGGTGAAAGAGCTCATTACCCTTTGTCATTGGAGGTTTAAGTCCAAGAGGTGGATCCAACAATTATCTGCAGTCGCTATAGCAATTAATTTTCAAGAGACACAATCTAGTATGTAGTGGCAGTCTTATGATTAAACTGCTTCCTTTATTAAACCTCCCATTCTGAACAGGTATATACTGTATCACTAAAAACTGCAGTCAACAAGGTACTTTGTAGATGAAGATTATTGAAAAAAAAGTACTTTTACAAATGCCTCGAGAGAAGTCCACACAACATTGTTAGAAGCCATGCAAAAACGTTCATGTCTGTTTTATTTCAGTAGTGAAATGTTTCCCTTTTAATTGTCACCCAGCTATCCAAATACAGACTGTATTTTCTCCAGACAAGACCAAATGTCTGTCTGCTAACGAGTTTTTAATTGCACAAGGATTAATTCTGCTGGGATCAAAGCTGACAGTCGTGGACGGATCCTCTAAATATTCAGCTCTTCGTTCCCACAGACCAAAGGGCACATCATTGGAAAGTTCTTCAATTTGAAAATCCAAACAAAAGAGTCTTAATCCTTTAGAGCTATTACTACTAAAATGGAAGTTCAAGTAGCATTAATTGATTTTTGCCAGGAACATGAGGCCAGAAGAAAACTAAAATATGCTGACAAATTCAATATTTTTGCCTCATTCTGCGGTGTGTCAGCTTATTGTCATTTGTTTGCGTATGTTAAAAGAAGCGCGCTCCACTGAGGGCAGCGTGGTGGCTTGGTGATTAGCACTGCTGCCTCACTGCTTCCTGGTATTCCAGCTTCCTCTCACAGTCCAGTCCCAGCCCACAGGCCGTTTGTCAGTATGTGGCTTTGCAGTGGACTGGCAACCTGCTTTGTGCCCAAAGAGAGCTGGTATAAACTCCAGTGGTTCCCAGAGACCCTGAATAGAAATAAGTGGGTTTAGAAAATAGATGCTCCTTTGTTTTTGGTACTCAGACAAAAGTGCTTGTTAACTCCAAGCCTCCACGTCAGCATTAAACAACATAAAATGAGATTCTGTGCTTCTACAGGAAGCATCCCAAACATCAAAATCTGGCCTAACACAAGCCAGCAAAAGTCCTCACATGTTGTCGTCACATGAAGTCATCTGATTTGTAATAAGTGCTCCTTCATGTTAGCACACAATCGTTCCACTGGATCTTACCCTTGTCAGAGAGGAGGATTGTGGGTAATCAAACCATGTGGACAGGCTTGTAAGCAGTCCTACAAAGAGATGCGAGCACATGGCTCTCGGAGAGGATGCTAATCATAATCAAAGGCTCACTGTCTGAGTTAGTGTGAGCCTCTATGGAGCTTATGTATGTACGGAGGCTGTGGGTCCTCATTGTGTGTGTGTGTGTGTGTGTGTGTGTGTGTGTGTGTGTGTGTGTGTGTGTGTGTGTGTGTGTGTGTGTGTGTGTGTGTGTGTGTGTAAGGTGTTGATCTGATCAGTGGTTTTCTTATCTGACATCTTGAGGAGAATGCAGCTGCAGGTTGACAGAAAAGGGCACCTAGATGCCTAACTCGAAAGCCCAAAAAGGATGAAACTACAACAGCAAAAACCCCACAAATCACCTACACGATGCATACAGCCTTACTCTCATCCCAACAATATTTCACCAAACCCACACATGTGCTTGAGCTGCATATGAATATCTTAACCAACACACACATGCACATTTACTGTATGTTAGCTGACAGAAAATCAGGACTGTCATAAAGTACAAAGGAAACATTTTTTACATACATTTCTAAAAATATTTGCATTTATGCATTAAAGAAGGTAAAATCAGTTTTTTAAGAAACATTGTGGTCAGTCTCTGTATGATAACACATTTGGTTACAGGCAGAACAGGTCTTTATATAAGGATGATTGAAAAGTTGTGTCTGGTTCAACAAGTATTACTGACATCTCATTAGTGGTTTATATTGGTAATATTCCCTGTTTTACTGTTAGACTGGCGACCTGTCCAGGGTGGACCCCCGCCTCTCGCCTGTAATGAGTCGGGATAGGCTCCAGCAGACCCCCGTGACCCTGCGAAGGATTAAAACAGGTATAGAGAATGGATGTATGATTCCCTGTTTTAACATTTGCACACTGCTCTCCTCCACAGGTGACTAGATTAAACCCATGAGCCACCTTTATGGCTTGTTAATACACTCATCACAGCGCAGAGAAATAATGAAGCCACAAATAAAATAGTTTGTTCAAACACTGAATATGTACTGTGATGTATCCTGTATGAACTGCAGATGCATCCTGGAAAATTGTCATGTATAGTCATTTTTATTGTGTCTACTTTTCTTTCTTTTTTTTTTGCGTTAAGTGAAACCCCACCCAGCCCCACAGCCCCCGCCCAGCCCTTTGCCCCAAAGCCAAGTGTAAATGGAGCTGGTTCTGCAGATTGACAGACGTTTGTTGGATTTAAATAACGTCTCAATTTCTGTGCTTTATGAAACTGAACCTTCAGTTCACACATTTTGTCACTGAATAATTAAACTATGTAAACTAGTATCAGACAAGCTTTAGTGTCTACTATATTTAGAAAGTGTCTTTCCAAAGTCCCAATTCACAGTGCAATAATTAGATTCAATTAAGCAGATTGTTTGAGTTTACAGGAAATTATAATCATAACACCAAATATAACCTATTAAGAATGTTCATTACAATTTGAGGATTTGCTAATACCCTTCCATGCTGTATAAAATGCATAAAAAATGACAAGATTATTATTAGAAACATGGTTGTGTGAGTCAAAATGTGAACACCACGTCTTCGAGTCTCTATTTGCTGGGATAAAACCAGCTGTGGCTTTTTGTATCATCAGACCATAGAAGCAGATGATGTGGACAGCATTTGATTGTGGTTCATATTTTTTGTTTGAATTGTACCAATTGTCAAGTCAATACTTGCAGCACTGTCACAATCCAAACAGTCCCCTCTGTGTTCACAGACTGAGCAGAGAAATGCTGGAAAAACACTGTCACGCATGACAGAATGAGCTCATATATGGAAATAAAAAAGTGCTCAGTAAATATGGAAGCCCATTCAGTTCAGTTGGCACTTACATAATAAAACATCACAAAAAACGAATCTGCTCTTAAACTAAAACATAAAGGAAAAAATAAATAACATATGAAGTCAGAGACTGCATCACAGACTGCTTCCAAAGCCAAATTAAAAAACAATCCCCCATCTGGATCAAGATCAACATAAAAGATTTTCAATTCTAAGACCATGCCGCATCTCAGACACATTTTAGTACAAATCCAGGCATCATTTTTGTCGTTATCCTGTCAGCAACAACAACAAAAACAAAACAAACGCAAAAAAATGTATCAGTCACATAATATCCTTGGCACAGGTAAAGAGAGGAAAGAAATGCAGAAAAGAAGGCTTCTGTCTTTAATCTTTGACCTTTAGTCATATGATACTATTTAGTTGTACCTGGGTAGTGAATGACATAATTACTGCTTCATTATTGTGTGCATAAAATGAACATGAGGATCCGAGTGAAAACCAGTTTTCGCACAGTGAAGAAGACTATGAGAGTTTGCTTGAACGGTAACCTTGACATCAGCACAGTTTTATTACAGACAATATGATTTCAAATCACATTTCTTATATGATGCTTTTTCAATAGGAAATGAATCTGTATTTATTTTAACCATCCATGCGTGTTCAGGGTCGTGGGGTTGTGCCGGAATGACCACACAAAATCACACTTAGTCAACAACTATGATCAATCTATCAATCATCAATTAGCCTAACACATGTTTATGGAAACCAAAACATATGTAAGAATCCTGCAAACTCGACAGAGAAGGACCCCAGCCCAGATTCAAACCAGGAACCTTATAGCCCCCATGTCACCATGTTGCTCGGTGTTTATTCCAGTTAATGATGAACTGCCTTCATTGTTCCATTTTTGATGAATTGAGATGCTATTAAAGCTATTCCACTATACAAATAACTCTGTTGGTGCACTTGCATGATGGGATTAGAAAGAACTTACTGTCACTATTGCTTATAGATCAGATTGTAAGGAGTGTTTTTGTTTCCTGTTTGAAACGGCTGCTGTCTAAAAGTGAAGCCTGAGTTTGAACTGCTTCGGTGGCTGCAGTCATCTGGACCTAAGTGCAGCATTTCAACAGCTGCCTGACAGCACGGCAGCTCCAACTCTGATCTCATGTTTGTTTCATGAACGCAGGTCACTGGTTTTGTTTTCTTTACTCAGCTGACTCAATTTACCGCAAGACACAGAGAAGGGAAATAGCGTTACACGCTAATTTCACATCTATCCTTCAACTAGTATCTTTGGACGGATCCATTTGTCCTGCCATTCCATTTTTTACATTTGTTTGGGGGTTTATTAGAGGTGGCAGAGGGAATAATGCTTAGAGAAAAGCTGATCATGCATATAGGTCTGACAATTCACCTCTTATATAATAACAAATATTCACCATATTTCGGTTGCATAAGCAGATGAGGCAGAAAAAACAGCTGATTAATTGTTTATAAAGAAAACTGCTGAATATACATTATTTTCATATTGCAACTGTCAGTAATGTTCATAATCCAGGGTGGTGAAAATGTTAAAAAAATGACTGAACACAGGAAAAGGGAATATTTAAAACACAGTTTAGGAATTTTGTAAAGTGACAGTTGAAAACGTAAAAAGATGTTTGTATCTGTGCTTCCTTGGAACGAAAAACCGTTCCTATTTTTATGTTTTGAAAACAGCATGCCCTTTACTGGCGTGTGAGCCAACACTCCCCCATGTGTGAGCATTACTTTAACCTGACAATCTGACAGTGGGACTTCCTACAAGTAAGTGTAATGTGTGGGCTGCCTTGTCGAGCTGAGATGTGCAGGGTCATGCGCAGATGCGTGGGAAGCAATGCACATTACCAAGTTCTAAGTATATTCACTGCTACACGCGATAATCCAAAAGAAGTGCTGGTGATCAGATCAACTTAACTTATGAAGAAGATGATGGGTGACGCAGAATCCACTTACAGACTCAAATAGTTTTGCATGGCTTTCAACAACACCTCTTTAAATCATGTAAGCTCTCTTATAAAAAAAATCAGTTCTTTGTTCTGGAAGGAGACTATTCTGAGTTTGGTCTGAGAAGGATGTGATTTGTGTATGCCATCTAGTGGGAAAAGGGCAAAACTGACCATTTTTCCACAGAGCATGCTTGTTTGTTAAACCTCCACTGTTGTTCTCTGTTTACAGGACATGCACAGCACTATGCGAAAGTCTTAGGCACCCCCTAGTCTTGTTGTTTTATCAGTTAGGGTCAGGTTTAGATGTTCACATTTATTAGAAGACACAAGCAGAAACTACAAGAACCTGGCTCTCTTTAACCTAAATAAAATGGAGTTCTAATTAATTTTATTGCAAACATTTTTCACAGTCTCAACAAAAAAGTGAAGTTTGTGCTTGATTCTGAGGAAGGTCACGCTGACTTCTGGCTTTTACTTGAAAAGTCATTTTGTGTCTGACTCACATTGTGTAATTTTATTATTTTGTGTCCATATTTTCTGGAAGTTGACCTAACGTTATCACTGTTTCTCTGTTTGTGTATAAATACAGAAACTGGAAAATAAATAAGGATGGACATTAAAACTTAGAAAAAAAAGTGTGTGTGTGTGTGTGTGTGTGTGTGTGTGTGTGTGTGTGTGTGTGTGTGTGTGTGTGTGTGTGTGTCAGAGAGAAAGAGAGAGAGGATACATGCCAAAGACGGTGGGAGGGATTGGTAACAGTTGCCATGACAACAGTACACAGACCTTTGTGTTGTCTGGACTGAAGAGTGAAGCAATTTTTGCAAATTTCCTCTGTGTTTTTGCATGTGTATGAACTGCAGTGTCAAACGGTGGGTGTGCTTCATTGTTTATTCATTCAAAATTTAACTTAAGAGGTGTTTTACTGTCTTCTTTAAGCTATTTTGTGCAGCAGACATAAAACTTCGGCAAGCAGACAGTTTATCCCGGTCAACAGTTTGTTTTCATCAACACTTTTCTTAGAAACGCATTGTAATTTCAGTCAACATTAATTTATATGAGTGATGTGTATCATTTTATGTCAAATATAATACAATTTATGTAAAAATATGTATTTGTGTCAGCAACAAACAACGCTTTATTCTGACTTCCAGTCTTATGTTTTAAGTCCACAGGGACACAACTATAAAGGTTATGCATATACTCATAAAATCTGGAATTACAAGAAGTAATCAATGTTCCCTAACTTTAAAGGTGCACATTTAAAAACAGATTTGCATCCAAAAATGACATACATTATAGACTTTGAAGAAGAAAAGTTATGAAATGGCCAAAACAATTTTTTTTAAAAGACACATTGCCTCTAATCACTGCCCTAATTGTTAATATTCACAATGTGAAAACTAAAGTATCCCCATTGCTGACAGATTAAAACTTCTAAAACTAAATCTTTGTTCCTCCAGAAGCAGGAAGGACCTCAGAGATGTTTCGCCCGCCCGGTATGTCTCTGTTATGTTGCTATGCTTCACACAAAACAATAGAAGCATGATTAGTGATTTATAATTAAATGTTTTATTAGTAAAAATTTGTTCTCGGCAGATGGAACACAACTCCACACAACTTCCTCCAACTGCCTGGTAGTTTCCGAGACAGAGAGTGCTGCCAAATCAGAAAAACCAGGTGCAATGCATAAACATGTATGAACAGAAACAGGAAATAATGACGAAGATTAAGGTAAAAGCACTTTGTTTGTCTTTTTTCCATTGTGTGCAGGGATGAGGAGGAAGAAGGCACATTTGAGCCCATTTAAAGTGCCAGACAGCAACAGCATTTTCCCACTCTGGGCCACTGAAAGACAAAAACAAAAAGAGGTGATTGCAAGTTTTCTGTCCAGTGTCTTATATTTGGATTCCAGTGTTTGTTTTATTAAAAATAAATAATAGATTTTTACCAGGTTATGGTCTTGTTTTTTTTTTTTTTCTTTTTTGTCATTTTGCTTTTATGCTCAGGAACAGCGTAAATTTTTAGCACTGCCAATTCAAGAGAAGACGGCCCACGCCGCAAAAATTATGGCCAAGCTGAAGAATGAGCTGGTGGGAGAGGTGGAGGAAGAGGAGGAGGAGGAGGAGGTAAATGAGAAGAAGAAGACACTCAAGCAAATAAAGAGCAAGATGGGACCTCCTAAAGAAACATCAGTCAGCCATGAGCTAAAAATTGCCATGATGAAAAGAGGTAAATTAAGAAAGAACAGAGAAGTAAAATGATAGAAAACATTAAGAAGTTGCCATTTGCAGCGCTTTGACCTCAAGTGTTCTCTGTGCTCTGTCTACAGAAAACATCACGAAACAAAGTAAGCATTACTTAATGTCTATGGAGCGGCAGAAGGCAGTCTTGGAGGTGAATCACTGGACAAGTTTTTTAGATCTTAATAAAGTTTGGAGCCATGGAAACAATCTGGATCCACAATTACACCCCTATCATTGTGCTTGTTTTTGGATGATACCAGAAAAAAAACTACAGCTATTGTACATTTTAAAAACCAGGGATCCGTTTCTCAGCTACATATACACTATATTGCCAAAAGTATTCGCTCACCCATCCAAATATTTGGAAACGAAAACTGACAGAGCAGGTCAGCGGATGCTCAGGTGCATAGTGCGAGGAGGTCGCCAACTTTCTGCTGAGTCAATCACTACAGACCTCCAAACTTCATGTGGCCTTCAGATTAGCTCAAGAACAGTGCACAGAGAGCTTCATGAATGGGTTTCCATGTCCGAGCAGCTGCATCCAACCAAACATCACAAGTGTAATGGAAAGCGTTGGATGCAGTGGTGTAAAGCACACCGCAACTGGACTGTGGAGCAATGGAGACATGTTTGGAGTGACGAATTGCACTTCTCAATCTGGTAATCTGATGGACCAGTCTGGGTTTGGTGGTTGCCAGGACAACAGTACTTGTCTGACTGCATTGTGCCAAGTGTAAAATTTGGTGGAGGGGGGATTATGGTGTGGGGTTGTTTTTTAGGAGGTGAGCTTGGCCCCCTAGTTCCAGTGAAAGGAATTCTGAATGCTTCAGAATTCCAAGACATTTTGGCTAATTCCAGCTCCCAACTTTGTGGGAACAGTTTGGAGCTGGCCACTTCCTCTTCCAACATGACTGTGCATCAGTGCACAAAGCAGGTCCATAAAGACCTGGATGACAGAGTCTGGTGTGGATGAACTGGACTGGTCTGCACAGAGTCCTGACCTCAACCCGATAGAACACCTTTGGGATCAATTAGAATGGAGATTGAGAACCAGGTCTTCTCATCCAACATCAGTGTGACCTCACAAATGTACTTCTAGAAGAATGGTTAGAAATTCCCATAAACACACTTGTCGACAGCCTTCCCAGAAGAGTTTAAGCTGTTATAGCTGCAAAGGGTGGACCGACATCATATTGAACCCTATAGATTAGGAATGGGACGTCACTTAAGTTCATATGCAATTCAAGGCAGGTGAGCGAATACTTTTGGTCACATAGTGTCAATGTTTCTGAGCCAAAGAGCCTGGTGTCACTCCCCCACATAGCAACAGATTGTGAAAAACATACAGGGTTTTGAAATGCTGTACCTAACTAAGCAGTGCAAAAAGAGTCTGGAAATTTGAGGTCAAAAGATAAAAAAGGAAAAACTATTAAATAAAGGGGTGGGGGGTGACAGGAGAAACTCCTTTTTTGTAAAAACTTCATGACATGACACACACTTTTTTATGTTGGTAAAGCAGTTCCAAAAGCAGGTAATAATGCCATCCATCCATCCATCCATCCATCCATCCGTCTATCCATCCATCCATATTTCCTCTTCCATTTCATTCGAGTCAGATTGAGGCAGCAGTAGCTTAAGCAGGGAAACCCAGACTTCCCTCTCCCACTTTGTCCAGCTCATCTGGGGGGGATCTCAAGATGTTCCCAGGCCAGCTGAGAGACATCCAGCATGTCCTGGGTCTTTCCCAGTGTCTCCTCCAGTGGAACATGCCCAAAAGACCACACTATGGAGGTGTCCAGGCCGTATTCTCCCCAGATGCCTGAACCACCTTATCTGGCTCCTCTCGAGCAGCAGCTCTACTCTTTGCCCCTCCTGGATGACCTAGCTTCTCACTTTATCTATAAGGGAGAGCCCAGACACCCTGCGGTGGAAGCTCATTTCCATTGCTTGTACCCGCAATCTTGTTCTTTGGGTCACTACCCACAGCTCATGACCATATGTGAGGAACATAGTCAGACTGGTAAATCGATACATTTGCCTTTTGGTTCAACGCCTTCTTCACCACGACAGATCTCTGCAGATGCTGCACCAATCTGGCGATCAATCTGCCGCTGCATCCTTCCCACACTCGTGAACAAGACCCCAAGATGCTTAAACTCCTCCGCTTGGGGCAGTATCTGATTCCCCCAGAGAGGGCACTCCACCCTTTTCCGACTGAGAAGCATGGTCCCGGATTTAGAGGTGCTGATTCTCATCCCAGCCACATAACATTCGGCTGCAAACCGCTCCAGTGAGAGTTGAAAGTTTTGGCCTGATGAAGCCAACAGAACCACATCATCTTCAAAAAGCAGAGAGACAATTCTGAGGCCACCAAACCAGACCCCCTCCACTCCTCGACAATACCATGAAAGTAATGAACAGAATCAGTGACAAAGGCGAGGCTTGGTGAAGTCCAACCACCATGGGAAATGAGCCTGACTTACAGCCTACAATGTGATCAAAGCTCTGAGACAGGATATAGAGGGATCAAACAGCCTGTGCAAGGGATTCCTGCACCCCATACTTACAGAGAACCCACCCACAGGAGTCCCAGAGGGACCTGAGAGGGTTGAATGCCTTCTCCAAGTCCACAAAACACATGTGGATTGGTTGGTCAAACTCCCATCCAGCCAACTCCATCAATTCCAAGATCCTGCTGAGGGTGGAGAGCTAGTCCACTGTTCTACAGCCAGGGTGAAAACCATGCAGCTCCTCTTCAATCATGAGATTCGACTGTCAGGCAGACCCACCTCTCCATTACCCCTGAATAGACCTTACAGGGAGGCCGAGGAGTGTGATCCCCCTATAATTGGAGAACATCCTTTTGTCCCCCTTCTTTAAGAGGGGGACCAGCACCCCGGTCTACCAATCTAGAGGCACTGTACTTGATGCTCATGCAATGTTGCATATAGGCGTGTCAACCAACAGCCCCACAACATCTAGAACCTTAAGGAACTCATGGCAGATCTCATCCTCCCCTGGTGCCTTGTCACCCAGGAGCTTTTTAACCACCTTGCTGACATCAGCCCCAGAGACAGGAGTGCCCACCTCCAAATTCAAAGGCTCTGCTTCCTCATAGGAAAGTGTGTTGTTGGGTCTGAGGAGGTCCTTAATGTATTCCCTCCACCAATTCACAACGTCCCTAGTTGAGGTCAGCAACCACACTATATACAGTACTGGTGGTGCACCGCGTCCCCCTCCTGAACCACTGGATGGTGGACCAGAATCTCTTAGAAGAATTTGTTCTCCATGGCCTCTCTGAACTCCTCCCACCCCCCACTTTTTGCCTCAGCTACTGCTGAAGCTGCATTCCGCTTTGCCTGCTGGTACTTGTCAGCTATCTCTGAAGTCCCACAGGCCAAGAAGGCCCTATAGGACTCCTTCTTCATCTTGATGGCATCCCTAACTTGTGTCCCCCAGTGCATTCGGGATTACCACCACGACAAGCACCAACAACCTTATGACCACAGCTCCGGTCAGCTGGCTCAACCAGTCCATTCAGACTCCATGTCTCCCGCCTCCCCCAGGATGTGTTTGAAGCTCTACAGGATATGGAAGTTAAAGTTCTTTTTGACAGGAAATCTGCCAGATATTCCGAGCAGACCCTCACAATATGTTTGGGTCAACCAGGTCTGACGGGCATCCTCCACACTACCAGAGCCAACTCACCACCAGGTAGTGATCTGTTGACAGCTCTGCTCCTCTGTTCACCCGAGTGTGCAAGACATGTGGCCACAAATCCAATGACACAACTACAAAGTCGATCTGCGACCTAGAGTGTACTGGTGCCAAGTGCCCATGTTGACATCCTTATGCCTCAACCTGTTTGTAATGGCCAATCTATGACGAGTACAGGTGTCCAATAACAAGACACCGCTTGGGTTCAGATCAGAGGGGCCATTCCTCCCAGTCATGCCCTTTCAGGTCTCATTATCATTGCCCATGTGAGCATTGAAGTCCCCCAGCAGAATGAGGTAGTCCCCAGCAGGGGCACTCTCCAACAGCCCACCCAGGGACTCCAAAAAGGGTGGGTAATCTGAACTGCTTATTGGTGCATTCAGTCTATCTTATGGTGCGGTTTTAGCACCATTTGCGGCCAGTAAACCTTCAAGTTCACTGGTTTACCTGAAGCTCAAACTTCAAAATTATGTCAAAATCACTATGACACAAGTGCAATGACATATAGGATCTGTTTGTTTACCTTAAGCTATATTTCCCACACCCTAATCAAACTTCTTGACCAGATCACATAAGTTGAGGAACTTATGTGTGAACTTGTGTGAGTTTTTAAGATTTATTAACCAGTTTGGACCGACACATTATCAGTTTTTCATTTATTTGTGATATAATTTTTTTCTGTGTTGGCCGTGAACTGGAATAGGCTGATGGAAACATCTAAAAGGAATAATGCCTGTATGTTTTTTTCTTACTCAAACAAAAATGATGAGTAAATTACATGAGTTTCTGTAGTCTTTTACTAGTAATGATCATGAATTAGAAAAAGAAAAAACACATCTAAAAATTAGGTTGTTCTCCCTGCACAAGAGGTGACTATTATTTGATTGTTCTTAATTACTCAATGTCTCTTTAACTTCAACCTCTTTCAACAGTTTTCCATGATGAGAAAGAGGTCTGAGATTTTAAAAATGGACAAGGCCATTGCAAAAGAGGAGAGACAGCTGAAACAGCTTGAGAAGATCATTGAGAGAGACAACCAAAAGTTTGAAGAGTTTCTCAGGGAGAATGAAAGAAAGTCCGTGGAAGCCAGAACACTGTACGTAGTACCTCAATATGAAATGTTTTCTCTTTTTTTTTACAAAAGTTGCTGTCTCTAAAGTTACATTTCAAGCCTAATCTGCTCCAACAAAAGCACATTTCTATGTTATCAGCTTTGAACGAGAGGAAAAATCTAAACAGGAGAAGCACGTTGAGATTAAGAAGCTAACTGCTCAAATTGGGATGATAAAAAGGTAGCACTCTAATACTCTTATACGTGTCAAATGTGTTCATGCACACATTTTCTTTACCATTCAGTGCATGAGAGATGATCTGATATGAAATACAAATAAGTGTGACAACATTTGAAGGTGCTGTCTTTTTTTTATTTCTTTTAGTGAAGTGACAAGACTTGAAGAGATCCTGATGGACTTCAAGAGATACAAGGAGTTTCTTTTCAAGCTTTCTCCTCCACAGTGGCAGGATGAACAGAAGTCCAAGGCAGTGAAATCTAAAGTTCTTTCTGACAAGGATGGACAGGATGATCAGAACAAGGAGCCTGATGGGATAGCTAGTGAGAATGGCGAGTGCTTTACCTTTACTGAATAGTTACATAAGATAAAATAAACATTAAATAGATTACCAGGGGGCAGCACGGTGGCTTAGTGGTTAGCACTGTTGCCTCACAGCAAGAAGGTTCCCGGTTCAACTCCCGGCCCGGTGGGTCTTTCTGTGTGGAGTTTGCATGTTCTCCCCGTGCTTGCGTGGGTTTCCTCCGGGTACTCCGGCTTCCTCCCACAGTCCAAAAACATGCAGTGTAGGTTAATTGATCTTTCTAAATTCTCCCTAAGTGTGAATGTGAGTGTGATTGGTTGTTTGTATGTGGCCCTGGATAGACTGGCAACCTGTCCAGGGTGTACCCCTGCCTTTTGCCTGATATGCGTTGGGATAGGCTCCGACAGACCCCCGTGACCCGGAAACGGATAAAGCGGGTATAGATAATGGATGGATGGATAGATTACCAGGAACAGGAAAGTGGTGCTCAGATGTATGTGTTCTGATGATAAGCAGCTCTTGTCTATATTGTTTCTCTTCACCTCCACCATACTGCTGTCTGTGACACAAAAGTTAATCTGAGAAAGATATTTTGATGGAGGAGTTTTTTAGCAATTCTCTCAATTGTTTGCCTTGCACACAGGCTTGGAGAGCAAGCCATCCAGTTTATCTAGAGAACTGCCCTCCAGAGGAGAGACCAGATCAACCTCGCCTCGCATCAGTCTTCTGTAAGGAAGCTCCTCCGTGCTTAAGTCACAGCATTCCTTTGTTCTGCTGCACAACCACTGCTTGACTAGCAAATTCACTGCTTTAGATGCAGAGGGAATGATGATGGCTCATCTATGTTTTCCAAAAAAGTGCATCGTTTAAAGCATGAACATGCATATAAAAAAGAGGAATAAAAAGTTTTTTTTTAATTAAAAGATATATAATTATATTATAATAAGTAATCCACACAAACCAGGCATGATAAGTTCATATTTTAAAAGGGGGAAGCAAAAATCAAGATAGGATAACCCCTGTAACCCAGCAACAGTGGCCAGCTGCTGGTTAATTTGAAGAAACATAATCAAACTTAATAATACAGTCAGTGGGAGGACACGCTGAGTAATAAGCATTTTTATTTAAATTCTGAGAGGCAACTTAAATACTTTCATGGCTCATGAAGAAAAGATCATAACCCTAATGAATACAAACACGGGGATGCAAAGTGATTAAAGGGACACTTCTTAGCTTGACTCCAAAAGCTGTTTATTTTTTATATGTTTTTTTTAAACATGTATTTGACTACAAACGGTAAATTGTTTTGACATTTGCATGAATAAAGGAAAAAGTAATTATATTTAAATTATTAAGTCTTTATCAGAAATGTTCCTGTCAGTTTAAGCATGAGTAATCTTATCAATGATATTGACAGTTTTGACTAAATGAATTACAGCTGAGTGTCATGGTCAAAAATGTTCAGACTTAGTAACAGATCAGTTTCAACCATGTGTCCTGTGTGAGGCGCCGTCTTGTGGTACAATATGTAAAGGACACGCAGTTAAGATAAATTCTGAATTACTATGGACCTCCAAAGGCTTAAGAATGACCATAACCTAGATGACTGAGGGTCAACATCAGTGTATTATTATGAACTGTATCTTTAATAAATGTCAATATCTTACAATTAAACAGATATCTGCTTAAATTTTAAAATATTGTTACTAATAAAATCACACACTATTGTACTTATTTTACATGCTGCTGCAAAAATTCACAAATGAAAACCTCTTTGTTCTTTCAGAGACGCAAATTTTAAACAGAATTTTGACATTTCAGAATATGAGGTCAGTTTCCTTCACAAAACACACCTATCTTAAGTTAAGATGAGTATTTATCCATTGTGCTCAGAGAGGCGAATTTCATCCACTTTCCCATGTGTGTTTGCAGGAAGAGCCGGAGCTGTACTTCACTGATCCCAAACAACTGCTGAATCTGATGACAGAGCTGACCAATCAGAACCTGTCTCTGATTCAGAACTCTGCGAGGTTGGAGGAGGCACTGGAGGTTGTCCAAAAGTCCACGGAGACAACCAAGACACAGATGTAAGCAATATCCGGCTGTCAGGTCCCGGCAAATTAATCATTTGGGAATGTTCTGTTTGTCCACCTATTCCTTTTTTCCGCAGTTACTGAAGCTTTTAGCTTGGAATTACTGTTACTTGTCTTCTTCATCACATTCATGACATGTTCATTTCTCTCTTTCTGAAGTGAAAAGGATGAAGAGAAACTACTAGAGCAGCTCAATTACATGAACCAGAAAATCAACAAGGAGAGGGCAAGAGGTGCCAAGCTCGAACAAAAAGTTCAGCTCCATTTGTCACTGAACACCGAAGACCAGGTAAGAAAAATGCATTTGACTTCATGTTCAATGATTCATTGAAGGTTTTTTTTTAAGTGGGTGTATTTGTTGTGCTTCTAGGATATGATGCTGAAGGCTCTTAGTGAGAAGGTCACAGAGGTCCACCGTAGCTGCGTGGATGACAGTATGACCAACCTCAGCACCTTGGAGATGGTGGCCAACATTGAGAACCGCATATCTTCACTGCTGCAGGATCTCGAGAGCATCCCTGAAGAAAAACTGCAGTTGATGAAGAAGATAAAGGAGAGTGAGAAGAGGAGCAGGTAAGTTTCACTGTTAATGTCCTGTTTGGTCTCCTATAACAGGAACTATTTTGTTAGGTGACCTTCTGAAGGTCGTAGTCCAACATTAACTGTTCAGACTCAATTTTTTTTTAAATTGGAACGCTGTCTTTCTCATTAAATTATGTTACAGGCAGCATGAAGACAAGATGAAGGAGCAGAAAGAGAAGCAAGAAGAAAGGATGAGGAAGTACTTGGAGAGATCCCTGGCTGACTCCAAGAAGATAGTATGTAATTTAAACTATTCTTTAAAGGTCATTGACCCTCAAGTAGGCTTCCCAACTTAAAATGTGTAAATTATTTTATATATGTTAGCCATCCTTACAAGCCCACATTTGCAATGGGCAACTCTGGATAAAGCTTTTTGAACAGATATCTTTTTAATGAATGACAACAGGAATTGTTGTGACTGGATGCTTTTCACTATTATTTTCCAGAGTGGAAGAAAGCTCATGCCCAGATGCCTGCCTGTTGCCCAGAGAGTCAAAGTTAGTAATGTGGACAACATTCCTGCAGAAGAAGACATCCATGAAACCCTCTATGGCTCTGAGGACACAGATTGAAGAGAAGACAAGAAAGTAGTATAGGAAAATTATCTTCATGTGGAAAAAAAAAATGTTTTATGTTCATTTCCGATGGTGGTTTTAGCCTTTTGGAAATAATACACGGAAAAATATGATTTAAAAAAATATTATAATAGCTGAATTCTGTGTCCTCAACTGGACACAAATTGTCATTTGTATCCACCGTACCTACACTATTGGATCAACCATAGTTGGAGTTGTTTGTTTGTTTCGTTTTTTTTTATTATTATTCTATGTTGTTCAATTCTCTGAGATCATTTCATATAATGGTGTATTTACTGCAGTACAACGGTTATAAAATTATATTAAAAGACATTTAATAAACCACATACATTAGTATACTAAAATAAATGTCTTGCTGAAGCTACTGGTTGTACTGGTAGTACTGGTTGTTGTACTTGATAAAAGGATGTTCAGCTTTGTAAACTGGCAGCAGGTGGCGGTGTTTGGTTTTCCTCCGCACCTTTACCGACCCACATGAGCCGGAGAGGAAGAAGGATGAAGACGCGGAGGACCGGACCGGATCTGAAGATGTAACCGCCTGCGATGCTCCAGCAGCAGAAGCGGACCAGAGAGAGTGGCCCGGACAGATAGAGACAGAGCTATCTGACAATGCCATGGGTAACTGCTGGGTGTACTGTGTTGGGCTCTTCAGGAGAGAAGCGAACAGGATCCAGAGAGGAGGAGGGTAAGTGACACACGGCGTTAGCTCGCTGAGCTAACTAGCGCGTGAGGAGCGGATCTGGTCTGGACCGAGATCTGGTCTCTGGTCGTCCAGACTCTTGTTGGTCCCCTGTACGATCCCGCAGCGTCTCTGAAAACCTCCCTGGGGCCCGACAGCAGAGCTGTAACAAGCGTTACATTGTCAGTGTGGGCCAGACAACAGCCCTCTCGGTGGTCTGGATCATGAGGTCCGGGCTGCAGGCAGGACCCCACCCCTGCTGCTGCCCGCAGGGACACGAACATGTGAACATGAGGAGATCCGGGGCCGAGGAGAGCCGGGGCGGGAGGACAGCCGGGGCGGGAGGACAGCCGGGGCGGGAGGAGAGCCGGGGCGGGAGGAGAACCGGGGCGGGAGGAGAGCCGGGGCCGAGTAGAGCCGGGCCCGTGGGGAGCCGGGACCGAGGAGAGCCGGGGCGGCATCGGGAGACGCACTTGAGGACTTTAATTTTACCCCTGATGCAGAAACCGTGTGGCAGGTTGTGTTTTCTTGCGTCAGTAGCAGGCTGTTCTGTCTCCAAACCTGCCTGTAAATAATTTATGTTTTTTGGTCTGATTTCATCATGTGCTTTGTTGAAATCAGACATTGTTTTCTTTCTTAAAACAGCAACCTTTCCCACACTGTACCCATTGCATTTAAAATTCAAATACTACTTTTATAATCCCCGAGGAGGGAAGTAGTTGTTTGTAGTAGCTATGATTTAAGTGAGTTAAGAGTTTGTATGTTTATTCATTAAAGATGACTGTAGCACATATTTATTTATAGTATTAATGATAATGTTGGTGTTGAACGACCGTTTGGAAACCTCTTAGGTTTATCCACTTAGGCTGCAGACATTGATACCACAATTTAACATTTTAGTATAAATGCTGTTTCTTCACCATACTGAAATATCAATTAAAATTATTTGTTATGGACATGAGTTGCAACTTATTTATGTGGCTATTAATAAAGCATTTATTTGGTAAAACAGCTATTAAGTTGGCGATGCCACTTAATCTGTGATGGGAAATAATGATTTATCAAGGGGCCACTATGCTGTTATATTTGAACCAGGAGAAACAGACGTTGGAGTTTGAGTTAAACAATAGCTTTATTGCTTGAAGTCAATAATGGAGTGGGGTTTCATATTACTATTTGATTGTTGGAGATCTGCTCCAGGTTGCTGTGTTGGTGTTCACTATATTTTGTAGTGCTAATTGGTCTGGGGAGATGGAGTGGATCTGGGTCGGGAAGAATGCAAGACTTGATGTTTCATTTTGTGTCGGTCACTGTCACAAGGCAGCAACGCGAATTAGAGACTGTGACATGGGTTTAGAGAACCAAGAGCTTTTATGTCAAAGTAGTAACTTGTCTAGAATCTAGGTGAAACCATACAAATACTTTGGCGGCACGTTAATGCCTTCATAAGATATGAAAAATCATATGAAGGTTAAATATTTCCCATGCATGGGGGTCATAGAAAATGCTATGAGAATATTTAGTTACTACACGGCTGTTTTTAACTCTGCACATTTAATACATCCATGATATTGTCTGATGTGTGGACTCTTGCTACAGACAGATCTATCCAGCAGTTTGCTGATTTCCAGATTCATCATGTAACGCTCATGTCACACTGCAGCGTTTCAGCGTAGCATTGTTAATTAACATCTGTATCTTAAGCTTTCAGTTTAGAATGTAAATAATGTGTTTCATTTTATATGTTTTTAAATTATTTCATTATTTCTTCTATTTTTTGCATTTATATCTGCAGGTCAAAATACTTCAGAAGCAGTAGCACAGGGGAACATTATACAATAGAGGTATGAGTTTTACAATTCAGCTATTTTACCTTTTCAATGATGTTTATTCAGCAGTGAGTGTTGAGTAATTGGGTGTTTTAACTTTGCAGTTTGAAAACCTGGTAGAAAGTGATGAGGTAAGTCTGATTTTGTTTGTTTGTTTTGCTTTTTGTTCTGGTTGTTTTATCTTTACAAGTTCTCAAGATGCCAAATAAGATTAAAGAAACTGTAGTTTTCCTTGGATTCTGATAGACCAGGTGTCCAGTTAAAAACAGGACTGTACTGTAAGTGTTTTTATATTCAGTCTGCCATCAGTCAGTCTGCACGATCCCCTGACGGTCATCCTCAACCCACAATGGACAGAAAATGACATCACTGCAGTGTGATGCATTCATGTATTTCTCCGTCCAAGGAGTTGGTGTCTGTGCAGACTCAGCCAAACGCCTCAGCACAGTAGATGCGTTTCACGCTGGAATTCAGTTTTAGTTGTTAAACTGTTGTTTGTTGCTTGCAGGCTGAGAGCCCACAGCCCTGCCCAAGGTAAAACCATATCTAATAAATAATCATTTGCATTCTTTGACTTCAAAAAATAAAGTATTTTGTTTTGGTTTTCTTTAACTAGGCCCATCAGTGAAGATGAGATCAAGCACCTAAGAGAACACCGGTACGCTGCTATTTCTGACAAGCAGGTCCTGATAGACCAAAAACTACACGCTGAGGTGAGATTCAGTTTTTAAGAGCACCTGTCATTGTTGGATTGTCAGCCCCATTATTTCATTTTATCTTTTTTACCTGTTTTGGCTTATTTTTAGTTTGCTGCATTGTTTTTTTTCTGTTTTGTAATTTCTGCTTTGTGTTTCTTTATTTTGTTTTCTTTTTATTTCTGCTCAGTTAGAAGCACAAGAGGAGAAGTTAAGGCTAGAAGAGGAGGCTAGAAATGCCGCCCAGCGCGAGGCCGCCAGGCTGGCACGTGAACGAAAACTGAAGGAGGTGAGGCGGCACTGAGCGCTCCCTTCTGCCAGTTTACCTGACCGCTTATTTAAAGCAGCTCCTCCTCCAGCCCGCTGTCCCTGTAGGTGGGGCATCTAGCTCACAAGTCCTCAGCGTGCTCTGTGTTACGTTTATCTTTATTTTGTCATCAGTGATTTGCCTTTGTTGTCCAGTCAGACAATATTTCATCGCTCCATGTGAGTTATCTGACGTCTTCTTGTTAGCACAGATGCAGTGGATTAATAATAACCACCAGTATTTTTCTGGCAGAGGAAATTATACCTTTATTTCTACAAAATTAAATTGCAATTACAGTTACGTGAAAAAGTTAAATTGGAATTACCAGGATTTTGACATTGTTGACTCATACCATGTAGTCCAGTAATGTTGTAATCTTAACCACATTAACTGCAATCTGCTTTCTGTTTTCTATCTGTAGTTAACCTTCGCAGTACAAGTTTGAGATAAAAATATGAATGTCTCTTCTAATAACATTACCAAAAGCTTCTTTTTTTGTAGGGGGCAGTTTTAGATGAGCCTCTCCCTTTTATATAAAAGCATTCAAACTTCTATTGTCAAAGTCTATGAATCTCAAGAAAATTATGACTTTTGAAACACCATTACCTGAAGATGTGTGAAGCTGGAAATTGCAGTAAAAGTATATTAGTTTATTCAAAATTCAGGACTCGACCTAGGAGTGGGCATCCAGGAAAAATCCCACAACATGGATCCTTAAAAAAGTGAAAAGAAACGCAGGGTTATGAGCAAAACGCCTGCTTATATTCCCACAGCTTGCTCACATCTTTAACACTCTTGCCAACACTGCCTGATTAGTGAATTTGTTCAGTGAAAATATGAACAGTTTGTGTATTTGCACTTGTTTCAAACTTTAGTCACTGTGCATTTGTGAGAATTCAGTTCACAAATCCTGGTAATTCCAAACAGGGTTTCCAAACAAAACTGATAATGGACTTTAATCGTATGAACGCGCAGGTGAAATGGAGATCTGGCTTTTCCCGTCACTGCAGGAACAGAAAAAAATGTTAAAATGTACATGTTTCCTTGTAAGTTTTCATCTAAATTTGTCTTGAGAAATTTATGTGATGATTCTTTTTCCCCCCTTTTTTTTTTTTTTTTTTTTTTTTGCTTTTTACGTCACATTTCCACAGCTTTTCTGGTGTTACTTTGTGTTTGGAGGGGAAAAATTTTGCTCACTTGTTGTCTTGATAACACCAAAATTGTAGTGTTTTTAAGTAAATTAACCTTAGCTGCATGAACGAGGGGGGGGGGGAATGAAGATCTTTTTTTTTGTTTGTTTTTTTTGTTTGTTTTTTTTACGTAATCTGCTGTGTTTGTGTCAGCAGCAGCCTGTCCAGCGGACACGGGGAAAAGCAGATGGCTCCAGCGGTGAAAGCCAGCAAAGAAAGTGAGTCACTTGAGTTCAGTAAACAACAGGAAAGTGGTTGCGGTCATGAAAAGTAGACAATAAAGGGTAATTGTTTCAGAAGAGACTTTCATAGCAATTTGTAGCTGGTATAAAGGGAGATTTGAAAGTGATCCAAAGCCATCAAATGTATGATGCTGCCAGAATTTAAAACTGCATACATTTTTAGGCTCTCAGCAGAGTCCTTGATTTAATCATGTGTTCAGTTTGTTGCTGCAGTCGCGCAGTGTGTGGGCTGCAGAGCGCATATTAAAGCATTACAATCTCTCAATTCAGTACTAACTCATTTTTACTGTGCCAGAATGCAGCTGTTGGCTCACTTGGAAACTAATCAGCAACCGAGTTTTATTTTGAAAGATTTTTTCTTTTTTTTTTTTTTGTGAATGCTGGTTGTAAATACCAGTTGTACTAATTGTTGTCTCAACTTGTTTCAGACAAATTTCTGGGGAGGACTTTGATGCATACCTCCAAAATGTTAAAGCCCAGTCTGAAGCTTTCCGGACCAACAGTGAGTGAAACTGTCTTGTCCCGATTATATTATCACCCATAATGCAGCAAACGTTGATGCTGATGATGAAGCTTTCATTTTTGCTGTGCATGCATATGTTTTGCATGGCAGTAATAGTCTTGTTTTTCCGTTCCAGGACTTCCCTCTGACACGAACGTAGTGACGCCTAACACAGAGTACAGCTGGGATTTCACCACCAAGACCCGTTCCACCAATGATGACGGGACCTCGCTGGATTTGGAGTGGGAGGATGAGGAAGGTAAGCGCTTACACAAGTTTCATTTGACTTTTTTTTTTCTCTCTCTCTTCATGTATTACCTAAACTGATTTTTTTTTTCTTGTCTTGTTTAACACTTAAATCACTTTTACACTGCAAGCTGCATTCACCCATCCCCTCACACATTCATACAGCCCACTTTTAGTCTATTGACATGTGCACAGATTTCTTTGCAGTGTTTTTTTTTTTTTTTCTGTCATACACTCAGTCACACGCCAACGGAAAATGTAGGAGACAGTCTTGCACACGGACACAGCAAGGCCAGGAATCAAACCGCCACCCCTCCAAGCGGCGGACGACTGGTCTCTGTCCTCCTAAGTCCCAGCCTCCTCGGGTCTGTCTGTAGTACAACTAACACTTTAGATCAGCTTTAAAAGTTGACTGAGGTTGACTGGCAAAAGGCACTAACATTATCTTTTCTTACTGAAGGAAGCACAGAGTTCTGAAATTAATATTTGTAAATGGTAAGATTTTTTAAATAGTATAAGGATTTGGAGCTGTGTATGAAGAAGGACAGATATGCCTTCTTATCAGCAGAGAAGCCTCAAGACTTCATCTTGGATAGGTGTCCCTGGAGCAGAAAGAGGGGAGCAACAGAGTGAAATCCCCAGATAGACAATGTAAACAGAAATGGAGCAAAGGCCCAATAAAAACAGATGTTTTTCAAATTTGTGAGTCCTTGAGGTGCCCAAAACGGTGAACATCAGACATCAAGCAAAGAACTTTGGAGGAAAAACCACAGAAGGATGAAAGTCATGACTGGAAGGGGCAGGATTAGCCACTTCCCTGTCTTCTGTGGACATACCTGCTTCCTAAGTGTGATGCAGGGGTTTGTGTCAAGCAGCTGTCACTCAAAAGGACTTTAGTTTCCCCCAACACTTGGAGAATTTATTATGATTTTGTCCTGTCCTCAAATAAAGAAATTCAAAATTCAATTTCAACTTCTAGGTTTGTTTTTATAGGTTCAATTTTAAATATTTTTTAAATTAATATCTCATTACTAAAAAATTTACATGAACTAACTGAGGTGCATGCTTTTCCCTGAAATTTCTTAATAAATAAGTAACCTGAAGTTAGAGTTAAAACTGTTTGCATTTCCTTTGTGTAAAACGATGTGTACATTAAAGGTTTATAAACTTGTGTAGGCCTCTAAACAAATTTCCTGGTACAATAACAAGAGTCCTGATCTGGGTCTGTTCAAACTTTATACTGACTTTGTTACAGGAATCAATCGTGCACTTCCAGTCTGGGAGAGATCTCGGACCGAGGAGGACATCCTGCGTGCAGCTCTGAGGCCCGGCAGCAAGCAGTTGAACAGCGGACCAACCTCGGCCTCTGAGGACTCCAACGCCCTAGAGTGGGAGCATGATTTTGTGAGTACGCACCCAGAGGACACTGCAGACGCTGAATTTGAGGGGTTTGTCAATCCTGTCCTAGACACTCCCTCGGAAGACACCTCAGACTGTGGCCTCAGGTCGGACAACCAGGACAGATAGTGTCCAGCACCAAAGGAGACATTTGTCGTGTGTCCTCTTCATGTTAATGCTCACCAGCTATTTGCCTCATGGAATGGAAATGTACTTCTTACATCCTCTTCAAATTCAGTAACGAAACTGTGATGCTGCAGGAATATGCGGTGGATCGCTACACCGGGATGTAGTGATATCAGATTCTCATTGTTTTTAGTGCCTTCATTTGCAAAATTAGCTGACCATTTTATGCATTGTAACTGAGTTGCGTTGATAACCATTTTACCATTTAGGTCTGATCTAAAAGTCTGATCTATAACGGGGCCTGAGTGATTGTACAAAAAGCAGTGACCAGTAAGTGTAATAGTGGATTAATACACGAAGAACGGTTCGTCACGCTGACTGAAGGAGCTGGTGGTTTGGTAAGCAGTCAGTTTTCATTCCCAATGCCTGGGGACCAAATAAAATTCCAAGTCCAGTGTTGCACTCTGTGGCAATGGTAGGAATGCCTAACTAATCTTTCGTTAGGATGAGAACAGACTCATAAAAGCACAAACAATATTGTCCAAAAATAACAACAATCCATGTGCTTTCATTTAGTTTTGCCCTGTGAGTTTTATGCACGATAGATAGATAGATATTAACTGAAATCCATTTGAACACTAAAGACCAAAAAGCCCGAAATCTAAAACCATTGTTGTAAATTTCAAAAGTAACACAGCATCTGCTTTCGTTTCTGGTGCAAGTGGAAGAAAGCTGACTCAGGACTGTTTCCTCATTTGTTTGAGGTAGTTGATTCCCATTGCAAATTAGTTTTTTTTTTTTTTTTTTTTTTGTTTTTTTTTTTAAAACCAACAGATTTATTGCTCAGAGTTCATCTCAGTTATGTAAAATAGGCAGGTCGTGTGGAAAATGCAGGCAGGCTTTCTTGATTTATTTGGAAAAGCAAACATTTGGTTTTCTTTGATACTGTGCATACAGGTAAACAGGATGTAATCAACACTGGGAATTTTTTTATTTTTCTTGGCTTTTTAATCACTAAAATATCAAAAGAGGTCAAATTCATCTATGAAAAAAGCTAGCTTTGCTGCCTTGAGGATAAATACATTATTGGATGTATTCTTCATGCATAAATCCTTAAGTTCCAAGATCTTGAAGGCTTTTCTCGCACCTTTCTTGTACTCCCACTTTCTAACAATGTAATGACAATGTATGACTTTTTATCTGAGTTTGACTTGGTTGTTCCATCACCCTCATGTCTACTTCCTTAATGGAGCTTCTGGTGTAGTGATGATGATTATCTTGTGAAAAGTCATCTTCCGGGGTCAAATTTCCACTTTTCGATGGACGGTCTCACGTTTTCTTCAGCTTCTATCGGATATGAAGCAGAATTCATAGTAAGGCAGTTGTCTTGTCCCTGTGGCAAACCAGACCCATGCTGCTACCACGACCCACAGCTGGTAGTCGCTTCATTCAACGCTATAAAAACTGGCCTTTTGTCCATACCAAACATCTCCAAACATATCCAACATTTATTCATATTACGGTATTCACTTTGATGAAGTTGGCTTCAAGATGCATTGTTGGTATTTACAACATTATTTTCCCTTAAGGCCTTGCATCTAGAAGATATCACTTGGTAAAACTTTCATTTCTTTTGGGTGTAGCGTTTGTGTGCTTCTCCCCGATGCAACGTGTGTGTGTGCGTGCGTGTGCGTGTGCGCGTGCGTGTCCAGGACAAGTTACCTGTGGGTTTTTGTTTTTTTTTTGTGTTGATCTGCAATAAAAACTGGCAGATTTAAGTTTGTGTTTTTTGTCTTTTTTTTTTTTTTTTTTTAATTATTAATAATTTTATGATTTATGGTAGAATGCTTTAAAAGGGTGTCTGGTGTGTTTATGGGTTAAAAAAGACCAGTTCCCTTGTTATACTTTTATGGATTTAAAATGTTTTGAAGGCTTTCATGTCGCAGATCTCTTTTGTTGTTGGTGGTGGGGGTTTTTTTTTTTCTCCATTATGACTATTACAAAATCTAGAGATGAAATATAAATTATATGTGTCACTTGTTTGAGTACATCACTTTAAGGAATTGTCACCGTCTCAATGATCATCAAATATTTCCATTTAAGTGTATTTGTTTAGCACTTTTGTCCAGAACGACTTAAAAGTTGGGAATAACATTCAAGTTTAATTCTCTATTCAATTCAATTCATTTTTTATGAATATGTATTCGTTGAGAAATCCAAACGAGATGCTTGAAACTAAAAACGTGAATAAATATTTATCAGAATCAATCGTTACACTTTCATCTGCCACCCTGTGCATGTTCAGTGTACGGGTTTGAAAAGAAATGAAGATTTGATGCATTCTGTTGATTTCTGTTGTTTGGCAGCTTTTTATAAACGCAATTATAATCAGTTGGATTTTATGGATTAAAATGAACACGGTTTAATAAGAATGTAATTGAGATTGAATAGGACTGTATCTAATTGGACCTGTATTGAACTGAAGTGAATGTTATAAGACGCAAATAATAGCAGCGAGATTTGTATTTGGCTGACACTGCTTTCTAAAGATGAAAATGATCAAATGTGACTCTTTGGTCATCAAAAATGAGTTTGACTACAGTTTTTCATACTTGTTGTGTTTGGTGTTTTAAATCAACTCTTAGAAAGACGTTCACTGATGTGATTCACTGGTGACAAATGGAAACTGATCTGACAAACGTGCACCACTGAACCACGTAGATGAGACACGGGTCGGTTTTTCAAATTAATAATCGCATTTAAAAATAATAGTTTTGTTTTAACTGTTCAATATTCTGTTTTGCTGTGATCAATATGATTACATTTTTTTAAATTTTTTTTATCAATTACTGTAAATTCTGTAAAACAAAATGTACCTTAACATTCCTTGTCACGCTCGGCTTAAAGAAAAAATAAAGTGCAGAAGAAAGTTTTGGACGTGTTGCAAACGGCTCTCTCCGACTGCGGATCAGTGAGTGCCTCTAATCTGTTTGTTTTACGTATCATTATATTGCTGAAACTTCTTTTATTTAAATGATCATAAAAGCTGCCACCACAGTAATTATGAATTTAAAAAAAGTGACAAACCAAATTGTGAGATTCAAGAAAAACACACTAAATGTAAAAGCTACACAGTAGTTACATTATACTACGATACTCAGATGCTTTTGCTTTTTGAATTGTGCATGTAGATTATCTGAATCCTTTGAATTATTTTATTGCTGACAGTATAACCTGAACAAAATTCATGTTTTATTCTCTCAACTTAATTGAACTTTCATGCATCTATTCCTGCATGCTGGGCCTCCATCATATTTACAGAAAGAAAGAAAAAAGTTTGTACCCAGGTAATTTGGGGAGAATCATGAAACGAAAGCACATCAGCAGATTGAAATCAGGATTTGTTAAAAAAAAAAAAAAAAAAAGTCCACAAAAAAAAAGAACATGGATATAGACTGCTGTTTTTAATTAGACATAAAATCCATGCCATCCTTCTCCCCTCTGACTCAGATCCTGGGCTGGACTGGCACTTGTGGCCCACAGCGGCCCACTTTCACCTTATACAGCACACCTTACATATACAGCCTGTACTACAGCTGGTGTCATGGACAAGTTTACCAGAGCCAGTGTAGTAGTAGCAGTACACTGGCTTATCGACTGACTGCATGATAATCAGAAAGTACCAGACTTCTTGCTCACTTTTGACTAACTCCCAATCGTGTGGCGGTGCAGTACACAGTATCCATACCCACGAGGATGTGTCAATACATCTATGTAAGTAATGCACATCACAGGATGGCAACAAGCAAAGTGAACACACGCTATAATATCATATAAAATGAACTTAATGAAGCTGGAGGTCTCTTTGATGAAGAGGGCAAGATTGTCTATGTTAAAATGTAGGTCTTAAAATTTTTATCCAAGGTCAACAAAGTACTACATTTTGTAACATGATAACAAATATTATATACATGTTGTTAAAGATTTGTTTTACTATCGCTGAGATCAAGCAGGCCCTATGTGGCCTAAAACGCTTCCTTACCACAGTGCCTTCAGTTTGTTCAATGCCAGGCTGTGTTGTGCAGCACTTGCATAGCTCTATTACTCCTCTGGACATTTATGTTACTCCATAAAATTAATCAGTTGAGAGAATTGGCTTCATTGCTCATTCCTGGTGCTCACTCTTGAGTAAGGATATTGTATACTCCCCAGCCACACGACTTTCTGTCAGACAACAGGGACCAAATACACTGCTGCTTTCTGATTATAAGGCAGACAGTCGAGTACAAGCGAGTACACTGCAACACTCACTGGTACACTTGTCCATGACACAGCTGTAGTTTAGATCACATGTGCAAGAGGACTGCAGAGGGGTAGTGGTGGGTCGTGTTCAAGACAGACTCGATGAGAAACGGTTCATCTGCTGATGAATTATAAGCAGTTTATATTGCACCATGTCAACTGATTATAGGACGTATGTTTCAGTACAGCAGATATGTACACATAACTGATATTAGTGCATCTTTATCAAGAAAATTCCCCATTTCATCATGTTAATTTTATGATCTAATAATAAACTAGCATAAGGCAGAGAGTATTGTAAGAAAAGATTGAAAGCTTGGTGAAAATGACCACGATCTTCTCTTGGCCTCTTCTTAGAACTGACTGCTGCTTTTGATACCGTTAATCAAGATAATCTTGGATGAAGGCTCCACAAACCGATCTTTGAATGTGTTATTAAAATTAAAAAAACTACTTAGGCTGCGTTTAACTCATAGTTATTTAATAGATTTCAAATTGTGTATGTAAGTGGGAGGTTTTCAGGTGTTTTGCACTTGGACTCACAGCTTTCACTTTATATGCTCCCATTCGGTGGAATTTTTAAGCAGCACATCGTAATTACCCATTGCTGTATAAACAATCTTCAGCGTTACCTCATTAAAGTCCTCAGTGACCAGAGTAATCAGGGACTTGTTGCTGATTGTGGACTGCAAAGTGGAGGAAAAGGACCATCCTTTAGATTGCAGAAAGATGCAGTGCTTTGTGAAAACTCACACTGGGAAATGTGCTTTCCTGGGTTCACTGTGGAAAAGTGGAGCGTGCAGGAGTAATAAGGGAATAACCGGTATGTATTGATAGCTCAATCACTGTATGAAAGTGGCTACATGACCTGGATGACTTCAAATATGCCATGGTTTTCTGCCTTTGTACCTGAGCACTTCGGGACAGTCCAGCCACGGGTGTCCCACAACTACTCTGAACAGTCTCCGGCTGAGCGGCAGAGAGAAGACGGGCAGCGGATTTGCAGTTTGTAAACAGAATCATTGAAATGTTCCAAAACCATGTTCCTCAAATAAAGACAGAGGGATTGTCATTTCAATGTGTAAAGGGAAGGGGCTGAGCATAACATGGACACCCGGGACCTCCGAACCTTCAGAGGTCACCGCATCAAGAACTGTCATTCATCTATAGCTGATATAGCAACATGAGCATGGGATTACTTTGGAAAACCTTTGATAAGCAGTACAACAAGGGGCAACAACAGATCTACAGAATGTTACTCAGAACCTCAGTGTGCTACCTTTGTCCAGTGGTGGCACAGACCTCTCTGAGGCACGTGACATGGACCATGAGTGGAAAAGAAAACTGTGGTCTTACTGAGAAATGAAAAATACCACACCACGCATCACAGATGACAAGGACCATGCACACTGCTTCAAAAGCCAGGATCTGTGGCGGTGTGGGGTTGTGGCATCCCTGGCAAAGTTCAGCTAAACCTCTGCAAGGGCAGCGTCAATGCACACATTTCAAAGAATTGAGTGCAGACAAATCTGCTATGGGCAGTGTACTTACCTATCTGTAGTCCTGATCTGCCCCCAGGAATTTTTAAACAAAATATTGGCTCAAAGTAAATCCCATACGTGCACTCCTTAAGACATGTTTGGAGGAAGCAGAGGATTAAATAACATTTGAAACATTTCATTGTCAGAGTGCCTGGTGTTGGGAAAAGGGTGCACAGCATGTACGACACTTTGTTCCAGCTTTGGTTGTGTGAAAGTTGTATAAATAAAGATTGTTTGGCATAGTATGGATGAAGAACATGTAATTATGCAAGACTCCTAGAGGTGGTTGTGAAAACCTGAACATTTGCGAAAGACAGTGAATTCCAGGTCATGAAAGGTTTGTGTATTCATGGAAAGTGATTAAAGGTAGAATTAAACATGGGAATGCCGAAGGTGGCGGGTGCCCGCTAGTGGCTGAACATGGATCCAATTTCTCACTCAGTTACTGAATGAAGACTCCGCATTCCCAATAATATCGTGTCCGCGAGTATGGTTTTGTTTACAGCAAACGGTCTAGATTTGTAACAGTTAGATGGATTAATTGAAGATAATTGGATTAACAACGCGGGGGACTGTTAAAGTCTCGAACAACAGACAACAAAGGACAACAATACAACAAACCAGAGCTCTCCAGACTGAGTGGAGCCAGCAACTTCTGCGAGACAGACGTCTTGAGCCGCAGCACAACCAATGTAAGATTTTCAATTACAAACACCTAAAAACAAGTACATTCTAAGATTATTTTCCTTTTTTTTTAATGCAACTACTGATGTAATAGATGACGCCATCTCGGTAATAATTTTGTCGTAACTTTCAGAGATAAAAGAACAGTGTAATGATATGGGAGAGATCTGATTTATGCGCACGAGGTAAATTAATTGTTTGAAAAAAATAAGCATTTGATATATTCGTTTTGAAACAGACGATATAGAGAGGTCGTATGTAATGTTACTGGTTTCGTGTTTTAAGCAATGGGCATCAAAGATCTTTGTCGATTTCAACAACTAATCGTGCACTACTTTATCAGTGCAGCGGAGTGATATATGCACGGTCTTCATTTGGTTTCAGGAGCTGGAGGACATGGCACGGGGACACGGAGGGAAGAGGCGGTTCAAAAGAGGAGAAAATCTCTGAGTAGAAAAGTAAGGATTGTGAACTTAACATTCAGCATTTAAAAAAAAAATAATCACGAAGGCTTGTGCTTGCAATTAATTTGATAGAATGACTGTTTGCTGTTGATATCAAAGCAGTAAAAGTGGCAAGTAGTGGGCTTCATCATTCCGGTACGCAGGAGGCTCGGCTCCCCGGAGGAGGCAGGGCTAACGGCTAGCTCGGTAGCCTGGCGTCACTTATTGGAAGTTTTAAAAAGTTTCTGGAGTGGAGGAAGGGGAAAAGGGCCAAAAACCCGGGCCAGCGGCGGAGACGCACGCTACCGCGGCTTACAGTAACGCGTTGAACGGTAGCCCGGTGACCCTGAAACGGTACTCCTGATGTGTTTTCGAGTAAGTTTGCTCTAAACGAGCCCTTCTGTAAAATGAAGCTAAGCTAGTTAGCACGCTCTCGGGCTTCTTTCCACGAGTTTTTCTACACGCCGAAGTTGATTAAAGCTTTATTTCTGATTAGATTAACGTTGTATCGCAGCTTCTTAATTGCGTGGCACAGCTCGGTAAAACCCGCACCACGAGCCTGCGTCGCCGCCGTGTGCGGGTCTGTAACATCAGCTGCGTCCCCGACTCTCGGCTCCGTCTCTGGGTGGGGGTGCTCGCTCCTGCCCGACCCGTTCTTCCATATTGTCTCTTCCCTGAACTCCGCAGTTAAAACGGCATTTCGGGCAGATTCACCACCGCGTCGTGGAAGCGACAGCACAACACTTTACAGGTTTTACATTCCCCCTTTTAAACGTCGTTTAGGCCAGATTGGCCACACTTTTCCGCCGGGCCGTTTGGAAGAACGGCTACCGGTGCGGACTCATTTACAGACTGGCCGTGATTTCTCTTGCTGACCATCTCCGTTCGGCTTCCCTTTTTTCGTTTCTGCGAAGCTTCTTGGATGCTGGAAAGACTTTTAGGGTGTTGTTGACTTAAAGTGGAAACTGTGTCTTGTGGTTTCTCGACATGCGTGTTCTTGGACTTGTTAGTGTCTTTGTCCATGGAATTTAAGCATAATGCTTTTGTCTACAAAAATAAATAGGTCATTAATATTTGCCTGGTAATTTTGGGGGATATTTTCAAAGCCACAAATCTTCATTAATGCTAGTTGCATTTAGACATTAATTACTAAATGAGTGGTTTTATTTCTCTTTCCAAACCTATTCAAAATGAGAACATGTGGCGTGTGTGTGGTTCAAACTGGTTTCATTTTCTGTTTTGGGGGGGGTGAAAAGGCCATTAACCATCAGCGCGAACTGTTCTAAGTTTGTAAAAGAGAACCAGTTATTTACAAATGATTATTAATGACATTAACTTTTTTTTTTTTTTTTTTTTTTTTTTTTTGCCATAGTTGCTTATTCA
This sequence comes from Xenentodon cancila, assembly GCA_014839995.1. Taxonomy (NCBI): domain Eukaryota; kingdom Metazoa; phylum Chordata; class Actinopteri; order Beloniformes; family Belonidae; genus Xenentodon; species Xenentodon cancila. The sequence continues at coordinate 24,398,204 of CM026205.1, forward strand.
AGTTTTGTACATTCACCAAATAAAACCTTAGCTGTTTTTTTATGCACACATGGCATCAACATTGTTAAGACACAAACTATTCAATTGTTTTCTTTTTTCTTTTAATCAATAAATACAGGTCACACTCAAACAAGGTCTTTATGGTTTATTGGATGCGTCTTTTAGATGTTAGATATCTTGTCGTTGCTTTTTATAAAACAATTAATTGATAGACCCCACCATGTTCAATCTAAAATGACTTTATGTGGTTCAGGTATTATCAGGCTGTGTTGAAATAACTGCTGAAATGTGTGCAAAAATTCACAACCATGAAAGATAATTTCTCTGTATGGCTTCATGGTCCACTTTCTTTAGCTTCCTTTTGCTTTCATGTGTAAGTAGAACAATGAGCAGTGGGAGTGGGTGCAGTGCTGTTGGACAGCTGTGGTCTGGAAGGGAGGAATCGGGCAGAGATGAGATGGAGGAAGCAGCTCTTTGTGGTTACATCCTTTTTGACCAAGCCAATTTCACAAGCCCCCAGACAGCTGTTGTTGCTCTTGCATGTGTTTGACGCCAACTTGGCATGGTTGATATGGATCGAAGGGCCACATGGCTTCGAACAATAGGTGTCTCTAATGTAGTTGTCACTTGTTGTTGTTTTTTTTTTTTTTTTTTTTTTTTTTTTTTTTTTTTTTTTTAAGACCTGCAATTGTAAAATGGAGAACTGTACATTTATTTTATTTTTATTACATTAACCCCACTGACGACATTTCTGGCCCTTGCACCTGTCCAAATGGAATGTCAGGATGTAATTTAAATTCATAATTTTGTGAATGTTTTTTTGGTTGGTTGGTAGGTAATTTAAGTGTTGGTGTTTTGCCCTTTTTATGGTTGTCTCTTCATACGTTTGACCACTTTTTAAGTTTTGTTTACAACATCTTTCATATTATTGAATCATTTATGTGTCAGCAAACTTGAAATGCTTATTTAAATAATGTAGAGATCACAAAAAGGGGTACATTTAAATGTAAAAATAAAACGATTGTCCCACACCATGCTGATATGAGCACTTTGTCATATTTTGAAAAAAAGATTTAAGATCTTGGTTTCATGATGATCTTGGTATAAATAAGTTCTTTACTCAAATCTGCTTTCTCTTTTTCTTTTTCAGAAGGGTGTTGGATCTACATACTTGCTGGAGAATTCAGCCTAGAGGGGAGCTGGGAGTTTTTGAGAAATGATCACTTCCTTATAAGACGTGTGTCAAACTTGTGCTGGTGAGACCTGTTGCCGTGTACTGACCTCGGTTCCTGCAGTCTGAACCTCACCCCTCCCTCCCATCACTGGTGGTGACCCTCTTGTGGACAGCTTGTTGGAGGGCCCTTCCTGAGCAGCAGCAGCTGCGTCCTGCTTGCAGACTCTCATTCCTCCCCTGTTTCCTGTCCTTGGTAAGACAAGGCTAAACCCTCTCGTCCCCTCACCCCTCCCTTCATTTCTGTCAGCCTCATATTCTCATACACTCACATTCATACTCTTGAGTGACTCGTTTTGTTGACTACAAGTTTGGACTTTTTGGGGGGGGAGGGGGAGGGGGGTACTATCACTTTTCTGAGATCAGCGGCAGGTTATTTTTTTTGACAACCTGGAGTAACAGTTTTACTCACACAACAGATTGCAGCATGACATCCATGTCCAGTCTCTTCTCCTTCACAAGCCCGGCAGTCAAACGTCTGCTCGGCTGGAAGCAAGGGGACGAGGAGGAAAAATGGGCTGAAAAGGCAGTGGATGCACTTGTGAAAAAGCTGAAGAAGAAGAAGGGTGCCATGGAGGACCTGGAGAAAGCTCTGAGCTGTCCTGGACAGCCCAGCAAGTGTGTTACCATTCCAAGATCTCTGGACGGTCGACTGCAGGTTTCCCATAGGAAAGGTCTTCCTCACGTTATCTACTGCAGAGTGTGGCGCTGGCCAGACCTTCAGTCCCATCATGAGCTCAAACCTTTGGAAGTGTGCGAATATCCATTTGGCTCCAAACAGAAGGAGGTCTGCATCAATCCATATCACTACAAGCGAGTGGAAAGTCCTGGTAGGTCATTGCAAACTACTTACAGTTGTCAAAGTTTGATTTAACTGCATGTTGCCGTTGTGTAAATAGGCTTCACCGTATACTCAACTTCATTCTAAAACATTTCTTTAATCATCTGTGAATTAAAAAGGAAAAAAGTAATCCAATTACATTGTCACATTTTGTATATCTTAAATGTTGTCTTATAAGTAAACCTATATATTTTGAAGCACATACCGCTAGAGGGAGAAAAAAAAGCATAAAAACATGGACACATTTATTTGTATCATTTCACCAAAAAAAGAACCACTGGTCATCTCTGGTTCCACTGAAAAATGTTGATGGTAAACTTTTTTTTTTTTTTTTTTAATGTACATTAGAAATGGCTTTAAGTTTGTAATTCAGCTGGTCATTTTACATATTTAAAACAATTGGTATCCAATATATGCGCTTAGTTGTTTATGCATTTATCCTGACTTGAGTGTGGGAGCTTCTTGGCACTAGGTAGTATTAAGGTTACCTATTTTTCCCACTATTGAGCCAGATTGGGCGTGGCTTAAAGGTGGCAACATGCAGACAAATTTATCCCTGTTCTCACTGTCGAGCTGATAGCCCCACTATGATGCCCCTCTGGTGCAACCAATAATGTTGCGTCATGTCTCCTATCTTTTTAATCAGGTGAGATATCTGTAGTGTGTGAGTCACAAATGATCAAAGTCTTTTATTAGGTAAAAGAACTGAAGTAAATAATTTACTGCAATGATAGGTTCATAATTCAGTTGAGCTCTATTGTAAATGAGACGGAGTGCAGAGGCTGTACCATGTTCGTTGAGTTTGAGAGAAACAATCAGTATCCTGTGTCCTTTTGAGCTAAAGGCTAATCTAGCTGTAAAACAGGACTTCATGGAAGATAATTACACTTATAAAATACTTACCTTCCAGCTCCCTGTTATTTTAATTCCCTTTCTCAAGTAACAATCAAGGAAATCAAATTTAGTTGGGCTGAACCGTAATGCAAGAAACCAGAGCCTTGTTGGTGCAGCTGCATCAGGATCAGTCCTCCAGAGTTTTCCAAAATGGCATGCAGTGAGCGTTCTAATAGTCACTGAACATAGGTCCTAGGTGATGGTAATTGGCCAGAATCGGGCACATGTCCAAGAGCAATGTTAAATTGTAGACCAGTATAGTTTAATATGCAGTCAAAGCGCCAATCAATTTCTGGACAATTTGGTGAACAAATCTTAAGTAAACATAGTTAAGAGTAATTAAAAACTCTCCTCCAACCCCATTGGCCCTTCTTGGCTGCTCAGAAAAGTGAGTCCTGAAATTGAGGGCTAAGACAGCCTGGATTGGCCCTGTTAGGCACTGGAAGTGACAATGGGGAAAACGGGTCTGGCTCAGTTTTGGTTTGGAAAGCAGCTTTTCTGCCCTGGATAGATTAAAGGTCCTTTATGCCATCTGATCTCACCTCAAGAATTGAACAGATGGGGAGGAGTTTACCAATCAACGTGGCTTTCAGAAAATCAAGAAAAGACATGGACATTTTTCAGCAATGGGATTATATACTCGTTTGTTTAAAAAAAAAAAAAAAATAGCTGGCGGAACTATTTGCGGCTGCAGCACGGTGGTATGAAGACTGGGGTGGCGTTGAATCCAACCACATGCATACACTAACCATCTGTATGTTTTTAGCTTGTCAGCTGACCTTTTCACAGAAAGTCACCAAATGGCAAATGCATCAGAATGTAATTCCGGGGCAAGTATTTTTTTTTTTGTGAATTGTCCATCCATTCCATCCAGATGTGCAATCTTTCTGCTGACTTCACTCATGACCCTGCGACTCTTGTGGTCAGATTTGGCTTCATCTCAAGTCTTCCAGGTCTTCATACCTCTGCTCTGTAGCTGCAACAAAATCTGCCAACTTTTTTTCGTGTGTGTGTATATGTTGTACATCTCCGACTATACTATACTCCCTCACTGTAAAATGTCTGTTTCCTTGAATTTTTTTTTTTTTCCTCCCTAAAGCCAAGTTGATTGGTAAACTCATCATCTTCTCTTCAATTTTTAAGATGAGACCAGAAATGCCAAGGTCTGCAAACAACTTGTGCTGCCTCTTCACGTTTGCAGTTCTTGAATTGCCTGTATTTGATTCTGGCATGCTGTTTTTTTGTTGTTTTTTTTTTTTTGTTGTTTTTGGGGTTTTTTAATGGTTGAATCCTTTTTTGTTAAAATGCAGTGGGTGGTGTGATCAGTTGGCAACAAAACTTGATCTTGGAGTTCAGTTTGATTGTCTTCGGATGCTTTCCTTGGCTGTTTGTTTCCCATCCACATTACCCATTTCATCAATTTTGAGCTGCATTTCCTTCTGAAGCCATGTCCTGGGAGGTTGGCTACAGTCCTATAGACCTTTTTATACTTAATATTTTCGGCTGTAGTCACAGGAAGATGAAGTTTTTGTTTGGAGTTGGTCTTATTGCCTCTGCCTTTTTAATATACTACAGTGTTTTTGTTTTGGGTTTTTTTTTTTTCTGTTTGACTTTTTCTTTGTGGCCTATGCTCATTGTGACACACATGAAACTACATGGTGGCAAGTTTTTGTCTTTTTAAATGGTGACGAATTAAAGATGGTGATTTTAATGTATAGATGTGCTGGAAAAATATGTCCTGACTCCTTTAGACCATCCTAGTCGGATGGGATGAGCCAGTAAAAGTTTTAACTCCAATCAACCTTTCTAAAAAAGGATTGAGGTACTGAAGGCATACATGTTATCACTTTTTGGAAGTAATGGGTAAATTTCAGTGAGCCATTAAGATGGCATTAAATTTGTCCTCCTCCGTAAATGTAATCTTAAATTGGTTGCCAGTTCATGTACTCGATCAAACCAGTGTAGAGCTGTGCACATCCTTTAGAGTTCAGAGCACTGAGGAGCTGGTAAACAAATCCAGAAAGGTCAGAAGACTGTCATCACAGGCCTGTTCTACCCGCCTCCTCCATTTCACAGAAAATCAATATCACTAGCTCTAGAAGTCTTATTAGATTATATGCCTCAGGCACTCCAGATTGGGTGTGGCATCAGAGCAGCTTACTAAATGCATAAACCACTCAGACTAAACTCCAGGCACTTTCTCATCAAACCCTCTTCCCGCTCTCCTAATGTCATTCACCAACACATGCAGTTGAGGATGACCCTGATCAGAAGGATTTTCTGACACTAGATTGGTTTAGGAATCATGGGTCTTTAAGTTTTGTTTTTAAATATATAAGTGGGTGAGAGTTAGTATTTGAATTAAAAACCTCTGAGTAAAGTTACGGCTGGAGATGGCTGGTCTTTTAGGTGAAGATAAAGTGTATTTAGATGACCTTTTTGTGAATGCATTTTAATGAAAATCTGAGGAACATTTGTTGCTTTAAGATGCTTTCAGAAATGCACTACTTCACATTTATCTGAGAGATGACTTGTTTCAAGCTCGTATTTGAATGGTGCTTTTCTGGAACTTTTTTTTTTTTTTTTAATTATAAAGATCTACTCAAGTCAAGTCCAATAACATACCACTTTCAACACTGCACCTGTCTGTAGGGTTGCAGTTACCATAATGTTCAGATAACTCTCACAGATCACATGATTCAGTATTTATGTTCTACGTATTTCCCTAAGATAAATAGCTGCACCATATTTTTCACATGTGGACTAGAGAGGACATTACTTCAAGCAGCCTAACTGCAGCTGAAGTTTTAATTTTTTTTATTTTATATTATATATCAATATTTGAAACCATTATCTACCGTTATCAACACAATACAGTGCACCTACCCTCCCTAATCATTAAATTAATTTGAGCTTTATGGGAAAATGTAACTTATTATATTTGTGTACACACAGTTGTTGGTAAGACTGTTTTTATTTCAAAACAGTGGGCCCTTTTACATTGGTGCATACCCTGTGTTTAACACTCAAATCTAGCGTGTTGACTGTCCTTTTTACATGAACTGACATGGGGTCAGGTGTCGAGCTGGCCCCGCCAATAACTCGCCTCTGAGGGTACACTTGATCGCGGGTCAGGAATAATGTAAACAGAAGTGATACGGTATGGCAGGCTGTGGGTGTGATTTGTCGATGACAAGACTATGATATCCCAAGCTGCCTATTCTCAAAGCCATGTATGTTACAGAAACGTAATCTGCAATTGGCTACTAAAGTGATAGACCGCAGCTTTGCAAGAAACGAAACTCGGGTCTTTAACAAACTAAAGAGCCTAGGAAAGAAGTTATTTGCGTTCAGTTCAACAGCAAGAGAGGCAGAAGGAGACTGCTGGTCATGTTTGTGCAACATGTTTTGGGGAAGTCGCTACACAAATCCTGTCTTTATTTAGCATGGGTCCACCACCCGCTCCATCTCTTGCATAAGCCAGCTCTTCTGATGTTTGTGAAGCCAGCGAGATCGACCAGACAGCTGGCAGTCATGTTACGTAGTACCATTCGATAAAGCCTCCCAAGTCATGGTTCCTCCCCCCAACTTGGCTTCATCCACCGGGTAGGCAATAGTGTGCCATGCGAATGCCTTGCCTAGCGTGCATTAAACAGGTTTTTCTTCTGGGATCTAATCTAAAAACACATCTTCAAATGAGTTAATTAAGCTGTTACTTTGAAAGCAGTTTAACAATTGGGTGTAATGTTGACGTCTAATGAGCTTAACCGTGTAGAAAAGTGCTTTTTCAGCTGTCATTGTTATATATTAAATGCAGGATAATATTTTCAACATTATCTCAGACCAGTCAACATCTGAAAACTGCTGTTTTAATAGGCTGAAACTTTGCATATTGAATGCAGTTTTTTTTTTTTTTGTTTTAACTCCTGATTATGTAGCATCATCTGTCATTTATCACATGCATTACTGCCCTCTAAATCATTGCACTGTGTGATGCTTTTCCAAATTCTTAATTGCATCCATATCCCTCAAAACACAGCTTTACTCATGTTTCTCCCCCACCTCCACAAATGTGTTGTCTTTTTTTGAAGACATCCTGTTCTTCTCAGCTGGAGTCTGGACTATATGCTGTAAAACTATAGTGTGTATCGCAAAACACTGAAAACTTTAAGGTGTATGCACATGGACATAATCCAACTAAGACTGGAATACTCCACATCACTTAATTCAGTTATCACTTACTGCAGATACAGACTTTCTTTTTGTGCCACTGACTGAGCAGAGTACTCATTCAAGCACCAGGTTTCCTTGGTTGTCCTCTGATATAAAGACCGTCTTTGGTTTTGAAGCAAGGGAGGCCAAGTCTGATTGACAGGTTTGCTCAAAAGGTTGCAGGGTCCTTTTTTTTTTTTTTTTCCTCCTCTTTTCGTGCTTTGCTTATTGCTAAAGGGAACATCTAAAACTGTAACCCGATGAGCCTTCCTCTTTGTGCAGAATCCATATCGATTGTGTATTGACCTGGGATGTGTGCATTAGGATGGGAGGGGCTAATGCAACTTGACAGATGGTGAGCGGTGGAGGTGAAATTGAAGCACAGCAGCTTGACAAGTATATTTCACTTTAGGTGGAAAAAGAAGTATTAGAATGGATTTCCAAGTGTATTAGACATTTCTATGTTAAATGCATCTTTGATCAAGTCCTTTTTTGTGTTTGTCTGCTTTGTTCTGCCACCCAGTGCTGCCTCCTGTCCTGGTACCACGACACAGCGAGTTCAACCCACAGCACAGCTTGCTTGTACAGTTTCGCAATCTCACCCATAACGAGCCACACATGCCCCTGAACGCCACCTTTCCAGAGTCCTTCCAGCAACCACATAGTGGGGGAGGCAACAGCAGTGGAGGGGGTGGCTCTTTTCCCATTTCTCCAGACTCTCCATATCCTCCTTCTCCAGCAAGCAGTGGTACTTACCCAAATTCTCCTGCCAGCTCGGGGCCTTCCAGTCCATTCCAGCTCCCAGGTACTCCAAATAATCATGTATCTGATTCTGGGAATTATACTAAACTGTTGTTTTCCTGGACTGATGCTGTTAAATAGCCAGTTAAAATCTAATTTAGACTAGAATGACTTCTGCTTCAAAGTCACACTTTTTCAATTTGTGTAATTAAGGAGGAAGTGTTGTTGTAGCTGAGGGTTATATTAAACAAAAACATTCAAAAGTAAAATTCATATTTATCTAATTTCTTACTTGTATAAGCACTAACGCACAATTTCTGAGTTTTTTTTTTTTTATATAACCAGAAGCAAAAAAGAAAAGGCAAATGAGCATCACATCCTTTTATTCTTGCCAAATTTTTAAACCCATGTAGGATAGACTTCAACACAGAAATTTAAAAGTTCTTCATGACTCTGCAACCAATTCAATTTGTGTTTTATCCAGATCAAGCTACCCTCTTAAATGAGAACAAAGGAAATGCCTGCTAAGCAGGGTCTGCCAGAAACAGGGCTACTGTCAAGGCAGTAACTCATTCAGGCAGTCTTTCTGGCTCACTATTACGGAGCACAGATGCATCCAACCTGACAAACTATCTTACTTTATTTCACTTTATGTCTGCTTCCACTGTCTTGGTGTTTATATAGAAATTTACTTTACTGTATAATTGTTTGACTCTGTCTGGGTTTCACAACTGCTGCTGTATATGTATTCGTGTCTCTGATAAGTGCTGCATTTTGCTCCCGTCCAGATCTGCTGACACATCCTGTAGCTGCAGTCAGGCATAATAGGATTTTTTTTTTTTTTTTTTTTTTTTTTTTTTTTTTAAATTACTGTTTTTAGGATTTTAGGATACAAGTTTTAGCTGCAAAATCTTAGCACCACTACCATGTCCACACAAGTGGGACAACCAGTAAAAATATCAGATTTAAGTAAGAAAAGGTTTTTTGCCTTCCCCTTGTTTAATCCTGTATGCCTCTGTAGGGGCTTGAATAGCTCATATTGCATCTCTGTCGGGAATCAGACTGCATGTGGTTTAGAAGTGAGGCATGTGTGTGTTACCTGACACCATTTCTAGTGTACAGATACTGGGATGATTGTCTGATTTAGAGAGAAACTACTTTTACACAGCCATAGCAGTATTAAGACACACTCAAGTTGCCCTCTTCATTCTGCCTTCAATCTGCTACTATATATTCACAGTTATCTTACAAAGGTGCCAAATTCCCTCCCTAGTGTGTGCTTTCACAAAGCATCATGCCCATCTGCATGTAAGGATGGTCCCTTTCCTCTACTTGACAGTCTAGTCAGCAGCAGTTCTCTAATGTCTGGTCACTGGCTGCATTGTAAAATCAATGCTGAATAAACAATAATGGGGAAAAAAAATCAAACTTCCCACCAGTTTTTTTTTTTTTTTTTTTTTTTTTTTTTTTTTTTTTTTTTTTTGTTGTTGTTTTATGGGACGTGCACAGCCTCAGTGCTTGCCTTTTTTTCCATCACTTGGTTTTTGGGATGCAGCTGCAGGAGGGGGCTGATGGCTTGGTTTCAGCAGGTGGAGCCTCTTCTAGGTTCCTAAGCACAGCAACTGTGTTCAACCAAGTGACAAGTGTCTAGTCGCTGTCGAATGACAAGCCTCCACAGCCACTGTAGTTTTATTTATTTATTTATTTATTTATTTATTTATTTATTTGAGATCCATCTTTAGCTTGTATTCTGACAACCGACGTGGATGGTGAGGGTCTGATTTGATCATGTTTGGAGTTTGCAGCTATCCTAGCATCCCAGTTATGCCTTTCCATATGCAAGTCACTCATTTGCTTTTACCATCTTCTAAGGCTGTACAGCCACTGAACGAAATGTTTACTGTTTCACTGTAACAAAGTGTGTGTGTTGTAGTTGGACCATATGACAATAACTGGTTTTATTATCACTAACTCCTCCTGATGTCTTAGCTGACACCCCACCCCCAGCCTACATGCCCCCTGAGCAGATGGGTCAGGAGAGCCAGTCTATGGAAACAAACAGCAGCATGGCTAGAGGTGAGTAATGTCTGATTTTTGTGCATGTAAATAATTGAATGAGCTATGATATTGTGGAGAATTATGAACATGTTTCATAATACCATCTTCAGTCAAAAGTTTTTATTGAAAGAGATTAATCAATTAGTCAATAAGTTGCTGATAGTTGGACAGTTTTGGGTAACACTGCATTAAGTTTGGTTTATGCTGTTTCGTCTATTTTTCCAGCATGAGTACTTTTTGTCATTTTAAGACGGGTAGGGGAATGGATTGCTCGCAACAATCCATTGTTGATTGATCCAATTGATCCAATGTGAACAAAAGGAAGCTCAGCCCTGCAGGCTGTAGTACTACTGAAATAAAACCTGCACCGCAACCTTGCATTTATGGAACGCGGTTTCATTATAAATTAAATAAATAAATGCTGAAATGAATAAATATTAAATGAAATGAATAAAAGGAAACTTAAATAAATACAAAATAAATTAATGAAATCTATGTATTTAAAATGACAACTTATTTATTTAATGAGAAATTGTTTTAGTGAGTGAATTGGCGAGGGGCACAAATGATAACAGACAACCATGAGAAAAATGATCTCATAGTTTCAACCAATTTTCATATCGGCGCTTCAACTCCATGATGTCAACGATCCCCATCCATCCTACACCACTGTAAATGCATATCACACGGCCATCTGAGCTCACTTTGCATGTGGACATGACGGGTTTGATAACGGGCCGAACGCTGGAAATGACCTTTGCTGCAGACTAGTCTTAAAATGGCTTTGCTCGTGAACATGTACGCAGCTGCATTTATATTAAATGCAAACATTGGCTGCATAACAGCTGATGGCAAGGACGGTGAAGTTGCCAGCGTGAGCTGTTCTGTCTGCACGTTGTTGACATCAGAGAGCAAATCATGAAGCAACTCTGTGCTATGATGTCATCATTTAGAAATGCTTCAGTTTTGCCAAAGCACATGAGTAAACATTAGAGATTTGACCGCAGCAAACAAAAGGGTTCTGCAGCAGGTCAAATAAGTGTCCTTTTTTTTCTTTTTCTTTTTTAATTGGAAGGTTGAATGTGAGGAATAAACGAGATTCCTTTTTTAATATATATATTTAGTGGCTTTGGCTGTTTTTAAATTCACTTTTGGCTTTCCAATATTGTCCTTTTCGAAATAAGCCCCACACTCACTGTCCTCGCTCCTAATATCAGTACAAGAATATTACCATGTTTATAACGATTACTTAAGTCTTAGGATGTTAACCTACGTCAGTTATTGGTTACTAAGCTGCAGCTTATTTGTGTTGTGAATATATGAAAATGTTTTGTGCATGGACAGACTGCATTTTTATGACATCTTAATACTTTAGCACTTTACACTACAAGCCACCTTCAGCTATTGATAAATAAGTGCAAGACTCCCTGTTTTAATCTGCTGTTTTGTTCCTAGATGTGCAGCCAGTGGAGTATGAGGAGCCAAGCCACTGGTGCTCTATTGTCTACTATGAACTTAACAATCGAGTAGGAGAGGCATACCATGCCTCGTCAACCAGCGTGCTTGTGGATGGCTTCACTGATCCTTCAAACAACAAAAACCGTTTCTGCCTTGGACTGCTGTCCAACGTCAACCGTAACTCCACGATTGAGAACACCCGTAGACATATTGGAAAAGGTAAAATAATATCTGCTGAAAATGAGAGAATCAGACGAGAGGCTGCTGTATGGAACTGTGATGTTTTATTTTACTCTTGTCTGTTTATCAGGAGTACATCTGTACTACGTGGGAGGGGAGGTGTATGCAGAGTGCCTCAGTGATACCAGCATTTTTGTCCAGAGTCGTAACTGTAACTACCACCATGGCTTTCATCCTACCACCGTGTGCAAGATCCCAAGTGGATGTAGCCTTAAGATTTTCAACAACCAGGAATTTGCACAGCTTCTGGCCCAGTCAGTAAACCATGGATTTGAGGCTGTGTACGAGCTCACAAAGATGTGTACCATTAGGATGAGCTTCGTCAAGGTAAGGGCTTGGAATTGAGCAAAGCAAATGAAGCCAATTGTATAATTGTGATTTTATCTTTCACACATTTTTGTAACAGCTGTTTTATGATTAAGTGTGAGCTTTTTTTCTTTTTTTTTTTCTTCTTTTTTTCTTTCTTTTTTTTCTGACCCAGGGCTGGGGAGCAGAATATCACCGACAGGATGTTACTAGCACCCCCTGCTGGATCGAAGTGCACCTGCATGGGCCCCTCCAGTGGCTGGACAAAGTTCTGACACAGATGGGTTCCCCCCTCAACCCCATCTCATCTGTGTCTTAAAAATAAAAGCTTGGAACACGCTTTTACAATTTTATTCTTTTTTTCAACTTTGTCCCTCTTCGATGATATATAATTTAAAGCTGTCTTAAAGGCTGAATTGCTGAACTGTTTACATTTACTTTGGGAAGGGATATTGATGATTGGCTGGAAATTCAACAGTTGCACCCTGTTGCAAGGAAATGCCCGGAGGAAGAGAGGGATAAGGAATGCCCAAGTAGCAGTAACAACATGGACACACTACTGGTTGACAATGTTACAATATCTGTAAGAATTTAGGCCTCTGTTGCCAAGTCTGAACTTGTCTAGTGTTAATTTGTGCATTTTAAGTTTTATTGTTTTGACAAATGATTTTATTTCTCAGTGTAGCTTATAATTGAGCAGAACTGTGTCACTACTCTGCCCTGTCTGCCAGACAATTGAAAACTTACGAAACACTTTTCTTAGATTGTTGTCTCCGTCAGTTATTTCATTTAAGATATAGATACAATTATGTTTACCATTTGACTCAAATATAACAAGTGCTTTGGTTTTGTAGTTTCTACTGCTCGGAATGAACACTGAGCGACTACCTTTTGAGAAAGATGTATGCCAACATGAGTTTTTGATATGGGAGATAACTGAACAAGTTTAACATGCCATAAGCTAACAACATTGTGAATTTTACATCTATTGCAATAGAAGTAGTCATGTAATCAGAAGGTGGATACCGTGATTGATTTCTTGTTTTTACTTTGAAGTTCAAGTAAGAGTGGCTGTATTTTCCAAACTCACTGTATTAACAATATTGTGCACTCATGGATTTTATGGTGGCATATTCAATTTTGGCTTGGGTACCAAGGCATTATGTTGATAATTAACTTCCTTAGCTCAATGAAATAAACAGGTTATTTGGTAAGAAAGTTTGCTTCTGTTTCTGTTCTTCAGCTGTAATGTACTTTTAATACCCAGCATGTGTGGGGTGTCCAATTTTGCTTCCTGTAATGACAAAGATTGACACGCAATTTTTTATTTTTTTTTTTTTTTTTTTTTTTTTATTTATATGTATGTAATTAAATTTTGAATGCAATTAGCTGTAGATGTTGCAAATGACACAAGCACAGATTTAGGAAGTCTACATCTGATGTTGCTTTGGGAAGATCATTAACCTAAGTCTGAAAATACTTTTAACGCTTTTAAAACGATGTGTGTACATTTCATCAATTCTTTTATCCAATCTAATTAAAGTTTTTGTCTTTGAAAAGAGGACTTCATTTGAGTATGTTACCTGTAATCAGGTGATTGTTAAAATTCTCAAACTGTTTTGCTGTTTTTAGAAAGTGACGGGAATATTTTAATTTGGGTGTGTGAAATGACTACTACCTTAAAAACAGATAATGCAACCCTGTCATTGTGCCCACCTAAGTCTGAAAATACTTTTAACGTTTTAAAACGATGTGTGTACATTTCATCAATTCTTTTATCCAATCTAATAATTATGAAAACAAAATATTTGCCAAGTATTATTAATAATACCCAAGCCATTTAAAATGCATTTATTAATATGCAATGTTTGTTTTGTGTTGAGTTTATTTTTTTTAATATTTGTAAGAATTCTTTTTTCCTGTAGTCAATCACATTGAAGACTTAAACGCGATTCCTCCATTTATGATGCTCTACATGCTTCAGTCAGATTATTTATTTGAATCTCTCAGCTACGAAACAGTTTACACGTTTCCTATTGGTACACGTTGATATTTACCGTAAAATATGTAAAATGTCTACCAAACCACATTTACAACACAATGGCGGAAATTAGTGATTAAACACCAATGTTGGTAATTAAAGAAATCGTTTAAACATAATTTATTTTTAACGTTGACAAATAAGGGCTTTACATTTGAAAAAAAAATATGTTGGTGATACTAAAAAATAAAAAAAAAAAAGCTCTTCCACCAAATTACCGTAAAAACCGGATATGAGGTGGCCTGCAAAGAGCAAGCCAAAGATAAACACGTAGACGGACGAATGCTCGCAAGCAATCTAATATTATTAGGAGGTAACAGAGTCGTGTTTGAAATGGACTAGCTGGGTAGAACATAGACGTTTTAGGAACTGCGGTGGGCACGGATAGATGAATCAAGGAAGAAGCGTTTTGCAAACATCGAATCGGTAAGTTGAACACCGTTGTGACAGCTGTAACGCTAGCTAATTAGCAGGGCAGCTAACGCAGCTAGCGCCGGCCAACTAACCAAAATAAAGTGACAGGATTTCGGCGGAGAGAGTAACGTTACGAAGGCAAACTGGTCTCAGTTAAAGTGCTTTAGTCGTGTGGAAGTGGTTCCCGTTGGTTCATTGTGTGGAAGGAGCTGGTGGGATTTCCGAGGCTTAATGTTGACAGTATTACGCTCGTCCTGAAGTTTTCTCCCGCAGCGGTTTCTTCCGTTGCAAGTAAATGTCTCAACTTCTTTTTTTAAAGTTTTCTTTTTGTAACATTTTTGCCTAAAAAAGAGGGATCCGATTGTAGCTATCGGCTTAAGAAATGCGTTAAAAAGGAGAAACTGCAATAGTAAAATTGATAACAACGCAATTTGGAAAATTAAGAATAATTAATTTAAAAAATTCAGTAAGTAATCGTTTCCTTTTTCCTAGTAAATTGATGAAAAGTTGTTTTTTAGAAGTTTTTGTTTGTCTGATTTTTTTTTTTTTTTTTTTTTTTTTAATTTTCTGTTGCTTTTATATTTGGATGATCATTAATCTGCTCATTAGTTTGATTATAAACGTCATTTGTTGTCAGCTGTTTACCTGGCAGCAGTAGGTGCTGTGTGTTGTAGTGTTTTATTTTTTTCACTTTGCTTTAATCTGAATTCATGGAGATGTTACAGTTTCTTTTAGTCGCCCAGGAGAGCTGGAAATGAGGCTTGGTTCCTGTAAGACCTCGAGGGAGTCATTTGAATATCAGTGATGCTGTCCTTCTTGCTGATGTCATTTGTTAGTGCAAAACTGCAAAAGTGGCTTGAATGTACTGCTGACATGTGGACCGTGGTACTCGCCTTTAACTGAAACAAGACAAAAACATAGCCGTTGTGCTGTAGTTGGTTTGCAAATAAAAAAAAAAATGAAAACTTTTTTTTTCCTCAAAGAAATGTTGCGGATATTGGTGTATAAGATGTAGATGACCACAGTTTGCTGAGTAAATATTTCTTCATGGATGTCAGGGCGTTGAACATCTGAGACCATGTAGTGCAGTTAAAGTGTACAGAACTTAAATTGTACATAGTACGTAAAAGCTTTGGACAGAAATGACTGCTTTTCAGTTTTACTTGTATTTCCGTAGTGTGCCACTTGACCAGTCACCTGTAAGATCCCCTAAGGTCTTCTTTCTGTTTCTGTTCAGCAGGATCTGAAGCTCAATCCAAAATGGTACGAGCAGCCTTGGTGACTTTCACCAGTCTGGCATTGACTGGGGCTGTGGTGGCTCACGCTTACCTTCTCAAACACCAGTTCTACCCGACTGTGGTCTACCTCACCAAGAGCAGCCCAAGCATGGCGGTAAGAGCGCTCCAAATCTGGTTCTGTTTCATTATATTCATTATACAGTTATGGCAGTATTGGTGCTGTCATGGAGAGGAAAAAAACCCAAAACGTTTTTCTTTTTTCTTTTTTTCCTGGTATCAGGTGTTGTACATTCAGGCCTTTGTACTGGTGTTTCTGCTGGGAAAGTTCATGAGGAAGGTCTTTTTTGGTCAGCTAAGGGCTGCAGAAATGGAGGTTGAGTTTTCTATATTATTGCCTACGTACGTTCTGTTGCACTGGTAGAAAAAGATCCTTGTTGTTCACGTTTATGTGTTTGTCTTCTCATACATCCATCAGCATCTCATTGAGCGCTCCTGGTATGCGGTGACAGAGACGTGTTTGGCTTTCACTGTGTTCAGGGATGACTTCTCCCCTCGCTTTGTTGCCCTCTTCACTCTCCTGCTCTTCCTGAAGTGCTTCCACTGGCTGGCTGAGGACCGCGTGGACTTCGTAAGTGATGAGAGAGAGAGAAAAAGCTTTCTCATAGATGCATATAAAAGAGTAAAGTTTAGCAGTACATCGCTGAGGTAAATGGGAAGTGTGTGACAAAGGATGCCACAGATGCTGTTTTGAATTGAAATTGGTTGAGTTCGTTTGTTCAGCAACTCTTTGCGAACGTTTTTTGTCTGACAAGGACACAAGTGTGGAAAGCATCACCAAATTGCTATTACTAAAAAACAATAATTGGTTAACTCTATGTGAAGTGGAATACAATGCAGGGTTGTGTTCCCCAATGTGAAAACCAGTCTGTTCATACTTTTCTTCTTTCCCTGTCAGATGGAGCGGAGTCCAAACATTTCCTGGGTATTTCACTTCAGAGTGTTATGTAAGTACATGTTAGAAGCCTAGTTGGATATCATTCTTGCTGCACGTCTTTGTGGGTGTTCATTACTTGTCTTTCACTTTTCGCTCTGTAATTTCCAGTTACCACTGGTTGCACTTGATTAAAGTAAGGCTAAAGTAAACTTTATTTAATTGCTTGTGTTTGCACTCAAGGCCAGGTGCACACCAGCCAAGATAAAAAACACAGACCATAGCACCTGTGTCTAAACATTGCAGCAGAATTTTGTCAACATTTTTTTTTTTTTTCATAATGTGTGTTTTTGTTTTTTGCGTTTTTTTTTGTGAATCCAAATTGAGCATTAATTAATTATGTTTTTTTGATGCTTTAGACATTACTGAGACTTTTAAATGTACATTCCTGTATCATATCAGCTTGCAAACTCTCAGTAGAAGTTTTGTTTTTTTTGTTTTTGTTTGTCAGTCCATTAAGGAAACCTTGTTATGTGATTGTTGGGTTTCTGCAGCTCTCATGGGTCTACTGGGCATCATGGACTTCTTGTTTGTCAACCATGCCTGTCACAGCATCATCACCCGAGGAGCTTCAGTCCAACTTGTATTTGGATTTGAGGTTTGTGTTCTTACATTAGTCTTTAAGTGGACATAAAGGCTAATTTATTTAATAATTTGTTCCTCTGAAGCAGCCATGCCAATTCCTTTTTATTGACTAAGACTTTTATCCTCTTAGAATATAAACCTGTGTCATTACACAATCTGTAAAACCAATTACAGGGTCCACAGAAGCTGGAGTCTTTAAAATTACAACCTCAGGAGGCTCACAGCTCCTTGATTGACTACGTTTTGTCATTGAAAATAATTGAAAACTCAGGCGGACGTTACAGATTATATTAATGATGGCACAGACGAAATGATGATGGTGATATTTTCATTACCTAGCGTTAGACATCAGACACAGAAACTTCATGTTGATGATCAGGTTTTTGAGGCTCAGACAGCCAGTTTAACTCTGCTTAATCTCAATTCATTTTCATTATGTCACACAGATCTAGTCAAGGCTGGAGATGATATATATTAAGAATAATTATTAATCACCTGATTCCTTCATGTAACAGATGCAGTGTGTGAATACACACTCGCCAGTAGCAGCGAACATGTTTTCATGTCGTCCTCTCATGTGCTCCTCAGTATGCCATCCTGCTGACCATGGTGCTAACGATCTTCATCAAGTATGTTTTGCACACCATTGACCTGCAAAGCGAGAATCCGTGGGACAACAAGGCCGTCTATATGCTCTACACTGAGCTCTTCACAGGTGCTGAATCTAACTATGATGGAATAACTTTTTTTTTTTTTTTCCTTATTGACGTCTTCTTCTAGACTGTGCAGATAAACTGGAATAAGAGATGCTGAAATATTATGTGTTAACAGGTTTCATCAAAGTGCTGCTGTACATTGCTTTCATGACCATCATGATAAAGGTCCATACTTTCCCTTTGTTTGCCATCCGCCCCATGTATTTGGCCATGAGGTGAGCATTTTTTTCTGTTGAAGTCTTGATATTCAGTAAAGATCCTCAAAAAAACCCAGAAAAGTGAATGTTTGGAATGTTGTTTTGTTAAACCCTCATCCTCACCAGTAGTATAGGAGACGCAGGAGGGCCTAGAATCCTCTTTCATACTGTAAACTACATCGTATTAGTGTAGACTGAGCAGAGCCCAGTGTTTTGTTTTTGTTTGTTTTTTTTTTATCACTGAATGTTAAAGATCTAAAATGAATTCACCTTTAAACTAAATACTTGTCATTTCAGGCAGTTTAAGAAAGCTGTGACCGATGCTATAATGTCCCGAAGAGCTATCCGCAACATGAATACACTGTGAGTACACTTAAAATAAAAAAAAAAATAAAAAATCAAAGGCTTTGGTTGGAGGTCTCTATGCAAATCAATGTCGGTATTAGTGGGAATAAGTCTTAATGTTTTTGTATCTTTGGTATTTAAATTGTAAAGCTCGTACTACATGAGTAAATTCTGACTCAAGGTGAGATGGGTCACGTCAGTAGACTGTAACTGTAACTACAGCTGAGGTTTGTGTCGGCATGCTTTCAACGTGGGACATTTTTGTACCGGGTCAACATCAGCAGTTCATCAGCTCCTATAATGCACTACATGTACAACAGTACGTGTAGAGGGATGTCTTTGTTTAGGAACTGCTGTTCACCTCTCCTGTCACGTTTGTCTTTGTTCAGGTACCCTGATGCTACTCCAGAAGATCTGCAGGCTTCAGACAACGTTTGCATCATCTGTCGAGAGGAAATGGTTACTGGAGCCAAGAAACTACCTTGTAATCACATTTTCCACTCAAGGTAAGTCCAGTCTGGATAAGTAGGAGAGATTGGAGATGGCAATGTGGGACACGGTTAACATTTGTCACAGCTCCTGTATTCTAACGAACATGGCTAATTTTACCCCAGTGATTGTTGTCGCGGTCCTTGTCTCTGCTCAGCTGCCTACGCTCCTGGTTCCAAAGGCAGCAGACCTGCCCTACCTGTCGCATGGATGTCCTCAGGGCATCCAACAACAATCAGACTCAAGCTCCAGCCCAAGCTCCGCCTCCTGCCCAAGCTGCCCCCGCTAATGCCCCTGCAGCCCCAGCTCCTAATGGTGAGAGTCAAAACCAAAACAAGTAAACGCAGCCCATGTGTTGTCAGCACGAAGACTGCCCACACCCAGGGATAAATGTCTGTGTTGTTGGTGCCCTCAGCTTTAACGAATTTAATTCATAAAAGTGAGCTGAAGCAAAACGTCTACAATACATATGAGCTCAAAGTAAACCCCTCTAGCACTCTGTAATGCAGATCTACTGTACCTTTACTCCCTTAGCTGAGAGGACTGTTTATATTACGACATTTCTGTTGATGAGCTTCTGGTGTCTCTTTATATTTTGCCACAGGTATATTGAACATTTTTATCGCTGCAGTGGAGTGAAAGGACTCCAGAAACTGAGTTAAACCTCTCTGTTGGTGGGATTAGCATTTTTATTCTTTTATTATTTTTTGTCTACCCTCTCTTCAGTGCCTCCAGGCATGTTACCAGGTTTCCCTCCAGGCCTCTTCCCTTTCTGGGGTCCTTTTCCTGCAGTTCCTCCTCCTGCTGCAGGAGCTCCACCGCCTGGTGGCACTGATGCTCCACACAGCAGCGCAGAGGCCACACAGGCAGCTGGTAAGAGCGTCTCGTATTGCCAGTAGCATGTATTTAATGGACGAAGCATTCGATCCCGTGACCAATCGGTTTCTGAAAACTGGTTTTGAAGCCTGTTTCTGTTCGTGTGGGGCGCAGCAAACCGACGGGAACCCCGCTGAAATTCCCACCCCTCAGTCGTCATGGTTGGGAAATCAAACGTTTGAGACCAAAATGTTTTTTGGAACCAGGCTGTAAATATGTTTATTTCTGCTCTGAAGTTGGACATTTTAACGTGGGAGTCGATGGAGATTGTCTCACTTTTGCAGCCCGCCTCTAGGGGCCAGCCGAGGAACTGCAACAAATCTTAGATCCGCATGAGCCTCAGTGTAGAAGTAACTTGGTTGGCACTTTGCACCTCCATCAACTGTGGGATAATTAGGACTTCATGAAAATAAAAAGTGAGGAGTAGTTAATATTAGGATTGGTGATTAGGTTTCCATGTACTGATTCATTGAGGTTGTGATTGCTGATAACTGTACTTTTTTTTTATTTTTAAACGTACCTTTGTAGTTATGTAATGTATCTGTTCATATCAGGCACCAGCCAGCCCACATCATCCACCACAGACACTACTACATCACCTGCAGCTGCTCCGGGGTCGGCGATCCCTGGCTTCCCCTTCTCGTTTCCCCCTCCTCCCTTCCCCACTGCACCGTGGCTGCCCATGCCGCCACCTCCTCCCTTTGGTAAGCCCTAGTAGCTCTCAAAACACTATACTGCAAAGAACACTATACTGTCCCAAGGCTCTAAAAACTTAATAGCAGTCATTTATTTTCTATTTCTTTATGTATTTGTGTCGGTGTCAAAATGTCTTCTTGGTGCAGGTGTCTTATTTTATTATTTTTTTCCTCACATTTACCAGTGTCATCAATGCCTCCACCCCCTCCATCTCTGTCTCGCCTGTCGGAAGAAGAGCTGAGGGAGTTGGAGGCTGAAGGACGGCGGGGCCTTGAGGCCAGACTCCAGTGTCTGCAAAACATCCACACCCTGCTAGATGCTGCCATGCTCAACATCCACCACTACCTCAGCACCGTCACCACCCTCACGTAACTGCACCCAAAGAAAAACTCTGAAAAATTCATCCTTTTATATTCATCTGTTATGTAAGATTTGTAGACGTGTCAAACCTATCAACAAATGTAATAGTTCTGAAATGTTTAATTCTCTAAGGATTAAAGCTAAAAATGCAAGGACTGGAACCATTAAATCTAAAGCACATGCTTGTGCATAGGTGCATCAATGCTGTGGTGTTTTGTTCACAGAGCCCCTCAGGCTGGGGGCAACGCTGGAGAAGTCAGTGGAGCAAGTGCATCGCCTCCTGCAGCTGCCAGTAACACAGACGTGGACTTGTCCGTCTGTAAGTAACCAAGATCCCTGTCACCCTGTCAGCCAAAGAGACCTATAAATGTACGTTCTTTGCCGATCTTCAAAGAACTGCTAAAATAATCTGATCTGCTTGTGAAAAAACGCAATTTCATGGTGACTAACTTGTGAAATAACAGTTGAGTAGATGACAAAACCCAAAAGTGAGCAGAGAATGACAGCTGTTTTAACTGGCACCATCTTCTGTTTCCAGCTGATCAAGGGAGCAAAGCTACTGTTTCCTCTCCACCCGCGGACTCCACCTCCTCCACCTTGGACACGGAAGATAAAGTGGATGAAAGAGAGGTGGATGATGACGACGGAGAACCGAACGCTGCTGAGCTAAGGCGCCGCCGTCTTCGCAAGCTAGAGACCGCAACATCATCTTCATCATCGCCTCCCCCTCCGGACAACTGATCCTTGGGATCTGAATCGGGCATATCACTCGGGATCAGCAGGAACTCTGAGATGACTTGCGGCTGCTTCGGTTCTTTGTTGCCTCTCTTCTTGTGGCTCTCATCTTCCACAGGCTCAGGGTTTTAACTGCGTTGAGTTATACTTGAGCTGTCGGAAGAAGCCTCTGAACTATTTCTGTATCGGGCAGCAATAGCACCCCCCACCCTACCCCCCCCCCTTTTTTTTTTTTAATGCATTTCTGTTTTTATTTAATCACTTTTGGCCCTCAGAACGGACTGCTGCAATACTAGTGATGCAGGTATTTAAGGCGGATGAACCATTCTCAATTCAAGCCCAGTTTTCGTTGTGGGGAGAGGCATTGTTTAGATTTCTCTTTGCTATTTTTACTGTTGATGATGTCTTAGGCTCCATCTTTGGCTTAATCCAGCTGTGTTCGGTATAAAGACGATCCCACTGACCACATGAACGTTACAGAGCACGTGGATCCTTAACAAAACCAGTGGGTTCAAAGCAATTGAAGCCAATCTGCTCCTTCTGCTTCCTGCTCCTTAAACATGCACTGCTCTTCTGTTCTCATCTTGCTGCCACAGTTAACACTGTAACACACCGATTTATTTGAATGTGTACATACTGTAAAAAGTTTTAATAGGATGATCTATACATACTGGAGAATAAAGCGAGTGAAATGGCAGTGGAACAGCACATACTCTGGTTTGAGTGTTTACCAACTGACGCCACAGAGTGAAGCGTTAACGTTTCTTCAGGTTTTCCGCTGCTGTTGATTTGGCGGTTGACTGATTTATCTAAAAGATCGTAATCGTTGTCAACTCCTGACTTTTCTAGAGAGCATGTTCAGAGTTTGGATCACCTCTGTTCTTGATATCTATTATGTTGGGAGGAAATAAATATTAGCAGAGCCTCAACTTTGTTGTAAACTTGGTTTTAGAGATTTAAAAAGGTGGAAAAAGAAGCCAAAAAGTATCAATGAAAGTGTTTGTCACAAATCCATATCGCCAGAATTAATGCCAGATCAAAACTAATTGTTAGGATACTCTTGTGATCAGTTTTCTAGTTACTTGGGTTTCTTATTTCCCAATAAGACGCTATGAAAACGGCAACAGGCCAGAAGAACAGTGAAGGTTTGCCATTTAATTGAACCCCTCTTTAGCTGCTCCTCTTGATCTTCTTCAGAATGTATTTAGGGATCCTAGAAGTGCTCAGGAAAACTCAAAATAAGCAACAGTGACGGTTCCTCTGAGGACATTTGTGGTGTGATCAAAACTTCAAGCAGCTAGTGGACCACCTGTACAGACAGGTGTTGCTAAATAATCTACATTTCCTGGCTGGAAGTGTGTGTTTAGATCTTAATTAGAGGGAGAAACTTGATTTATCTCGAAATGAGACTAAACTCAAACATAATCACGAATTGTTGGAACTTTGTCTTCATGTTTAGCTGCTGAGTACACCAAATCACTTTCCAATTAATTGATACGTTGTAGAAACTGCAAACTGATAAAACAAAGGGAACCCAGACACAAAGACAACTTAAACTATACAACAAAAACAAAAATGAAAGCAGAATATGACCAGTTGATCATATGCCTTGTTCCATCCTGATAAAGTAGATGTTCTTTCCACTAAAACCCACAAAACACTGGTTTTGATGCACATTTTCCCCACAAGCCTTTTCTGCCTGGCAACAGGATGAAGCGGCAACTGTCCGTCGTTTTATTGGTTTGTTAACATAGCAAATGTCTTTCATGTGTTTAAGTTGATACCACAGGTGAGTCACTGCTACTGCGCAGCTGAAGAGACGCGAAAGGAAAGTAACATTTGACTTTACACACATTCACAGGGTAGAAATATAAATAAATTTAACTTGCACTAAAATTACAATTGCAAAAGAGTTCAATAAGAATCTAAATTAGTTTTTTAAAAAAAGCTTTTTTTTTTTTTTTCTTTTTTTTTTTTTACAAATGTTGCAACAACTGGAAAGGAAATATAACACAAAACCTGCAACAGAGCTTCAGACATAAATGAGAATATAAAACTAGTTCAGTACAAAGACCAATGCAACCACGAGTCCTACTGCGTATCTATGTTTCACGTGTTGTAGTTATGGCTCATTAAACCTTATGTCACAGCATTGCACTGGTGTCTGTCACTAAAAGTACTGCATACTGTGCAACTATGACCTGTAATGTACTGCTGTGTGTCTGTTAAGGAATGTGACTGAAGTTAAATGATCCTTATTTATTGGTTTCACTTGTATATCCTCAGCGGGGTAGTGCCAAGTGAACCAGCTACCGTTGTGGTTATCCCTCAATTTAAAAACTCACGGAGAACAGTATTCACCCACACAAGACTGGCAAAGTTGTTCCTGCTTAGTTTGTTCCCTTTAAATTAAATAATTAACACAGTTTTAATATGCGCTCCGCTCAAACTACTAGGTGCATAATCACAGTTTTCCTGAGGTTTTCAGTGCAAACCAGCCCACAGTGGGAGGACACTACTGGCTAGCAGCAGAGTGTGTGGTCCTGTCCTTCAGATGACTGACATCACAGAGGCGGGGGTTGGAGGTTGGAGGTCAGTTCTGGGGGGTAGAGTAAAACGAGTGGTGCTGGTGGCTCCTGTCTGGAGGATTGTTGGCAAACAGGAGAGGAGCAGTCTCTGATCCGTACCAGCTAGAACTGCAAGAACAAAAGCAAAACAGCACATGGTGTGACGCAAGCACTTCAGATGTAATAACTGAAGTTAACTGATTAGATACTGGCCACTTTGGCCCAGATGTGTTTGTAACAGCAGTACCTTGAGTTGGATTGTGACTCATGAGCCCATGGTACTGGTATGTCCTCGTCGCTGCCTTGAGGGTCATCGAAGAAATATGGACGAGGTAAGACCCTGTTGTTGATGGCCATGCTGCTGGACTGTGAGGAGATGTAAGGCTGAATAAAATCACACCTACAGCTGGAATACTATAGATCATGCCTCAACACTGACACTGCAGCGGACATTAGGTTCAGACCTGTCAGATGTGTTAATTACCTCCTGAGCAGGCCGACGAACTCTGAAAATGAGGATGAGCAAGCTGGTTGGCAGCAGCTCCCATATGAAGAGGATGGCACCGAAGGCCAGGTAGCCCCTGTCACCAAGTTCACTTTGGAGGTCAGCCTGAAAACGTGTGGAGATCAGGAAGTATAGAGCTTTGAAGGCAAAAACAACAAGCCATGACTGTTAAACATATCTTGAGCTCCTATGAAGACTGAGGAACATTTTCGTTACAGGCAACTTGGCTGGAAAACCTGATTACACTGGTTACAACTGTCGGCAATTACCTGGTCTGAAACATTGTACCAGTCATAGTTGAAGGACTCAACCCGATGGCTCTGGGACAGAAAGAGGACTGTCAGGTTGTAGCAGGCGCGGCTGGCGAACAGGAGGATGACTGCAGCTCCCAGTGCTGCTGTGCGGCACACTGTGGTCCCCTGGTCAGGCGAAAACAGGTCGAGGTTACACAGGTGCCGGCAAGGGCACTTAAAGCCTAATGCAGGCAGCCTAAAACCTGCCTGCATCAGAACCTTTCTGACTTGTAAATATTATAGGCCTTCAAACTCCACCTTTGTTTTAACTCCATCCTTTGCTAAAACGACTGCCCTCTTTGCACACGACTAGTGGTCATTTGTAATAATTATGGAGGAGGTGTGAATTTATTCAGGCGTGGAAGTCGCATGCACATCGTTTCTAAAGTGAATTTATTCTAAAGTGTATTTCAGCAAACAGAGTTCATGGGAAAACTTGAACCCCACACAACTGCCCATCTCAGCTTTCACTGACTTGGAGGCAGATTCCTTTTTTTAAATAACCATTTGCCACCTTTTTTGCCTCTTTCCTGTCATAATTATGGAAACTGCAGTGGACATAGTGATTAAAGATGTGTTTAAGAGAAAATTCAAGAAATCTGTTAGTACTTAGTCGCACATGGAGAAAAGAAAGAACCCTAGACAGCCCCTACAAACAGTAGATGGATAATACATTCCAGCATGGGATAAGGAACAGTTTTCCATCTGCCATCAGGCTCAAAACCCTTCACTACAACAAAATCTCTGGCTACAATTACCGTGCTGGTACTGGAACCACAGTAAGTCAAGCACGCATCGAAGCTACCACACTGAGGTGATCATTTTATTTGATCATTTTCAGGTTTTAAATCTGCCAAAATGTGACGAGTAGTCACGGAAATCCAACTCTAGAACGCATAACCGGACACTTTTCATCCAATATTATAACATATCCAAAGATTAATGTCAGTAAAATGCAGACTTTGTTTATTCCAGGTGAATAACATAACACAGAAGTTAGTTTGTAATTTTTTAATTACCAAGCACCCAGGTAATACTAGTCCCATGTGAATGTCTGATGACATCAGACTGAGAAAATACAAAGCAAACTTAGAGCCACAGAGGACATTACGTGTGTTTTCGTAGGCTGCTGGATAGGACTGATGAGCAGAAATCAGCAGAGCGAAACCTTAACTTGTGCTTATTCTTTTGTCACCTGTCAAAAATGTGACGTGTTGTCACAGCCGGTTGTACTGTGGAAATCTGACTTATCCTCAACTGTGCACAAACAAGCCATGGATTCATATCACGACTCAAAGTTTAATAACATTTTAACTGTTGAACAAAACACAAGACCTTGACGTCACATTCAGGGATATTTGTTTGTAAATTAAGAGCAAAACACAAACTTTACTTATCACGGCAATGCACTGCATAAAACTCAGACATTGGGTTGAAATGTTTTAATTAGTGCTGGTCCCCAAGGTAATACTAGATCTGCGAGGACCGGGCATATGTCTACAACTCTGCGGACCGATGCTTGGCCTACCTTGCTGATCAGGTAGGGACTGGTGGAGCGTGAGTGTCGGGTCAGAAGCAACAGCAAGGTGGCCAGGGTCACCGCATCCAAGATGAAGAGCAAGTCGTTGACTATAACGCGAACCAGGACTAGCGTCCAGGTCCTCTCCCCCATGTCCCCGTTGGTATCTCGGCCCCCTAACACTGCACACACCACGTTGACACTGAGGAAGATGGTACTTAATGTACCATATACACACCGTGCCGCCCATCTGAGGAGGAAAAAGGCTCAGGGTACAAATCCAAAACATGGAGCATAATTATTCTACACGAAAAAACTAAATATTTTGTGATTTTTCAGGTTAGAGTGAAACTTACAGTCGTCTGTCCATTGCTGAGCTGTACATCTCCCTGACTTTGAGTAATACCTATGATAAGAGAGAGCAGGTTGCAATAAACAACTTGAGGACCAGAAATATTAGTCATGAATAATAAACTGAAGGCTGATGTGACCCAGTCTTTCTAAACCAACTGCACTCTCATGTACAGAATTTTTGGGGTCCTTCAAATTACATTTCTCCCCACCCCCACCCCCACCTTTTTTTCTGCATCGTGATTTTAACAGTGTGGCCGCTGCCCCTTCTTCTCATCCTTACCTGAGTGAAGTATAGATTAATAAGACTGAGGGTGAAGAACTGCAGACACACGGGGAAGCAGTAGAGCAGCCAGTAAACTGCAACAGAGAGGTGGTTGGCTTTCACAGCATTGTGGAAGTAAAAAGAGAACAAGGTGGTGCGGAGGGCTGCCCAGAGCATGCAGAGGAACAGAAAGACACTCTGGTAACTCCATCTTTTGTGTCTGTAGAGGTAGAGCAACCACAACTGCACGTACACCACCAGAAAGATTCCTGCATACAGAGCGGTGTAGAGGGTAGTGAAGCCAAACTGGACCGAGGGAGCAACAGCCGGGCGCAGGGGGACCGGCGGAGGCAGGGTAGAAGAGTTGGATGGAGAGGCCGCTGTGACTGGAGCTTCCATTGGCGCACTGGCAGGATTAGTGAACAATCATTGTCACAGAGAAACTGCCCAGCTGTATCCTGACTGCCTGAAGGGTTAACATGGAAGACCTGGGGAGGAAAGACAGTAAGAAGAAGCCAGCAGATCAGGTCATAATCAGACCATTGTGGGAAAGAAAAAAGTGATTTCTTTTTTATTTATTTTTTTTGCAATTAAAGTGCGAATTGTCATAAAGCCATAAAAAGTGCACACAAAGCCATTTACTTTTCAAAATGTAAATAAAGCTATTACTGTTAGATATTACGTGGATTCAACACACCCTTCACTGTTTTCATGGTGGCCTCACTGATCTCCTCAGAACTATGTGTCACACATGGTCGCAGCTCTGGTGAACAGTCCAAAAGATCTGTTTGGTTCCACTGACAGACCTGGTGGAACCAGAAGTTTCAGGTAATTTTAGTAAAACATCGCTCAGTGCTGAGATGAAACCGGCTCACATGAGGACTGTCAAAGGAAGAGAAGACCAGGAGGGTCCTCCAGGGAGGTGTCCATTACAGTCATCAGCCTCAAAAACTGTCATTCAACTGTGCTTCAGATTAGCCCGAGCAGCCCAAACATTTAAACACGAACTGTTGAAGGACACTGAGAGAATCACATGTTCATGTGATCACTATTTAGGTAAACCAGTCAAGGGAGCAAACCTACTTGAACTAAAATTTTAAAATGTGGACTTTGGTCTGTCTGATCTAAATGTGAGACGTCTGCTTTTAACTTCAGTGACACACAAAGAAAGTAAACAGACGGTATCTCGGCGCCTGGTCCTTTTTCCACCGCGAATCATCAAAAATGACATTTGAATCTGTTCAAAACTCAAGGCGACACAACACTTCACCAGCATGGCTCGCTCAGAATAATGCAGGGCCACAACTTTCTATCTGATTTGAGCTTCATGGAAAACACCTATGTGAGGAAGTGCTGTAACAGATCACGTGGCCTCCACATTCACCAGACTAAACCTAGCTGAACTGAAAGCAGCCAAACAAGTGTTCAGCAAAAGGAGAAACTCCATCGACTGGAAGAGCTCACAGTAACCTCCTGAAGCCACACGAAAGAATGACAAGCATGCAAAACTGTTATCACAGCAAATATCAGTTACTTAAAAAAAAAAAAGTCATTTAAGTCATATGTCTGGCTCTGTAATATGTTCTGCTTCCATTATAAATCAAACTGTGTTAGTTATTAGTTCTGATTTTAGACTTCTGATTAGTTTTTTACTGTTACAACATAAAATTAAGCTGTTGAGTGGGACTGGAAGTTGATAGTATGAGAAATAATTACAGGGACTGAAAGGTGATCCACATTTTACAGTCAAAAATGATCTCATGCATTAAACTATTCTCAAATACAGTCACACTACAAATGGTTTTTAGTCCCTAATTTCAGATATTTAAGCCAAATATTTAGCAGAGAAATCATTTCATATCTATCAGGGCTTATCAGGCCCATTATTATCAATTTAATCATAGTCCATCTGGTTTTAGTGATGTAATGTCAAACACTACACTAACAGTCTCTGAGTGAGACTGAATGAGACAGCTGATTTTAAAATAATGACAACAATAAAGTCGATTTTCATCAAAATCAAACTGTGAGCCAGATGCTTGTTTATCAAATGGATATAACACTACAATGACTGCAGCTCACATAGCCTCCTGTACTCTCGCTAAATAAAAACTATAAACTAGACAGCTCCTCAGGCGGTAATAGTTGCTTGCAGTTAGTAAAAGTGTGTCATATGAAAGCCTCCCTCGCTACGGGTTCGTTTCTATAACCTTTGAAACCTATGACAGCCTGCTGACTTGTCTTCACTCTGGTACATAAACAACCGCTTGTTCCGTCCCAGTTTTCAACCGTGGCTGGCTTAAATGAAACTAACTCCGGCAGCTCATTCTTACAATGTCTACAATTTACTATCACCTGTCGGTAGTTACGAACGTACTTACAAAAGCAGTGACCTCCAGTTTGTATTCGTCGTTTACAGTCCGACTTCTTGGCTGATTTGGAGTCGACGACGTTAATCCTGCTTGTTCTGAGCGTGAGCTGCGTAACATATGATGGGCGGAGCTTTCGCTCTCGTCCCAGCAGCCAATCAAGCGAGAGCTAGAAATCGCGGTTCCTTCAATTTGTTGTTTACTTCTCGTTTGAAATGCGACGCAGACAAATCTGATCAAAGCGTGCATTGTTTTTAGCCCACCGATAACGGAGTTTCAAAGACTCTAATAGCTGTGAAATTGAAGTTTCGTTCACTCTTTCTTGATTTTTCGGTATTTGTTTGCCGCTGTTGACGCGTATTACAGTCGCAGACAAACGTGGCGTCTGTTTCCGTTCGGTCCTGTCCGTTGGCCTGGTGTCACGAAGGTGCTGCATTATTAAAGTGATCCAGGATGCCCATGGTACTGCGATCCAGACGGTCTATCCACCCTGATCAGGCGCCTGGGGTCGAGTTACAGGCAACGACGAGAAGGTCGAGCCGCCTGCAGGCAAGGACTAGCTACGAGGTGGGTACACGATATTACTCAGTCTTTCCGCCTCCTCTTCCTCCTCTTCCTCCGCGGCCGAGACCTTCGCGGACGGCCACGTAGCTCGCTAACGATAGCGACGTTAGCAGCTAACTCGAAAAGCGCCCCGAAGGACGGTTAAAAGAGGGGCCGCAGTGCTCCCAACTCCTGCAAAAACTACATTTAGTGTGGAAGTAGCGGTAGGCTAGAGCTGACTGTTCCGAGGTAACCTAAACGACACACTGACGGAAACCCAAACACATCCCGAAAGTTATTTGACCGCAACTTGTACATTACAGCAATATGGTAAGCTTATCTCACTTTATAAAGCTACGTGGGTTAACAAGAGCAGAACATGTGTTATTTTTACTATATATATATATATATATATATATATATATATATATATATATATATATATATATATTTTCGTTAATTAATCAGTGGTTTCCATGAATACACATGACTCTGCTAATGCGTTGTATCAATGTCATGTGCTAATTAATAATGTTATTTTCTACCCGATCCGGTCCTGTTAGGAGTCAGATGAGTCAGAGTCTGATCTTGTCCCGGGCGAAGTGATGGAGAGACGTGCGGCTGAGCTGGACGAGGAAGCCGCCGAGGACGCCGATCTAAAGGTGAGCTGTTGTTTACCTCCACAATACCAGATAAAAACACTTCTCCGGTTGTTGGATGCTGTTTGTACAGAGGTGGGGGGAAGCGGAGCTCTTTATATGCGGCCTGGGTGCGGCAGGGCTTTCTCTGGCACAGCCATGCGTTGAGAGGAATAATGCACCGTAAGCTCGTCCGTGCAGGAGCTGACAGTCCTTGCCAGAAGATGTAGTTGGTGTACCGCAGGAGTATTGTCACCTCCTCTGCTCTGTTTACAGAAAGATCGAGCTGATTGACTTTTTAAAGCTCTAACTTACCAGATTAAACATACATGGGCCTGTCCAGTAGTGCAGATTTGACAACAATGTCAAAATCAGCACTTGTGGGTTTATGTTTTGCTTTTTTGTGGTGATTTAAAATGGGAACAAATGGCAAAGATGTTTTACATCACAAGAACAAAAGCTAAAGTAGAAATGTAGCTATGTCCCACGACTCCATGTTTGTGGAAGGACCCTAGTATTTGTTTTTTGTGTGTTTTTGTCTGTTTTTTAACTGTACAGGCTCTTTAAACACCACCTCATGCTCATGAGGTGCATATGGCATTGTTGTTGCAACTGTACGTCAGTGTTTTTGTAAAATCGGCATCACAAATAGAGCGGACCAGTGTAACTTCAATCATAACTTTAAATAATTTCCGCTGTAGCCATGGGAGCCCAGCTTTTATGCACGTGAACAAATGGAGGAAGTGGTGGCTATGCTGAAGGCCATCAGCCAGGAGAGCTCCTTTAAATGGGTGTGTTGTGGCTGTGCAGTTGCTGTGGAATGCTTTAGGTTTCGTAGCTGTCAGTCATTAAAACAGGAGACTAAAACACCTGTAGAGACTTTGCTTGGTCTGTGTTGATTTACTGATATCTTGGTAATTGTTGAGGTTTTGTGCATGTGAATGTCTTGCTATGATGCTGTCCAGTTTTGGTAGTTGAAACATGCAGAGTATTGCTGGATGGACTAATTATGCCAGTTTTGTTTTCAACAGGAACTGAAGGATTGCAGTGTCATACTGGATCGGCTCCATGCTGACGACAAAACTCTAAGAAAAGAAGCTGAGGAAAAAGAAGACATGAACCGCAAAGGTGGAAAACTCGTCTCCCGAATTCCTACTTTCCAGAAAAGAACCAGTGCTGGTCAAAACACGGAATTGCCCGTTCCAAAGAAAGATACTCCTACCTATGTCGCTCAGCCTCCTGAGACAGCAGCCAGTGCAAGTGTGGAAACTTTGAAGAGCCAACCATCTGAGATCAGAGAAACCGCAGTCCCACAGCCATCGATCCGTGTACCCAAAACGACCTCTGAAGCCCTTTCTGTGTTCGGCAGTGGAGAGCCAACTCCAGCAGTATGTCACACACCTGTGATTACTGCACCTGGAAGCTTCAGTACACCAGAGTCTGGCCAGTATCCTTTTATGGCTGTGAGTCCCAGACCTGCACTCAGGCCAGAGCCAGAAATGAGCAGGACCTCCGAAAATGAAGCTGTTGCCATACCAGATGTCTTAGCAGGCTACCTTCAACACGAGGGTTCTCTCATTCAGACACCACAGGAACACGCTGACCCTGGAGATGACGGCAATTCTGCAGGGAGCATTCAC
The DNA here is from genome assembly GCA_014839995.1 of Xenentodon cancila. Taxonomy (NCBI): domain Eukaryota; kingdom Metazoa; phylum Chordata; class Actinopteri; order Beloniformes; family Belonidae; genus Xenentodon; species Xenentodon cancila. The sequence continues at coordinate 24,430,558 of CM026205.1, forward strand.
ACAACTGAGGCCAGCCAAGTGGAGGCTATTATGGATGAGGAACCACCGTGGGAGACAGAGCCGACTGAAATGGAAGAACTGAAGGACAGTAGATCTTCATCCGATGCTGAGAGTGAGGATGGTTTAACAGCCGATAAATCTGAGAGCCACGATTCAGAACATCACGATTCACTTATTGGCCAATCAGAGTTTCCCAATATTTCGGAGGAAAACCAAAAACTTGACGAATCCACCTGTCCTGCAGCACCAGAGGACGTTGCGAAAGTGAGCTCAGCCAAGTCAACAGAGGTCTGTCATGCTGCTGCTTGTAACCAATTGCTTTCACTAATGTCAGTCATGCTGTGTTCCTGCTGGGTGGGTTTAACTGCTTTAGTCAGACAGTAAGCTATTCCACCACACCTTGCAGTAACAGCTTTGGAATGAAGCACACATTCAAGCTTAAGTATTAAGTATGATGTAACCCACGCGTCCATAAGTTAAAACTTGACATTTCTTGTTTAATAGAAGTCGAGATGCTCCAGCTTTGCCTTCCTCTGCTTCCTGCCCATGACCTTGCTGCTTCTTGGAGGGTTTGGTCAGCACGTTTGGCACTATGGGCTACCCATGTCTGTGTCTCAGCTCACATCCCAGTTGGAACTGCACTGGCTAGAGGGCTTTGGCTTAGGACCAGAGCTGTGTAGCACAGACTGTCGGCAAGTAACACAAAGAGCATCCACCTTGTTCTTTGGAGCTTTTAGCTTTGACAAAGCTAAACATTTTAGGATTTGTAATATAGACACTGGAAGGATACCTAAAACAATGTGATATGTGGTAACTTCAATTGTCCCTTTGTGAGCGCAGAGTGCATCTGGTAGAAAGCATCCCCATGGGCCTCTACCAGTCCTCTCCTTCATCCAGGCGGAGCATAGCAGAGAGCTGGCTGCATTTGCTGGACAAGGCCAACAGCTCGGTCCACATAGCTGCTTTCTACTTCTCATTGCGAGACAGCGATCTTGAGAATGTTGACCCCTCTGACTCTCAGGTGAGTACAATTTAAATCTCCGTTTTATTTATAAAGCGCCTATTATAAGGGCTGCATGTGTAAGCTGAACAAGATTGGGCCTAGCACTGAACCCTGCGGGACACCACATGCACAGCTCAACAGAGTTGTGACGCTGTACAGCAGCCTGCACAGCTCTCATGAGCATTAGCAACGCGGTAAAGACTCCAGAACGTCATCATAAGACTCATCGATCACAATAAGTCATAATAATCAGACAAAGGTCAGATATTAAATTTGCTCTAATCTGATTTTATATGTGATTTCAATTTGGCCCCCTGTGATCACAACAATGCTCTGGGATTTCTTCTTCCTGTCTGTGTTCAAAATAAAGTAATTTATTGATGTGATATTGAGATCATGATCATCTTTCTTACCAAAACCATGTAAAAGATTATTAGAGCAGCTTCACCAGGTTTTATGTTGTCCTGAATCATCTTTTTTCATCTCTTGGTCTCTTAAAAGAAGAAAAAGTATATGAATTTTCACCAGAAGCCTTTAGACTGTAGTAATTTGCATTAATTTTCTTTGTACATGCATGCAGGGACGAGAAGTATTTGAGCGACTGATGCAGCTTAAATCCAGAGGCTTAAAGCTCCAAGTTGCCGTCAACGCACCCCAGACCTTAACCCAGGACACCGCAGACCTGGCTGCAACCGGTGAGAGTGTCACTTTGTGAAACCGAGTCTTTCTGTTTTCAGAGCAGGACGTTTGTGGAGTAATAAGGAATTAATAATGAAGTCGCCTCGCTTGTGTTTGGCAGGAGCAGAGATCCGAGAGGTGTACCTCAAGGCCATGACTGGAGGCATCGTCCACACCAAGCTGTGGGTGGTTGACCAGAAGCACTTCTATTTGGGTAGCGCTAACATGGACTGGCGCTCTCTCAGTCAGGTATGGCGGCTTTTTGTGGACAAAACAGCGGGAAACCAGTTTTTATTTTCAGAGCAAATCCTCACCAAGCCCCTAGGGATGTACATCGTGTTGACCTTTGGGGGAGGACACGAGTCACTTTGAACTCTAGTCCAAATGTGTGTAGTAGTGCACTTGTGTAATTATGACTGTAGAAGAAATGACACCATGTGCGTGTTTTGTTCAACAAAGGTGAAGGAGGTGGGCCTGTCGGTGGAGGACTGCAGCTGCCTGGCCCAGGATGCCTTTCGGATCTTTGGGGTGTATTGGGACATCGGGGGTGTGAACGGTTCCATACCTCCATACTGGCCCGCTCGACTGTCTGCCCTATCCAGCGCAGAGAAACCGCTACACCTGAAGCTGAACGAAGTCCCTGCTCAGGTCTACCTCTCTGTAAGCTGAACGTGGCTCTGTAACCAAACCTTTCAAAAAGAAAAGTACTTTTGAATTTGATGTTTTTATCAAGTTGTTTTCTAGCACTGATTAATATTTATTTTTAAATCCACTGCAGGGTGTTTAACATTACCCACCACCACATTATAATTAGAGGTCCTAACAAAGTTGGCGCTCAAACACAGCACCGTATTTGTATTTGTCGGGATGCAGCCTTCACAGTTCCGTCGACCAAAACCACTCATGCACCAATAGACTTCACCAAATGTTATATTCAAGATTTTCAGAGTTTAATTGCATATGGACACAGTATCCACCCTACACACCGTAACGTTGGCAGCATACGATGGCACCTTCAACTGGCGAACAAAGGTGGTTAATTCAAATTCGTCGTACAATGACAATACTTTTACATTTTGTCTGAACACTTGCACTCAACAGTCGGGATCTTGTTCACGTACCGGACGTGGTGTGACACTCACTTGCGTGTTTTCAGTTAAAAAGAAGGCGATGGTGCATCTTTGTTGGCAACGCAGCTTAAAACTCTTGTAAACAAGGGGCGGGATTAGACGCATGAGGAAAACTGCCTGAAAAAGAAGGTTTGCCCGTCCAGTAAGAGCATGACGCACTTAGACTTTAGGATGGCACTTATCCACATGATGTATCTAAGTACAAAGGATATGTAGTCATTCATAAACTTATTTTAAATTTGTCTTCCTATCAGCTTTTTGACTTTCAGATTTGTTTTGATTTTCAAAATACAATGAAGTTGTGCCGTCAAGAAGTCTCGATTTGCTTTATCTTTGTATTTGGAGATGATGGTTTAGATGATCTTGAGGGCCAATGGCCCTGGTAGCGGGACATTTGGACCACAGGAGCAAATGAGTAACAGATCACTACTTCTGTTTTGATGATCCTCGCCGTCTGCACTGTGTTGGTCTCCTGCAGAGTTCTCCTCCTCAAATTTCAGCCCGCGGCCGCTCTGATGATCTTTCCACCATATTGTCTGTCATCAACGATGCCCAGAAGTTCATTTACATCTCCGTCATGGACTATCTCCCACTGTCTCAGTACACAAAGCCTCTCAGGTAAATGCCACATATAAAGCTCCACCAGTGCTGTAAACATTGTGTTAATTTTAACACCAGACCAGATCTCTCTCTGTTAGAGGTCAACCCTGCTGAACTTGTGACTGCTCTCTTCTCCCACTCCCAGGTTCTGGCCTGCCATCGACTCAAACCTGCGCGCTGCTGCATGCGCCAGAGGCGTGCAGGTCAGACTGATGGTCAGCTGCTGGAAGCACTCAGCAGCCTCCATGTTCACCTTCCTGCAGTCCCTGCTGCTCCTCAGCCATCCTCCCCTGAAGTGCGCCATTGACGTGGTATGGTTTTATTTCCTTACTAGCTGAAACAGACTAACGGTAAGATCATAATTCCTTGAAACCTGCTTCTGTGTTTGTGTAGAAAGTCTTCACAGTGCCTTCAACACCGGAGCAGATGAAGATCCCTTTTGCACGAGTCAATCACGCCAAGTACATGGTCACAGACAGAGTGGTCTATATAGGTATGACGCTGCATCATTACTAATGTGACACTAATGCTCTCCAGTACTTTAATGACTTGTAAAAAAGTGTAAAGTGTAAAAAAGCAAATGTTTTGGTGTCTGAAGAACAACCCAAACACATGAGCTATCAAACCGTGTCACTTTGGTTGGACCTGAAACTCGGAAAATGTGATCAGTTCAGATTTCCAGGGTACTGTGACATCACAGATCCAGATTAGAGAAAAATGATCTTTTACATCGCTAACCTCTTCCAGTTTCACATCAAGTAGCATCTGCTGTATCTCTGAAGTCAGTAATCCACAGTCATAAATAACGGTAGAGAGGACTCGTGTTTTATAAATAACGGTAGAGAGGACTCGTGTTTTATAAATAACGGTAGAGAGGACTCGTGTTTTATAAACGCCGCTAGAGAGGACTCGTGGTTTATAAACGCCGCTAGAGAGGGCTCGTGTTTTATAAACGCCGCTAGAGAGGACTCGTGTTTTATAAACGCCGCTAGAGAGGACTCGTGTTTTACAAACGACGCTAGAGAGGACTCGTGTTTTACAAACGCCGCTAGAGAGGACTCGTGTTTTACAAACGACGCTAGAGAGGACTCGTGTTTTATAAACGTCGCTAGAGAGGACTCGTGTTTTAGAAACGCCGCTAGAGAGGACTCGTGTTTTAGAAACGCCGCTAGAGAGGACTCGTGTTTTAGAAACGCCGCTAGAGAGGACTCGTGTTTTAGAAACGCCGCTAGAGAGGACTCGTGTTTTAGAAACGCCGCTAGAGAGGACTCGTGTTTTAGAAACGCCGCTAGAGAGGACTCGTGTTTTACAAACGTCGCTAGAGAGGGCTCGTGTTTTACAAACGTCGCTAGAGAGGGCTCGTGTTTTACAAACGCCGCTAGAGAGGGCTCGTGTTTTACAAACGCCGCTAGAGAGGGCTCGTGTTTTACAAACGTCGCTAGAGAGGGCTCGTGTTTTACAAACGTCGCTAGAGAGGGCTCGTGTTTTACAAACGTCGCTAGAGAGGGCTCGTGTTTTACAAACGCCGCTAGAGAGGGCTCGTGTTTTAGAAACGCCGCTAGAGAGGGCTCGTGTTTTACAAACGCCGCTAGAGAGGGCTCGTGTTTTAGAAACGCCGCTAGAGAGGACTCGTGTTTTACAAACGCCGCTAGAGAGGACTCGTGTTTTAGAAACGCCGCTAGAGAGGACTCGTGTTTTAGAAACGCCGCTAGAGAGGACTCGTGTTTTACAAACGCCGCTAGAGAGGACTCGTGTTTTAGAAACGCCCCTAGAGAGGACTCGTGTTTTACAAACGTCGCTAGAGAGGGCTCGTGTTTTAGAAACGCCGCTAGAGAGGGCTCGTGTTTTACAAACGTCGCTAGAGAGGGCTCGTGTTTTACAAACGTCGCTAGAGAGGGCTCGTGTTTTACAAACGTCGCTAGAGAGGGCTCGTGTTTTACAAACGTCGCTAGAGAGGGCTCGTGTTTTACAAACGTCGCTAGAGAGGGCTCGTGTTTTACAAACGCCGCTAGAGAGGGCTCGTGTTTTACAAACGTCGCTAGAGAGGGCTCGTGTTTTAGAAACGCCGCTAGAGAGGGCTCGTGTTTTAGAAACGTCGCTAGAGAGGACTCGTGTTTTAGAAACGCCGCTAGAGAGGGCTCGTGTTTTAGAAACGCCGCTAGAGAGGGCTCGTGTTTTATAAACGTCGCTAGAGAGGACTCGTGTTTTACAAACGTCGCTAGAGAGGACTCGTGTTTTACAAACGCCGCTAGAGAGGACTCGTGTTTTACAAACGCCGCTAGAGAGGACTCGTGTTTTACAAACGCCGCTAGAGAGGACTCGTGTTTTACAAACGCCGCTAGAGAGGACTCGTGTTTTACAAACGCCGCTAGAGAGGACTCGTGTTTTACAAACGCCGCTAGAGAGGACTCGTGTTTTACAAACGCCGCTAGAGAGGGCTCGTGTTTTACAAACGTCGCTAGAGAGGGCTCGTGTTTTACAAACGCCGCTAGAGAGGACTCGTGTTTTACAAACGCCGCTAGAGAGGACTCGTGTTTTACAAACGCCGCTAGAGAGGACTCGTGTTTTACAAACGCCGCTAGAGAGGACTCGTGTTTTACAAACGCCGCTAGAGAGGACTCGTGTTTTACAAACGCCGCTAGAGAGGACTCGTGTTTTACAAACGCCGCTAGAGAGGACTCGTGTTTTACAAACGCCGCTAGAGAGGACTCGTGTTTTACAAACGCCGCTAGAGAGGACTCGTGTTTTACAAACGCCGCTAGAGAGGGCTCGTGTTTTACAAACGCCGCTAGAGAGGGCTCGTGTTTTACAAACGCCGCTAGAGAGGGCTCGTGTTTTATAAACGCCGCTAGAGAGGACTGTCTCTGTATTTTAACCAGGAAACATCAGTCATTTTGAAGGAAATTGTTGGCTTCTTTTTTTTAAAAAAAATTATAAAGAGCACAATATGTATTAATAAAAAAATATATAATTTTTGTATTTTTGTAATACAACATTTCGCATATTTTGTGGATTTTTCTTTTTCCAAAACACATGAACCTCTGCAGTAGGAAAAAAACTTTTGTCATTAATGACTAGTTTATTCATTTATTTTACACTCATGGAAAATCTGCAAACAAAGTCACAATGTTTATGATGTTTGTGTTCACAGGGACGTCCAACTGGTCAGAAAACTATTTCACCCAAACTGCCGGCGTGGGCTTGGTGGTGAACCAGACGGGCTCAGTGGTTAAAGGAGACCAGCGGACTCTGCAGAGCGAAGTTCAGGAGCTCTTCCTCAAGGACTGGAGCTCCGAGTACGCCAGTGCACTCTCCATTGACGACGTGAACGCCTGCCGTCACGGCCCCCGCTGAGGGTTTGCTCTTCAGCACAGATGAGCATTGCATGGATGATGAGCACGAGCATCTTGCTTGCTCTTGCCACTTGAACTTGATGTTTACCTGTGCAGATTCAGTTTGCTGTAAACAAATACTTGATTTTAATCCTGCCACTTGCTTTATTTCTATTGGCATTCTGTATATAATTGCATTTTTGAATTTAGTTTCTAAATGTTTAGTTTTTATACATTGGTTTTTTGTTTGTTTGTTTGTTTTATTCAGTCTTCTTTATCACTATTGTTATTTTTCATACAGGTTAAAGTGCGAGGAAACTTGCTGTGCACCTTTTCATGCCTGGAGCGTTTGTGTATTTTTGCCATTTAAAATAATGCGCAGGGAATAAAATTCAAAAAGTGAAATTAAAACCACATAAGCCGCAGCTTGTGACAACTGTAGTGAAGGTATTTCTCCTGACATGCCAGTAGAGCAGTGAAAGGATTTGGTGAAAGCCTTCAATTTTCTGTTCCTAGCTGACGGCTATCTTACCAAAGCCCAATTTAATTTGGGAAAAACAAAGAAAGAAACAGCTGTTTCTGTGTAAATAAAGTTTGCTCCTGCAAACCAAGAACTGCAGGCTCTGAGAACTTCATTTATATATAGTGAATTGTTTCATTTTTCTTCTTTTTTTTTTTTGTTTTTCATTATAATGTGGGAAACTTAAAAAAAATACAATTTAAATGTGGTTTTCAAAGCACTTTTTTTAATTCATTTTTTAAAAATATTAATAGTTTGCATTTAATACATGGCATTTTAGGCTTTTCCTGCAAGTAGTTCTGCGTTTCAGTAATGACACAGATGTCAAAATCCATTTGTTTTCTAAGCTTGATTAACAATAATAAAAACAAAACGAACGTTTGCTGTTTTGACTTCTCGGCTACTTTTTTTTCTTTGGGAAATCTTGATTTTAAGTACCAAGCAAAGAGTTGGACTGAGTCGCTGTTGTGAGGAGGATGCTCGGGGTTGTCCATGATGTCCAGTTTATCAAGTATCTTCCTTTGCACAATCAGCTCCAGAGGCCCCAGAACAGAACCAGCCTAGTTTAGTTTCTGTAAGTCACTGGCTCTGATGCTGCTGCACCAACAGATGACTGCATCAGAGCTGATTGACTATTTTTCGTGCAGCGTCTGTAATCTTCAGATGACATGTGGCTGGGGTCCACTGGGGGGAGTTGGGGCAGTGTTCGGCAGCCTGACTGCATCGGGGTAGAAGCTGCTCTTGATGGTAGGACCTGCTCCTGGAGAACTGGAGCTTCTGCTCAGAAGGTAGGGTCTGAAAATGTTTGTGTCCAGGATGAGAGGGTTCAGCTGTGATCCTGGCCGCACGTCCCCGGATCCCGAAGATGTTCACCTCTGATAGAGATGAGAGGTTGCCACCAACCTCCTTGAGTGGCCGATGCGCTGCAGCTTGGCCTTGTGCCTGACTGTGGCTGCAGCAAACCAGACTGTTATGAAGGATGTGAGCTGATGTCCTGCTCCCACTTGAACTCCCGGGTGATGGTGGGGCTGTAGGGGGCAGCAGTAAGTCCTGGAGACCAAAATAAGAGACAAAGAAGAAGATCGCGGACGTCACATGACGATGTTTACAATTGCACGGCCAGACGAAAACGAGACGACGGAAATAATTTCTTAAAGGTTTGGTTCTGTGATTAAACATTTATACGCGGATCTCGGTCTTGGTTGTATTTCGGATGGGTGCTCACGGGGTTCTGGGGAACGAGCCGCAGTCTTTGGACTACTCGGTGCACGAAGCCTGGAACGAGGCCACCAACGTCTACCTGCTGGTGATCCTGGTCAGCTTCGGCCTGCTCATTTACGCCAGAAAGTAAGGTCCCGTCGTTCCTTTAGGGTTCAAACGTGCACTTTATAAAGACAACTGTCGTTTCCCGTCGTGACTCGGATGTTTAAAACTGTCATACATGAGAAATGCATACAAGAAAACGATTTGAACTGGTTCCCACCAGGTGCACATGACGCGGCTTCATTTGTAAACAGGATCTTTGATGTAACGTAGTGAATATAAAACGTTTAAGCAGGACCGCAGGGCATTGATGGTATTCTGTTAAAGCCGCATATATGTGCTGTGTGTAGAAACAAGAGGAAGATCATGCGCATCTTCAGTGTCCCGCCCACCGTCGGCAGCAGCCAGGAGCCCAACTTTTACGACAGCCTGCAGAAGGTCCGCCTGCGCCAGCAGCTTGAGATGTACTCTCTGGGTGAGCACAAGCCGAATTACAAAATGACAATACGTGCACACTGTTGAGGTCCTGCCACGGCATCTCAGTCAGGTTGAGGTCATGAACTTGAGTCAAGGTTTTCTTGGAGATGGTTTACTAGGCAGAAGGCCAATCCTTTCACTTTCGATCCAGAAGAAGACAAAGTCCAGACACCTTTTTCAAGCTTTTGAAGATGAGATTTACCTGTCGGACAGTTGGCCTCGTGTTTATCTGTAGACATACAGAGGAGTTCATGGGTCGACTGCAACGGTTCAGGGTCTCCACCACCACTGTGCTTGACAGTCAGTATGATGTTTTTTCACTGATCCTCGCTGTCGTTTATACAAAAGAGACTGTTTCTGAACTTTCTGATGTAGCTTTGCAGCCCTAACTTGGTTCGTCATGTGAGTTTTTAAAGAGAGGACTTTTATCCTTCCTATTCTTCTACGCCAGCCACACTGGCTGGTTCTTTGTTCCCACTCAATGTTTAACTTGCATTTTAACCCCCGAGAAAAGGAATATGAACGCTCTCATCCTTGGTCATCATTACAGACACAGACGTCAACTCGACCAGCATCTTGGGGTCTGCAACTCACTTTGATGTTCAGAGGACTTTTTCATAATTTACATTTAAATGGTCATATTTCAGTTATAATTCAAGCTTTATCAGGTGTCAAGTGTCACATTTATTGATGAAATACTTTTCAGAACAACAGTTACCCAAAGCTCATTACAATTAAACATAAATAGAAAAAAAGGTTTGATGTGTTTGGAAAAAATAAAACGGTTCCACCCAAAACAAAAGCTCTTTTGAGGGTGTTGTGCTCCTGAAAGGTCGACAACCGTAGAGAAGAAGTTGTTCTAAAGCTTTTGAATACGTGCACCAACATATGTGTGTTTTTTGTTTTTTTTCCCCGTCCAGCCAGGAAGTTTGAGCAGCAGCAGACGGAGAGTGTGCAGCTCTCGATGGAATAACTGGAAAGGACACGGGAACGCTCACGTCTGTGTTGTCACATGTTCCTCCGTGACACATGGAGCACACACATCTGGATGGATGCATAAAAAGCCAGTGACGCGTTGGAGAGGACGGCGTCGCGCAGGCCTCCACCTCACATACACGCCTGCCGGGGATCATTTCATCCAGTTTTTGGACCATGAAACCAGATCGTTTGGTGTAAATAATGGCACATGTTTTTGTTTCGTTCATTTTTGCATGTAGACAGATGTGATTAGTAAAACGAGAATTCTTAAATGTCCAAACAAAATAAAATAAAAGCACATAAACAGTGTTGTAGTTGGTAGATTGTTTAATTGTTAGTGTTATCTGGATTTCTTTTCTTTTTAATATTAAAAAACTATCTACATACATTACTAAGATAAGTTATTCTTTTATTGTCCCACATTGGGGAAAATTAACAATTTCACAAGAGCAGTACAATGTAATGAAAAAGTGCAGCATACGAAAGATTATTAAAATGTAAGAAAAATAACACACTCGACTACTTACAGTTCCAGGTGCAAAAAGGATGAGGATGAGGAAGAGGATGAAGGTGGAGATGGGCAGTACTGTCCATGTTTCACAGATGGGTAATACTCAATTCAATTTTTAATTCTTTTTTATTTATATAGCGTCTATTACAGCACAAGTTGTCTCCAGGATCTTTCCAGAGACCAGAACATGACCCCCGAGCAATTATTACATAAACAACGGAAGGTAAAAACTCCCCTAGTGGAAGAAAAACCTTAAACCAAACAGTGGCAGGAAAAACTCCCCTTTAAGAGGGAAGAAACCTGGATCAGGACCTGGATCGTGAGGGGGGACCCTCCTGCTGAAGACCAGCAGGGTAGAGCAGGAAGTAAATACTGCCCAGAAACGTCTACAGTTTCCCTCAGACTCAATTCAATGAAAGCCAGTTGGAGTCAGTGGTTTGCACACCTGGAGTCCAGTTCAGGAAATGTGGTTAAGAGGTAGTTTGATGGAAGACACCGAAACATTTTAAATTTACTGTTTGCTGATGGGAATCATAACAAACACAAACACTGATAAAAGGAAATCTGCCTACGCAAGGGGACTGCCAAGGCAAACGCAGAATGTTCATTGAAGTTAAGGAAGAACTTGCAAGTAAGTAAAAAAGGGTTGAAATGTTACTGGAACTGCTAGAATCTGTTTTTGAGTCAGGTGGGGTGACCATGGCAGAACACCACAATGGAAGCTGCGGTGCACGAAGCACTCGTGCATTTTAATGATGGAGCACTATGATGTCATATACACTATATTACCAAAAGTATTCGCTCACACATCCAAATATTTGGAATCAGGTGTTCCAATCTCTTCCATGACCACAGCTGTATAAAATCCTCACCTAGGTATGCAGACTGTTTTATAACTGTTTGTGAATGCATGGGTCGCTCTCAGGAGCTCAGTGAATTCCAGCATTGAACTGTGAAAGGATCCACCTGTGAAACAAATCCAGTTGTGAAATTTCCTTGCTCCTAAATATTCCACAGTCAACTGTCAGATGTATTATAAGAACATGGAAGTGTTTGGGAATGACAGCAACTCAGCCACGAAGTGGTAGCCCACGTAAACTGACAGAGCAGGTCAGCAAATGCTGAGGTGCATAGTGGAAAGAGGCTGACAACTTTCTGCAGAGTCAATCACTACAGAATTTACATGGCCTTCAGATTAGCTCAAGAACAGTACGCAGAGAGCTTCATGAATGGGTTTCCATGTCCGAGCAGCTGCATCCAAGATATACATCACAAAGTGTAATGGAAAGTGTCGGATGCAGCAGTGTAAAGCTGCCGTTACTGGACTCTGGAGCAGTGGAGACACGTTCTCTGGAGTGAAGAATTGTGCTTCTCCATCTGGCAATCTGATGGACGAGTCTGGGTTTGGCGGTTGCCAGGACAACGGTACTTGTCTGACTGCATTGTGTCAAGTGTTAAATTTGGTGGAGGGGGGATTATGGTGTGGTTGTTTTTCAGGAGCTGGACCCTTAGTTCCAGTGAAGGAACTCTGAATGCTTCAGCAGACCAAGACATTTTGGACAATTCCATGCTCCCAACTTTGTGGGAACAGTTTGGAGCTGCCCCTTCCTCTTCCAACATGACTGTGCACCAGTGCACAAAGCAGGTCCATAAAGACCTGGATGACAGAGTCTGGGGTGGATGAACTTGACTGGCCTGCACAGAGTCCTGACCTCAACCCGACAGAAGACCATTTGGGATGAATTATAGCGGAGACTGAGAGCCAGACTTTCTTGTCCAACATCTGTGTGAGACCTCACAAAGGCGCTTCTGGAAGAATGGTCAAAAATTCCCATAAACAAACACGCTATTAAACCTTGTGGACAGCCTTCCCAGAAGAGTTGAAGCTGTTGTAGCTGCAAAGGATGGACTGATGTCATATTGAACCCTATAGATTAGGAATGGGACGTCACTTACACTTATTTGGCCGTATAGTGCATGTATGATTGGTACAGGGGCAAGAATGATTGTTTGCTCCTACAGCTCAACTGACACTGACATTTATGTAGGCTTTTTCTTTGTGACCACTGAACAACAAGATATACAGAATTAAGACCACTACTCCAAAGAGCTGAGACACCATCATGAAGAAGATTCAGAGGTAAGAAACACAAAGTTAGCTGAACCTATGGTTTGAACAGGAAATATTTTATATTCTATAATTTTATGACCTACAATAATAATTCCTTTGACTCACTGTAAAACCAAGGCTTTTGATATATACTTTGTGATGTTTTCTTCCACACCCTGCGTGACCGATCCAGACTGAGAAGAGCCATTCCTCCGGAACAATGGCTCATCAGGGATGTTTGTTCCTGCCCTACTTTTCTTCACATTAACGCCATCAGCTTGTTACCCAGCGAAAGGAAACCTTTCTATGCACTTTTATTCTCAGCATGAGGTAGATAATATCCCTCAAACACAGGCTCACTTTCATCTCCACAGTCTAACGCCACACCTGAAAGGGCCAAAACAAACGGTATTAAAAGAGCTTTTGATGTTTTTTTTGGTGACTATTTAATAAGAAAACTAGTTATTCAATGAAGTTGTAAAAATTCCAGTAATGTAATGTATTTTCATCATAAATAGAAAGTGCTGACAAGAATAACCTCATTCCCAAAAAAGTTAGAACACTGTGAAATGTGAATTAAAAACAGAATCCAATAAAAACCCTGTAAATCCATATCTCAAGAATACCTGCAGCAACGTCTGCCATGACAAGCACTACTCCACCCTACATTTTATACTCTTTACACTTTATTTTCAGCAGTTATTACATTTGCACAAACCTTTGTTTCAAAATTATCGACATTTTCAAAATAGAATTTCCATAATTAATTGCTACAGAATACATAAAGCCATTTTTTAAAACAAATGCTGTAATTAACTTTATACATGAACATTCACAAAAAAAAGAAAAGCAGTGTTTTAGGTCAGTGGTTACAGCCTGTAAGCTGCGGGGTCGCGGAGGAACTGAGAAGGTACAAAGAAAACAATTAAAAGACTCACCAAAACTAAGCAACTAAATCTAATAAAAATGAAAACGATAATTCCCATGAAGGTTGTTGTGTGGCGTCTCAAGATCAGCTCAAGTTTAGCAGTACAACCATACTTGGTTTGTAAAAACTTAAAAGCATTAGTACAAATGCTTTAAAGCTTCCAATTAAATCATTCAAGTAAGAGTGCTTGCAAGAAGAAAAAGAAAATAAACCCGTCAAAGATCTAAGTTCAAAAGTGTAACAAAACACCACAAAATGCCTCAAAATAAGACAAAAAATGTTGCAACAAACAAATAATTCAAAGCTTCTAAGCTGTGACGGTCTATTACTTCAATCTGATGTAATTTACTGAGCACACAAAAAGAACAAAATTATCACCAGGACAAACTTAAAGAAAGCAGCAAATATGTTATTTATCACTTATTTACAACAAGGAGGAGCAGTATTTATAAGCAAAGAATACTAGAAACTGCTGAAGGAAACAGGAGTTCGACATGCAGGGTTTCAGTGCTCCCTCTAAGCCTTGGTGAAATGGAGCCACAACACTCGGCGGTAGAAAGACAGGCCAGCTTACGTCCGTTAACTACTCGCAACCCAAACGCTTTATTCACCAGTCTTTTATGAAATAAGTCTCCCGCTCTCATTTAGACTTCAACCATTCATACTTACGAATAGCAGCTCAGCACTGAGATGTCAATATGAAGATTCTGCGCTGGCGGCCTCAACATGACGTCAGCGGTTTACTGCTGCAGCGCTCGTGTAGCGCCGAATGCAGAAACAGAGAAACAGCTGAGCAGACGGTAAAGAACAACTGTTGGATCTTTGTTTGATCTGTCCTTCTGCCCGTTGTTGTGATGACAGCCGAAAGCTTCAGACTAAAGCGCATTTATTTATTTATATATATATATATATATATATATTATATAGTATATATATATATATATATATATATATATATATATATATATCTATATATATATATATATATCTATATATATATATATATATATATCTTCTCTCTATATATACTATCTCTATCTATCTCTATATCTATATATCTATATATCTCTCTCTCTCTATCTCTCATCTCTCTCTCTACTCTCTCTCTATCTCTCTCTCTCTCTCTCTCTCTCTCTCTCTCTCTCTCTCTCTCTATCTCTCTCTCTCTCTCTCTCTCGCTGCGCCACTTGTCTCCGCCGCCTTTCCTCTTGTTAGTGGTGTCTCTTCCTTTCCCAAATAAACCTCTTCCAGCCTGATGTAACGTTAGCGTCTCACTAAAAACTAGACCGTTTATTATTTTGCGATTAGCGGCGTTTTCGCATCATTAAAGCGAACAACAAAGCGGCGAGAGCAGTAGTTGGCAGCAGAAGCCCAAGCATGTTGCACGTAGTATAACCAGGCAATATTTCAGGCAAAGTTATAGGCCACAAGATGCAATCACGCTCCACCACGTTACTTTGCCCGCAGGCTCTAACGGTTAATGGTGCAGCGGCGTGGCTTCGAGCGGTCTATGGTAGCGGCTCGGTGGTGAGAGCAGACGTAGAGGGAGCACTGATTGATTCACTGGTGTCACATCAGTATGTCCAAGTCATCCCCGTGATCGTCCTCCTCCGTCACCCTTAGCGACAGCACCTCCTCATTCAGAAACAGTCCACTCAGACGCTCCTTGCGAGCCTGCCGCTGCTCTTTCAGCTGCCGCTTGCGCAGAGCTTTTTGCTGGAGTTTACGTTGCTTTGAACGTTTCTGAAAGAAACAAGGTGCCCAGTTGATCAGCTGGTATCAAAATAGTGATGAAGAAAAAGAAAGATGCTTTTACAGAAGTATTCAGACCAATGATAAATAATCTATTAACCTTAAGGAGCAATAAAAATTTATATAAATAATACATGCAATAATAAAGATGCACTACGATGAAGGTAATTTAAGTTTTTAACCAGTTTTTTAACTGAAAAAGTGCAATGTGCACATATTTAGTAAGCAGCTTCACATTTTATCTGACCATGTTTGTCACTTTAATTGGTTGAACTACATCATCAGTGGAAACATGTACATATGTACCTTTAAGACCTGGAGTAATGTTTGTGTGCTTTTGTGTAAAAGTGCGCTGAAACAGACAGTGGAGGAGTTTGTAAACCCTGAGCCGTTAGGCTCTTAAACCAGAACTTGTAACCATCTAGATTTCTTCCTCATTTATATGCAATATGTCACTCAATAAACACGTTTATGTTGTGTGTGACATTAAATTATGTAATTTCACACCACAAGACCAAATTGAAACTCAGCTTTTTTTTCTGCATACACTCACATTAGCTTCAGCTTCTTTCACATGAGAAAAACATCCATTTTCAAGTAATAAAAACAAACGCATATTTCTTACTTTAGAGTCTCGTATACGTTCTGCTGCGCTAGAGAGGTTGCCGTCGCTGTGAGCTCTGCTAATGTTGGCAACACTGCTTCCACTGCAGGCGGAGGCTGTACCACCTAGAGGACGAGACAAATGATATCATTCTAAATGTTTTTTCTTCTATTTAAAAGCCTGTCTGTCTCGGGAATCAAAAGATCTGGAAATAATGTTATCGCACCTTCCTTTGCCATTACTCCCAAGTTTAGATGTGTTATCATCTAGGTGACCCCTAAAGTTAAACCTGGACTTGTAAATGAGCATAATAAGGGCGATCACGTGTTGCTCATTCAGCCGGCGTCTTACCTGCTACAGAGTTGGAGGCTGTGGATCCAGTGGAGGAGCTAGCAGAGCTGACCATGCTGGCGTTGCTGCTGCTGACTCCACTTACGCCGCCCGTACTGGCACTGCTGTGGCTGCTCCTTTTCCAGCCCTCTCTGGTGCTACTGGCTCGCTGCCTGGGACTGTGCTCTCTGATGTAGTTGCGCACCTGATCACGTTACACAAGGGAACACAAAAGGAGATTTGCACAACTACCAACAGCATATTCAATAAAACAATGAAAGTCAACAGTAAAATAAAAAAGGCAAGTAAAACATGTCCTTTCTCCACTTGCTTGCACTGCATGAGTTTGAGGTTTTTTTATGCACATCCTGAAAGGATAATGTACGTTACTTAATCTCTGCTTTATTTCACTTTGTTTTGTTTACAATAAAGACATGAAGTGTATTGCAAATTTCTAAAACATAAATGCATAAAGACAATCTAACTTATGTGAATAGACAGCTACTAAATCTATAAAATGGTAATTAAAATACGTAACTGCCTGTTACTGTTTTTTTTTTTAAATCAACTTTGATTTTGAGCTGAAAATAACAGTACATGAAAATTAATGTGCCGGCTATTTTCTAAATTAAATGATTCAGTTGATCAGGAAATATTGATAAGCAAGTTTATATACATCCAGTCTGATCCAAGAATTAGTTTAAGTGTCACAGAAAAGCAGCTTTCCTCAGCATAGTTGATCCAGTGTAAAAGTGCCAGAGTTTCAGCGCTGCCCACCTGTTTAAGTTTCTCGTCAGTGAGACAGTTGAGCTCAATTATGAACTCGCTGTCAGTAGGAGAGATCTGAGCACAGGGATCAATGATCTTTATGATGTCCAGCTGTTCTCTCAGGCCCATCTCTGTGCTGACCTTCCGACTCAGGTACTCAATATACTCCACCTGTGAAACAAAATAAAAGTGGATTCAGATTTGGTTTCAGCAGACTGAGCGGAGCTGCCTGACTGAGCTTTAAAACTCAAATCTTGCAAAATTCAAATAACTTTAAGCACAAGACGTTGTGTTGGGTTATTTTACTTGTTCATCATTAGTCATAGCGCTCCAAGGCAGTTCATCCAGGTTGCGGTGGGGGTGTGCCTTTGGCTTCCTCTTGGAAAACAAACAAGGTGAACTTGGCACACTGGGGATTATGTCAGAGAGGACATCACTGCCGCTGGCAATGTCACTTCCCTGCAACTGGGAAGACAACAAAAAAAGCGACATGAGAAACGCAACAGAGAAAGACACGTTCAGCGGGATGTCTCATGTCTGGATATGAATCAAACCAATTAGCATAAAGACAAACAATGTAACTGTCCTCTGATAACTTAATGTATAAACTTTTAAATCTTAAGCACCTAGAACATAATACTTTAACTATAATACTATCAGTTCTGGAAAATGACTAGAAAAAATGCCAAGCAAACCATCTGATCACTGACCTGCCATTCAAACTCACTGTCAGACCAGTCCCAGTATGTGCTGATAGAGGATACGTCACTGCAAACACTGCCCTCAGGAAACAAGTCCAGAGATGTTAGTTCTTGGTCATCCAGAAGAGAGTAACAGTCATCCTGATCCCCCACAGACACAGAGGAGAAAAGCTCCTCACTGCACTCGGAGCTGGCAACACTGGTCCCGCATGATGTGAGGTTCCACCTGCACACAACGGTCAAAGAACTTCATAGTAAATAAAAGCAACTTAAGGCAGTATTCTGCAAACATGTTCTTGGTTTATTGTCACTCAAACAATTGAAATGTTGTGAATAAAGATCTTAAGGATTTTAAGGATAAGACAACCCGTTCACATGAGTGTGTCATGAGTGATCAAGCGACCAACTCAAAGTACATCAGGTCAGAGCCAACGTCAGAATGAACTGAATGGCTGATCAAAGTTAAGACACATCATGATAAACATTAACTTAAAAAAAAAAAAAAAAGAAGTTTCAAACGTGGCTATAATTCATTGATTTAAGATCATGATACGGCAAAAGGGTACTGACCAAGCATTCATTTTACAATATACTCGTTAAAACAACTAATACTTTCTTTTCATACTTTTCTTTGAAGAAATATTCATTTGAAAAAATATTCCCATTATATTTGGGGTGGGGGTGGATTGGTGTCATTGCCTCCCCAGTGCCTGAAGCTGAGTTGAGGGGAGGGGAGGGAGGAGGAGTCGGGAGGAGTTTTCTGGTGGTACTGCATAACATGACAGCTCCAGTGTGTGTTTGGTTAGCAGTTTGTGACAACAAAAATCCCCTTTTGCAACTCAGAAAGTGACTGTAACTCGTAAATATAACGACTGTGAGAAATATATACCTATCATAAACACTAGATATGGAAAGTAAATGTGGAACAAAACATTTTTAGAAATCAATTCCATATATTATGCACTAATGAACAATAAGTCAGTTAACCACATATACAGGTGACTCATTCAAGTAAACACTTTCACCTGCCTGTTACTGTGAAAACGGTGCAAAGGATCTGTTCGGTGACAGGATGAGAGTTGACAGCTGAAGTCACTGACGTCCAGCGTTCCTACATCACTGAGGTTGGCCCTTTGGGAAAGCAGAGGAAAAGGCTCCTCTGGGGCCAAAAACTTTTCATACAAAGATTCAGACATGACCAGCTGCACGGTGGGTACCTGACAAAAAAGGAGAAGAAGGGCACTTGTCAGACCAGTTAAATCTTTAGAAACTACCAACAATTCAATTATGCATTCCTAACATTCATGAAGAATATTATTTTAGATTGCACTGAGGTCAATGATAAGCGATTGTCATTAGTCTCACGGACTGATTCATGCCACTTTTAACAAAAGACAACGCTGACGCTGAAACACCCAGGAGCGAACAAATATTAGAAGACTAACTTATAACAGCATCTGTTACAAATTTATGTTTATTGTTTGATATATGTGATGCTATTTAACAAATAACCGTACACATGCACACTGTATTTATTGCGTCATAGTGCGTTTTGGTTTCCAGAGCAGAACCAAATACTTTCGTGTTGCCGTTTTAATGTTTGTTTGATGAAGTTTAAGAAAAACTTAAAGAAGTAAAAAGATGAGCGTTTGTATCCGCTGATCGAAATTACACCCGAGCCGTCTAATCACAGGATAAACTAAAACACGGGTTAAAATAAAAACGGTAACATTAAACTGTCAAATAAAAAAAGAACACTAAATGTGTTAAAACCGTTATCCACAAGTGATTTTAAGATGTGAAAATAATCTCCGGATGAAGTCGTACTGCTAAATATCCAGCACAAAACAAATCAATTATCGTCAACGCTTCAGAAATGCTTTCTGACTGTAAACACATAAGTACACTCAGAAAATTAAAACCAAAGCTGTCCGCATCATGTCCGATACAAATAAGTTTAAAACATTTTGTGTTGTTTTTATGAACCAACGTCAACGTCTGAAAACACAAGCTATTGTCGTTAGCTGGTTGCTAACGCTCTAATCTTTGCATATCCTTTAACAAGCAACGCGACGACAATTAACTCAACTTGCTACCACTATAATACATGTAAACGAATAGTTAACCAAGTCGGGTTGGGATGGAGAGGCTATCAATCGTTCAACACCAACCTTTTTGACGTTTAAACAGAGAACATTTCAGCTACGTCCATTTGCAAATCTGTTCTTTCTCCCGATTATATAGGCTGTCATCGCGAGACTCCAGCAGGACGCAGGGCGCGCGACATCACGTCACGTGACGTGGACGCGGAAGCCGCCACATAAAAAACAAAACAAGACACACAAAAAAAACTGGCATAAAAGACAAAACTGAACCTACGATTACTCCTTTTACATGTTTTCGCAGCATTTCAGCGCATAGTGAAGAATGTCTTCGAGCCATGCGAAAGAGTCCAGCTTTTTGGGAAGTAGGATTCCGTCAGAAATCGAGTCGATGTCGAGAAACCTCAAAGATGTGGATCAAGAGTTGTTTAGAAAATTACTGAAAGGTAAAAACAGACGACCTTTACCTAATAAACGTGTAGTTGTTTCTGAAAAGCAGGGTTTCCTGGTATGTGAATGCGTGCAGAGCTGGTCGTTATGCAGCTTTGCGGAGCAACACCTTGTAAAATATCGTTTCCATTTCATCTTTATTTAACAGTTGCGTGTTATAAAAAGTAGTTTTCAGACTACAAAACAAAGTAGTGGATTAAAAAACGGAAAACACACGTTTGCTCTTCAGCTACGAGGAGAATATAAGTTACAAGAGACAATATCAATGCTGAAAATGTAATTAAAAAAGAGAGCTTTTCATTTTTGTTTATATTGTTTTGGAATTACTAGAAGAACTGATATCTAGAAGACATTCAAAAATATAGAGAAACAAGTCAGTCTTATAGAAGGGAACTTGGCCAACAAGAGCATAAGATTGAATATATAATTAATTTTGGCAGTTTTCCTGAACGAAGCCAATGACAACATGTTTCCATTTAAAATTAAAATGTCCAGAAGCCTTACGTTAAATCTATGAACAAATAAACCACCAGAATGATCCGGTAAAAGAGCCGAGTTGAAATGCATGTGCAGAAGGGGTTTGTCAACATCTGGTTTGATTTCTTTTTTTTAGGCTAATTCTTTGAGGGGTATAACCTAACCACCTTAAAAGAGACTTTTAATCTTAAAAGAGACTTTTAAGGTTGAAGAACATAACAGTGTCTACAGGATGCTTGTAACATGTCTGTTATCCATGAGATCCAGTCACAAAGGCTCAGAAGAAAAGAACAAGCAGATAAGCCTTTGAACAGATGATTTATAGTGAACAAGTACATTTTCTTGTGTCCAGCTGTGGTCAGTGCTCTGGAGGGGAAGGACTGCAGAGAGGTGATGAAGTCCATAGCAGAGAGCAGCGTCATCCCGCAGGAGAGGCTCAGTCACATCATCGCAGGGATGCACAGAGTGCTGTCTGAGGCCATCCGCATCCCCACACTGTTACTTAAACAGGAGGTGAGCTGTTTTAAACAGACAGATGCGTTGTTTATTTTATAGTTGAACCGACCTCCTTGTCAGTGTCAACGTCTCTCTATGATGCATGCTGGCGCATAGTCACCTTATTATAGCTAATAAAACATGTCAAAACTGATTAACATCTCATCATTTTCAACAGACCAAAGAAACAGGACAGTTTGGGTTTTTTTTAGACTCAAAGGGCATCCGAGACATACTAAATCTTTCAGCAAGGCAAATAGGGCTTCACATCTCTGATGGGCTATACAAATGAACGTTTCTTAGCATAAAATTGCTTAGTGGTAGGTTAGAAGTATATTGTCTTAAGTAAGTAATAGAATTAAATTGCAGAATTCTGTAATTCCATGAAAAGCATCTAAGGAAAGATTCAGAAACACTATGTTCCACGGGCTTTGAGGTGAGCTTTGGAAAAATGGGAAGCTCTTCTGTGATCTGACAGCAAACATTGCTTAGCAACATGCTGTATGTTGTCATCCAACCTGTTTCGGGCTGTGACATTTATTGAAGACTTTACATGAACAAATTGCCTACACAGGCTTTTGTGCTTCATCTTTTTGATTAGACCTCCTTCCAAAACTGAAATATTAACATCTTCTTCCCATCTTTTTTGTACCAGACTGAGCAATATTTTTATATTGTCTGTTTGTGCTTTCTGCTACTGTAATCAACCAATCTTTAACTCTCTAAATGCCTATTCTGTTTGTGTCTCTGTTTAGGCCTTTAGGGAAGATTTAAGAGAGCTGAGGCAAGGGCATGATCTTTTTCACACTTCTCATTGTTCTCATTGACTGTTACGCCACATGTTCTGATCTTGGCTTCTGTTACCTTGTGTCACTAGGATACCTGAAGACTTCATCACAGATTTCTCCAGTGTGGTGTTTGGAAATCGGTATGTTTAATGTATGGCATGATGATTCATGCATTTCGCACATTTAGTCTAGAATAGCAACTTCAACACAGGGACTCACTCCACAAAGAAGACGCCTCTAGATATATTAAAACTCTTTCGAAACAGCGCTGCATTCACTGTTGTGTTAACACTCTTCTTTGCCTTTGTAGTCGTGCAGCTCTGGAGGCAGCTTCCTTGCAGAACAATCCTCACCTTCCCACATTAGAAGATTTTAAATGGAGAGTGGACGTTGCTATTTCGACCAGGTAAAATGGGACAGACAAAGAATCCAATGATCATCTCAATGTTTTGTCTCAATATATTAATGTAAAGTCAAACTAATAGCAATTTTATGATCAAGTATTTCAAAACAAAGTGTAACAGCAAAGTTTTGTCTTTCTGTGTCTACGCAGCTCTTTAGCCAGAGCCCTGCAGCCATCGGTCCTTATGCAGATGAAATTATCAGATGGGAGGTTCCATCGCTTTGAGGTACTTGGATGTTTATATTTATACCTGTTTGCAGTAGACTTGACTTGTACTTGTTTGGAGAAGAACATAAAACATGCTGCTTTACATTTTTCTTCACTTAAAACAACTGTTTTGAGGGTTATCCTCTTGGACATGTCATGCTGAAAGGATTATTATAATTTATTACTAATATATATCAAGGATTTCTTTGAAAATGAATATCCCAAAACAAAAACAAAGTGTGTCAAGTCAGTCTAGGAAACTAACCAAAGTCCATGAGGGGTTTCAAAAAATTAGAGAAAGAAATGGTTCTCCAGACAGCATCTAAGGTACAGGGCCTTGGATGGCTCCAGGTGGATTCCTCTAATGCACTTTGTTTCCACAATGTTGTGATGTGGTAAAAAGGGCCCCTTATCTTGAGAAAGCTGGAGCACGTATCTGAAAGAGTACAATGTATTTGTTCAATATATAGACAAGAAACCATTTCATTCTGCCATTTTCCAACAAGAGGAAGAAGGTGATTTCTGTTCCCTTGAAATAACGTTTTTTTTGCCATTATCGAACCAAATATAAGAGCTGGTTGTAATACTGGAGTGAGTGTCAGTGACTGAGTGCAGCACCCCACAACGACCAGAAGGCAGTCAGGCCTTTTCTGATTGGGACGAGTTTAAAAAAGGTGACATTTACCACATGTAGCAGAAATGGGGGGCAGACTCTTGTTCAGTTTGAATTTAGTGCAAGTGAAGGATGACTTGGAACTGAATCAGCTGCAGTCTGCCATTGACTGAGAATAACCTAATTTCCTCCAAGCCAGCTGACCAAAGTTCTTCTGACAGTTTCACTCCAGTATCAATAACCAACGCTTGTTTAACATGTGAAGATGAGGTTGCCAGTGTGATAGAAACTGTGAAGTTAAGTGTTTGAAGGGGAGATTTTTAAGCATCAGATCATAGAAGCTGTGCTGGCCAGCCATTGACTTAAAATGTTCCAACCTGCTGGTATCAGGAAAAAATGTGAAGGAGGAGTTTATATTTATATGGAAGTTCAGTACTGAAATTCATATTTGTTCTTGATGTAGAAATCCTTAACAGCTCCCAGAACCAACCTCGACCACTGTTGGAAAAACAGGATCCAACCATCCCAGTTAGAAGAGCGGTCATTGCATGTAGGGGAGTGGATAGACAACTCCTACTCCTAGAGACCCAATGCTCTCTTGAGTTGCTTCAATATGTTGCATAGGACATCATTTTCTTCATCTTTCAAGTGTTTTCATGTATAAAGTCGGTTGGGGAAGTAATACAGCCTTTAATGATGCTCCAGTTTGTGCAAGTGCCCTGCAAGACTTGAATTCAGGCCTAATTTGGAAAGCGGTCTCAAGTTTATGCACGACTCCATGAAAAACTCAACCCCGTCCACAGTGGGTTTCTGTAACTGCACCATAGAGATCCGGGGGTTTGTTACCCAAGTACAGGGGATGAAAATAAGACATATTCTGCTATAATTCTCATTCCAGGGAATAAAATCACATTTGAATCACGATCCTGAAAGGTTATTATCCAAAAAGAAATGTTGAATGAATTATTGCCTCTAGAAGTGGTTGAAGAGATGGTAAAAGAAAAAAGAGGGTGTTGGGAATACTGAAACATTTAAATTCATAACGTATCCAAGTAAATTACTTCAAAACAGAATTTAATCTTTAAAATTGAAAAAAAATGTCATAACTATGATTCGTTTTTTTAATTTAAATTTTAAATAAAAGCTTTTTAAATGCATTTAAAAATTTTAACTCATCAACTTTAAGTCTTACGCTGATTCAGCTTCTCTAGATTTTTGTTTTTCGTTCTTTTCATATCACATTATCAGAGTTTTAAAATTTTCTTTCATGGTTTTTGATTGAATGACTGGCATTAGTTGTGCACTGGTTATTGCGTAATAGGATCGCCGTGGAGTCACTGAAGTAACTACGTGCAGCCTAACCTGCGAGTCTGTCCTCGTGTCTTCCAGTCATTACTGCATTGTTTCTCTTAATCCCTCCTTTTTTGTTACACATTTGATAATGTAGGGCTGTTATATCTCTGCTACTGATAATATGTGGCTTCGGCCGTTTCATATAAAGTCCTTACATAAAGCTTCAGTAGGAAAACTGCAACAGTTTTATTGTTTTAGCACCTGCAGTTGCCTCGCTGCTAGTGTTATGCCATTATAACAGTTTTAGCCTTTATTTTATCAAAAAGGAATGAGTTAAGTTGTGATGCCTGTTATCAGGTCAGCTGAAGACAAAATGTTGAGACTTGACTCGGTAGAGGGAGCCAGACTCCGTTTCTGCCCCGTAGTTACAGAACAGACTTTATATCGAAGGCTTCAGGCACAACTGCTCTCAACTAGGCTGCTCATATGAACAGAGACAAGAGCGTATTCCCACTGTGGAGGTACGTTGTATTGAGCACACTGATTGCACAATCAGATTACAGCAGAATTAGAAGATTAGTAGCAACAACATCCGACGTGTAGGAATTGTGGGCGGACCTGCCACGGGCCAAACTAACGTTTATAAAACTAATGCAACTGTGTTTGGCTCAGGGACTCGCATGAAGAAACCACGAAGAATCAATGTAGATCTCTAGATTTGTTTCAGAGGATTAGTACAGTAACCTTGCTTTGCTGCACTTTTCTCATTACAATGAGAGAACGTGCAGATTCTTCTCTGAAGTAAACGTTCTGTAGTATGATGTCACAGGGTTGGTGACTGCAATTTATAAAAAAAAAAACAAAACAGAAACAGATTTTTTCGCAGAGCTTTGATTTACTCAAATCCATGTAAAATCATGAATTAAGATACAAATTGAGACCACGTGAAATGGTAGGTCATGGTTATGAGAGTCGCGTGGAAAGTTGTGTTGCAGCCTTCCCACATCAGACTGGAACCAACTGATAAACAAAAGTGTTTGTAAACAAAAGAAGACGAGAGCCCTGAAAAATTAAAACGTTGTTGGTTTGGCCACCCTCATCATGTGGCTTGTTTTTTTTTTTTTACAGATTCCTGTTTCCAAATTCCAGGAGCTCCGTTACAACGTTGCTTTGATTCTGAAAGAGATGAATGATTTGGAGAAGAAGAATATTCTCAAGATCCAGGACTGATAAACCTGCCGGGGTTTAAGTCACTTTTGATCTCCTGTAATTTTGGACATTTTTACAATTTCACATGTGATGCTGTAAAATGTAATAAGTAATAATGTGCCTGTCGTGACCATAGGTGCTGATGGTGTTGGCATCCATCATACTTAACTAAATGCAAAAAAAGTGAAATGCCAAGAACAAGATGGGTTCCTGCCCTTCTTGTAGTAAAGTGTAAACATGATCATCCTTCAGTGGTTGTTGAGAAGCTTCTTGCACCTGCAAAACCTCCAGTGTGCTAAAATACAAATGCACTCAGCTGAACACTCAGTCACTCTTTAACTGGTACCATGTGACACACTGTTGCACGAGGTGGAACATTTTGTTCATGTGATGCATGAAAGTCAGGATGAAGAGTCAACATGAGGCTCTTTTTCCCTCGTGTTGTACATACAATTTAAACCATGACATTAATAAAATATTTACTTCTCATCTTGATTACAGAGCATATATATAAAACATAAAATGCAGATTTCTGTGTTATTGTGTATTTCCTTTTAGACGCTATAAAACCTAAGCATTAATGTATTAGCCAAGAAAAGATGACAAACTTTACCGAATACGGGTCTAATAGACGGCTGACAAACGTTTTCTCTTTTAGGTCACTCACAAGTCCTCATTTGTTTTTGTAAAAAGTCTGAATAATGAATGAGAGATGATTTTTTTGTAAGACTATGATTTTCTTCAGTCTGAAGCTCACATACACTGTGACTGAAACTGGTTAAAGAACGTCTCTTGGGGATGTTTTACATTAATCCCTTTCTGATATGCTAACCAACTGAAAAAACAAACAATTAATTATATGTTTTAAGTCAAAACATAAAATATAAATCCTCTGTGGAAGTGACATAGCTCCAAATATTCCTGCAGATCACTGTCCGTGAGCTATACACACTCATTGGCTTGTCTGTCAAACTCTCTTCCCTCAGTGATCAGGCGTTTCCGTTCATGTGCTTTGGAGATGTGGACTCCGAGACAGGTCTGAAGGAGGAGTTGTGCTTTTCTGTGGTTTCCTAACTTTTAATTACAGGTGCCTTTGGATGTTCAGACACAAGGGTGTCATTGCATTACATCCATCCCTCCATCCACCCATCCATTTTCTATACCCGCTTATTCCTTTGCAGGGTCACAGGGTCTGCCAGAACCTATCCCGACTCATTACAGGCGAGAGGTAGGCGTCTACCCTGGACAGGGTCTCATACAGAGACAAATAACCATGCACGCTCACACTCACACCTACAGGCAATTTAGACATATCAATCAACCTAACATGCATGTTTTTGGACTGTGGGAGGAAGCCGGAGTACCTGGAGAAAACCCGCGCAAGCACGGGGAGAACATGCAAACTCCAAGACGTCAGAAAAAGAACTGTGGACCTTCATCCACAATTTCTAGATGCCAGTTGGTCCCACATCCATCTGTTCCAACATTAATACACAAGTATAAACCACTTTGGAGAAGACAGCCACCACACTCCTCAGGAGGGAGATTCTGTGTCCCAGAGATGTTACATATGTTACTTTGGTACAAAGATGCTGGCTGAAACTGGGAGAGCGCGTCATTGTCCACATTATCCGTCATCATCCACGTTCTGTACCAACATGACCTGAAAGGCCACACAACACTCAGAAACCCACTGTCCCAAAAACAACCATACAGATAAAAACATTAAAAGCCAGATCATTATAGTATGTTTCACTCTGATTGTGTAATAGTAAAAATGGGGGACGGCTTTTGAGTGATTTTACATGAAAACAGATGTTGATGGGAAGAACGGAGCAACTGGGAGACAGAGACAATTATGAGCTGGAATGTGAATGGTTTCAACAATTATTTCAGCTCTTGGATTTCAGAAAAAAATTATTTTTTTTATTGTTTTCCACAAGCACATTTCTAAATGCAAAGGTAAAGAAAAAAATATTTGGTTATTTGGCAGAATTCTAGAAATTCATTTTTGACTTCAAAAACTATCTTTCAAGAGAACTGATGACTTACAGCTCAATCACAGAGAAGGTCAGACTTCTCTTAGAAATCTGATCATTATTGTCATTATTTTGTAGGAATGTGCAAAGCAGTAAAACGTGACCAAAATGACATATGTGCAATAAGATCATATTCTCTGAAGACACATGCACATAAAAAAGAAGCCATTGTATGAAGATGCTGTTTTAAGATAAGTCCCAGGGATTTTCTTTCATTCCTATGTCAGCACATTCATACCTAAATAAACCCACACCAAAATACGTTTTCAGTGTAAACTCATTAACCTTTGCTCATTTAGAAACAAACACACTCAGGAGTATTGTCCTTCTCCAGGATGTCCAGCTTTCTTTCCAGCTCTATCAGACCTTGTATAATAGTCTGCCTTTGGCGATGGTTGATTATCCCAACCTAGTGTACAATGTCCAGACAGTCTGAGACAAGGTTAGACCAAAAGGTGGCCCACTTAAAGACTCACATGAAAAAAATTCAAGTTGTCATATAATTACAGGATTTCTGGCCATGAAATGTGTGTCTGATTGCAGTCAGTGTGTGTGTGTGTGTGTGTTTGCTTGCATAATGCTCCACTGTTGTCCTTATTTGCATATGTGTCAGTCTGTCTGTTTCTACATGTGTGTCAGTCAGTCTGCTGTGGTGTATATGTCAGTCAGAATTTGCATGTCTGCGTGGGATTGAGTTCACGGGCTAGACCGGCCGACCTATATTACCAGCAACCGCTGCTTTCGAGGTGGACACTGTTTGACGTAATCCCCGCTCACTCACTCCAAACTCCCTGTAGCCAAGATCCTTTATTGGAGACGGCAGTAAATACTACTGATATGCTACAGGCAAGATTAATTACGTCACGTGGGCTAGTATCAAACCCATCCTGAGAACAATCCCTTCACTATAGGCATTAAACTCTAACTTCGTCTTTATCCATTTTGGCAACATGTTGAGTTTGAGCACATGACCAGAAGGTCATAAGGTATTGAATGATGACAAGTGCTATGAGACAAGAGGTCAAAACTGACTTTCTAATATCGGTTACACAAAAAGTGTCTATCAAAGGTTTGCTGACATAAGCAGCAATAAGCTTCTGGCACGCCTACGTTGTGTCAGGATCCAGCTAAGCTTCTGAGTTGGCTGGATAGATTGTTTTATTTCCTTGTTTATCCAATTTTTTTTTTACAAGACAAAGAATAAAACACTGATGCTACAATAAAGTCATATCCTTCCAGTAAACTTCCATTTACCTGATGGGTTATGACATGCTGAACAAAGGTGACACTTGGCATGTTTTCTTTTTTCTTTTTTTGGTTAATTATTCAAACACTTTTATGCAACAATGGCCAACCGCACTTCAAATTTCTGGTGAACTGTTACAGTTATAAAACCAAATGTCCTCTCAGGCAGCATCAGGGTTTAATAACTCAGCATTAGGCAAGGGTCCCTGCCTTTTATTGCCCTGTCTGACACACAGGGGAGTGATCTGAGGGCAAACATCTATCTGTATTGATTAAATGCCATGTCTTCTGATGCGAAATCTATGGTACAGCTCCTGCACCCCATCCTCTCAGTAACGGCATCACAGTAAATTTAATTTCTGTGCCAGCAGCTTTTGTGATTGCATCCAAATAGTCACCAAAATGCTGTAGGGCCAAAGTAATCTATTCTCAATCGTCCCAAGCACGATCCACATGATGTAAGCTGTCCCGGAAGCCTACATTATACCTAGACTGGCATCTGTGCATCATAACACTTTGTACAGCTTCTGCCATAACAGGTGCAATTACGTTAGAATTATAAAATCAGAAATTATGGTCTTCAGATTGTGTAAAGCACCTTCCATGTTATGCAAACCTCACAGATTTGCACTTAACTATGTGCACTTTAAACTAGAAGAGCAGGAAGGAGCTGTTTACGTAAAAGCTGTATCTCCAGCGTTAACCATATTGTCAGATCAGTTTAATAACCAAACGCAGGTGCTTCTTTAAAAATGGCGTGCTCTCACAAAATTTAACTTGTGGTAAATTCAATTCTGATCAATCAAGGCTGATCTTTTTCTGTTTGTTGTACATCTCTGCAAGTTACCCTGAAGATCAGGGTGAAGAGTTTTGATCCTGAGTGCAAAATGTAGTTTCCTGACATGTGCCACTGTTATGCAGCAAACTTAATTTTACTTTTGACTTTGTTTTGCTTAGATTTTAAGCAAACTCATGTAACGGCTCCTTTTTGTACTGAACATTCCGACGTTCGGAGTAGATAGAGTACATGACTTAGTCATATAACAAACCTGGGTGTTATTTATGTCATTTGGCAGTGAGCCTGGCAGCCCAGGCAAGGTGACCTGCGATGGCACTCCCACCTGCAGTCCCACACTGACCCGTAACCGGAGTCCCGCTTGCAGGTCAGACAGGCTCCCGAGTCCCGCCCCCTGCCCTGACACTGACACTATTACATGCGCGATTGTTTTGTAACAGTTTTTCTAAACTCGTCCAATGAGAATAACTGCTTGGCGTCACATGATACGAAGTTTTACATAAGGTTTTTTTTCCTCCCCTCCCCCTGTCCTCGCCTCGGTCCATTGAGAATCACATCGGCGCGTTTCCATCCAGACTTAAGCTGGACGCATGCAGGTCGGGGACCACTTCAGAACCGGAGACACGAACGCAGACGGTCGCTGCAGTCCCGGTCAGTCATGCGCCGCATAGATGAAGGAGCACGCCTCAAATAGCCGTCTCCGCATGGGGACCGAGAGTGACAGTATGCTGCGGCTCGCAGCAGAAGCTTTCCAGTCGGAAAACTTCGACTTGGCCGCGGATATCTACGAGTGCCAGTTGGCGTGTCTCGGAGATCCGGGAAACCGGCTGGAGCTGATGGTGAAGCGGGCCGACGCGCTCGCGTTTGGAGGCAAAGTCACGGATGCTTTCGATGTGTACCGACAAGCCTCGGAGATAGAGAAACTTAAACCCGGCCACCTGGCCAACCTCGTGGGCTACCTGTCGGAAAGTATCAGGAGGGAAGGCCGGGGAGGGGGTCAGAGGGGGTCTGGATGCCCGGGTGTGGGTGCCACAGGTGGCGGGAACCAGGACTTCTCCTGCGGGATGTGCCTGAGCTTCCTGTACGAGCCGGTGACTCTGCCTTGCGGACACAGCTTTTGTAAGAAATGCCTGGAGAGGGCGAGAAAAGAGAACGAGCGGCCGGTGATGTGTAAAGACTGCAAGGACAGCTCCAGGGTGGCCGACGTCCAGAGTTACAGGGTGAACGTGGTGCTCAGCAACATGTTGACCAAGTTGTTCCCGTCACTGCAACAAGCCGGCCGGCTGAGGCGCGAGGGCAACGGGCTGTACGCCGAGAGGAAGATGGAGGCTGCGCTGGAGAAGTACGACCAAGCCGTACTGATAGGTACAACACTCAACTCTGGCTTATGTCATGCCGCTTTCCGCTTCAGTGTGAGTTTTAGTGCGTTTAGTTTTACAACTTGTTCATAGCAGCAGCGTTGCCTCGTTATGAAACGACTGCGTCCCGTAAGTGTGTCGCGTCCTCCGTGACGGGCCGCTTCCAGGCATCTGACACCGTCGCCATGTGTTGGGTAACAGGGTTATGTAGGCTGGGCCACTGGACCAAACATTGCGTAAGCACGTAACCCGCCTCCGTCAGCTAATTTCATTGTGTAACGTGAAACTCTGAAACGGCCAAATGTGGGTCAAGGGTATCAAAGCAGTTCACCGGACTGCCCGGAGCCGTACCAGCGCTGTAAGGCGGGCAGATGCAGTGTGAGGATGAATCGGGGGCATCTTAATCCTTTATTTGTCCAGGTAACAAGTCTCATGGAAATAAAAACCTCTTTTACTAGAGAGACCTGGCCAACACGGCAGCAACAACAGTCAAATAAAAAGTCTCATGTACAAACAACTCAGACAACACTGAGCATCCACACGTAACTATCAAATTAAATATTTATATTGTGTAACGTGCAGGCTGGAAATAGCAGCTGTTTTTTTAGACATTTAATGATAAAATGCACAGACCATTGCACTTTTATTTTTTGCTTTCAGGAATTGGGTGTTGATTTACTTGATTGTTGTGACTGTGCAATAGTGTGATAATAAAGGTAAAATAAAATAGTCTCCTGATTGGCAGCCTGACCTGATTTAATCTAAGGCATGTCGCTGAAAAAAAGGTTTTCATACAATGCTGTCACTTAGTTTTGTTCAGCCTAAGTTTTTAAAGTATTCATTTTTTCAGGGTACTGTGACATCACAGATCCCAATCAGAGAAAATTAATCATGTTCCCCATCTTTAAGTCCGCCTCATTTCACATCTTGCTGGATTTGGTCATAGATTATAAATACTGTTTAACTGGCTAGACGACCAGTGATGTCACCTGTAGGCTTTCTGAAGAGCGGCTTTGAAGCCTCATTTTCCTCGTCCTGTGTGGTGCCATCACGCAAAAGGCCGGGACAAACGGGCCTGGAAGGCTGGCTGAAACACGCCAACCTCATGTCAATCAAAATTAGCCATGACTACCAGCTCTTCAGCCCGTCCATGCCAGCAGAGCTGCCGACAAATGTTTGCAGCAGAATATCATATTTCAGTTGACGTTTTGTTGGCCAAATCAGAAATGACTGCTGTGTTGAATTGTGGGCAAAGCTCTGTTGGCTAAGCTTCAGCTTCAATTGGGACCCCCCCCCCCCTTCTTTTTATTTTCTCATGGATGTGAAATTTAGCTATAGACCAAAAAAACTTTTTTTAATCTGTAAATATGCTTATTCTACTGTAAAGTTGGACATTTTGATATGGGAGTCAGCTGTGCTTGACTTGCTTGCGGAGCCGGTCCCTAGTGGTCAGTCGATGAACTGCACGTTTTGTTACATCTGGGTTGGCTTTTGCCCTGGAAGTCAGACGGTTAGTGCTTGCATTCACTGTCCCTCTGAATTGGGTATCTGAAAGCTGTAACGCAGATTTTAAAAGATGGACATCCTGCAAAAGAGGTGGATGGAATCAAGTTTAGATAATAACCTTGCCCCCTTAAACTGGCTGCTATAGACAGAGCTGAAAAGGTATGGTTGAAGAGTGCTTTTTGTAGTGTATCTGTGTTCTTCTGAATGAAAACATGTGATTGACATTTCAATCACACCATAGGAAATTGTATCAGGTTCTGTAAAAAAAAGGGCATACTAAGTGTTGTTTAACAGGATGTGGTGCAGCAGCCCTTTTCACCTTATCAGGCTGTTTAGTAAACATAGTTTCCAGAGCCGAACACTTGACAGCTGATGGATGGTGGTGTGACGTGCAGAGGGATTGAAGATCACTGTGGGTACAGTCCAAAAGCAGGGAAGAGTATTTTAAGTCTCAAACTATAGAAGAGGCTTGATATTTTCTGTGGTTATGTGAAAAAAGCCCATTATTATCTTCAATCAGGCAGAATTGGTTGAAAACTATCAGTATATGCCATGTCAGATATTGGTGAAAACCAAGCATTTTGCCTTCCTGTTTTCAAAATAATTCTGTATGTTTCATACTAATCATAATTCATCAACAAAGAATAATGGATATATTGTATATATTGTATTCCTTCTTAATAAATTTATTTTGCTATACACTAATCATTTATCACTATAACGAAATGACAAAAAGAAAGAATAAAAAGGGGGCCTCCAGCTCCAAAGTGGCATCTAGAGAAGTGGATCTAGGTTATGATAAGGCTGACGGTTGTGTTTAGGTATGTAGCAGAGCTGCGTTAGTGCACTAGAATGGCCTCGGCGTTAAATCAGCTCAGATCTGCGTGTGTCTGCATGCATTCACATTAACGTTGAACAAAGCTGCTTCTCTGAGGATCTGAGTACAATGTTAATCAATATATTTTGCGCCCTGCTTGTACAAATATCATGTCTGGTAGCTGCATGTAAAAATAATCCCTTTTTCGCTCGCGGCCTCTCCAACACCTCCATTTGAATTCTCACTTCTGGGAGTGACTGGATATGTGCGACCGCGCCGAGGCAGGGAAAGGCTTCATTTAGATTCTCCAGGGGCCAACTGCAACATTTGCATAAGTTTTTATAGTTACGAAACCTGAAATGTGGGTGACCTTGATAGAGCTGCATGGTTTTATAAGGCGAAGATTTTTCATAACACATTTTATAATATGGAAATTAATCTATTTTAAATTCTTTTTGTGATGCTATTTTAGATTTTATGTCTTCAGCAAATTTACTTTTAAAAAAGGGAACTGATGAGCGAGGATTTGTTTTCAACCATAGGATTTAGGAGAAGGGTTGGAAGGAAAGAGTGTTGAAAATGGTAGTAGAGTCACTTTATAGATTGTGGGTTTTTTTTGTTTTTTTGTTTTGGGTTAAAAATGATTATTCAAGTCATTTATTAGATAAAACAAGCAGAACATCAGCTGCTCAAACATAAATATATCTCTTGTTCTTTAAATGAAATGTAATATCTTTACACTTAACACTGTCAAGATAATACAAACATGGTGTCACCTGTGTGAGAGCTCTGTGGACATTCTCACAACTTTCCTGGGTATTTTATGCCATCAATCATTGATTGGATGAAAATTAAAATATTAATGAATAAGACTTTGCTATTCATTTTCATACTAGTCTTTTTCATCCTAAAACTAACATTCCCATTTCACCCAATTTACTGCTTATTCTCCAGATTGAATTTAATTATTAATTAGATTTAATTTAGTTTGTTATGTAATCGGGTCAATTCATTTTTGTTTTGGTCCAGTATCAACTTAGCCAGGGGATCTTCACTTCACAACTGATTCAAAATAAAGAAACAAGCTGTAATAAGTACATAAACATGTCTTTTTGTTTTGCCTGTAAAAGTGTCTTTTTACTTAGATTTTATACGTTTGTTTGCTTGAATTATGATTTGACTGAGAGTCAGTCAATCATAAATAATAAAAGGTTGCTTTTATTAGCTGTGATCCCCCAATATAGATATTTTTTCACTTAATTGGGTAAAAAAAGAACACAGAATCATCAATTATTAATCTTGTGGGATTATTTGTAAGCTGATTAATGCCTAAATCATTAAATAAAACATAAAGAAAGACTGATATCTTCGAAAAGTTGTTCTAAAAGATGTATTTCTTTAACTCGCGACCCTTTCTGTCCTTCTCAGCACCCACAGACCACATACTGTTCAGGAACCGCTCCCAGATCCACTCCACTCTGAAACACCATGAAAAGGCCTTGAGGGATGCTGAGGTGGCCTGCAGGCTGATGCCTCTGTGGTCCCGGGTAAGACAGAAGATGATCGCACAAAATAATCACTTCTCTGGTTTATCATAATGAAAAGCTTCCAGCTGGAACATGAAGTCAAATGTCCTGCGCTTGTCTCTTTAAGGGTCATGTTCGGAAAGCCCAGGCCTTAGCAACATTGGGCAGGACGGAGGAGGCTCTGAGAGAGTACCTGGTTTGTTTGTCCATTGAGCCGGACTGCAGGTCGGCCAAGACCGAGGCTCTCAAGGTGAACATGACTGTCTCACATCAGTTTAGCATGGTTTTGCAGCTTCAAGCATCCCATCCTCAAGATTGCATTTGTTATTTTGTGTGCAAGAAGAATAAACAGCAACCACAACACTGATGTCTTCTCTCAGCTTCTCAGTGATTTCCTGGCTCCAGTCACGGATCAGGTCCCTGAACACATCTCAGACTTCTCCAACATGCTGTCTTCCAGAGCGCATGTCAAAAGCAGCATCAGTGCTTCCTTCCAGGTAAAGACGCTCCACCTCTGATTGTCTGAGCAGTTTTGTTTAAAGTGTGTGTTCACGTCGAAGTTTTTATTTTTTTTCTCCTTTAATTCCATCTGCTCTGCTCTTCCACCATGTTTGTTCTCCAGACCCTCAGTCCCGGCTCGCTGCCCTCAGTATCCAGTCTTTTCCTCAGTGTTCCTGCACCTGAGACGTCCGTGGATGGTCCCGAAAAACCTGAGAGCAGAAGGATCGACCACTGTCTCCCCGTCAAACGGAAACGAAGGAACACAGAGGAGGACGAGGAACAGCAGGGGAGGAATGGGAGTGAGAAGAAATGGAAGTCCGGTAAGCTCACAGCAGAGCACAAGCATGCTCTCCCCACGAGCAGCCTTTTTTATTTACTGTGTGACACTCTGTTCAGACCCGGCAGAGGGACCGTGTTCTTTGAGCTCGGTGGTTGGTGACCTCCTGGACCCAACTGATCTGGAGTGTTCTCTCTGTATGAGGTGAGTTTTGCTCGGTTAATGCAACCCAAGACCGCCAAAAGGCTCAGGGAGATATAAGCTTGAGATTTACCAGCCTGACACATCAAGGGACTAGTCTCATGGCAGCTGTGTAATGTTTCCCATCCAGACTGTTCTATGAGCCGGTGACGACACCGTGCGGTCACACCTTCTGTCTTCAGTGTCTGGAGAGGTGTCTGGACCACAACCCCAAGTGTCCACTCTGTAAAGAAGAGCTGTCTGAGGTACGAGGTGTTGCCCTACAACGAGCACAGACAAACACGATGCTCATTGTGCTGTTTCCATGGAAATATTAATTCTCTGGCTGTGTCTCCCTTTAGTACCTGGTTCAGAGGCAGTACTGTAAGACGGTGTTGGTAGAGAACTTGATATCGAAGTATCTTCCCTCCGAGTTCACAGAAAGACAGAGAATTCACCAGGAGGAGATGGCAGAGCTCTCCAAGTAAGTTTTCAGTCAGCTGGACTTGTTTTTGCTCTTTTTTTGCTTTGTGTCTGGTAAGAACACCCTGTGAGTATCTCCCTCATGTTTGACCCACTGACCTACTATAGATAAGATATCACATGCCTGACCCCGTGGCCTCTTCTGAGGATGTCATGTCAAGCATCAAGTGTCACTTTCTTGGGCTCTATTACAAACCGGTGTCAGCAGGAAACAGATTCACTCTCAGAACCTGAAGCCAGTGTGTGTTTTTGGAGTTTGGCCTCAGGAGCTGCCGTAATTGTAGCAGAAAGTAAAGATTTGCTTTTGTTTTTCTTCTAAGCATTTCTTGTGAGGCAGTCGTAGATCTCGATTGAAACGTTGTGGCACTGAGATAGCTGTCTGTCAAGCTAAACTTTGTTTCTTTCTGTTTCCGTTTAGTCTTAACAAGAATGTGCCTATATTTGTGTGCACCATGGCCTTCCCCACTGTGCCGTGCCCTCTCCATATCTTCGAACCCTGCTACAGGCTGATGATTCGCAGATGCATGGAGACAGGAACCAACTGCTTTGGCATGTGTCTGGGAGATGACCTGAAAGGGTCAGTGCGAGACTGATACAGCCTCTATATGTTCACCTGCCTCGTTTTAAACTCGTGTGTGTGAAGTGAAATGTGTCCTCTCTCTGTCTCCAGGTATGCCGACTATGGATGCCTGTTGGAAATCCACAATGTCAAGTTTTTCTCTGACGGCCGTTCGGTGGTGGACACGATTGGTAGACGGCGGTTTAAAGTCATCCAACACAGCGAGAGGGATGGATACAACACAGCTGACATAGAGTACCTGGAGGATGTTAAGGTATGTCGGTGGATGGGGAAGGTGGAGGGTGACCGAGGGCAGAAGGACAGCATGGGCACATGCAGGGATGCTGGACTGGAGAAGGAAGGGATTGAGAAACAACCACCAGAGTTTACAAATAAGTTCAGCTCAAATTGTGTGTGTTTGTGGACAGGTGGATGGTGTAGCAGAGCGTGAGCTGCAGTTCCTGCACGATGCGGTGTACAACCAGGGCCTGGTTTGGGTGAACTCTCTAAAGGCCGAGCAGAAGGAACGTATTGAAGGACACTTTGGACCCATGCCTGAGAAAGACTCAGAACTTCAGGTACACACTTTGGCTTTTGTTGATCTTTCAGATATTCAGATATTTTTAGTAGTCTTGATCCCACCCGACTCTTATCCAATTTAAGACTCACACCCTCTGTAATATATATTCAGAAAACATGGTCATATTGTTGTTTTTTTCTGCGTTCCTGCAGGCCAGTCCTAACGGTCCCTCCTGGTGCTGGTGGTTAATAGCCGTTCTTCCTTTAGAGGCCCGAGCGCAGCTGCAGTTCCTCGCCCTCACCTCTTTGAAGGATCGTCTCAGCGGCATCCGCAAAGTGCTCCTCTTTATGGCACACAGCAAGCACCGGTGATGGGCACAATGCAATAACCATCTACCCTGCGCTCACACCCGCCGGGGCAGTGGCCACCCTGTTCTTCCTTTGGATCCACGGAAAAGTGACGTTGTTGCAGCCTCACAGTCGTAGCGTGGATTTCATCTACACATCAACAGCAAACTTAAAGAGGCGGCAGCGTAACGTTTTTTTAGATGCAGATGAGTAAATATCTTCCATGCATCATTTTCTCGTCACGGCACAGAAAAGCACAAAGGACGGAGGAGATGCAAACCTCAGCTCCGTTCAAACAGGACTCGAATGGGATTTCTTAACCTTAATGTCATTATGTTTTACAAACGTGTCAGAAAATGGGTTTAATCATGGTACGTCACATCACTGTATTTCCGCTGTTTGTTTGTTTTGGTTAACTGACCCCTGTGCACAGCAAGAAGCTGTTACATGCTCAAATGTTTATCTGTCCCACTGGCCCTTCTCTTGCATTCAAAGGCAGTACTTTGTGGTTTGGTTGGAGTATTTTCATCCGTTTAGATCTCCAAAAGCTGAGTTTCCTGTTTGAACATGGCTTTAAAGCAAAGATGAAGCAAATTCTTCCATTTTAGAAACTTAGAAAATCTGTCTATTGTAAATCTGTTGTAAATTCAACCAGTTATCTCTGCAAATGTACATAAACGTTCTTCAAGAGACCAAACTACAAATCATTTTATGATAGTGCACTCAAGACAGATGAGGGGTTTATGTTTATAGATATTAAACGTGATTACTAAACAAATTCAACCTCTGAAGAAAATTTTAATTACAGATAATCTGAGTTCACTCTCCACACATTTGCATTTTCAGTTGTGACAGCTTCTCCGTCTTCCAGCTTTTTCCTCCTTCTGCAGCGCTTCCTGGCTTCACTCCATTTCTGCCTCTTTCTCTTAACGAATGAACAACGTTGGACTGAAATTGTGTACATTGTGGTGTTCTTTATGGCCATTAATCTTGTGTTTGGAGCATTCTTTTTGTGTTTTGAATTAATTTTTCATTATTTATTTTGTTATTTATGCATGCAGTGATATTGTTTACATTTCACTATGAGAGGGATGCTGAGGTACTCACTTTCCAAAGGCTTTTTTGTTTTTTTTTGTTAAACATCTGACTCCAACAATCATCAATAACACCCTCGTTATCAGTGCGAAGCTGTTACAGCTACTACTGGTAGCTTTCATTGATTTGTTGTTTTTTTTTTTTTTTGTTTTGTTTTAATCACTGGTGTCCCAGATCCATGTATTTTTGTTTGCCTGTCGACGTATCTTCATTCCCTTGCTGTCAGGAGCCCTGCAGAGATGCCTTCATAGGTATCGAGAGAGAAACAACAGTGGAATCATTCCCGCCAACCTTTGGACTTCTTCTATTTATGCAGTATTTATTCTGGCGTTGTTTGCACGTCCACTTTAATTAAGGGAAACACTCGGTGACGGCACGCCTCTGTATACGTTGTCTAAATACTCAACGGTGGTTTGAATCTCACCTGCACCACCTGCATTTAGCGATGCGTTCAGAGCGAAAGGCCAGTGCCTTCTACACACACATGTATTCAATCTGGTCACAAACCAGGCTCATTTTTTACATTTAGAAGTCAATTTATTTTATTTTATTTTATTTTTTTGAAGAAAAGCAGTTTATTGAAAACACGGCACAGGATAAATTGAAATAAAACCAGAGGAAACTTCCAGACATATTTTAAAGAAAGATTTGTTTAGAAAAAACAACAAAAAAAACCCGACCTCGAGGCCTTGCTGATGTCTGTGACATGATTGTTGTTTTTCATGGCAAAAGCTAATCTCTAAAACCTGGACGAGGTTGCTTTGCTTTTGAATCTTTGACTCTGTGCTTTTGTTTTGAGTTTGAATTTTACACGTTTCTTTCTCAGTAATGTTTGTATTTTACGATTGTCTGGTTTGTCCTAGAACAGGAAGTTTTATTACAAATTTGATTTTTTTTGTAAAGGGCCAAACTTATGTCACCCTGACGGCTGGAAAACCAGTAATAATATGTTGATGTGGTATTCATACACAGTTTTAGCTTTTCACCCCAATCAAACGGTCAATATGACGCAAACTGCAATACTTTATCATG
Organism: Xenentodon cancila; assembly: GCA_014839995.1. NCBI lineage: Eukaryota > Metazoa > Chordata > Actinopteri > Beloniformes > Belonidae > Xenentodon > Xenentodon cancila. The sequence goes on from CM026205.1 coordinate 24,470,561, forward strand.
GACGTGTAGTTTATTGTGTGTTAAGTCCCATACGGAGCCAGTGGTCTAGACAGGCCTTTCATGACTCAACCAATCCTGAGTGTCAGACAACTGCCGCTGTAATCTTGGTCAATGTTAAATGGGAACTGTTATTAGTAGTTCCAAATGTACTAGAAAGGGAATAAACATCAGTTAAATTCAGCTGCACATCCTGTGTAAAAACATATCAGACAGGTGGTTAAACGTGTTTCCTGATTGATGTGAATGGGTTAAAGGGAATATTTAATGAGTATAGTGGATAAAGTTGAGTAAAACGTACACGCACAGACAAAAGCGAGGAATTTTGCTTGTTAATAATGAAAATGGAGTTGGACATCTTTCATACTTGTAGTGGCAACTATGCTGCCAGGAGTGTGTGATGAGGCTATTGTTCATTTATTTAGATAACCATCACCAAGATGATCCAGATAACGTCGTATCTGTGTCTCATATGGTGCAGTTATCTCCCACCTTCGTCACCAAAACATCAGCTGCCAGAATCACTGATAAAAGCTGGATTTAATGTGAATTCTCCTCATCTTTTATAACAGACGGTATTTTATTTTTCCCCCCGGAGTGAAATTATGAAGATGTGGTCTGAAAGCATCTAATAGGGACTAACAATGACTCCCATTATCAAAAAGTATACGCCAGAGTGTTTAAGAAATGAAAAATATAGCTACCACTGAGGGCCGTTTCAGGCTTTGGGGATATTTATTTTCAGTCTTAACAGAAGAACATTAAAAGGTAATAATCTACAGATTGCTTGTTGTTTAATGTTTCTTTAATCTAATCTAAACATGCTGTGTTCAGCTTCTTGTTTTGTGCAGATTTTAGCCACCGACACCGTCTCGGTAAACAAAAGTAGCCTGTTTTCCAAAGTGCATTTCTTAGTCCGAGTGTACAGCACGCAGAACAATTCTGGAGCAAGAGTTAGGTACGCGTTATAAATAACTGCTGTTAAATAAGTTCATAAATCAGAGATGGAAACGCGCTGGGGACTGAATAAATGTGTCACGCGCGAGGAGGCTTCAGCTTCTCCAGAGAGCTGATGACAGTTACTAGCAGCTCCACTGCTTTCTCAGTTTGTGCTGTAAAAAAACCCAAATATGACACTTCAACATTTTTTACATGTTTTTTTTATAGATTGGATTGTGACCGAGATGAATTCAGAAGAAAGGTCATTGAAGCAACCACACGGGTTATAAGCTGACTTTGAAACAAGACAATTTTCTCTGTCAAGTTCTGAATCCTTAAAAGTTTTGATGGGTTCAAGTGTCAATTTGATATTTTGTAGCAAACTAGTCTCATAACTGTGAACACCCTGATGCACTGGTATAAACAATACAAAATAAACCGATCTCTCAGAATTCACTCCTTTATCTTTTGAAGAAGTGTAATTACCTCTTGAATACTTCTGGAAAACTTATAGAGCAGCAGAAAGTTAAATGATGCTTTCTGATCTAATTTGTTTCAGTTCATATTGTTTAATCTTTGTATATAAAGTGTGATTTTAGACTCTAAACAAATATTTGTAGCATCATATTCCTATCAGCACTCATCATAATGTCACTTCAGTCATTAAGATAAAATGGTTTAGGTTTGTGGGATTTTTTTTGAAAATGATCCTAAACATTGGTAGTTAAAGAAACATGTAATCAATTTTCCAGATACATTTTGGATATAAAGTCAATTCTTGTTTTCTAGTTTTTCACCCTTGTAACATCTTGGAAAGTTTAACGTAAAAATCAGTTAAAACCAGTTGCTCCTGATGTGTCTTCCAATATCTGCAGCAGCTTCAGTTACCACATGCTCTGCGTCGCTCAAAGGTTGATAAACTACCTACGGCCTTTAAGTACTCGATGTGTAATAATGAATTTTCAGAAGGTGAATGTGTTTGACACCTTGATGTTTTTTTTGTTTACGTCTGGTTTGACGGTAAAACCTGAGTATGCATTTGTTTGCAAGGTTAGGGTTGGGCGTTGTGAATAAACCTGAGGTTTTAGTTCTTGATCCTTTTTAGGATAAGGAACAAACTGGAGTGTACACCAGTGTGTCTTGTGTTCTTCATAGCTGCTCAGATGTGGCACGTTTTGTGTTCAAAAACATTTTCCATTACCTTAATATGAACCGACTCAGAAGCAGAAGAGTCTTGGTATTAGTGAGTAATTTCATCTGTGCACCACAGAGTCGTAATTCTTTGCTGCGTTAAAAGCCTCCACAAGATGTTACACAAAACGTCCTGTTCTGAGTCTCCAGGTGGAGAAGCAGTGACTGAGGTACCTCTGTGGCACGGGCTGGAAAAATCCCACCAGGAATACCACATCATGCCCGTCATGCAAGGCTGCTGTTTCCAGAGGTTGCATGAATGTTGCTAAATAAACAAATTCACAAGCAAAAAGCCGTAATGTGAAACAGCACAAGTTCATCAAACCCAAGAGAAAACTGGATGAACCGAAGTAAACGCTGGAGTCAGCTTTGTAGAAATTCTATTCTATTCTATTCTATTTATATAGTATCTATTACAACACAGGTTGTCTCTCTAGGCGCTTTCCAGTGAACCAGAACATGACCCCTAAAGGAACTCCCTTTAAAAAAAGTCAAAAAACCAGTGTAATGATGGACAAAACCAGCTCCTGTTGCTCTTTGAAAACGCTGGATTTCACTGTGAGACTGAACATCTGGAGCTGCAATACCGTTTCCAGCTGGAAGACGTGGAAATGTGCAGCTAAAACGAAAGCTGGTGGACATCTAAACCAGCTTTAAAGGCGCTTGTGTCTTAATGCCGCACGTTCCTGTGGAATGATGGAAACCGATGAAAACAAAACTGACACTTGGCCGAATTATTTTATTAAAAAGACAAGAAGAAAATGTGTAAACGTATTTGAAATGACATGTGGACAGAGAGAGGTTCAAGGTTTTGCAGCAAACCAGTGAATATCAGAGCTCATCTGCCCACACGTCTCCAAGATGTTTAAGCTGCACGATAAATATGCAGGATGCTGATGTTCATCTGGAGGATGTAGAGCAGGTGACGCTGGACGAGCTGGGAGATGGATCCTTCATGAAAGCAATGCAAATGTAGGTCAGAAAGTCAGATTCAGGATTTTACACGGGAAGGACAGAAAGTTAAAAAGAATACTGAAAGAATCAGAAAAGGAGTAATGCAAGACAACTGCTGATATCAAAGCAGACATATAATGGCCTTAAAACAAAGTTGATGCAGTTTCCTAACGTTTTCTGCTTTTCAGCACGTCATTAATTTAGATTTTAATATTTGGATTGTTCATACTATTTATAATAACATATTACATAGTTACAATAGAGCAACATATTTACCGGTTACTGTTTGGTTTAAGTCTTCGTCCTAAACTAACAGCAAAAGATGTTGTTGCTGCTGACACCAGTCGCACCAACAGCAGTCCCTCCTCACCTCCAGTTCCTGCCAAGTTTGTTATATAACCTGAAAATGAGAAGGCCACCACCTAGCAGTCATCACGGTGGATACTTGGCACAGGCCCGCACACACACTGTACACTTTGGCTGATCCACTTTAGAGCCACATGTGAATGTGATGCACGCATCAGAATTAGGGCAGCAGCGGCGTTACCTAACACACCCAGAAAAGACATCTGGAGAGTTAAAGCAGCCGTCCCACATTATACCTTCCTGTTCACACGAGCACACAAATCATGAATCACACACTGCTCGTGTCCACTACACTGTGTGCACATACCGTCATGTGGATCAGCCTCTGGCCGTATACAAGGAGAAAGTCTGACGCACACAAGCAAACAAACATGCCTGTGTAGGAGCAGAAGTCACAGCACACGAGATGAGCATTTGGATGCGTCTGATATGGTGAGAAATAGCAGAAACCATGCTGAAGTAGTAGCAGCAATAAATGCACAGACGATCATAAAAGTGTGAACAATCGTCACCATTCACACAATAAACAAACATGAGATAATTAGAAGAAAGACTTAAAAACAGGACAGAGCTGTACAATAGTTGCTGGGGCAGTTACGTGTAGGAGGAAGTATCTGTTTTCAAATTTAAGTGGGCTTGATTTAAACAAAAAAAGATGGTGTTTTATTCAAGATGTTCGTTTTTATTTTTTTAATACAAAAGGCTGTGGATGCTGCCATTGAAGTTCATCTTGCACTTTGTTATTCACAAGAAATGTTTGCCGAGAGCAACTATTTTGTAGAAATGTGTGTTTTGAACATAAGTTAATGTATCTCATAAATCATCGTAACAGAAAGCCAGTAAAAATGTGTTTTGAGAGGTAAAATAATAGTTTTTTTTTAAAGAAACAGTACCTCATTTTACACAACATATAAACAGGTTATCATCACGAGAGAGCGAGCCTTCCTTCCTGGACCTGCTTTGTTGAGGTGAAGAGATAGGTGAAGAGTGATGCTTCTTTACCAACAAACCAACTGAGAAGGCGGGAGTCTACCTGGAGAACCAGTGGAGCTCCAGGTGAGGGGTTGGGGCTGAACAGCTGTCAGCAGGTGCAGTGGTTCAGTCTGCGCAGGTGCTTCTTCATCTCCGTTGACGTGAGCTGTCAGGACAGCTGTGTTTGACTCCGAGGATCAACAGTGACAGACAAGGGAGCGATACAGCTCAGAGACTGTTCACTGTCATGCTTTAGTACTTCGTCTTTTATTTGTCTTTATATTAATCCTTTCTCTGCATCATCATGTGTGATAGCAAAGTAATACAGTTGTAAAACGTGACAATCAGGAGAATGATGAGAGTCCAAAGATATTCAGATTTTTATTCAGATTTTTGCCAGGGGGACAACTACAGGAGACAGCTGATTCTTGGTAAAAATTAATAATATATTGCTTCAAATGAAACTGAGATGATTCAATTTTCCACAAATTAATATCTCTCATTTGGCCATTACGTCTCCTAATCCTCGCCCACACTGGGTCTCTCTGACGTCTACAGTGATCTCACGATTATAAAGAAGTGATTTGTTGTGCGTGCACGTCAGCTTTTTTTGATGCAATCGTCAAAACTTGTTTTCTCTCCGTCTTCCTGCCTCCTGATACTAAAGCAGCTCTCATTGTTATCGCAGCACATACAGATGTTCACTCCCTCCAACAACAGACAAGCATGGTCATTTCCACGCACCTTGGATTTTATTACACCACACAACCTCTACAGTTTATGTTTTTCTTTCATATTGGACAAGGACTGGTGTGATGTTATGGTTTTTTTTCCCAAACGGTAAGAGCGTTAACTGCACGTGAAGGTTTCTTGTCCTGCACAGAGAAGCGCAGACCTGCTTCAGCAGACTCGGTTCATGAAGTAAAAGGAAACAACTGGGAGTATTTGATCAAACCCTTTCTGGGATTTTTCCAAGGATCCTGGCCTGCTTGTAGTGATGAAGACTTTTCTCATTTAAACCTGAAGTGTCACTCACGAGCTTTGACAATGTTAAAATATGTTACTGGTTCAACATTCAGACACAAAACACACTATTGCTCTTCTGAGCGCACATTGAAGACCTTTTTGTTAGAACAAAGTTCAGTAACTTAAACAGCTGGACTTGTTCTCCAATAAGACAACTTGCTTCAAAGTTACATTCTCAGTAAAACGTCAGTCCACAAAAAAAGGCGAATCTCATTTCAGTTTTTTACTGTACAGTTTATGTACAAGAAAATGTTCAAAAAGGCAATAGAAAATAAAAGCAAAAGTGTAACACATACAAAGATATTGTAAGACAAATTTAACAATACAGAGCAAACTTTTGTGACTTTTTTTTAACGGCTGCTTTGTGTCCTGCTGCAAATCAAACTTGATGTGACTCAACTTTCTGCTGATTTTTCTCTCATTTACAATGGAAAACATTTTGTGATCAACAACATTATGATATACTAAAATAGTATTAGCAACACAAGGGAGTCACGTGAAGACAGTTCCTACCGACTCCTTAAATATCTAACTTTGTGGAGATATTTGATTTCTGTGGGGTGTAAGCAGACAACCTGCAGTTTTATATTCAAAGTGCGAAAAAGAGAACCCAAAATTATCAAAAGAGAAACTTAAAAATATTATTTACACTGGCAGGCTGAAGCACGTTTGGCAGCAGTGGACTCGGCAAACAACTATTTTATCATTTGTGAATCATGTTAAGAGGAAATCTGCTTGGATGAAACATCTGGAACACCAACTGGAGCGTGGGGGAAAAGTGGATCAGATATTAGATCATTTAGTTGAGCAAATTTCTCTGCAACATGTATTAAAATATGCACACACGCACACACACACACGCACACACACACACATGCACACTTGTCCGTTATATATTTCATTTATTATAATATTTATTCTGTCTCTTTATCCTGATTTTACTTTTGAGAATAAAGTATTTCTCTAAGAAATAGTGTCCATCGTCCCTTTCCTGAATTGTTTGGTGAGCTCATCTGGACTCACCTGAGTTATAAAGAAATTAATATTGTTTGCTATGTAACTAGATGTTATTTCTTTTTTCAGGCACCTTTAACATGCTAAGACAGTTTGAAAACAATAAAGATTGCTCCAAGTAAGAGTCGTGGACCTCTGTGGTCCTGCTCTCATACAGAAAACATGGCTGTACAAATGAGGATGTAAAAAGAGGAATAAACAGACCCCGTCTTCAGCTGTGGGATTGAGAAACTAGTGTCAATCAGAAAACCTAACGCCAGGATTATAAGACATTTGTGTGCAAATGCTTTGTGGTCCACCCTGCTCCCTCAGCTCTGACCCACCAGGGCCTGCTTTGGGCCAGTTTGGGTCTAGGTACCAGGCCTTGTTTAAACCTGGCCCATCACTGGACTATCTGGGGCATTTCGCTCCAGGCTTTGGCCTTCTTCTTGGCCAGTGCCATCCAGGGGGGCTCATCTTGTGGCAAAGCTGGGGGAGATAGGGCTCTCTGGGGAGATACTGCCTGTCCAGACAGACCTGGAGCCCTGGAGCCAACCTTGTCCAAGGAGGTCTTCGATGAAAATGGGGGCGAGGTGACTGGTGGTGTTTTAGGTGAGGTGGCCGTTTTGGAGAGGTATGAAGGAGCTGAGTAAGGAAGAGATTTTGAGGGAACAGGGACTGGAGTAGGGGCTGACAGAGACCTTTGGGGAGGGTTGGGTTGCGGTGAAGGTTTTGATGTGGCAGAGGGCACCTGTCGTTTTGGGGCAATGGGGCAGGGAAGTGGCTGGGATTTTGAAGGTTGAGGTGGCACTGGACTTGGAGAAGGGAGAGTCCTCTTGGGCTCCTTTTCTACAGACACTGATGGTTTACTGATGTCCATCTGACCCACTGGAGAAAAAAGAAAAAACACATATAAAAACAAAACAAAACAAAAAAAAAAAAGAGTATTTATTTTGTAGAAGGAAACACTTTTAACTGATGCTGACTAGTATGACATTTGGTTTATGCAATACTTACAAAAACTCAGACACACAGCATCATAGTTGTAATGTTAGGAGACTGAGAATGTTAAAGCCCTCCTTCATTGACCTTTTAAACGTAGCATTTAAATATCTGCGTATTTGCCACTACAAACCTCCCCTGCCACACACCACGTTTGTAAATTAGTGCTGCAGTAGCAGATGTTGACCAGATGAGGGAGTCGCTGCATCAGTCAAAAATCATTTCAGCTGCTAAATACAGAGAGGTGGTGACGTTTCCTGTGTCTGAGTCATATGTAAGGTAAGGTCATTGCAGTGACGCTTTCTGTTTTGTAGAAAACTTTCAAAATGACAAACAAAATATATCATTAAAACCTCTCGAGACACTAACAATCTGTAAGCGATATAAGCAAGTTTTGGCCACACAAACATGTATTTTTGGCAGTTTAAATGGCTGCATATTTATCTCTGTGTTGTGTGTTTGGTGTGTGTGTGTGTGTGTGTGTGTGCTGACCATTGCTGCTGGATTCAACTGTCTTGTTGCTGTGCTCCCAGCTTGCAGCTGAGCTGACATATGTTGGCAGAGAAGACTTTCTGTCCTGTTCCTCCTGATGGCAAAGAGCAACATCAAATCATGTACAGTAAAACATGTACTGAAGTGCCACACACACACACACACACACACACACACACACACACACACACACACACGTTGAATTCACATTCATGCTGGACAACTAAATGCACATTTTTGTTTTGGCGATTGAGGTCATTGGCTTCATCCTGGTGTGTTCGTAGTAGTAGTTAGTAGTTAGTAGTTAGTAGTGTTCCCTAGTCCTGTAAAAGTGGACATGTAGTAGTCTAGAAGGCTGTTAGAATCCCAGAGGAGCAAACTCTAAATACACTCGATTATCACTGTTATAAAGCAGTGCTATAGTGTACTTTTCATCTACAACTTTTTTCCTTTTCCCAACAATTATAAAGAAACATTTCTTACAATGCGCTCCAGAGACCACACATATGAAATTACCTTCTTGACATTGATCTCTTCCAGTGAGTTTTCTTTATAGATCTTCTGCCTCTGTTTGGCCACAGAAATCCAGCTGGGAGGATCTGATCCAGCAGAAACGCCTCGACCTCCAGCTGCCTCTGAATCCATAAACACAGCAGATGCACTGAATCAGAGACTGGTTCTGTGGTTCTGCACTTATCGTAGTACTGTGGGCAGACGCGTCGAGCGTTTTCACCAGAGAGAGCCAGTGAGCGGTGCGTGACAGCGAAAACACACCTGACACACGCTTCGCTTTGCCTCCAGCGTCTCCTTGAACCTCTGGTTTTTTAGGGAGAGCCGGCTTGCTGCCAACTGACTGACACACGGGGGGCTTGCTGCTCATTGGCTGCGTTGTGTCAACTTTACTGCTGCCTGGCTGAGCCAGTGACTCAACCGAAGGCTGAAAGACAAAAAAAAAAAAAATTAAATAAAAATTAAAAAAAAAAAAACAACTTCCCTAAAACTAACATTTTTTGACTACTCAACAATTCTTAAAGTTGCTCATGTGAATAAGGTGGCAAAGGCAGCGGATCCTACAAACGTAATGGTTTTTGACATTTTTATTGAGGTAAAAAAAAAAAAAAAAAAAAAAGGAAAACAAAAGCAGTAGCTGAGTTTGTATCAACTTTAACTTGACATTGCTGTTCGTCACCTCATGGCTCTCCTCCTCCGAACTAAAGCGAAGCAGAGCGGACGTCTTCCTCAGCCTGACTCCAAAAGGGTTGTCTGGGTTTCCTTCCACGATCACGGCGCTCTCTGCTGGTGGGAGATTGGAAAACTTTGCTTACTTTATTTGCTCAAACTACAAAAACAAGCTCACCTTCGGTGACCAAGTTTGAAGCACCTAAGCAGGCAAGAGAAAACATTGTATTGTATCTAAACAAACCAAAAGAATCATAACTCTTTGAGCATGTTCAGCATCCTTACCGACAGTGCCTGCAGGTACTGAGCTTGGGGGTTTGTCTGGGGCTGGTGTTGCGTTGCTCTGTGGTTTGCTCGTGGTATTTTCTGCATTCATCACTCTACCTGGGCTCGACATCACTTCAGCTGCTGTTGAGCCTGCTGGCTCTTCTTTTACAACTTGATCCCTCGTGGTTGCAGCAGCCTCCTCGTCCTCTTTGGATGAAAAGATGCAAGCAGGTGGGGAAGAAGGAGAGGTTGAATTCTGTGATCTTTGCCATGCGGGGGCAATGGTGAAGCGGACTTTACTCTGATCTGGTGACTGGGCAACCGCTTCTTCCACACCAGCAGATGAATCCTCTTGTTCCTGGGTGGGTTGTTTTTCTTCCACATCTTCAGCCTGCTCTTCATCTACAGACGCTTCATTTTGCTGTGTAGATATTGGGGAATCTCCACCAGAAGGTGGTGACTCGATGACACTTTTACTGGGATCTACAGAAGTTGGAGACGGCTGGAATAAAGCTGTATTTCCCTCTGAGGTGGGAGATGCTAGATTTATGTGCATGATGGTAGTTTTACTGGAAGGGCTGACAGCGCTCTCTTGTGAAGGAAAACTAAGTGAATCACTCAGACACAACTGAGGAGGCTTGGATGAAACGGTGACTTGCTCTGCAGCTTCACGTGGACCCTTTTTAATTTGTGGCATGTCTAAATGGGGCGTGATTTCAGCACTTCCGTCCTCCAGGTCGTGTTCTGTCTTTTCTACGTGAGGTTGGTCTGCTTCCACTTCTTCCTGTTTTTCCTCTTCCTCTGACATTTCTTCTGTAAGGTCATCTTCTAGGGCCTCTTCTTCTCCGTCCTCCCGCTCATCTTCAAAGTTCTGGTAGAGATTTTTTAACCCCTCCTGTACTGTGGTGAACACCTGATCACGTACTTCTGCAGGGACCTCATCATTTGTCTCTTTTGTCTTGTGGACATTGTCCTCTCCAGAAACTACAGCTGCGTCTGCCTTCAGTAAAGGTGAGGTACTTTGAATTTCCTCCTTTTGGGAATCAGGAATAATGTCGGCCACTTCCTCGGCTTCATCTACATCCATCAGTTGATTCACCTGCTCTTCCACCTCCCCATCATCATCATCGTCTTCCTCTCTCTTCTCTAAACCCTCCTCCTCTATGTCTGGCTCCTCCTCCTCTACATCTGGCTCCTCCTCCTCTAGCTCTGTTGCCTCTTCCTCCTCTTCATACACTTCTTCCTCTGCTCCATCTTCTCTCTCCCGGCTTAGAGACTGTCTTGTAAACATGTTTTCTTCCTCGGGTTTGACTTCCTCTGGCTCGCCATCCTGTCCTTCCTCTTCATGCTGAAGGAAAAGTGGCTAAAGGAAAAAAGGAGTGCAAACATAAACTTTTTAAAATAAACCACTTTAACATGTGTGACAGATGTTCCTTTCTACAGATGTTTTGTTTTGAAAGAACATTAAGTCTAGTAGCCTTAATGAGGGACTGAATAAAACACTATATTTCCATTTTACTAGGAAGAACACCATGAGCAAAGTTTTTATTAGGAAAAGTTCTTTGACAAATGTCTCAGGTTCCTCAGGCAGATTGCTTTCCAGGGACATCCTCTATTGCGCCTGAACAGTGTGAGTTTAGATTAATCTGCTACAGTCTGTCCAGTCTTTCATACCTTTATACCTCATCTCCCTCTTTTTGTTTTTTTTTTTTATAATAGAGGCTACCTTTGCATTTGAACCTCAGATAAACCTTCTGCCTCTTAGTTCTGTCGCCATGCAATAACAGAGCTCTTAAATGTTTTACAGATTCTGCTAAATGGATCTTCTTGTTTCAATATCACTCTAAAATTAACAACTGTATTACCTCTAAGTTGAACAGAAAGGTATATTTAAATGACCGTTGTTTTTAGAGTTTATGCCTGACAGTGTTTCTACATGTCTTTTTCCTGACCTGCTCTGAGGTGAGAGTTTATGTTGCTCTGTCTCTTTGTCACTGTAGAATGTTAAACCCGAAATTGTGTGGAGTTTTTAAACTGACCCAGACTGATCATTGCCTATGTCTTTCCCTCTTGGTATCATGTTAAAGGACTCCTGAATGGTGCAAACAACCAACATGTCAGCTTTTATAGAGGTCTGTACACCTGCTGGAGATCCGTTCATCAGAGGCGGATGTCTGGCAACACCTGGCTGCAATTTACACTTTTAAATCCTTTTTCCTAATATTCTTTTTTGACTCATAGTCAATCACAGCTTTTCAAATAATCAAAAATACATACACAATCTTGAGTGACTTGTTCCGGGTCCAAATCTTCCTCTTTATCCTCTGCTTCTTCCTCTCTGCTTTTCTCCTCCTCGCCAATGGTATTTACTTCTTCTTGCAAGAAAGGTGCAGCAGTCTCTTCTTCTTCCTCTGAGGTCTGATCTGACTGGAAGGAGGAGGAGGAGGCAGCCCAATGACCAACAGACTTCTCCACCCCTGGTCCCTCTTTTATCGCCACACTTTCTTCCATCTCCACTTGCTCTTCTTCCTTTCCCCTCTTGTCCTCCTTCATCTCCAGGACAACATCCTCAGTCTCCACATCCAGTGAGCAAGACTCAAGTGGGGTCTTCAAGGAGCTCAGGACCTCCTGTAAGAGGGAGCACTCCTCTTCCTTGTCTTCCTGGACCTCATCTTCCTCGACTGATGCAGAGTCACTTTCAGCGTGGTTATCGCCTGGAGGCCCACTCAGACCCTCTCTTAGACCAGCAGGGGGCTCTGGTGTGGCCCTAAAAGCACAATTCAAGATTTAATGGAGGACAGTAAGAGTAATGGGGGAACACTAGTTGTAATTAGTCCTGGCCAGGATGCTGGATGGGAACATAATTAGCCTGAACTGGGTTGACCGTAATCGGACCGTGCTGAACAGATTTTGTGCGTAAAGGGCCTTAAGATAACTTTGGTTGTGAACTGGCGCTACACAAATAAATGTGAACTGAAATGAAGTGAAGTGAATTAATTGACATCTAAATACCTGGAAGCGTCCACAGAGGAGGCCCTGGAGCTGGAAATGGAAGAGGGCAGGGGCTGATCATCTGAGCCTTCCTCCTCTGAGAGACTCGGCTCTAGAGGACAGGAAGTGTCCGGGCCGTGAGAAACATCCTGTTCTGCTTCCGCCTCGTCCTCTCCCTCCTCCTCTCTCTCCTTATCTCTCAACAGGGATACTGTGGAATCCAGTGGGTGTCCTCTCTTCTCACATTCCTCATCCTCTTCTTCCTCCCTCTCCAGTTCTGGTTTCACTTGATCACTACTTGCATCTGAAACACAGACGGAAACAAATAGATTGTGGATAAAACCAATAAAAAAGCAGTATGTCATCATCAGTCTGTGACTGATGATGTGAAAATAAGTTTATTAGTTCATTATTAATTTATGTCCACATGAAAAGAAAGAGTTTGCAGTTTTATTAAATGAATGTTTATTTTGTCCATTGTCATTATTATTGTTAAATTACATCTATTCTTAGAAATAAAGGTGGATACATTTTTTTTACATGACTGTACTGTATTTGCAGTCATGTCCAAAACTGGCAGTGTTTTGCACAATTTTTGAATTTATAATATAAAAGTATCTAATTGTTAACTAACTGTCTGCCAAGAGGGACATAGGCAATAATTTTTAATGTATTATTTTTTTATTTTGTTATATATATATATATATATATATATATATATATATATATATATATATATATATATATATATATATATATATATATATATATATATATATATATATATGTTACTATTTTGTCAAATAAAACAATAAAAGATAAGAAATAAAATATTCTTAACTAACTTTTTTAATTTGACAAATATTCACTTCTGACTGTTGTACTCTTTAATATCTTTACTAATAATGGTAATGTCATTAAATGTACTATGGAATATTTCACTTCAAATTGAAGGTGGTCAATATGCAATATTTTTATAATATAAATGTATTTATTTATATAAATATGCTAGAATATTATGCCTTTTTAAACATGGAAAATAGTTTTATTTTTTTTTATTTTTTGTTAATATTCTAACATATTTCTTGCATTATCAAAATCTTAAGAGTAAATTAATTTTTATTTGACACCATCCTTCATGGAGACTTCAATACATGCTGTCTGTAAAAGTTATATTTAAGATGAAACCAAGTTTAACAGCAAAAACAGGCTCTGACCTTCTGTCTGTTGTTTTTGTTCTTCCAGAGCTTCAGCTTCAGCTCCTGGGACAGAGACTGTCAACATCTCCTCCACAGCAGAGTCGTCTTCTGTTTTCCACTCGAGCCGCTGCACAGACGTAAGACGTTAGTCACAAAATGAGAATCATCAGCTGTAAACCTGGAGATACTGTGATCGAGGCTGTCGCTGTGTCACTTTAGTAAGTTTAAGTGAGCCGTTACAGCAGCATTTAGGTCAGGTCTTTCACAGCAGCAGGTGATATGGACATTTACAAACTAATACATTCAGTTTTATAGTCTCCTTGCATTATAAATAATTATTCAGATCATATTAAGAAACCTTGCAAACACAAGTGACCACAGCGCAAATGTTTGTACCAGCCGGACTCTATACCAGCAGCCATGAGTTTGATGACAGGCAACACTGGTGGCTCCTATTCAATGACGAGCATCACATTTGTTTATCTGACTGGTCAACGTTTGAAAAATGTTAGTAATGACAGGGACAGCTGAGTTCATTTGGCATTTTAAATTCCAACTGAAGGTGTTTAAATATTCTGGTCAAATTGTCCACTTTGTTTAAAGGAAACTGTTTTACTGCTACTGATTTTCATTTTGTTATAGTCTCAGCAATAACTTTAATTTAAACTCATTTTGATTACAACACAGAAAAAAACCCCATCCAAAACAGCAAAAATAAGACCAGACTTGAAATAAATTAATTTAATCATTATTAGGTCATGCAACATGAGTGTGCGTGTGTCTTACAGTGGCAGGTTTCCTCTTGTTGCAGGCTTTCTGTCTCAGGCCCAGCTTGTGTTTGGCAGCAGAGTTATCCAGACAGCTGAAGGGACTGACTGGCTGGCTGAAGTCCCCGGGAACCACCAGGGGGCTCACTGCTCTACTGGAAGCTGCACAGGACAACTGGGAGGAAAGAGAGATGGAGACAGAAGGGTCTCTAAAGCATTTCCCAGATAACCTATTAACAAAGGAAACACTTGGTCAGCATTTGTGGAAGGAGGCTGCTTAACTCCCTGTTGGTTCTTTACTAACTTAACTTCACCCATCCCACCAACAGTATAATCTACAGACACCTCTTGGTTTGACGAGAGTGGGATTTGTACATCTATGTCCTTGGGAAATTGTATCCACATGTCACAGCCTGCTCAAAGCCTGTAACCGGTTGTTTGTCAAGAAGGCTTCAGACAGAGCAGGCCCCCTTGCAGACCTGAATCGCCACCCGCTTGCCTCGTCTATGAAGAATTCAACTGGTCAAATATTAAGGGGGTAGGAGAGCACAGTTACTATTAATTAAGAGCTGGTAAGATGGATTTTTAAAATGACATAATAAAGGCCGGAGATAATGAAAACAGAGGAAACACGTCACCAGCATGGGAGGGAGTCCAGCTGCACAAATATAAGCCGTCCTTATCTGCAGGAGCAACACTTGTGCTCACAGCAGCCCTCACACGCCTGATAATTTCACTTTGTTTCAGGAGAAAGTCCCAGAAAAACTCTTCTCTAAACAATGCAACACAACTTTTCCTGTTTTAGGTTAGGGCACAGGTTACAATTAAGGCTGAAGAAGTCATTGCCATGTTGAGGTTAGATCAACTGTACAGGAAGTAAATGTAGATCAATATAATGTCCCCGTAAGTCACAGAAACAGTGTGTGTGTGTGTTGGATAGCTTGGTGAGTTGGAGTCTGAATGCTATAACTACGAGCAGACATGCTGACTGCCAAAGAAACCATAGGAATGCACTCTGACCTACTGTATGTGTGTGTGTGTGTGTGTGTGTGTGTGTTTGTCTGTTCAGCGTAATAACATTTAAATGTTGTGGCTGGAGACTCGGGAAAGAAGGTCAGAAAACTGAGAGAAAGAAAGGAAGAAAGTGACATAGAGAGGAAGAGGAGGCAAAGCTGTAGACTTCCATTTAAGGTTAGAAGATCAGCCTGAGGAATGGTTAGACAACACCCACCAGACACACACGCGCGCACACATACACACGCACACGCACACGCACACGCACACGCACGCACGCACACACAGTACATTTGTACTACACATTATAAAAACAGTAACACTGAACGGAACAAACAAATCATGTTTCAGTCTCATGTAAAGTTTAGATGTTGATTCATAAAGTCTCTATAATGATCTTTTTTTGATAAACAGCCCCTACAAAAAAATAACACTAATATTACAAAATATAGTCAACATCGTTCTATTTCAAGCAAAGGTATCTCTGCCAATGGGGTAAGAAACATATCTTCAACTAGAATTCGTAAAACTAACAAAACAGTCTGAAATAGTTTTATAATGTTCTTGAAACAAGGCTTTAAAAAACAAAACAAAAAACACAAACTTTCTTAGAAATGAGTTTTTGCAGTGTACTTTATCTTGAGTTGCAAACTCAGGTCAACGCTGAACTCTATCCCGTTTCCTTAAACCCTTTAATAACTGTTTATTTAGGCTGCTACCACCATAATGACATATTTTATAATCTTTTGCTGACGAGAACGACACGTAGCAAAGCTGGCAGCAACTGGGTGTTGTATTGTTGTTATATTACGTAGTGTGCTCTTCCTCGCTCAAAGCACAAAACACATCCATGCAGAACGTTACTGGGTTCCTAAACACCAAACCCAGTAAAGAACTAACAGTGACAAACGCCCTGTTGAAACCTAAATACAGTGCTGTTTCAATACATTTTGAATAACGTTTCATAAATTGCTTAAATTCAGGCCATTATTAGATTATCAGTTTCACTATACTGCAGTTCCAGCTCCAAGAGACTTGTTTTAATGTTTGGAGACTTTAGTCTTATGCTCATTCTGTTTAAAACCTATTTTCACTTCAAACCTGCTTTTGGGTTTGACATGAAAGGTAAACGTTAACGTTATATTAATATGTAGAGTGAGTTCTTTGTGCTTAACAGCCAAAGTGGCGTCTCTCACAGACCCAAGTCCTATTCAACATATCGAACCGGCTGAAAGAGACATTCAGGGATCTGGCAGAGTTGCTGGTGTGTTACACACGGAAAAGACAAGCGAGGCGGATGTTTAAAAACCAAGAACCGGCTTGGTGAGCGCGGGCGCTTAGTCTGCTATCATCTATCAGAGACAATGTGGGGTTCGGGGTCCTCCCCCACGTTGAATAAGAGAGCCAGGGAGTAAAATATTAACAGCGTGATTGGCAGATGACTCCGCTCCCTGCTGAGCAGACTCAAGAGCTGTGTGACAAGATTGCTGGCACCTCAACCTGCTTGGCCAGTGTGAGTCAATATGAGCACGTGTGTAGATATTATTGTGCCTCTGTAAGTACAGTACATCAGTCACTGTAATTCTCCATCACATGCTGTAGGTAAAAAAGCACTTTGAAAAGGGCTATTTCCAGGTTTCTGTGTGCACCTCTTTGAAGCTGACCATTTGTGTCTCTTTCCAGCAGGAAAAGGAACAGCCAAAACCCAGCCGGGAGCTGCTTTCAAGTACTCATTCGCCATACGGTACCGACAGTGCCTTGAGCCCACATTACTGCCACAGAGACTAATTGGACGGCTGAGGTTTTCAGGACATCTGGCTTATCTTGAACTGGCACTCCATGCGCTTTTCCAAAAAGTGCACAATAGTTTTAACTGGCAGAGTTGCAGGGGAACCGTGGGGACTTTCAGGTTTCATGCCATAAGCTGCAGAGCTGCAGTTGGTCAGGGGAATAACAAAATTAGGATGAAAAAAAAAAAAAAAAAAAAAAAGAGAAGGGGTTAGCAAATTTGCCTAAGAGTGGAAATCACATGGGAGTGGACAGCTCAAGGGGAAAACCAGAAAAAGTGGTCAATCTCCATGAAGGCTTTGATTTGGAACCGAGAGTGGAGGTTTCATATTTAGACTGGATCATGGGATGTTCACCATCATAGTCACATGAGCAGAAATACCACACAAACACAACTCCACTCTCACACAGTCTGGATACTCCTGCTGGCTTTGAACATTTACTTGAATGGTTGTTAAGTAGATAACAAGCGAGTCTGCTCACAAGATGGTGCTCTCCTTAAAACGGCAGTGTGCCCTTCAAAGTTTTGGTCTTGTTGATTGGACTTAAGAAATGCATATGGTCACTAAATTCATCTCTTTTAACAAAATGCATGCATTAGTCATAAAACACACAAAAAACGTTGTTTCAAGTCCAGTGCTGCTTGTGTTGGAGGACATGAGCATGAAATGGGAAGGTCTGTGTCGGATTTGACTGCTATTGTGTCGGCAACGTTCAAAGTGAACATTGTACAGGTGCAAGGCTAAGCTCTCGACAATTCAAACGGATTATACGTCATTTCTACCAGAAGGAATCCGTCAGTCAGAACAATGATGAAACAAAAAGGTTGGCACGATGTAAAATAGCACATATGTCATTTCATTCCAGTGAAGCAGTCATCTGCAGCACTTCTAACTTTATATTAATTGCCAAATAACCACAAAAAAGGTTTCTACACAACCTCTGTTGAAAACAAGAGTAAGTACTTTTCTGGAGTGCAAAAATGTTCCATAACAGATAAATATTAACCTAACATAGCAAGCAAATACTACATTATCATTGCAAAAATATTACTCTGACTTGAGTACTTGACTGACACGTGGCAAACAAAATTGATAACTTTGGGGATTAATAAAGTATTTTTAAATTCAATTGAAATGAAAAATTAAACTCAATGTTACTTTGAATAATTGTATTTTTTTTTTTTTTGTTCAGATGTTTTATTTTTGGAAATGTCACACTTTATACCTGTGAGGCGTTTGATTACCTGGTCATCATCACTGTCTAACAGACTGTTGGAGCTCTTCGTCTGACTCCGGTTCTGATAGATACAGAAAGAACAAGGATAAGAGCGCCGTCAGTCGTCATTCAGGAGGACAGCTGAGGGAAGACGTTACTGTGTGAAGCTTTCACCATCACTGTGAGAGGAGTTGAGCATTCAGGTGGACTGCAGGGTAGGCCGTCATCTTCTGACATGGTACCAGCATCTTCTGTCTTCTTCACACACATCAAGGATGGAGGAGAGCCCAGTTTCATGGCCTGCTTCAGCTGGAGCTGCACACAAAACAAACAAAAAAAACAAAGAAAAAAATACACATTAATCGAGCTGGGCGCAATTTTTGGGACTCGTGTGTGCTTTACATTTACTAATTTAGCAGAAGGGTTCAGTTGAAAAGAATCAATATTTCTACTTTTGTCACAGTGTTTTGTTCATGTAATAAAAATTGTTATTCAGAAATTCAGATTGATTCACTAGTTGGCCTCAAAAGCGAAGGTGTTGTTTATGCCGGTGGGAAGCAGGTATCACAGAGACTCAAACAGTTTCTCCACGATGCCCCGTAGCAGTCACTCGAGGGCTTTACTTGAGTACAAGGCAAACAGTGGACAGTAAAGCTTTGTGGAGCCGGGCTGGATGCTGGCACATACTGGGTTGTTCACATACACACACAAAAAACAAAAAAACAAAAAACAAAACGTCGGCTTTCCTCTTTGTCATCCAGTCCTTTAACATGGCTTAAAACAGATTTATGTTTTTCTTTTTGTTTTCTTTACACAAAGCTGCCTTTTTTTTTTTAAATTTTTTTAATTTAATTTTCCACGTCAATCTAAATCCTGACTGTAATTTTAAGTGTGACCTTATGTAACCTTCCTACACTCAGTCTTGTGGTGTAATCTCATTGGCTAAATATAAAACAGCAGCTGGTGTAATTTTGTCTCATTACTGTCATTCCTGACATCAGACAACATAAAATGATTACAAACATTATCATGCCACGCGCATTAAAATGGTGTAATTTGTTCATTGGTCATTTTAATCTCCTCTCTGCAAGTCAGAGGTCAGAGGTCAGCGTCGCCAGTGCACCTCGTGTGAGTTTTTACCTGCAGGGATTTTACTTTTCCATGAATGCTATCCTGAGACGCCCCAAGACCCTCGTTGGCCTCCGACGAGTCAGAAACAAAGACAGAGTCATGTGACATGGCCTTGGTGCCCAGGCTGATCTTTGACCTTTGGAAAGCAGGAAGATGAAGGAATAAACAAACCCCGAGACGAACATTTCACAGATTCCAAAACAAAACAAACCCCAACGGCTAGGTAGATGGTTAAAAGACAAATCATAAAACTGACTGTTTAGTGTCAGTGAATTTGAGCTTTGTTGGTTCATCTTTTTAGGAAAAAAAAAATTAAAATTGAGATGACAACGCTTTTCTGTTATGTTCACGGATTTCTTGATGAGGACCACAGTGACATTTAACAAGATATATCCTGTGACACCAGCAAAGAGCAGATAAGCAGGAAGTGGCACAATTCAGGAAAAAGAAATCCAGGACTTATCCTCAGGAAGACACAGTCCACTGCTGCTCACAAAAACAGGAAGCAACAAGCCTTCAGTGAGGTGAGTCCAGCAGGACAGCAGACAGATGTTAAAACACTATCTTCCTTTAGTAAGGCAGAGGGATGCTTCTGACATTTTAAACAGAAACACAAATGCACTTACACT
Source organism: Xenentodon cancila (assembly GCA_014839995.1). Lineage (NCBI taxonomy): Eukaryota > Metazoa > Chordata > Actinopteri > Beloniformes > Belonidae > Xenentodon > Xenentodon cancila. Next base: position 24,490,676 of record CM026205.1, read on the forward strand.
AAGTTTATGTTATTGAGTCACTCTTTGAATTCTCACAGCTATCACCTGCACGGTCTTACCCAGATCCCTTTTCCTTCTCGGATCGAGTAAGTGTGTTATTCTCCGATGTTTTGCTGACATCGTCGCTTGATTGGCTGGCCTTAAGGCCTGCTTCTGCTCCTGCAGGCGATGGCTCCTTTCTCTTCTTCCTTGTGAAGAATTTTTTAAATGTCTGAAACTTGGATTTCTTCTTTCCTATGAAGACAGAAAAACAAAAATCTTTACATCTAAATTCCCAGGGCGCCACAGTGGTATAATGAGGTATTAATGAAGTATTAGGTATTAAAGAGGCAGCGTGTTTACACACTGCCCTAATGTGAACTCTAAGGAGCGATTAGTGCTTTACTGGCTGTAAAGGGTGCAGGTAGCAGCCCAGGAGAAACCACACACATGCTTGTGGTTGTAAACCATCCCCCACACGCCTATTAGCACTAGAGTGGAAAAACTCAACAGCTCTTTTATGACTCCTTAAACAGCTACAAACTGCTTCAATTGCCTTTAGTCACCCAAGCACTCAACGAGATCTTGAAGTGCCCTGTGGCCCTTCCTTGGCCTCGCTTACGACAGGGCTGTGGCCCAACATCGATATACTTCAGGGCTCTGTCCAGTTGCGGTCAGTATGAAGAATAGTGGAGGTCTTTTCCTTGAGCTGCAGATTTACTAACAATTCACGCCTACTGCAAACCACAATTTGGCTTTAAAAAAGTCTGTATTTATCACCAAGTTAGTGTCTGAATGATGTGGACATGATAGTTTTTGCACCTGGTCCGGTTGCAAGTGCGTACATGAGAGAATCCCCTCCAGAACGAAAGATTTGGGGGGAATTTTTAGAGAAATCTTGCGGATTTACTGAGCTTTGTGCTGGGATTTTACAACTACACCCATGGCAGGATAACGCATGTGAGCGGGGTGTAGTAGTCTCATGCATGCACTCATGCATCCTTTTTTGAAAAAGCATGATTTGGAGACCATGTAGGCCACTGAGTTCCTGGAAGATCTTTGCCCGGTCATGTAGAACATCACAACATCTTCAACTCTCTCAATTACAAGACAGCAAGCTCTGTTCAGCAGCTCAGAAATCTGAGTGAAAGATCTAGAGTGAAAGCGGCTTTTGGAGTCATGCTGGCTGGGTGCCCACTCCTGGGATGAGTAATCGCAGCACTAAACTGTTTCCATTTATACACAGTTTGTCTAACTGTGGACTGATGGATGCCTAAACACTTTGAGGACACTTTGGGAGGAGGGCGAATGTGAGATTTCAGTATCTTGCCCAAGGACACAACAGCATGTGGTGAAATGGAACATCAATCCACCGTCCAACCGGTTGGAGCATTACCTTCTCAACACACTGAGCCACCTGGTTTAAATCCAAGTTTAAATATTGCGTATACACGGGGCTGACAGGCAGCTATAAAATGCTAGAAGACCTGAAACAGTCCTAGGTGTTCAGTGCTGAAAGTGGAAACTACTGAATCATCACAAAAAGCACCATCTCTCCAGCCTCTTGTTAAGCCCCTAATTGCTGTTGTTCAAACCGGTTTGTGGTCCTGCTTTAAACTAAATACTGTGGAGGGAGCAGTGCTCATCAACTGATGTCTAGCAGCTGTAATACTTACTAGGTTCATCATTTTAAGAGCATATGCAGCATCGCCAAAAATGAATATTGTGAGCACAAATCTGGATGATGCATAACACACACACAGATGAGCTGCATTATGGGAAATGTGGGATTCATGTTTGAATCTATCTATAGTGTGTCTGATTGAGATATATATATATATATATATATATATATATATATATATAAATAAAGACATTAAAAATATGTCTTGTTTTGCTCTTTTAAAGATTATGAACAACATTTTTATTAAAAATAACTAATTGAAGATCAGCATCTCCTCATCAGAATGAGCAAAGCTGAGTGATGGAAGATAAAGTTCAGATTTCAGCTGATGGATACATGACACCAGGATGCAGAGACTGCTGTAATACGAAAACAGACAAAAACACAGCCAGGATAAAGGAAAAGCTGTGACAGAACAAACAACTCATCAAATATTAATTTCTCTTTGAGCAATCGGTAAAAACATTTTGGAACAGACTTAAAAAAAAAGTTTTTTTATTACTAGGTGCTTTATTTTCTACTTCTTGCTGAGGGGAAACTTTGAGCTTAACGTTTTCCCCAAAAATGTTCTTAAAACTAAACAACTGAAAAATGTCAAGCACATAAACCTGGTGACGAGACAGAGATGCCTGTGAGGCCAAAATGTCTTTAAACCACATGGAAGATGACTCAAGTTTTCTAAGTTTCTGTAAAAAGAGATAGGCCACAAAGTGAAGTGCTGTTTTTACTTGAGGAGCTTCCAACATGCCTTTCAGTGAAGCTTCAGAAGTGCTTCTGCATGGCCAAGTTGAACTATCAGGGGGAAGCAACACCCTACTGTACAATTTATTGTGCTATTCAAGGCACAATGCACTATTAAACTAAAGGTCTGGACTCGGAAAAGGCCAGTGAATCAGTGGAAGGTCACTGTAGCTCTGTCGTCATTGTAGGGCTAAGATATCATAATTTCTCAATTAACTGTACATTTTCTTCAGATATACTCAGAATAGCAGCAAAGGGGATTTCAATGCAGTCTAAGGTCAAGATTAGGAAGATCTGATATCAGCAGACCTTGAGAAAATAGTGACCTTTGAGAAGGAAACTGCACCTTGGACAGGGAAAGAAGAAGAACAGGCTGGCTGATTTCTTTCTTTCTTTCTTAGAGGAGGACTTGGTAGATTTCACAGCAGCAGGTAGCCCCATCTGTGATTCTAGTGGCCCAGCTGGTTAACTACCGGTTAAACAGGAGATTTAACGAACAACTGCAGAACCCCATCATGCTAAAAAGAAACGCATGTCAACTTTTGCTCCATGTATTCTGGTTTATTCTGTCTGGAACTGTGACGGATTTAACACCAGGATTGGGACGCGTATGAGTGACTGCATGTTCTATGAAGTCATGTTACGGTGTCGTCAGAGTGATCAGTTTCAACAAACCAGTGTTGACGTGATGGCAAAGTTGCCACATCACCACCAAAAGCGGAGATTCGATGAAGTCTGTTAGGCTGCTTTATCTGAATTTGTATTATGTGAACTTAAAATGAATCCAGTTCATTCCTAAAGAGTCCAGGTTCAGTCAATTAACTGTTATACTGAATTGGATGACATGGAGTCAAACATGTAGTCCAAGAAAAGGTGCCATCACTAAAAAAACAAACATGCCATTTGTGTGAAGAAAGCCTACTTGCATGTCTGAGTCAGCCTACAACAGGACATCAACTTAATATTTCATTAGATTTCTACCTGAGCACTCTTCCTGGACCTCGGCAGGCTCCTGATTGATTGAATCTGGAGGTCCGGATGCCATGGCAGCACCGTCACTGCTGAAGGGAACACAGAGACACACGGATCATGAGCATTACTCAGTCTAATGGTTCAACATGCTCCTCGTGAGTGTCAAAGATCAAGTTACGTCTGGATACTCAGAGTCACACTTAATGTTTTCTTTATTGAAATTAGATTCAATTAAAAAAATCAAAAATCAAAACCTCTGATATTTGTAGTGGACGAAAGCATTATTTAAACGACATAATCTTCTTAAACAAACAAATATTGTGATTACAGCAGGGCAATTTCTGTCAGACATATTTTCATCTTTATTTGCTTATGCTCATTTTGCTACACATTGATTAGAGTCCTATATAGAGAAGCTGTAACACCAACTGAAGGTGCTATGATATAGATGGATATCATCCACACCAAATAAAACAACTTTAAATGCTGTCATTCAGCTCCTGAATACATGAGTGGTAATCTACTTCTTAATTTCTAAAAGATGTAAATGTGTAATGTAGAAGTAGTGTGTGAAATGCACTTCAGTGTGCTACATTTAGGATCTGTGTGAAAATACAGATATTTATTCAACACTGTAAAGAGGTTTACAACCTTTCAAACAATACTTGTGCTTCCATAAAAGTCTGTTTCATCATACTTAACAATGCAAATATAACCTCTGCTAAATTCTTCCCTCAGAAGAGGCATCTCAGCTCTCCAGTGTTTCCAGTCTTCTGCTCACATGTCCATTTTTGTGCACTAAAATATTAATGTTTTAAAAACAGCAACACAAACTCAGCCTCAAATCACACTTTTAAAAGGTGTGTTTTTCTTGTTGCTCCCTCTGTGCAGGATAAATTCTGTGGATCAATAATGTATGTAACGGTATGCTCATTTATGAGTCACCATCTGGTCTCCTTTGTGTTTTAAACTTCTAACTGGTGCTAAAGTGAACTGAAGTAAAGTTATCTTCAGAGATTAAATGGAAAGCTTTTCTTTTTATAAATATATGTATGTATCCTTATAATTCCCATGATCCTGTGATCAGCAGTTAAACGTTTGCACTCCAGTCAAGTCAGTTTTCCCCGGCAGCACAATTGCTGTTTTGCTCCAAATACTTCAAAATTAAATTTAGGTAACAAAAAAAACAAAACAAAACAATCAAAAACAAAAACAAACCAAAGATGCCTTTGCGTTTTCCTTCCACTAAAGAAAAGTCTCTTAAGACAAATCACTTGGTTTTAGGATTAGTGATGCACTAGTTTTAATATTATTATTGCCAGTTTATTTATTTATTTATTTATTTATTTATTTATTTATTTATTAGGTGTGGCTTGCTGATACTGATTTTACTGTGTTAACTTTATAACATTGAGCACGTTAAGCAGGATGTTGCTGCTCTAAGTGTTTGATTACGTTTGTTCTCCCAAACATCGTGGCTATTTTTCTTCCATGGAGTTATTTTTTATTTTTATTTATCTAATTATTATTTTATTATTTTTAAAAACCTATTAACGCCACCCTGCATTGAGGGCTGCTGGGGAAAGTATGAAAAAGAACTATAATATTTAGTAATATGGTGGAGAAACACTAAAGGGGGCAAGTTTTGGAGCTTTTTAAACACTTCTTTTTTTAATGTTTGCTGTCCGTGTGAACAGACTCCCGCTACATAAGGCAAGTGGCTGGAGAGCTTCTTGTCAAGTATGTTTACACCGAGTTGTGCGTAATAAAAACAGATGGAACATTCCAGAGAGTTTGTTAACATGCCAGGAGTCTTTCATCAGGATTACCAGAACACAATCAAATCAGCACCAATAACATCATCTTAACCCTTAATATAACCACTAGAACATCACGCCCAACTTTTACCAGGTCGCTTCATACAACACAGGCAGAAACAGCAGAAACCAGCGGATAAGTAAGCGACAGCACTTACTATGGTACCCAGACCAACTTCAAAATGTAAAATATGAGGTCAAATGGTCAAAAACCGGCAAATGTTGTTGTCTTGAGCTGATTACACTTGGTTGATAATTTCCTGTGTGAAGCCAGAGGGACGTGATACAGCCAAAAGTTCATCACACACACACACACACACACACACACACACACACACACACACACACACACACACACACACACACACACACACACACACACACACACACACACACACACACACACACACACACACACACACACACACCTCTAGAGCCTTAAAAACATCTCTAGGAAACAGATACAGACATTTGTATGACATCTTGTATGAGTTATGAGACAATGAACAGCCAAGAAGAGGAAAAACAAAAACACACACACCAAAGAGTTCCAATAGGAAAAGTCATCATTTAAAAATTTACCGAGAGCATCTGCTATTACATTTATTTAGGTCCAAACATACAAGGATGTTTGAAGGTTTGGAAATCCAGATGTTTTATAATCTTAATAAACTTAAATGTGCTTCTTGTTACAGCCATTTACTTCTGACGGTCCGTGAACACCCGTCCCAACTCTGCCTCCTAGTAGCTGGATTTGCTTAATCAAATTTAGGTGAGATTAACTTCATGATTTTTTTTTTAAAAATGCTAACATATCAGGCATTGATTTTCTGCGATTTTTTGTTTTTTATAAACAAAACAAACATTTTTTACACCTTCTTCAGGGATAAATTAGATTGGTTTGTGGGGCAGGTCCTTGACAAACCCCCAGAACAGACACCAGTAACGGGGACCGAATGGAGACGGGGCTGAGCACAGGTTTTACTTCATTATTCATTATTTATGCTCCAAAATATAACTGCCAGTGAAGCAGGCTGACTGCTGAGATTTATCCACCAAATACGATATTTAATCACATTTGATTGATGACAGATTTTAGCTTTTGGAGCATGACTGGAACCGTGTTTAAGGAGGGCTTGATGCTGATAATTAACACTCATAATAATAATAATAATAATAATAATAATAATGCTAAGCTTTATGTAATTGCTACATTTCAATTAATGTATAAACTGATTCAGACCTGATAACATCGTATCCAAAACATATCCAAACATTTAGATAAATAGTCCAATTAGCAATAATTCCATGAATAGATAAATACTTAGTGTCGTTTTCAGTATAAAGACATATGTGTGTGTTTATATATACAGTATCTTTTCTAAAAGTTATGACGACATCATCTTAAGGCCAATTTACCAGTCAGTGAGCTTTGAGAATGGTTGCAGGCGCATCAACAGGTTGGTGGTTGCTCGTCTTCCCGTGGTGATGTGCAACAGCTCAAACATGCACATCTACTACTGTGAATATCCTGATCAGTCAGGGAACTCCTATTCTAGCTGCAGATATGGAGCGAGACCACCGTGAGAAAGGGAAAAACCCACGAAGGAAGGGACAGTAAGGGAGACGCAGGGAGCACATCACACAATAATATAGTTCTTGTGCACGTTTTGACGACAAAGCGCGTTTTAGAGTCCAGCTGGGTGACCAAGTGGCTGCTGAGTTCACGTTGTGTGTGCTGATCAGTCACATAGTGTGAACACAAAGACTTTAAGGCTCCCAACTGACCCTGGGGCTGAAGAGGGGCTCAGCCCCGTCAGAGGTTCCCGTCTAGTGGGTTTATCCTGAACACTCGCTGCACTAATGGAAATGCACCTATTATGACTTGTTGTAGTGAAAGACAAACTTATGAAGAGAGGACACCGACTTTCTTCCTGTAATGCAGTTGAGTAACACATAAAAAAAAAATAATTCAGTATTATGGATAGGGAAAAGGTTCAAGATCAGGTGATTTACCTGTAGTGTAAATGAGGAGGAAGAAGAGGAGATGGGGACAGAAAACAGAAACCCAGGGAGGAAGATGGATTTCCAAAGACAGAAAAGTTATAGATTTATGGATGAGTGAGGAAGATTAAATAAAAAGCAAGTGAGAGAAAAGCAGTGAGGAAGCACACGACAGAGGGAGGGAAGGGATCAGCAAGACGGGTTGTGGGAAAGTGCAGCATGAAAGGAAAGAAGACTCTGTTAAATAAACAGGGGAATATTGGGACTGAGAGGGGGACAAAAGGGAAAACAGACTTACAACAAACACAGAGGCCCTCCACTGCGAGGTAGCCCTGGAGTTTCAAAGCAAAGAAGAGCTTAGCAACGCTATATCTTATGTATCAGCATATATGAAACAATACCAGTATGTCTGAATAATTCAGCAACACACGATACGTCAGTCCACCAATCAAACATTTAGAGATACATTTTGTTCATCTTTTTTTCCTTCTTAAATAAAACTAATCACACTTTTATAAAATTGAATTATAACAGCAACCCAACACACTTTTGAAACCATCTTTTTAAGCATTATCAAATACAGTTGATCATCAGTAAGTACTCAAACCAAATGTTTAGATGGGGACTCCAGAAGTGTAGTGCTGCACATTCAGTTCCCCGCTCTGGTACGCTCATTACGGGTTTGCATTTATATATAGGGGCAAGATTACATCTGTGGGCTCACTCGGGTAGGAATAGGCTGTAAATAGCACCCTGTGCCTCTAACTTAGGATTCTATCCATTTTGGTCACATGTGGTATTGTAATACCACTTCTCCCGCCTCGCCGTGTCTTGGGCAAGCAGGAAAATGGTGCCCTGACAAATCAAGAAGTTCTTTTGGGGAGGTGGGCGGTGGGGTGTAATGGACAGCGCTTCTTCCAGACCAAAGAGGAAAGAGAAGGGATCCCTCAACTTATGATCACACACCAGCATCTGTGACGGGATGAGGTTCCATCAGGACAAATACGGGTGACGCATCCGTAAAAGGCATCGTTTAGGACGGCACATGTATTTGCTTTGGGAACAACACATGCAGACAACATTTTTCATTCGAGGCCTCTGAATACTTCATATTTTTTAAATGATTATTCTTTTACTTCAACAATGATTGACAGCCGTCTGCAACATTTTTTACAAATAAGTTAATGGTGGTGACAGAATAACAACGCTCTTTCAGCCAATGTTGTACTAATACATCAATTACTATTTGTTTGCCTTTTTTTCCCTCAAAAATTGACAGGTTTTCCAGCAGCAACTTATTAACCTTTTTCAGATACTAATCCTGCAGCATAACTTTGCGCATAATGTAAACACTCTACAGCACATCATCAGCTTTCTATGGAAGTTGTGTGTGTGTGTGTGTGTGTGTGTGTGTGTTCCTGCCACATTACATAACCATGGATTAGCACACTGAGGCATTCAGACCAGTAGGGAGTCTGCCTTTATTAGTAAACCTCATTAACACCCACATACAGTAAAACACGCCCACACAGCGCACGTAAACGTGTGCATTCTTACAGCCTTTAATTTGTGCTAAAATAAGGAGTGCATGTATACCACACACGCACATTTTAGTGGCATACCAGCTGCGGTTAGTTAGGTTTTGTTCTAGTCAAGCAATCTCCGCTTAAAAACAATGTCCATCGAGGAACCCCCGAAGAAAGTGGAGTCATAGCCACAGAGGGAACCTGATCAATTCAGATAAACAGAGCCCTACAAAGAGAAGTGATTGACGGATGCAGAATGGCTGTTGCTTTTCTGCCTGCCAATATGACTTTGTCACCAGCACTTCTGTGCTTCTCACATAAAGTAAATCTCAATGGAAGCGGTGTTGCCAGACTTATTGCACCACACACTTATCCTGCCGACCACTAGCTACAGAGATTTACACACATCTGAGATGATTTCTGAGAGTTTATCATCTGGATTCAGAAAATAAGCTTTTAATATGGTTAATGAGCATGATAAGTCATGATCCTTAAATTACTTCTCTTTATATACTACACACTAATAAAGTAAAATAACATGGATCCTATTCTACGCCACCAACCAACCAAGCCAAGACCACAGAGTTAAAGACTTACGACGCCTCAGCAGCAAAAGCACAACTGAACAAAGTTTACAATGTGCGAGATACGTTTTCACATTTCTCTTTAACCGTCTAAAATCAGTTCTACTGCAACTAGTACAGGAAATCCAGCAACGCCATCCGTCTTAGATAACGTGATTAAGGCAGGGTAATGATTTGCCATCAGACTCACAGAACACAGACCTCGACTGTGTGATTTTACACGGTGGAAGCAGAGCTAAACGCAAACCATGTGAGAGCTGTTACTGCTGAAGGAGATGATGTTTGTGAATGAGACGTATAGTCCTCCTCCAGATGGAGAAATGCACATTTGCAAGTCATCATTAACGTTTAAAGAATGTAGCAAAAAAAAATAAATAAATAAAAAGGTTTAAAAACAACCAATTCCTTAATCGAGACAGAACAGATGAACATCACTACGCAGCATTATGCGTTTTACTGTGTCTGACTGGCAAATCTGTTACGCGTTTCATCTCAGTAGCGAGGATTACCACTTAACACCGTGGACTCCATGACGGATACCTACACCTGAAAAAATGTACTTTTAGGTATTTAAGCAAACAAAACTACTGTCTTTCTTCCTATACTGTATTTGAGAGAGTAAATGTTAATGGGAGATGAGAGGCTGAGCGAAGGAAGTTGGCTTCAGTAACACGTTAGTGGTTTATGACAAGCCAAGTCTTTTTATTTCCGAGGGGGGGGGGGGGAGAAAGAGAGAGAGAGAGCGAGAGAGAGAGCTGTAAAAATGAATCCAGACTGAATAACAGAGGGGGTGGGGGGTTGGCTGGGAACATTTGTTTCAGTTCAGCTAAAACAAAAGTTAAATCATGACTCACTGGGCTGAAACATTGAACAGATGCAACTGTAAATCTGTAATCAGTTGTTTTTTTCCTTTAACAGTGCAGCATTCACTCAGGAAATCCACACATTTTTCTTTCCAGGTGAATCATAAGATCAATACCCCACCGCTGGATGCGTGTTATCAGAAGTTGTGGTTTAATGAAAACCAACACTACGCTTATACTATTTTTGTGCCGGGACTTCCTGGCTTCTAAAGTGTCCATTTGGAACTAGTTTAGATGAACATTTTTCTTATCTTAGTTTAAAGTCATTTCCAGAAAACAATTTCTCAACTGCTAACTGGTCTACATATGACAAGTTTGGGAGTTTAAACCTGATTAAACAGGAATCGTGGTGGTATTAAAAACAAGATCAACGCCATCAGTTTGTATCTTTGCATTTAGTACAGAAATTAAAGCTTTCTCAAAAGGTAATTTATTCATCATCAGTGTACATTATCACAACTTTGTAATACACTGCATTAAGGGAACTTAAGGTTATTCCTTAAAACCGCCTGGTTCCCTTTGATACCTGCTTAACCACTGCATTTCTGTGCAATCTGCCATCACATGCCTCTTTACAAGTTAATTCAATGAACTATTAACTGAAATGAGATGCCAAAAAGAAAGTGACTTCTCTTGACAACTAGCTCTTATTCCCTCTGTGCTCTCTTACCAGATGTTAAAAAGCTTTTTCATGAGTTTTCCTCTCATCTCTTTTTCTCAGAAGCTAGAATTTAAGCCGAAAGGCCATACAAGAATGTAGCAGCCAGAGAGCCCAGCTTTGCACCAACATTTCTTTATTCTTTCTCCTGTTTTCTCCTCATTCCTTTTACCCCCCCCCGTCTCATTATCTCATCATTCCTCCTCAGTTTCTTTGTCTGTCTGTTTTCCAGCTCTATGTACCTATCTGGGAATACGGCCTTCAGAAGCGCGGCATTTCCTCTTGACCCATTCAACCACTATACGCCTTCAGACGGTGACTATGAAGGAAATTATTTATTAAATGTCCCTCCTCAGTTCTGAAGAATGCCACTGGGAATTTCCCGTGAAATACAAGGCGAAAGCAATCTGATTGATTTGAAAACTAGGTCAGCATTACTTTAACCTCTTTGGTAGCACCAACTTACAGGCAGTGTGATGATATGACGTACCACAGAAACAGTTTTGTTCTGTGCACTCTTGGCTGATGATTTAGTAGACCTCACAGCTGAACTTCGCATGTTGTCTCAGGTTGGCCTCTTCATTACGACTAGTCTCTGTTTTCAAGTGGATATAGATTTGACAAGTTTGACATCTAAAGCTGAGAGGCCAAAATAAAGTTTTAAAAATCAAAAGAAACTGCTGCATCCCCTCGACAGAGCATCCTGAAAGGTTGCCAGACGCCTGATTCAGTTGTTTTCATGCGGCACCCCATCACCTAGGATGGTTCACGCAGTAAGAGTTAAACGTTTAAGACATTATAGAAAAGAAAATAAGAGAAAACTGTGAATGCTTCCCCAGTTAGATAAGATAAGATGTTCCTTCATTTATCACACAATGGGGAAATTCACATGAGAAAACAGGAGACTGAGAGGAAAGATTCTAGCAGGAATTTATCCTACCAATGTCCCCCCAGCCTGACCAGTTACCTCACTGGTTACTCACCAGTCAGAGGCGAGATAAAGTCCTGGGACATTTGTTATCTTTTCAGTTGTCATTCTCATTACATGACTGGAGACAGTTTCTAACATAATCATCATAAATAATAATAATAATAATAATAATAAACATCATCATCGTGTACAGCAGTATAATGCTGCTGGACTGTAATGAATGAATGAATGAATGACATAAATAAATGGAATTTTTACTTTTACTTGATGCTCCAGTATTTAGATCATAATTATGAATTGTATAATGATTAATAAAGAAATATATTCATACACCCAATCAGATATTTTTCCACAGTCACTAAAGTCTGATTTTTTTCAGGGCACAAAAACCTCTCCAAATCAGAAAAGAAGATCTCAAATTCGGACTTGCAGATTCGAGCTGTGCCACTTTCTCTGTGCTGGATCATGCATGTGACCAGATATGTGACCGTGTGAGATGAGAACACATAAATCAAAATTACAAGGCTTTTTGCCAGCAAACATGAGCTGATCTCATCTTCAACCTGATAGCTGCTGTGCCAAGTTCCGCCTGCCTGCCAAGACACATATTCCCCGTTGTGGGAACACTCAAATCTAAAATAAAAATGAAAACTACCTGATATTTCAATGCCTGATTACAGCTTCAATATTTTTTCCATTAGTTTGCTGAAGTTGATGAAGGATCAGAAGTCTAAATTATAAAAGTTTAGAGCTACTAGTGAGAATCAAGGTTCATGTTAACATTTCATTTTTCCTCCCAATTTTCTGAATTGAGTAATCTTAAACAGAGATTTACCAAGTTAAAGGTTAGACTTTAAAATCTGTGGTAAAATTACCATTATTGTTGTCCAAACGTTGTGCAATATTTTCCTCCCTCAAGGTTTGGGCAACAACTGAAACAAACGTATAAATTCGGGGGCTCCTTTCATCTGCCAGCTCTCCCTCCTTTGCTCTTTCTCCGCTTCGTCTCCAGACTCCCTCCTAGTTGAATGGCGCTGTCCTCTTAGCAACAAGCCTTACATGGACTCAGGACAGAAGATGACCAAACACTTTCATCAGTCACTCTAGACAGGCCACATTCATTTGAAGCTGCATCACCATTCTTGCTGTACAAACTCAATCTGCTCTGGTTACCTAATGACTCTCGGATCAGAAAAACACAAGAGGAACCCTGTGAGAAAGTGAGAACACAAACCTTTCCTCAGCTTTAAAGCCCCTGCTCACTGTAACTTTGGTAAATTCTGCTGTAACTAAACTACTAAGGGTGAAAATGCAAAAATGAAAATGCTTGAGAGCGATTATGGACCTTTTTTTTTTTTAAAGCTTTAAGTCCCTGTTAACTTCTTCGTTCTTACATGCATTTTAGAGTGATCAGTTCAAAATTCACAATTTTAAACAGATAGAGCACAGCGATGGACAAAAGCTGACAACACCTTGTAACCTGCATCCTCTCTGGAAACAAATGCTTTTATACAGAACCACCTCTGTCAAAAATCAAATCTAACCATCTACAGTCACAGCTGATTTTAAAGTAGTTTTTATTTGGGCATATGACTATTCTGGGACCTGGGTGGTCTTCAACAGCACTGATGACCCTGATTAAGCCAGTTCTAACTCCTTTGAGCTGGAGGTGGGTTGTGAGGCCGCTTACAGAGAAAGGACAAACATATTCAATCTACAGCAGCTTAAATTGGACGTTTACCAACTGAACCCAAAGAAGAGAAACAGATGATCAATTGGCTGATGTGATCAAGTGTTGGAGTCAGCCAATGTTCCTCCATGTGGGCTCAGCTTTACTACAGGCATCAGCTAATGCAACGCAGGATTTCGGAAACACCACCTGCCTCATTCTTCAGAGCAGACGAGTCTGCAACAGACTTGTAATAAACTGTAATCCAGCAGTAAACAAGTTAACCACACATGCCAATGCTGGCTATTTATATTTAAGCAGAAATGTTGTTTGATCAGTTCCTCATACTTTTGCTTCTGGTTTTGAAAATGGTTTAAGACTTCACTATATAACCTTTTTGAAAAGTAAAAATCCTTACATGCAGGAATGGACCCCCCCCCCCCCCCCCCCCCCAATCTCCCCAAACGCACTGAGATCGCAATTATGAACACATCTGCCAAACTGTTGTACTTCTAGCTCATTTACTCTGAATCCACGAAGGTTTCACGTTTGCGCAACAGTTTCTTCGCCTAGAAGAGTGCGTTTTATTTGCGTGATGTCATAAAGGTGTTAACAGGAAACATTCAACCATGAATAAGCAGTGAGCTGCAAGCACACGCCAGCGCATGAAGAGGCTGGAAAACGTGGCCCTGTGCCAGATCAGATGTTTGCTGTAAAGTAGACGTAGTCCTCCTTAATGTGTCAAGAACCAGCAAAATTACTGTGGGCATTCACCATCTCAGAAGACCCGTCAAGGCTTTCAGTGAAAACCTGAATCAAAACGTTGTTTTCCATGGAACTTTGTAGTAGCTGTGTGAATGCCTCGTTTGTTATTAAAAAAATATTTGAGACATAATAGTTCATATCTAATGTTTTCATCTGCTGGCATGCTGGAGTGCCTTTCCAGCTTAAAACATTCCTGTGCCAAACATCTCACGAAGCTCCCCCTCAACTTCAACTGAGAGCCAGAATCACTTGGCGTTGTTCCAGAGTGATTGAACTTTTTCTTGCTCGCTGCAGCTGTGGTTCTCTTCTTTAAATCTTTGTTTGGCTGTCTCGCAGCTCATCTCCTCTCCCTCTAGTTCAGCCACACAAATAAAATGCTTGTCTGTGTCCACTCTGCTGAGTGGTCCATAAAAGCAAGCGCTGTTGGCTTGTCATGGACTAAAAGAACAGAGACAAAGAAAGCAGAAGGGGGTATCAGTGTGACCAACCCCTTATTTATGCAGTTCTGGTACAAAAACAACAACAAAAAACATACTTCACTACAGTAAAAAAACAACTAAAAGCACTCATTATGCCAACCCTCTGTGGCTGTTATACACTGCCAAGCCTGGAGCTCTAAATTTAGTTGTTTCAAAGCATTAAAATCACAGAGAACGTCCGTCAGCATGCACAAAAACATGCACAGAGATTTAAATTAAGGAAAGAGTTTATTATCCGTGTATCCGCAACTATCTGTGTAAAGCCATCGGTTGAGCAACGGGATTTGATTCTGTGCCAGGGAAATTTACAGGAAACAAGCTCATCTGTCTGAATCCACAGCAACAACAAAGACAACTTACTTGTGAGATTTTCTGACAAGTCCGACACTACCACTTACAATCAAAGTCCTGAACCAGCTCGGAGTCATGCAAGTAACAGGGCACGAATGATGAGCAAAGTTGCAAGTCAGATTTCTGTCTCTGTTCTTCATTCTCTCTTTCTAAACCCCCTTTTCCCGCTCTACCCGGCTGGTCTTCAGCGGGAGGGTCCCCTCTTGTGATCCAGGTCCTGATCCAGGTTTTTTCCCCTCTTACAGGGGTGTTTTTCTTGCCACAGTTTGACTTAAGGTTTTTCTCCCACCACGGGAGTTTTTACCTGTCGTTTATGTATTAATTGCTCGGGGGTCATGTTCTGGTCTCTGGAAAGCACCTGGAGACAACTTGTGTTGTGAAAAACACTATATAAATAAAATCGAATTAACTTGACTGAAAAGTAACGACCACTGGTCTCCAATGAAAAAAAAAAAAAGCTGAATAAGGAAACAACCATTCTGTCCGTAAGACTGTGTTGATGATAACATAAATGAAGACAAAACAATTTAGATGAGCTGAATTATGTTGTCAAGGAAGCTTACCTTTGGCCCTTAAAGCATCCATACATCCCAGCCATGGTTTAATAATGAAGAGAAAGTTTAAGAAAATATTTCCCTGAAAACAGAAGTTGTAATTTGTCACCGTTTTCCCAAGTCTCTGAACATGGAATCCTCAAATCCAGCAGCTTTTTGGTTTCTGTCTTACTTCTTGATGAACCCTCTGTCTTTACCGAAAAGGGTACGCTATTCTAGCAGATCGCTTCTTCCAAGTCAAACCATCCTCTGGAGGTCCTCCCCTTTTTGAGTTCCACTGAAGCCAAATTTAACACAAGACACCATTCCTATAAGATACGACAATCTTCACTCCGGTGCTTCTCCTGAATGATAATGTCTAACCAAAGGGGAAGCTCTTAGAGTGGCTCAGTACGGTGTAAAAAAACCCAACAGAGTAAACGACTGGCTGGCTGCTGCATATCCTGCTCCTGTCTTTCCAGTCACCACGACTGGTAATGCTGTAGAGGGAGGAGGACAGATAAAGAGGGAGGAGTAACGGAGGGAGGAGGCATGTGTGAACGAGATACTCTTCCTCTCCTGAGCTCCTCCGCCGTTTTCAGTCATTTTACTGTTTAGTCGTGTTGTAAACGATCAAATACACAGTTATCCAGGCAGCCTTTCCCTTGTGTAGTTTTTGTGGCTGCGTATTTGGCAACACTGGCTAAAAAGCAGTGTTTTAGGCTTGAAAGTCTTCAGAGTTGGGAGAAACTTGCCACCATAATTGCTGCAAACAAGTATGAATAACTCTTTTCTAACACTATATTATCCTTCAGTGGAGTGCCATCCTGAAAGTGTCATGTCAACATGTTGGTATCATAACTCTGGTAGTTTCCATGCAGCTGAAAGTGTTTATTGAATGCCAACATGGTTAGTTAAATATGGGCATAAAAAAAACAAAAAACAAACAAAAAAACTGTCTATTTATGTCAAGTTAAGCTAAAATCAAATAAAACAAAATACTGTGTCGCTCCTTCATCCAACATTTTTGGAGATAAAATTCCAAGTCAATGGATGAAAATGTAAAATAAATGTTACAAATAGCACATTTAATTTTGACTTAATATGAATCGATTCCACAAATCTACAATCTTTTGAATATTACATGTAAAGAGCCAGATTCCTTCTGTAATTAATGAAACGGGAATCAGCAAACGTGGCTCATCTGAGCCGAGAAAGTCCATCCGCCAGCATCACTAAAGCTGATGAAAGAAAACTTCCTAATGCAGACATCAATTCAGACTTTAAACACGCAACACAGAAAACAAATGCAACGTTAGTCCCACTCATTTTGCAAAGAGTAGCACTGATCTGCTCCTTTAACAACACGTTCCACACATTAGGAAGTAATCGAGCAGCTTCCTGACAGCAGGAAGTTCAGCACAGGCTTGCCGTTCATGGTGGAACAATGAAAAAGTTAAAAATACTACAGTAGTATTTGTACTTACTTGTAGGTCTAGACATTTGATGGTTATAAAGAATAAATAATAATAATAAGAGCATCAAGTCTCCTCAAAAAAGTTTCAGACATTAGAGCAATTAAAGCTTTTCTCAGGTACAATAGATGATTAATGTTGGTTGGAGTCCAACCACACTCCTTTTATAAACACATCATTGGTATTTAGTGGCACTAGTAAAATTATTATTTTATTTTTTTTTAACTTATTCACTTATTCATTGCTGTTCTTCTTTTCAGTTTTCCATACACAGATTGCACGTGAATAAGAGTCTGTTGCTGAGAAAGGTCATGTTATTGATTTGGAGCAGCAAACTGAAACTCAGCAGGAAGTAAAAGAGTTCTGTCTCGAGTGAAAACAAGCGTTTAGACAGACTTTGGATAATCTGAGAAAGGAGCGGCAGGTGTGTGTATAAACACCACACACACATCATCCGCTGGTAAGTCATGACCTCAAGAACTGGAGCTGGACTAGACTAGACTAGACTAGAATGGACTGGACTAGAGCTGGACTGGACTGGGTTGATATCGAAAGATTCACAGAAGTAGAGACACATTAATCTGATGACGTATCGGCCATCTAAACTGAGTAATGCATTGTCCTTCTGTTTGCGTTTAACTAAATAAATCAATATATAGCTCTTAGTGATGACAGCCACCACTCACTTTTATGCGACCACAAAACATATACGTCACTGGACTTCAGGTAAAAGTGGAAATACCTTAAAAAAATACATCTGTTCATCTCGGACAATAAAGTAGCTTGTTAACACCAAAATGTCCAACCCTATGCTGAGTAACCACCTGCAACCATTCAGAGGACCTACAATATGTGCCAGTAGTTGTGAGCTCACAAATGGGCTGATCTGGAGATTCCCTGCTGATAGATCTTCTCAGACCACACAAGGAAACTATTTTAGTTATTTTAGTGATCTGCTCTCTTAAATAGTCACTTTAAGATCATCAGAAGTAAGAGTTGGACATGCTCAACTATGAAAGGCTGCATCTCAAGATGTTTCAATATAATCCAAGGATTCACTACGCAAGAAGTAAAAAAACCAACCCACGAATACAGGAAAGATGCACAAGATCACATGAATCATCCAACTTGTCAGAAGAATACGATGGTGGAAGACATTTCTCAATCCAAACGTGCTCAGACTGAACACTGTCTGTGATTCACTTTTCATTTCAGACAAGTTGAAGCTGTCTGAGTCAGTAGTGTGTGTGTGTGTGTGTGTGTGTGTGTGTGTGTGTGTGTGTGTGTGTGTGTGTGTGTGTGTGTGTGTGTGTGTAAAAACAAAGAGAGACAGTCTGTATCAGTTCCAAAGCTCAGCAGCTCCATTTCATCAGTATAATAAACAAACACACAGTCACTGAGATCAGTTCTGGCACGCTGGCGTTGGGAAATTTGTTCTCTCATGCGTATGTGGGCACGCACGCACGCACACACTCAAAACAGCATCAAGCCCACCACATGACACGGCCAATAAACCATCAAGAAGGACCCTCTCAGTCCGAAGCAGAGTTGACTGAGAGGCGTTCTGATCTACGGGTTAATCAGCGCTTCCACCAATACACTCAGGGCTGTGCTGGCTTTGCTGGAAGTTAATACCGGGAACTGGGCTCCTGGCATTTCCCCATCCCAAATGTCTCATTCCTTTCACGTGCAGCATGAGACTCAGGATCTCAGGAATAAAGTCAACATGAGTCACATAAAAACCATGTATTTGTTCTCTATTTTTCCCTCACTGGAGAAAGAAAAACGGCAACAATGGATTTTTGTCTTTACTGCTTTTGTTTTGACTTGTAAAAGTCAATGAAACGTTTTAGTTGAGTGCAATTGTATAACAATCTCCATTATAGACTGCAAAAAGTTAATTTGTCAATTAAAAATACCTCCCATACAGGGGACAGTGGGGGCGTGCATGCGTTTCATTTACCAACGCTCCACAAACAACCATTGTTCTGCTGAACAGAAATCTCTATTGGGATTGTATCTATAAATAATCTCATGCAGTCTTTTATGTACATTATTGTTGACAACACAATTAGATATATGTGCTTAAAAAAAACAACTTTTTGCTGGCTGCATTGCTGCAAGTCTGCAGTGAAATGTCAGACCTCTAGTTAGAGCAATCAATGCACTGCTCTCGGCAACGAACTACAATTGCATCATCAGATCAATTTTCATGACCCATTAGGAATAAAATCCTACAACTGCATTTAAAAAAAATTTTTTTTTTTATTTACACTACTGGGCAGAACTTCCAGCTGCAGACTTTCATTTTTTACAGCAAAGTCCCACCAGATGCAGAAGTGCCGTGAAACCGATGCACAGCGCCAGAGGCGCCATGGAGCGTTTAGAAGCAACCGCCCGACAGCAGAATCAGAGGCATTGGCATTGCTTTTGAGATGATCAATTTCAGATCAATTGATTAGCCTTCGTTAATCCCAGTTTTTGTGACCCCCTTCAGCTGTGTCTGCCAACTAGCCAACTGTAGGGAGACTTAATATCTGCTTCTTTAACTGCTCAAATATGTTGATCAGACGATGTAGAGCTGAGAGCAAGAGCAATAAGAGTTAGGCAAAAGGTTCAAGCTGCAGGCCACGAAGCCAAAGCTGACAAGAAAGACACTGAAAAACTGAGTGGAAACGTAGCTCTGTATAGTCATTAAATGTACAATAGTCAACGTGTGAAGCAGATAAAAACATTTTATCCACGTTGTCCTATGACAGAACAGATATTTTCTAAATTCATGCATAACGCGTGTTTTGATCCACTTCAAATATAACTATTCTAGTTTTATAACTACAGTGACTTGTACAAAAGACACCTGAGTTCACAAAAAACTAAAAAATAAAATAACGTAAGATAAAATACAATATTATATACAACGGCAGCGGGTATTCTATGTACAAGAATACACAGTATGCATATGGATGGAGGGTTGTGGAGATATTATTTATTTGCATATCTCAAAGATGAAATCTGTATTTTGCCCATTTATGAGTTACACCAAATCCAGACATTTCTTCTAAAACAAACTCAGCTCCACATTCTTTGTGAAGGTATCAATGCAGTAAGCAGATTTATAACCTCCACTTCAATGTAAAAAGCAGCTTATTCCTTTTAACCCCCAAACACGAGGACTTTTTCAACACAGCTATACAACGTCTTTAAAAAATGCGTGCATGAATTTCCTAATGCCGGCAAGTCAAAACCCATCCAAGAGGATGATGCAATGGCTTATAGTATCTATGAGTGTGCACGGGTGTGTGTGAAGGGTTTGCATGCATCAAACTACTGTTTACTGAACTAAGAGGAATGTTGGTCAGTTTTCCGTGAGAAAAAAAAAAATAGATGTTGGTATTTCCTGAAACAACCCTGAGTCTGGACTCACCGAGACAGAAACTTTACTACGATAGATCAACACAAATCCAGGAACACACACTGGAGGATTTTTAAAGAACTTATTTGTAATGATGGTGGAAAATAAGTATTTGGTCAATAACAAAAGTTCAACTCAATACTTAGTAACATGAGCTTTGTTGGCAATGACAGCGGTCAAACGTTTCCTGTCAGTCTTCAGAACGTCTGCAGACACTGTAGCTGGTGTTTTGGCCCGTTCCTCCATGCAGATCTCCTCTAGAGCAGCGATGTTCAACTCTCTCCACAAATTTTCTGGCGGGGCAACTCCAGGACCTTGAAATGCTTTTTACGGATATACTCCCTCGTTGTCCAAGCGGTGTGTTTGGGATCATTGTGATGCTGGAAGACCCAGCCACGTTCCATCTTCAATGTTCTCCCTGGTGGAAGGAGTTGTCCTGTCCCCTTTGCAGAAAAACAGCCCCCAAAGTTTTCCAGATTGGTTCTGAGTAACAAACCACCTTTCAAAAAGATCATGAAGAGGTCAGATTGCATTGCTGGATGGCATCTCACTAACTTTAACCATTTTGTTTATTTTCCTGGAGCCATGTGCAACGGATTCCCTCCTGTACCAACACAGAGCTCCTATTAAAATGCAGCTGTTTGTCTGTTTGTCTGTTTTAACATACTCAGACAACAGAAAGACATAAAAGCAGCAAATGTTTGTTTAAATAGGGCACAATGTGTTGCTCAAGACTGTTGAAACTTTGATATACTTCCCACCAACAGTAAACCATCTGAGCTGCACTTCCACCAGATCTGCGGACTTGTGAACCAGGAAGCCCTGCCCCTCTCCTCTATTCTTCCATCTCCACCTCCTTTACGTCTTTCCCTCTGCTTTGCTGTTCCTCTCACTCCCTCCTGCAGTGCGGGGCCTTCTCCTCTGTTTTGTGGTTTCTATGCATCTCTTATTCTCTCAATTACAGCTCACACACGCTGGTCCAGACCTCTTCACAGAGGAAGAGGAGGGGAGTCGCTCCGCAGCTCTTGGAATTCCACCTCACATCTGGAAACTATCTTCCCTCTCTCTCTCTCTCTTTCTCTCTCTCTGGCCAATCTCTCCCTTCTTCTCTGACTCTCCATGCTGTAATGTAAATAGCCCTGTAATCAAACTCCTGCCCGCACGGGGTGGTGTGTGTGTGTGTGTGTGTGTGTGTGTGTGTGTGTGTGTGTGTGTGTGTGTGTGTGTGTGTGTGTGTGTGTGTGTGTGTGTGTGTGTGTGTCAAAGCAACAGCAGGCCTACAAGCAGCTGGTTCAAAGCCTTAACCTGAATAATGCCAACCCGGTCGCCTCAAAGTGAAGCTTTTGGAGAACATCCCTGAAGATGCACTGAAACCTTTTCTTTTTTTTTTTTACGTTGTTAAAAAAAAACTGGAGAAAACCAAAAGTTACTTTTCACCACTTGCTGTGATCCAAATGCATCTGCATTCACAGTCCAACAGCGGTTTAAACAGATTGTGTCTGCATGAAGAACATGAAGTTACACATAAAAACAGCGTGGTGAGGAATCATAAACAGTCACAAGGGAAAAGTATTTGACCCCTTTGCAATTCACCGTTTTTTTTCTGCATCCGTTTTTACATGTCATCTGATCTTCGTCTAAGTTCACAGTAATAGTCGCATCCAAACATAAACTGCTGCAGTTCAGAGTTAAAATTACTTGACCACAGTTCCTAAATATCTCTTACCAGGTGACACGGCTGAACTGATATTTGATCTAATGTTCCTTCACTACTATGTTTAACATACATTTCCCACAACTCAGTAAAGAATATGCATCTTACTTGGTACATAATCTTTTCTATTGATGAATATTAACCAACTGGACAGCAGCCGGAGGAGTATAAAACAAGTGATGATCACTGGACAACTCTCGTTCAGGCTACAGGATAGAAGGCAGTAAACAGCGAAGACTATTCATATTATCAACATTTTTTCAGGCTTCATTATGGACTCTGTGTGAGTTTTGTTGTTGGATTTACAGCGCGGAGAACCACTTCCATCTGAGATCTGCATGACTTGACATCACCTGATCATCCCATCAGAGGAGTCTTTCTTTCGCTGTCACTGACAGAGAGCATGACTTCATTCTGAGTCAGGCTCCTCTCTGTTTGGGATTACAGTAGGTCTCACTCTGTGAAAGTTGACTGTTTAATCTGGACTGTCCTTGACCTGCCTCTACCAAACACTGAGCTCACACACACACACACACACACACACACACACACACACACACACACACACACACACACACACACACACACACACACACACACACACACACACACACACTTCAGCGCAACACTGTGCGTTTTGTTCAATCTCAAGGATCAGACAGCATTAGAGAGCTGGAAAGAATGACTGCTCATTAAAATAAAAATTAAAAAAATAACAACCATCATGATGAGAGGAGCATAATTAATCCTTCAATATGACATTATCAAACCAACAAAGGAAACATCTCACAGTCCTACTGTCAGATAATCCTGTTTAAAGTATGTGCATGTAACTTTTCACTGGCTTCAATCTAAGTTGAATAAATTACAAAAGACAGCTTTGTCTAAACTGACCTCAACTTGATCTGTTGGTTTTAAATCATGTGATGGAAAACATTTCATCTGAAAGGAAAACTGATTTATTTTGTTTGCAAAAGTTTTGTGTAGCTTGCAACTTTCAGTTTGGTCAAATTTTATAGAAGAAGTATTCTCTAAATTCTTGGAAAGTTTATAAACATAGTCTATCAGCTGATATCCTCCAGTAGCCTATAAAAGAAACAAAAATGGACACAACCCCCAACAGCTCTACAAGGATTCAAGGAATAATTTCAACCCTCCTACATGGGCCCCATGAAGCCAACATCACGAGTCCTAACAGAAAACTCACGTTTCCCTTCCCAACTTAAGTTCATGAAGACATGCAGGCGAGAGACTGTGACTGTATCAACCACATGTATCGATCACCAATCAAACATCACCCACTGACCTATCTGCGCGTGAAAGAGTGCTGAAGTCGCTCTCAAACAGACAAGAAGCAAACGCAAAAAGTCATAAAAGCGGAAGAAACATACTCACAGTGTCTGTGGATTCTCAAACGGTCTCAAGGTGAAGTCATCCCTCAGAGACTGGAACCACGACATCGGAGCTGTTAGTGCACTAATGATTGGATTATTTGTCCCAGTCCTGCGCTCTAGTACGCTGTTATGTTGTGCTGCGTTCAGGGCTGGCCCGGAAAGCTCCCTCTCCTAATGTTATTTAGTTGAGAGAAAGAAATGTGTAGGATTAAACGGGTATAGAAAATGAATGGTTGGGAATAAATATGCTGAACTTTTTAAAATCTTTAAAATAAATGTTTGCAAATTAAAAAAGTGTACTTCTGGTTTTATGACTTTACTGCAGTAGACAATATTTTTCATCTGATGGCTAAATAGTGTCATGATGTACTTCAACAACACAACTGTCCCAGAGAAGGTTTCTGGCCCTGCTGGAAACTGACCAGATGTTACAGGAATGTCTAAAATTCAGATTTCCTGTGTATTCTCAGTGTAGTCTGTCCTTTTTGCTGTTTTTAATAAACATATGCTTAAAATTGGAGAACAAATATACACAATAAAGTTAATAAT
Organism: Xenentodon cancila; assembly: GCA_014839995.1. Taxonomy (NCBI): domain Eukaryota; kingdom Metazoa; phylum Chordata; class Actinopteri; order Beloniformes; family Belonidae; genus Xenentodon; species Xenentodon cancila. The sequence continues at coordinate 24,514,776 of CM026205.1, forward strand.
ATGCTAAAGAAATAGTGTTTTTGGAGCGATTCTAAAATTATATATATGAATCAAAATATCACTACATAAAGGATTTTTTTTTGCTGTTAATTCGGTCAAAAGTAAAATCAGGAATATACTTATTAATTGCAGTTAATATCATCTTAAATAGACCAACATTATTCAAATTTAGTCGACACTTGTCTTTCTACTTGGTAGTTAAAGGCTCGTTGAAGCGGATCTTCATGATGCCGGTTGATACAGAACATCTCTGTTGTTGTACTGTGCTTAAATAGACGTTTGTATATGTGTTAGGGGCATTGTTGTGAACTTTAAAGCATATCTCCATATAGCAACTTCTTCAGGAATATTTATGTGATTTAACATGCTGAGTATTTTCGTAATACATTTTATCACCTTTCTTTATTTTCAGACCACACACACACACACACACACACACACACACACACACACACACACACACACACACACACACACACACACACACCCTCACAGATACACTCCTGTTATGTCATCATGTTAAAGTGCAACAACTTTCAACCAAGTAAATCTCTCAGAGTGCCTTGATTCTCTAACCGGAATCATAGTCCACAATTTGCCCCCTCAACCACCAATCCTTTTACCGAGGCTCAACCTCGTACACATATCTCCTTTATTACGCTGCTCTTTAGTTGACATTTTCACAGGGGAGACGTGAACGCACCGTAAACACAAAGCGGAGCACCGCCCAACTGACTTCAGAGGAGATAAGACTGATGTCTCCTGAAAGAAATCTCTGACCGAGCACTTTAATCCAGTGTCAAGTCTGAGCATCACCAGAAGTTCAGAGGACAGCAGTTACACTTCATACGTTTTCTAGAATAAGGCTTTACCTGTTACAGTATTTGTTTTCTGTTGTTGTCTTTACTGTCAACTATTCTCCAGGAGGATGAGTGTTTATGTGTGTAGCCGAGAGCTTCTAACAGTTATGGTTATTTATGGTCATTTGTGCCCCAAAGCATTGGAATGACAAACACTTGGCTTGAACACAACTTGCTGGGAATCATCTGTTGTTCGTAACACCTGCACATACAACTATTACTCACCATTTTTCCTCCTCTGTACCAGAGAGTCAAACAGAAATCCGGCACATTAAGTCTGGAAATGTTCAGTTTTACAGTTCGTGTTCCAGTTAGTTTAAAAATGTTAAGAAAAAACAAAGAGGTTTAACACTGACACCTAGTGTTGTAACCGAGTTAATGTGGGTCTTGTAGGGACAAATCTGAAGATAAACCAATTTTTAGTGACTTGCCTGTTCGTGTATTGACCACTATACTTTTTCTAAGTAACAAAATGTCATCATATCACATTTTAAAATCAGATGAAAAACTATCTTATTTTAGAAAATCAAGCTCTTTAAATAGCTTTTCGCCACGTGCATACTTTATGCCCCTAAAGCTTTCAGAACAAGACAAATCATAAATAGACAGCAGAAAACCTCTTAAATATTACAGAGCGATGTAATTAAGGCTGGAGGTCTGAGCTGCTTTCAAACTTTATGAACCCATTTCCTTCTTCAAGAATTTGCTGAAACCAACACTTGAAACTAAATTAGTCTAATTAGCAAATTCAGTAGAAAAATTACTTTTATTCATATTCAACCAAAGAAAACATGTAACCCCCCTCCAAAAAAAAAAAGACAACCCCTGATTGATTACAAAAATATACAATTTATATTGGTTAATGTGAATATTATTAGAAGGAAAAGAAAAAAAACTAATAAAAACACATACAAATCACGTTTCTAAATTTAAAAACCTCTTAAATCTGGCCTCTAAAAAGTCAAGTTGTGAAGTAAACTGTGAATGAAATTATGTGCAGCTAACCAATCCGTACTTGATCACTTCATCGCTTCACGTGTCACGCCATCAACAATAAAAGACAATGAAAGCATTCTTGAGAATGAAGTGATCTGATGTCTTCGTTAAATCCTTGCCGCCTCTTTGAACTTGCCAAGCAGCCCATCGTCTGCCCTCACGGGGAAGTACAGTGTCCGGGTTTTATAGTACTGCGGGTCACACTGGAGGTTTTGGATGACATCTGAAAGGAGGTGGGCACGCTCCACACCACAGCCCGGCGCCTCGTAGCCCAGCTTGGTGAAGTGGATGTGGAGGTGGTAGTAAGAGGGTTGGTAGTGCAGGTAGACCCTCAGCTTGCTCGCTGGGAGGTTGTAGCGCTGCAGGATGGCCTCCTAAATCACATTTACAGAGATGCCGTCATTCTGTTTTGCAGTGTATTGAAGTTGATTCCCTGCAACTAAGATTTCCCCAGGTGGACCCCAAAGATCACTGAAAGCTTACTTTTCCTTTCTGGGAGATGTTCTGTAGCAGCGGGAGGTGCTCCGACATCAGGTCTCTAAGACTCTGGATGCCTCTCTGATGTACTATTGCAATCAGGTATAAGTCATCCAGCTGACGGAGAAGGACAAGCATCAAGTGAGACCAGTAACCAGCAACCTTGCTGTTATTGCTCTGTGTAGATGAGAGACTATTGCTGGTAGACGGACACCTTAGTTTTGGATTTGACACTCAAACATTATGAGTTTCTTTCTCTCTCTCTCTTTTTTTGCAATCATCACATTGTAGTTTGTCACAAATAAAAACAGCACAGTACATGCAAAAGAAGACGTCCTTCAGTGGCAAAGCCGTTTGTGTCACCATGACAATGAGAGAGAAGGATGTACTTGAACGCCCACTAATGATGAAACAGTACAACTTCTATATGCAGATAAAGTCTACAACACAACAGTCTTAGCTCAGATACAGCAATACATTAGCTGGTGATCAGAAATGACAGATTTTTACACAATTTTGGATCAAACAAGAAAAATATGAATGAGGCATCTCTGACTTTTAGCAAATTTGCCCATCAGCTGGGAAATATTCAACAGTCTCCCACTATGAGATTAGTATTTCTGGTCTTTCACCTGTTTTTGGTCCCACTTTAAATCAGGGAGCAGGACAAATCCAACCTCCGGGTCTGGATCCTCATAGACGATCCTCTCAGCCTCTGCCTTCCCCTCCAGGATGTTGTACACCCACTAAAGGGTGAAAAACAGGCCAAACATTATCGACGTGCATTCTAGTTTGGATGCAGTTGCAGAAGGGTGGACTTCAACGGACTAACCTGAAGACTGAAACTCTGCTTCTGAATATAAGGCAGGGTGATGGATTGATAGTCTTCCCCCGTCTCCTCCACCAGGAAACTCTCCTGTCTCTGATATTTCTTTACATGCTTTTCTGTGGCTGGAAACACCACGGTGGTCTTAATCTCTGCAAAATTAAACAGAAATACACAGGTTAATTTGAATTACCCCCCCCCCCCCCCCCTCAGGTAGTCAAGTGTTGAAGTGCAAACAACAATTCACTCCTTTATACTTTCATGGCAGTACCATTGAGGTGAGGGGGTGCCTGTAGCCGATATGTGCTATAGATGTCATTTCTCATCTCAAGCCTGAGTTGGGAACCACTGAACAGCTCGGCCAGGTTGTCTTCTCTGAACGGAGTCTTCTCCAGGACGACCACAGCATCCTGATCAGCAATCTGAAGATGACATTTTAAGTGTTTCATTTCTGCCTGACTTTCCATAACATACATATATCGCATATTTCCTTTCATTGTTTCTTCAAAAATTATTTAAAAGTGTAACTACCTTAATTTAGACTATTATTTTGAAATATTCAACCGGAAACGAGTTTTATCTCTTCCTTTTACAAATTACTTACACCGCTTTCAATGAAAGCCTTTCCATCTTTAAATATACTATCCCCAACTTCACAGTATAAGTATGAATTTGCTTAATAACGTTTCATATCCAAGTGAAGCAGATTGTTTTTTATAGAAAAATACCTTTCCATGAATAAAGATGATTTTCTCCCTAGCAGAATCACTCAAAACGTTAGATGTCTTAAAGCCAGACAGAATGTTCTCATTTTCTTTTCCGTTTTCATCATCAGCTCTTGGCCTCTTCAAATCGAGAGATTTATCTTCACTTTCAGCACAAACGTTTACACGTTTATCCGCGGTGTTCGCCATGTTTAAAACATACAACTGACGCTGTTGTAATCAAAGATGTTTTATGTCTGAAATCAGGTCTCACTCTCAACCGAAGACTCGACCCGGACGTGGATTTGTTTTGAAAGACATTTCTCACGTCACATTGGTTCTTTTTTCCACAAACAAAATGATGTGGCCCAATCAACTTTATTTAAAAAGCAATCGCCACAAATGTTAAAAGCTTTTTGGGATTTTTTTGAGTCAATGTGAAAACCCTTGTTTAGTCATAAAAATATCTTTATTGGTGGAAACTACCCACAGAGACTCTACGTTACAAAAGTGTTATAGTCTATTTTGAGGGGCTTTTTTTGTGAGTTTTGGTGGAAAAAGAAACACAAATCTGTGCAGAGTGAGACTTCATTTCTTTCTATCGTGGCATCTATGGCGCTCCCTAAACATAGAAGACGCCTTTCAAAATAAAAGCTGTATAAAATAGAAAAATAAAGCGTGCGCCCATAAGAGCCCCACGATGTTTAAAAGTTGTACGTGTTCTTGTTTATTAGCTGCTGAAAAACAGAAAAAACAACAAGTGGACCACACTTTAGTGAGCGGCCGAAAATGCCCATGAAAGCATAAGATATCAGAGATAATAAAATACCGGATTTGTCACAGTACTGAGTGTACTGCCTGGTGCTGGTAGATATTGTCACTTTTTTTTTAAATAAACAAACAAACACAACGTAATTGTCATAAACGCGGCAGAGCGACTGCCGAGTTGACCAATGAAAACAAAGCGGTCAGGTGACTCATTATCAGGAAGTTATTTAAACTACAACCGTCACACCTGGCTGTGTGGACGTAGTTTTAGTACAGGTGACCAGCGCCGACGTCTCGGAGGTACCGACATGTGCACCACCGTGCGCGTGTGGCTGCTCCTCTCTGGCTTGTGTGCGACCGTTGCTATGCCGGAAAGAAGACGCCCGAAAGGGAAGTTTCTTCCAAGCAAACCTCCTGAAATCGATGCGAATTCTGTTTGACTTATTCAAATGATTACGGTCATGGCGTAACTTTGTTGACTGACATTAACGTTAACGAGCCACTAATGATGTTTACTCGTTGGCTGGAGTGGACGTCTGCTCTTTATTTAATTTACTAATCTGAAGCGTTTCATTGGTGTTGACATAGAGGTTTGCTGACGTGAAAAACGGCTCGTTTCTATCAGTCTCTTGAACGTTCAGGTTCGGCGTTGTTGTACATGTTCGACAGCAGTTTGCTTTAGTTATTAGAATAATGTTGTGGCTGGCTTGCATTCAAAATGACCCGTCTTTGGGGTTGTTTTGTTTACAGAGAGGAAAAACGTCGTTTTCATCGTGGCGGATGATTTGCGGACGTCTCTTGGTTGCTATGGAGACTCGCTGGCAAACGCGCCAAACATTGACCAGCTGGCCTCCAGAAGCCAAGTCTTCCTAAACGCGTATGCGCAGGTAAGCTGCTGCTTTATGTTTACTTCATGTGGTTAAGGTAGCTGAAATGCCTGAGCATGCTCTTGTTTGTTTTTTGTTTGGGTCTGTCAGCAAGCTGTGTGCGCTCCCAGTCGGACGTCTTTGTTAACCGGCCGCCGACCGGACACCACCAGGCTGTATGACTTCAACTCCTACTGGAGAGTACATTCTGGGAACTACACAACTCTGCCTCAGTACTTTAAATCTAAAGGGTACTTCACCATGTCTGTGGGAAAGGTATTTCATCCAGGTGAGATGAAGTCTGGGAGGAACCCCTTCTCAACAAGTGTTATTCCCAAGTGTGTAATGTTGTCTTTCTTTCCTCAGGAATCGCTTCAAACCACACGGATGACTACCCCTACAGCTGGAGCATCCCTGCATACCACCCGGCTTCATTTAGATTTGAGAAAAAGAAGGTATTAGCTAGAGTTTCATGCAAACCCGTATGAACTCAAACTTAGTTTTTGCTTCCTTGATGAGTGAAAAGTTTTCCCGGTGTGCTGTTTGACTTTCATGAGCTTTTCCAAGTCCATGATGATTCTAAGTGGGTTTGAATGATGTTGGTCATGATCAGAGGCTTAAAACTATGTACCTGGCAGTTTTTTTTTTTATGTTTTAAAATATGCAGATATAGTTCTGCTACAAGGATACACGTTTTTTTTTTGTTTTTTTTTATGCTCTCAGTAAAATTAAAAAGCGTTATTATTGAGAGAACAGTTCTTTGGATATGTGATGGTGGTAGGCAATATTCTTGGACTGTTTTGGTATGGGAAAAACTGTTATATGAACACTTTTTATACTTGCAGGTAGAAACATGTCCAACTGTAAATATAAAATTAGCTTCATCTGTTCGGTTTGTCATTCTTGTGTATTAATCATACATTTAAACCATCCACATTATAGATTGGAAGATTTTATGAAACTGATTGTGTGAGAGAAGTCTCTTGTAATGTAGATCTGGTGCCTGAATCTGTAAGCTTTTGTTTTAAAGAGCTTAATAGATAGTGTAATCTGATTATTCAGCTGTTCAGACTGTAAATTTACCGTTTTGGGTCATTTGCTTTGTTCTTACTGCCATTTTCAGCCATTTAAGTTGGCTTTAATATACAAGAAAACATTGAAAAGTGCACTGTACTAGACTTGTAGCAACAACGTATTTAATTTTTGAGATGCTTTCCTAAGTTAATAGTAGAGGTTTGTGCAGAGCCAAAAATGGACTTTGATGTAAAGGAATATTTGAGAATGAATGTAAGTTTTTGCATCATAATGCAAAAACGAGGGGATATTTGGAAGTAAATGACTTGTCACATCATGTCAGGAACTGTGTGCAAATATGACTTTGAATATCATTTTCAGATGTGTAAAGGAGAAGATGGTAAACTACACGCCAACTTGCTCTGTGCAGTGAACGTGAGTGAGCAGCCTGGGGGAACCCTCCCTGACCTGGAGAGCACGGACGAGGCAGTGAGGTTACTGAAGAGTCGGGCCAGTGGTTCCGATCCTTTCTTCTTGGCTGTGGGCTTTCATAAACCACACATACCTTTTAGGATACCACAGGTACATGACTTACTGGGGACAGAAGATAAAAATAGCTTTTTTCCCCTGTTATTATCCATTTCCTCGTCGCTATGACCCCCCAACTCCACTTCAAACCATGCTGCACTCACTGTACCTCAGGTGTGGGATATCAAAACTGTTAAGGTCTGGCTTTTTGGCTTTGCCAACACTGTGAACACTGAGGGTGGGGACTGGGTGCTCTTTCATACAGAACAACATGCGTAAGTGATCATTGCTGAGAGTAGGATGGATCTAAAATGAGGCATTTCCTGCAGGGTGGAGTCAAGGGGTTCACTTCACTCCATAAAACCAGCTGCTATGACAAGAATGGTAAATCCATGGTTGAAAAGGAGGTAGATGTACTGCATCTATATGGTATTTCAACTGAGGATTGTCACAGAAATGTAAGACTGAAAGAAATAGAAAAAAAAGAAAAAGCAGACGTGATGCTTTAATATCAGTTCTGCGGCACGTGGAGTAAAGACTCATTGATTTGTATAGAAGGAACCTGCAGTCAAGCCAGTTTACTGCAGTTGACATTTTTATGTTTACTATATAGTGTTGGGATGTTAGCAGAGCTGCTCAGGAGGCATTCAGGGGCCTCCTGTGAAGGTCCATCAGGTTTTGTCTGGACTGTTTTGTTCACTACAGATGATCATCTTGAACTAAACTAATCTGTTCAGCATCTAGAAAAATGTGTTAAACATGACTAGTGTAGACAAGTGGATTGATTAAGATGGAAAAATATCTGGTCCAACAAATACAAGAGATAAATGACAGGAAAAATAAAACCCAACCAAAGCATGTTTTGTTGATGTGCTGTAAGACTTTTAGATCAGTACTTTTCTGAGGGGTTTCTGAAACAAACCCTCAGTGTCGTGCTCACGAGGACCAGTCCTCCAACACATGTAGCTGCTGAGGAACATTGATTTTGATTGCGCTTGTCTTCAGAAGATTGTTGCGATCATAACATATTTAAATTGATTTGGTAATTCCCAAGTCTTCTAGAAAGTTGCAGAATTCGTGCCAGCCCACCCAGGGATGGTGTTTTTCACGGTGTAGTGGAGTACAGTGTGAAAGAGGAATGCGTTTTTAGATCATCCCTGTGTCAGCTGATGATGTGCACAGCAGCAGGAGGCTTTTGAGCAAAACCAGCACCTCAGAGCCCTCCGCAACTGTCTTTACTGAGCAGTTGCCTTCTGACAGAACTCCTAAAAGGATTATGATTTGTGACTGACAGTGTTTGGATATGTCTACACTGATTACTGTGCTGCATGACTTGAACATGTTTTGAAATGTGAGTCCTTGAACAAATAATACTTGGCCACTGTGATATTTATTTTATTTAGTTATTGTCCAGAAAGTCTCATACCCCCCCCCCCCCCCCCCACACACACACACACAAAAAAAGGGGGGGAAAAAAAGATGAAGGTGAAATGGTTACTATTTATAGTTTTTACAGTTTTTTTTTTTTAATTTTTGTTTTTTTTATTTACTTATTTGCAAATGACTCACTGAAATGTGACCTCCATGGGCATTTAAAATATTTTTCATGCACCCCTGCAGCAGGGTGGTAAGGCCCGTTCATGGACTGCAAGTCTGCAAACTCCTCATTTCTCATTGGTTACATTGAACTGAATGCAACAATTGTTCTGGTTGACCTTTTATAATGCACAGAGAAGCATTTAGTCACTTGGATGGATTATTTACAATTATGTACACAATTCAGCTATTCCCCAGACTCAAGAGGGTCTTAGTCTTGCAGGTAAAAACACAGCCGAGCGCACAAAATGGGGAAAAGTGGGAATTATTGTCCTGCAGAGAGCACTTTTGCTTAACAGTGCTTTTTTTGGACAAAGACTCTAGGACAAATGCAGACAGATGACGGTAAATAGTGTGAAGTCGTGTAACAGAATGAAGATGGATAATGGTGTCAACATGAGGGGGTGTTCAGAGAATACAAGAGAAGAGGAAGTCAGTAGGGGTTTCAATCTGGAAAAAACAGTCGAGCCTGAGCGATAAACAAAACAATCATTCACTTTCTGGTGAATCTGAAATTTCAAGCAGTAAAAAAAGATAAAGTCCCAAAACAATTATTGTAATAGGTTTAATATGAAAAGTCCCAAACTATTATTATTTTAATGTATTTCAAAAGTCTACACACACTTATGAAATTACAGATATTTAAACATAAAAAGGCAGAAATGACGACAAATGTCATACTTGATAGGCAAGGCAAGTTTATTTGTAGCTAGTTGGTGTACTACTGAAGGTCTGTAACGTGACCCTCCATCAACAAAAGTTCAGAAAAAAAGTACAACACCCAGACTGCATAAGTCTGCTCACTCTTTCACAACGGGAGCTCCAAGTGTCCTCAGAGTTGATCACAAACAAAATAAGGACTGCAGGTAAATGGTTAAACAGTTAAATCTGTTAAAACCAGGTTAAAGAGTTGCAAAAGAAACTGCAAAACTTTATTGTTCAAAGGTACCAATAGTACTGTGGAACACTGTTAAAAACCAACTTATGAGTGAGGCTACCAGGAGGCCGACGGCAACACTGAAGGAACTACAGGGGTTTCTTTCAGCTACTGTCAATTCTTGCACGTGACCAACACCTCTGAATTCTGGGCTGTGAGGTAGGGTGGCAAGACAGAAGCCGCTTGTTGAAAGAAATATGCAAGCGCGTCTGATTGATGCCAAAAAATGTATTCAGTCACCCCAAACCATGTGGGAAATATGTTGTGGTCTGACAACACAATTGGGCCTCAGTTCTGAAAGGTGTGTTTAGTGCATCATCCAAAGAGCCGCATTTGGAGGGTGACTATTGTAAACCGAACCACTCCAAATCCAAGATACTTTGGTACAAATCTTCTGTCTGTTGTCATAAAGCTCAAAATGAAGATGAATTTCACATTAAAAATGAAACGAGTCTGACAGTTTTTTTTTTTTTTTTTTTTTTTTTTTTTTAAACCTTTGATTTCTTAAAGTATACATGGTTTATTTCTGCTGTAGGTGTCTTATTTAGGAGATATTTAGGAAGTGCTAAAAGCTGAACTTTTAATGATGAAATGACACCTTTGAAACTGCGTGGTAGATGGGTTGAAGTTGAGAAGAGACCGATCTGTTCAGACCTGAGGATTCTTTTAGGACACCAACTACTAACCCATGTTGCATCAGGCCTTTGTGTTATTAACTTTGCTGTAGAGCGAGAGGAGGGCATGGTTGGAAGAAGCTGGTATAATCACTAAATATACTTACAAGTATTGCTTTCTGAATTTTAAGTCAGTTATTTATCATTTACTTATTGTAATACATGATATTTTATCCAAAAAAGATCAAACAAACAAAAAAAAACAACTTAATGCTTTATGCGTGTTTTTATTTTGCATCAGTTTGGACGTTGCTGTTTCTTTGTTACAGGAGTACTTGAGTTTATATCCTCTGGATAAAATGACCCTAGTTCCTGATCCAGATGTCCCAAAACGTCTTCCACCTGTGGCCTACAATCCCTGGACAGATGTGAGAAAGAGGGAAGATGTCCAAAAACTCAATGTTAGCTTTCCCTATGGACCCATTCCTAAAGACTTTCAGGTGGGACCTCACTACCTCGCTACCTCCCCAATAATACTGTCCTTTTTTTAATAAGAACAAATATTTAAAAATCCTGCTCTATATCATATTTTCCAGCTGCGTCTTCGTCAGCACTATTACGCCTCTGTATCTTATATGGACGCTCAGGTTGGGAGGCTGCTCAGTGTACTTGACGAGTTGGGGCTGGTAAATAACACAGTAGTTGTGTTTACTTCTGATCATGGTAAGTAACTTCATTTAGTAGCATTATTTGAAACCTGCTTTTTCAAACCCCTTTTCTACAATATTAAGTAGAACACATTTCTAAAGGATCACCTCATTAAATTCTTTGCGTTCGTCAATAATATCCTTGGTATCACTTTTGACCACCAGATGGCAGTGTTGTAACAGTATAAAATTGCCGTCACTCCTTCCCACAGTTTTTCCACAGCTTTACTCTTAAACTACAGTTCTTTGTTTGCATTACTTCACTTTTTTTTTCTTTACTTTGTGATCTGAAAACTCAGTATGCTTATTTCTGATGGAGGGGAATACTAAATTTAATAATGTCTGTGATGTTTCAATGTATACCATCATTTGACAGATGACGTAGAAAAAGTAAAATGCTTAAAATGTATTTCTAGATTTTTAACATTATTGTGATTATTTCATTTTCATACTTCCCATACCGCTAGACTAACATTTTTCATCCTCCTTTTATGTCTTCTAACTTGAAACAGGTTGGTCGTTAGGTGAGCACGGTGAATGGGCCAAATACTCAAATTTTGACGTGGCAACACATGTACCCCTCATCATGTTCAATCCTGGCGTCACTGCGGACTATCACTTGTTGGGAGAGTCAAATTTTCCCTTCATTGATGTTTTAAGCCAATCAGAGTGGAGTTTTCAGAGTAAGGCCCTTTCTCTTAACAAATTGATGTCATTGATATGAATTCTGCTAAAGCACCATGTATCCAAAGTAAGAAATGGGAAGTAAAGTTAAATTAATGTTGTGGTTCTTAGGTCTTATGAGCATAGTTTGATGGAAATGGAGACCATGAGAGTAGAGTATTTGGAGAGAAATGCTTTTTGATATTTTGTCAGGATAGTTTTTACTTCAGGTATAAGTGGTGCAGTGGTGATGAAATGTAAGTAAATTAACAGATTTGGGAATATCTTGACCATTTTTCCCTTTTGTGGTTATATTGAACTCTAATTATTGAACCCCCTTTCTTCTAGATGCCAATGTCATAAGAAATATGGTTGAGCTGGTGGACATTTTTCCAACCGTCTCCTCCCTGGCCGGCCTCAAAACACCCGTTCACTGTCCTGAGAGTTCTTTCCAGGTATCAAGAGCTGAAAACAAATCGGTTTATCTCATTCTGGTTGGTCTAAAAGTTTTCATCTAGGGCCAACGTCAGCTTTGTAGCTTTGATAGGAATATTTCAATTAGATGGGTTTAAAAGCTCAGAGTGGGGCATCTGCTCTTTCATATCAAAACGCAGTTGGTAGAGGTGGCGCTGACGTCTTCCTAGGAGGGCTCTGGGAAGTTGTTTGGAGATATTCTGGGCACACCCACCTGGGAGGAGACTCCCAGGTAAACCTTGAATTCTCTGGAGGGATGATGCCTCAGGATTTCCCAGGAGGTACTAGAAGACATGGCTGGTTAAATGACATTTGGAAAACCATGTTCAGTCTGTTCCCTCTGTGATGGATAAGAGAAGAATGGTTCAGATTGCTTCTGACGTGAACATCTCCTTCCTGCTCCACTTAGGGTGACTTAAAATAACTGCAAATTTGTATAAATAACATTTAACTGCTTTTATGACCAATTACTTGCAAAAATAACTTTCCATCAGCTTGAGCAATATTTACTATTGATCACTATTGTTCTGACGGCACAGCTGCAACTCTGCAGTATTGTTGAGTTTAAATATAATCTACATAATATGAAATATTTAACGCCCATTTGAAAAGAAAATTCACCACCTTTAGTTCATTTTTTTTTTTTTTTTTTTTTTACAATGCACATTTTAAAAAAGCTAATTATTGTATTGAGTCTGAGACTGTTCCTACTGCATTTGGTTAGCTTTAAGGAGCTGCTTTTTGGGGGGGGGGCATTTCCAAATCAAATTCAGAGGGACTGGTGTCGATATTGTTCTGTATTGCTTCCGATCATTGTTATTCTGTACACATTGTAAATGAGCTGAACTTATATTTTCAATTTTAATTGTCACGTGCTGCTACATAAAAATGCAACTGCGTTAACTTGGCCACACTAAATGGAAAAAGAAGTCGTCACTCCCCAACCAGAACCTAACGTACCGGACGCCTGTGTGATCCAATTGATCCTGACATCTGTTTCCTTGACTTCATGGTCTGTTTCCCGCTTGCAGGTGGAGCTGTGTACAGAAGGAAGGAATCTGGCTCACAGCTTTGGAATCACAGAAAGAGGAAAGAACGCAGAACTCATGGCTTTTAGCCAGTACCCGAGACCTGCCGACACCCCACAGGTAGTGTACTTTTAAAAGGCAAATTAGACCATGATCATTATAGATTTAAACAAATCTAACACCTGAAATGTGAAAATGAAATAAGAGCCACATGTTTTCATTTCTTTTGTTTGGACACTTTGATCTTGCCTCACTTGCACCAGATCAGCTTCCTTCATGTATGTAGTGCTGGAATTAAAATATTCATGAGTTCAGCACCTGCTGCTGGTTGATGTCAGGATGCGACACTTTAGCCTAACATGAGCTCATCAGCTGTCTCTCAGCACCGTCGGATCTGACAGCTGCAGCGACGAGTCCACGCTTCAGACGCTTCATAAAACTCTTAAGTTCTTGTTTTAGGAGAACTCTGACCTGCCTGATCTTAAAGACATAAAGGTGATGGGTTACTCGCTGCGCAACTGGGACTACAGATTCACACTGTGGCTGGGCTTCAACCCCAGCACCTTTCAGGTAGGGCAGTCACATACTGTACCTGCAGAGCGTAACGCTTCTGTCTCGTCTGCCTCTGTGGGAATGAGTGAGGTTCATGGCTGGGGAGTGGAGTGTGATGGAGCCATCCATCTTGTGTCAAACAACATGTTGGAGACGTTTTGCGTGACAAAAACACATTATGCTTGTCTGAATGATCTATTGGTCTCTATCTAGGTGAACCTATCTGATGTGCATGCTGGAGAGTTGTACATGTTAGCAGATGACCCTGGCGAGGACTCGAACATCTACAGCCAGTCCAACCACTGTGTGTTAATGAGGAAGATGGACACCCTTCCTTATGTAAGTTTCAATCCATATTTAGAAACGCAGCCCTTTTCCCACTCAGCCCCACGTTCATTCACTCATGTGCTTGTCCAGAATACGAGTTTGCAGATGGGAATGAAGCTGCAGCTCCACTATCTCACAGCTGGGATGAAGACGAGTGGAAGGACCGTGTGATGACGAGTGAAACGCAACTACTGGACTGATGTGGAGGAGAACAAAGGGAAGATGGCTGGACAGATGGAAGGGAAAGTCAGAAAACCTCTTTAAATGGTCCATGGTTTGAACTCGGCTCATCATGATGAGCAGAGTTTTTAGTACTGTACAAAAAAAGATCAGTACTACAGCGGTGCATTTAATTTAAATGAGAAAAAGGAATCAGCAGGTGACTTTGAGTAGCTTGGCATTACGTTACCCCGCACAGGGAAGTGGCTCTGTTCAAAGTTTAACTCTGCGCCGTTTAAAAGCATCATGATCTGATCTGTACACAACATGACAAGTTTAATCAATAAAAATGAAGGTACTAATAAGCAAGTTATCTTGCCTGTTGCAAAGAAACAGGCTGGCAGCTTCAGGCTCGCTGCCTTTGACATGCAGACGCGATCGGTCCATGTTATTAAGAAGCATTAAATCTTCATGAGTTGTTCTGATTGGCAGCAACTGAGTCTCTTCATCTTAGGGAATATTGAGGAGATGTCAAAAACTAGGCCGTTTCATTAATGGCAAGACCAGTTTCTTTTTGGAGCACTCTTTGCTCCTCAGGGGGCTGTTGATCATCCACACTGCTTTAGGGAACCTTTTGATGTGGTTTTTAACTTTGAACCACAACAGCAGATGGAGACTTGGACACATTTGCACTGTAATGTTAAACTATATGACATTTCCATTTGTACTTGATGTCACTTGCAGCTATTTGTTCTTTCCTTGTAGAGTCACTTCAGATCAATTCAGAGACCTGCAATGAGGGAGTAATAGTTAACGCAAACGAAAGGGACTGTAGCTCCATATCACTGCTGTTCCAACGCGAGGCTGTTTTGTACAGTGGTAATTTGGAGTATTTTTTTTATTTTTTTTTTCTAGCTTATAATTCAGGTCGAACACATGACTAGAAGGGATTTGGTCTGCCTTGGTCTTTACTGTAAACTGTACACACTGGCTTTGATTTGATGGGATACAAATTAATTTTGCATTGTCAGTAGATTTCATTCGTGTCAGGATCTGGAAAAATACTAAAATGGAATTGACAATTTCTTGCATATTTCAAGTGTTATGCAACATTTAACATCTCAAGAACCGTGGGTTCAAGTGGTATTTAAAATAAAATCCACAAGAACACTGACAAAGGGGGAATGAGCTTATCCTTGAATTGACATGCTTCTTTGTTTTCAAAGTTTGGGCTCCAGCTTTTTGAAGGAAGAATATAGGAAATCTAAATTTTAATGGATGAATAAGTGGGTATGAGCATGTATCTGTTTCTTTGAGCTGCTGCCTGTCCAACACCCCTCTCAGTTGTAAAGTGTTTTGTGCTCATCCACAGCAGAGGCATCCTGCTGCAGCGCTGTGGAGGAGGTTCTTGGGGACCCAAGACTGTCTATTTCGTCTCGTCTCTGGTTTGCTCTGAAATTTCTGGATAAGAAAATGCTCATGCCAGCGTTCTGGCAGTAGGAGAGTTTAACTTTGGCTGAACATTTAATTGGTTCGTGATTTTACACTGCATCTGTCTGGGAAACGCAAGCAGTTAAAAGCCTTGCAAATGGGTTTTGAAATACAGTGCATATTCATTACCATAATTCTTTTTTTTTTTTTTTTTTTTTTTTTTTTTGTATGTTTTTGCTTTTCTAAATGTTGAAGTGATGCTGAAATTGTGAAGGCCATGAACAAATAAACTTTAGCATCTCACACAGACATAAAGAGCTGTAGTTGTTAAAGGCGCTGAAAAAGATGACCAATCCAGATCTAATGTTTATGCCAGGAACCGTCCCAGGACCAGCTGCAAGAGTTCTCTGAGCCTTGTCCCAGTTGTAAGGTACGGTGGTGGTGCAGTCATGATTCAGTGTGCTTCAAAGCATCTGGGCCAGGACACAAGGATAAATAAGGAGGGGGGGGGGGATGAGAGCCACGGATTTTTCTCCACTGAAAAGCATATATGTAAAAACGTTGCTGGCCTTTACCAAAGTAAAACTGAAAGACTGGGAACTGTCTTCAGTTGGTGCCTTGCTTCAGAGCGGCTGCAGAGCGGCCCCCAAGTGGTCCTTTTCCTGGTAAATACTCAGACTTTGAAAGCAGTGCTACGGTGTAAGTCAGCGCCATTGTAACCGTTATCCTCTTTGATGCCTGTGTTCCTGTCAGCTTGTATTTCCGTCTCAGTATCTTCATCTGATCAAATTTTTATCATCACAAGCAACAATCTCTGACCATAATCAAATTTAATTAATTTAATTCACATGCTTACCTGCTGTTTTATCTCTCTACCTCTGTTGTACCCTCTTTTTCCTACTCCTCCCCTGCTCTTTTTCTCCAGTCTTTCTTTGTGTCACTGATTGTCTCATTATTTTTCATAATGATGGACAATCAGACATGTTGAAATCTGGTTAACGTTTTATTACTGCTTACCGCTGACTTCTGTTAATGCAGGCGACATACATAATTACGTTGGTGTGAGGGAGTGTTGTGTGTGTGTGTGTGTATATATGTCTAGAAACTGCTTAGCTCAGCTGCATTGAGACGGGTTTGTCTCGAGGGTGTGTGTGCGTGTGCCTGCCACGTGTGAATGAATGCAGGAATAGTAAACAATCTGTTCTCTGCTTCCCAAAGACCTTACGGAGTGGACTTGAAGAGTACTTTGTCAGGGAGGATGTTTGTCACTGGAACTAAACTGTGTAATTAGATGCTGCGCTGCAATATACAGTCATAAATTGTATAAAGTCCTAAACAGCCTAGCTCCACGATATTTGCATGACCTGTTTGTGTCTTGTGTTCCTAACAGAGTTCTCCGTTCTCAGAGTGCAGGTTTACTGATAGTTCCTCAAATATCTAAATGTAGATTTGGAGGACGGGTCTTCTGTTATCAGGAACCATCACTATGGAACCAACTTCCAGTTTGGGTGAAGGAGGCTGACACCACCTCCACCTTTAAAACCAAACTGAAAACGTTTCTGTTTAATAAAACGTATAGTTGGTGTAAACTTTAGTGTGTCAGGGCCAGTAGTCACAGCTGCAGCTGCAGGACCAGACTGGAGCAGCTGGTCTTCAACACAGCTTCATCCTGGATCTGCTGCTGTAGACCTGCTGCAGGGGGACACCAACATGATTCACTGACTGGTGCCCCTCACCTCCTCTGTTTCTCTGTCCCTTCTTCACCTCCATACTCAGTTTTTAATCAGAAGTATCTCATAAGTATAATTGTGCTCCATTGTTCTTGTAGTTTGTTGTGCTGGTCTGTCCCTCTTTTTCTCTTCTGAACATGTTTACAGGCCAGAGCTTCCAGAGCTGCATGTTGACCTGCAGTCCCACCCTCTGACCATCCCCATGTCTGCTGTCTATACTTGTTTATGTAGTTGTCTAATGTATCTTGTCTTTTGTACCTTTGATGGTGTGTCTGTGTCTCTCCTCTCTCTGTTCTTCATTCTCTCTTTTCTGATCTCCCATTTTCTTGCTCTACCCGGCTGGCCTTCGGCAGGAGGGTCCCCCCTTATGATCCAGGTCCTGCTCAAGGTTTCTTCCCTCTTAAAGGGGAGGTTTTCCTGCCACTGTTTGGTTTAAGGTTTTTCTCCCACTAGGGGAGTTTTTACCTGCCGTTGTTTATGTAATAATTGATCGGAGGTCATGTTCTGGTCTCTGGAAAGATCCTGGAGACAACTTGTGTTGTAATAGACGCTATATAAATAAAATTGAATTGAACTACATGTTGGTTGAGTGTTTGGAACGATTGTCTTCACCTTATGTTTGATCCACTGGGTAATATTATTAGACGGCATGCCGTAAATATTATTGCTATGTCGATGATACTGAGTTATACATGTTCATGACACCAGGGGTCACTAACCAGTTGGTCAGACTACAAGCATGTCTAAAAGATTTACAGACCCAGATGACTCATACTTTCTCCAGATGAACGCTTCAGGGATTTGTTTTCTAGCTATGTAGTTTAATTGTGTTAAATTCTTTCCCCATCTGAAAGAATGGTAAAGCAAAATCACAGCAAACCCTTTTTACACAGAATTTTAATGCATCCTTATTTTCTACCAAGAAAGCAGTCACATTATTTTGCTTTAGTTAGCGGCCAGAATCACTAACTCAATATCTGTTTGTGTGAACACAAAACCGCACTAAATGAGGGTTAATCATCTGTGACTGATTAATATCAGTTTGTAAATGTAAAAGACAGAAATATTCAGGACCATGTCAACCTGATATGTGATATGTTCAGTTTTTTGGCTGATTGTGCTGTCCTTGATTTTTATAAGACACATGGCTGTCTTCAATACTTTTGCTCCCCCTCACTGTGTAAAGGTATTTTCAGATTTTATTTACTAATAACCCAGCTCATTCAAAATGTTGGATTTAAAAAAGAAATCGTTTCCAGTGTCCTATAGCTTTAAAACAACACATTTTAATGTAGCAAGGGCATCCAGTTTCTATTAAACTGACTGATAACTATTAAAAGAAAATCAATATTCTAAGGAGCTACACATGAGGAACATATCCTTTTTTGTTGTGGTTGAAGGTCATAATTGGTGCAGAGGATTTAGTGTTAATCCTCTGCAATATTTGACATTTCCTGCTTGATACAGACTCAAGTATACCCAGCAGGGGCGTAAAATGGCGTGTAAAGCTAATTTACTATCACTGCTTCATTTCTTACAAAACACATTAAGGTATTCAACTGTTGTTGAATTTCACCTAATTTAGTAATAAATGGCTCCAGGGTACTTTTCATCATTATAACTGTAACAAGAATGTCATTAGTGAGGTATTAGAATCAGAAGCATTTTATAATTATAATTTAGAATAACACAATTTATAATTAACTGTGTTCAATTCACATAAGAAATAAAAAGAGGGAGAGAGAGCTACTTCATTTCATAAGCTTTGTCTGATTTATGTGTTTTTGCTTCCCAGTGAAAACATCCAAACATGGGACTGATGACCTCCTGGACAGGATGAATGACATATCGACAACACATGGATAAGGATATTTGGATCGGCGGTCAGGCTTCCAGAGTTACTGGCAGAAGTCTTTGGTAGAAGTTTGACAGAACATGCAGACTGAGAGCGAAGGAAAGTTGCTTTTGCTTTCCAACCTTTGGTTGGGATTTGGGCTTTACCTCCCAGAATCCAAAGAAAAAAAAAATTAGAGGAGGTGACTGCAGTTAACCGGGACAATTTGGTAGAGAATACCTTATACTGATATGTAGGAATTTGCGAGGTTTAGGAACACACATGGAGAAGTTTGGACTGCATCGTGCATGAGGTTTATAAAGTCTACAGGTGGAGCTGCTTCAGGATGATTGCTGCTATAAAAGACAAATGATGGATGTAAGCAGCTGCAGGTGGAGGACGACATCATACAGTCTGGAAGTAGAAGTTGAATCTATAGCTACCTGAAGGGAGCAAAGTGAAGGAAGTCAGATGTTCCTCCACACTTGAGTGTACATTAGGACTTCTAGAAAGTAGTTACAAGTGTAGGCGTTAGTATGTAACTAGACAATAAAGATAACTAATCTCTTTGGAATGAAACTAGAGGTGGACGTTTGTGATGGAGCAGTAGATGGAGGTGCTTCCGGTTCCTGTCAGAAGTGACGGAGGTATAGTTGATGAGGTTTTCCACAATCAGGAAATGGAGGAGGATGGAGCAGGGTTAGACAACTTTGACAAAATATGACGTAGCTGAGAGCAAATGACCTCCCATCTTACCTTCTCTGCTATCATACCCTACATAACTACATCTCATGCAAGCTGCAGTCTACATCTCACTTACTGTGTCACTGTGTGTCACTTACTGTCTTTTTCTTCCCCTGCTGCTGGATGTTGAGACTGCAGGTGAAGATAGAAGGAGATTTTGTCTTTCCTCTGTTGGATGTTGAGACTGCAGGTGGAGAGTGATAGCAGAGTCTTGTCACCAGCATATTAATGCTGCAGGTGGAGATGAAAGGAGGATTTTCTTAGTGTTGGATGTTAAAACTGCAGATGGAGATGGAAAGCTGAGTTTTCTCTCCAGTGTTTCACTTTGTTTTAAAAAAACTATTGTGATTTTTCCAGATAATTTCAATTCCTGCAGAATTTGCGTAAATAAATTCAGTTACAGAACAAAAAAACAAAGAAAGCTCCTTTTCTTTGTGGCTTCTCTGGTTCTGGTTCGCCTGATGTGTCCACTTGGTAAAGCGGCGGATAGACCTCCTCTGCACACTTCCTTATTTGTTTGTGGAGTGTTGATGCTTTGGCTGTAAATGAGTTATGAAGAATGATCCTTAACAATGAAAATCAGTTCAGAGTTAAATACATTACTTAGATGACAACATAGTCTACATTTGTATAGGAGAAAAACGTCACCATGACAACATTGGTGTGATGAAAGGTGTGACAGAGTGTTCCCATTTCAGATAAATATACAAATGTATTCTTAAAATCCTCCAAAATTTGATGGAAGACATAAAAAAAGAAAAATCCAAAGCTGTATTTTGGAGTTTAACCAGTTATCCTGTGCAGCAGCCTGAACAGTGACCTATGTCCTATTACATTCACAACTTCAGGCCTATAAACAGTAAATTCAACAAATGTGAATTTCATACATAAAATAAAAGACATTATTGAGATTAAGAAGTCTTACAGCCCACCAAGTCCTTTTGTCTCTGAAAAGTCATCTAAAGTGTTAGTTTTCTTTTATACAATATAATCTGTTCTAGTAGTTGGTAGGTAAGATCAAACATGTTCACACGTCCCTTCAAAGTGTGGTTTTTCCCAACTTCACTAACAGTTGCAGTTAGTCAAAAAAGGAAAAGAAAATACAAGAAAGGGGTAGTACTTGAGTTAAATAAATAATAAAATAAAGGATTATGATTTGGGATAAAACCACATTGTCTTACGTTATAAGAAATACAAACAAACAAACAAAAAAACAAATGACCTTCCCCTTAATGCAATAAAATACTGATACTTTCATTTAGGAATAAAACTACATAGAAAATACTATGAACTATTTAAACAAACAAACAAAAAAACCAAACTGTTTTCAGATTTAAAACAGCTAACGGATACTTTACAGCAGCTTTTCAA
Source organism: Xenentodon cancila (assembly GCA_014839995.1). Lineage (NCBI taxonomy): Eukaryota > Metazoa > Chordata > Actinopteri > Beloniformes > Belonidae > Xenentodon > Xenentodon cancila. The sequence continues at coordinate 24,535,982 of CM026205.1, forward strand.
CTGTTCCCAGAGACACGTTACAAAGGTCAGTTCTATCTCACAGATTTTTAGGTGAGAAAATAGTGTCTCAAAAGTCATTAAACCCAAGAATAAAGACTTGTTTACTAAAAATCCATATTTATATTGTGTGTTGCAGTCTGTGGAGCACTGTGAAGGCAGCCAAGCAGCAGAGTTTAGAGACATTGTCCACATACCTCAGAGTAATGGCAAAGTAAATGTAGCTGGATATTTGAACAAGTGATTTTTTATGACTGTGGTTGTCTGATCTCGGTCGGACAGGCAATTTAAAATAACAATTTTAGCAGAAATTAAAATGATACAATCTTCTCCAGCCTCCACTACACTACTCAATATTACATATTGTCCAACTAAGGGAAATTGTCTTATCAAATATTCAGATAAATACTACAGATATCATCGATATTAACGTGTTTCTGCTCACTTTTACGTGCCTGAATGAAAGAAAGTGATACACTTGAAATTTCACAACCAGCATAATAAAACTCTAAATGACTTTATTTGATATAAGTGCACACCTAGATAATTCTCCCTTTAGTTTAGTTTATCCCTGAGTTACAAACTCATTGTGTTTTCTGTACAATGTGACCTCCGGGAAAGGAACTTTTATTACAGATCAGAGCAGAATATCAGTAAACTGAGATGAACTGAGGTTTTTGAAGGTTTTGAAAACATAGTAAACACAGATTTTCAATGTGTTCAGATCACACATTTTCAAATCAAGAGCTGTTTTACACTTTCCTCAGTCTCCGGAAGCCTTTTGCAATTGTCATTTACAGAAAGTCTTCAGTTGTAATGATCATTTTCAAGAAACTGTGACGTGAAATGCCGAGAGAATTATTTCTTTACCACAAGAACCGTGTTCCTCAAGTTCAGCAACTCAACTTTTAGCACACAGTGCTTAATGTTGTAGCCTTATTAAAAAAAGGAATATATATTTTAAACAATATTTACTTGTTTACAAGTAAAATAACTAACTTGCATAACTATATTTTCCTTTGCAAACTGTAGCATTTGTTTTTAGCTGCGTTACAAAGTCACAAATCTGATACTGAAGTATTGTAAGATAAGATTAGAGCGGTCATCAGATCATCATGAAATAAAACAAAGCAATATTTGACTGAGTACCTCAACAGAGCGAGTAGGGAAATCCTCTCTCAGTGCAGATGGTCATTTGAGCTTAGAACTGATCACATGAATACATTTCCGTTTGCATGCATTTCTTTCTCCGCTGTTTGATACTAAATCTGCAGTCAAATCAGCGGGTCAGTTCCTGCAGCAGTTGTTGACACTAACAACAGGCACCTTTTTGCCTTTTTTACACGGTTACAAACGTGATATTGCAAATCTAAAAGATGGTTAATAACTCTTCCAAGGAGATAAGAGGGGCGAATGGTGACATCAGACCTTATAAGTCCATTACTAGTCTGAGCCTCATAACGAGGGATGCAATTAGGGTAAGATCATGTAAAATACAGCGTTGTAGCTCAGGATTCAAAAATATTTTCTTACATCATGATACCTAACACTGGAGCATACAAGAAAACAGGTATTATGTGTCGCTGTTTTCCCTTCAGTAATAGTATAATAAAAAGCAGACTTGATGGGCCTTTGGCCTTTTATTTAGCAATAACTTAATAACGAAATAGAAAAATGCTGTGAACTGTTCAAACAAATCAAAACAACTGAAGGAGGAAACTAAGAACATATAAAAAAAATCAAAAGATGCCATTTGCTCATATTTACACGTCTGATGTAGCAGAACCACATTCTGCACACATTACAAAGGCCTGGTCGAGGAAACTAGACTGACGGGTCCCTGACAGCGCAGAGAGTTTCCAAACAACTGTGGCACACCGTGCACGGTTACAACATCCTTACGTCTATTATTCATCGATGGTATGGAGTATACGTTTTTGAATAAATGTTTACAGTTGTCTGGCTATAGACCTACTTCAAAATGAATGACTATTTCCAGCCTCTGACAGGACTCAAAAGTGACATTTCACCTGAGTGACAGTGTGAGTGGTCCCTACAGGTGAACAAGGTAACTGTAGCTTACTAAGGCCACGTTACTGGGTTCACCTGGCGGACCTAACTTACTTATCTTTGTCTCGTTATACGTCAATATAAGTCAAGTACCCATGTCACACATACTAAAGTCAGGAGGAGGGGAGTTCATGGCCTCTGCTTTTGTAGAACCGGATCAGTATTTGTTTATTTATGACAAAATAGACAAGTTTCCGAGGCGGCGAGCAGCAGCAACCGGATGGAGCTGCCTGTGCAAAAGATCCTTTTCACACACTTTTTGTATATTACAATGACCTTGGCTTGTCTTTAAGTCCAAGTCTTATCACAGGCTTAAAAAAGCAAGTTATTACAACAACAAAAAATTAAGTTCAATTATGATTACATCATAAATATCAAACAGGTTTAATATGAATCATTTGAAGGTATCAATATTCAAACTGGAGGTGTACATATGTTTAATATGCAGAGCTTTCTTTGTGTGGTTTCTATAGATCATTTGTTTAAGAGTTTAACATGTGAATGTATAATAAGCTTTTTACTTTGCTTGGGCTGCTCACTACGACATCTCCATCACGGCGCCCAGGAAACATGCAGAAGTCGATAACAGTGTGCAGCAGGGTCCAGCCATCAGGATCTATTAGCTGTACTTTCAATAAACTGTCTCAAAGCACTACGTGAAACTCCACAAGAGTGGAGGGACTTTTTATATTTTAGTTTTAGTGGAGGGACTTTGTAGGTGCACTTCAGCGCTTACATCAATTTCAGTAATTTCAAAAGAGCAATGTGAAAGTAGTTGTGATTGTCGTCTGTGAACGTGTGCGTGTGAACTCTCGACTCAGGTCGTGGTTTCGTTAAGACTAAAGCACTGGTGTACGTGTGTGAACGTGTGAGAAATCTCTGAGATTTGATTGCATGGATACCTACAGCAATTAAACTAAAACTAACACACACACACACACACACACACACACACACACACACACACACACACACACACACACACACACACACACACACACACACACACTAGTACATCTGTAAGCCTGCAAACAAAATGTTTTAACTCGTTCCTCGCTTTTGGAAATGTTTAATTAGAAGGAAATGCTTTTATTTCAGCTTTACCAGAGATGACTCCTCCGTCTCCATCCATCCAACTTCTCTTACACACTCCTTGGTACTTCTTTCACTCTCCATCACACAGCCTTCCTCTTTGCTCCTGCATTCAATGTCGAACCACATTCAGTAAATTAATCATGCATGGTGAAGTAGCCTAATAGTTACTATGATGTAGAAGTAGGAGTTCATTAGTGGTAATAATGACTAGCCTGGCTCTTATACCCATAAAGGTTTCTCAAAAACTCATTTTCTTATTCAGAGAAGAATCTTATTGAGTGTAAAACCAATAAAAATCTATTCATTAGGAAAAAATCTTCTTTTCTGGGTTTATATGATGGTGTTTTAAAAAATATATATAAATAATTTTCTTGTTCTTTGGCTGTATTTTTCTCATGATTATTTCTTATTTTAAAGTGAAGCTCCATCAGGGCACCATAGTCCTGCAAACCTACTTCAAACATCATGTGCTCATAAGACTAATGAGTTCAATAAGAAAAAGCTATATTTAAAACACACACACACACACACACACACACACACACACACACACACACACACACACACACACACACACACACACACACACACACACACACACACACACACACAGACAAAAAAACACAGACAGCACATACACTGCTTCAAACATTTTAATCCATATTTTAGAGACATTAAATATTGAAAAACTATGGAAATGCTTTTACAACTTTTTATCAGTACACAGAACAACTTTATTATAAAAAGAACCATAGAAAAAATGTCATTGAAAGAAACAGAAAACAGCCAGTGATGTACAGCAGATACACAAACAGATATTTCTCAGGCTGGAAAGTAACACTGCCGTCCACATTATCCAATAACAGCCAAAGCCACCACGTTCCTGCTGCTGTTCTCACAACATCAAAGATTTGCTCATAATATCCAAAGTTAACTATGTTTTCCAGATTCCACGCTGCAGTTTCCTGGATGACATATGAGTTGGCATTCTGTTTTCTATGGTCATCCTGACCTTTGAACTCTGTTAGATGGTTTGGTAACTTGGCAGGAAATTGGCTCTGTAACTGCTCAACTCTCAGTCTCAAGGGAAGAAGGGCGTCATTGCTGAGTAAGAGGAAGCTTGACAGTTCAAATTTAACTGTAGTCATACCAATAAATTTCTCTATTATGGTTGGATGTTGAAAAACTGCATCATGTCAAGCTTATAAAGATTTACTTGGGCTTTATCAGGAGTTGGAGAGCTGAAACTAAGCAAAATAACTGTTTTCCACAACAATGAACCGAATGACTGAAAAGTCCTGTTTATTACCAAGTTTCACTTGGACTGTTTTAATTTCCTACATGATTTAACACTGCTACCTTCCACAAAGGAAGCAAAATAGCAATCACAAAAATGCTACACGCAAGGCAGTGAGAGTCTCATGATTAAAGCTGACGCCACTCAAAACGGATGTTAGCGACTGGATGAAGTTAAAATACTGCATTTGCAAGTTCTCCTGTTACTGTAACACAAGCAACACGTTCTCTAGTTTTACTAATACACAAGAGCAAATGAGTCGCTAAAGTGATGAAGCAAAAATGAATGTGTGCCTTCGGGACTGCCAGTATTTTATTAGTACTTGATATTTTAAATGTCTGAAATGCTGCCAGAACCAGAACTGTGTCCAATCTAGTGTAGTTTTGTTCAGAAAAAGTGCCAGCAACCACTTTTGATAGTTGGTAACCCCAAGTTGTTCTTTGTATTCAGTCAACAATTCACTTAAAAAACTCATAGAATGATATAATTTATTTGTGTCGTCATTAGAGTTAAAAATATGCCACCAGCCAGGACGGGAGCACAGCTTGTGATGTAGCAGGTTTCAGAACTGAGATGCACGAATGTGTTCAGACGGAGGTGAGTTAATTACTAAAAATGAGCCATTACGCATCCAGATGGAGGTCCATCCAGGTGTCAGGATAACTCTTGTTCAACATGTTCAGTGTTTCAGAATGAAACGTAAACTTCTGGCTGACGACAATTCAGGACAAAGTCTCAGTCTTTGTCTCTAAATCACCAACTACAAGCGACAGCTACGACACACCGCAGGTGGAGGCACAGTCTCTGTGGGTATTACAAAAATATGCATAATCAGGTAACTTCAACACGGCTACTGATTTGGCAGGTTTCCTTCATGTTTTTAAAAATGCAGCGCTGATTGCAGTCTGTTGCATATGATCCCATCAGACACTGGCTTAAATAGAGAAAGCGCCTCTTCCACTAAGTTCTCCTGTGGCAGCTGGCGATGCTCGTGGCTGCTGCCACAGTCTTGCTGGGAGTATTTTTTTATTGTTTTTACATACTTGTAATGTCATTGGCTAATCTCGAGCGGAAAAACTAAAGTCAGCGAGTCTAGAGCAGTTTCCCTGACCAGATCTGTACTGCAGCTGGAAACAACCCTGCTAAGCTTATGGCATTGACTGGAGGCGAATTATTTTATTACTGATTCTCTAAAGTCATCAGTACTAACTTCCAATGACAACATGCGTTATGTGTTCTTTTCATGCGTTGGCGATGAAAACACAAAGACACTAACATGGTCTGAAACAGTGGCTGCAACCTTTGTAAAGGTTGTGAACAAGCAAAGTCCTGCAAATGCCAATTCCTTCCTGCATCTTTTAACTGTTCTGCATCATAAACAACACTTTGATTTTGCTTAGAAAGAATGTGAAATGAAGTTGGTGGTTATCTATATTCAATTAAAACACAATATATTATTTGATACATTCAATTCATTGGGGGAAAACATCTCCTGGTAGGTTAAACAAATAATAGTAATAAAAACAACTTTATTTTCATTGTATTATTAACTATATTTGTAAGTAAGTATAGTTGTCATTTCAGAGACGCTGTTTCAATCCCACTGTTGTTTTTCAGAAGCATGCTGACAACTGCAGTCATTCAAAAATGGAAATAATAATAATAATAAAATGAATAAGATGGCAGCAGTATAACGGAGCATGCTAGGAAAGCCAGATTTCTACATTTTTCAGAGTATATCCACATTTTCACATTGCATATATCAGTTGCATGAATTCAACAGTTACCGTAGCAGTTATGTTGATATGTTACATATACTACAGCATAGTGGGATAGAAATGTCACTGCATATTGTTGCTGCAAATACCCAGAATAAGAGATACATATGAAAATACTCTTGAAAATAAAACACTGTTGCTTTGGACTTTTCCACACAGTTGATTGACTGTTGACTCGTGATGACTGACAGACTGTTTTTGGGTTTTGTTTGCAGGTATTTGAAGAAATCTGTTGAGTGGGACACTTTTAAAATAAATAACTACAAATAACATCTGCTTGTTGAAAGCAGGAAATTGACTTTGAAATGCAGTCCAAACAGTGTCCAAAATGTCAGAACAACACTTCAGCCTGGTTATGTTCAAAGGTGAAAAAATGTGAACAATTACTCCAGTGAGATAATACGTGTTTATTTAGATTAAGATGTTTACAGTCATTTTCTGTGTCCTGGAAAGTCAATGCGTCTTGCTGTAGGTGCTTTTGTGGTCTCTCTTATATGTCTTAAAGCAGGATTGTGCACAAAGTACCAAGTTAAATGTGGTGAAGGTAAGAATGACAACTAAAAGGTGAGATTGTGGCGAGACATTACACCAGCACATGGATTAAATCAAAGCAGTAAATCAAAGGTATTGTTGCCTTTGGTCAGAGCCACATCTTCGTTTCATGTCCAAAATGTTCCCTAAGTGAATCTAACTTTTCCAGCTTGTTATTGAATGTACACCTTTGTGGGTTATGTTAGTTTTTCTTATAATTTTACTTCCAGCAAACAAAGAATTACAGTAGAATTGGCATTATTTCAAACATCCACTTATGTCTTTCAGGTTTTAAGATGGGTTTACGTGTTACTACATCCTTCATACAGCAATATTAATGGTGTGTATCCAGAGCAGCGGTTTTCATGTAGAACATTTGCATTCTCTTAAAATGGACACAAGCAGTTCATGGTCTGAAACTACCATTTATTGCATGCGATGATTTTAAAGTTTCAGGCATTTCAGACAAACCAATACTTGTTCAAATCATCAAGTAAAGAAAATACAGCAATTGATAGTAACTCGCCATGTTTAATCACACTTTTTTTTTGTTTTAAAGCTAGACCCTGGTGTCATCATAAACGCCAGTAAAAAGCTTATGGAAACATCTGATTTTACGAAAAAAAACAAAAAAAACAACCAACAACCCAAAAACAAAGAACAAACAAACGAAAAAAAATCTTATTTTTATACCAATATGGTATGGAAAATAATTAAGATCCCTTCTTTGTTTTTTTTTTGTTTTTTTTTAATAAATAGAGCAATTCCAACTGGACACAAATAGAGGCACTTGAGTTTCTTTCTTTTTTATGTGAATGTGAAAATTACTTTCCATATCCACTTGGTCTTTCATACACATTCAGTGATGGTGAATGGATTTTCAAAATACCAAAACAAGCACATTTTAAATCTTTGTACAAGCAAAGGAGAAACATAGAAGTTGTGTTGTATTTTGTTTTGAGTGAAAAGTTAAAAACTGCTTTATATCCGGTGGTGTGTAAATACAGCCTTAGACTGTGCACGAAACACACACGACCCCCCGTGTTTTCAGAGAAAAATGTAAAAAAAAAAAAAAAAATACACCCTCTTTCAGTTTTTATGTATTTTATATCAGCAGACAGTGAACACTATGCTGGTCCTTACCTGGCCTCAAACTTAGGTAAATACGACCTTAAAAAACCATGAATGACATATCCTGCTGTGATCATTTACTGAACCAACACAAAGCCACAATGCAGATTCAATGTGTGAAAAACAAGTACCCTCCACCATTCAAGAGCTGAACCACCCTTAACAACAATAGCTTCTAGTAAATCTTTCCTGCATGGCGTCTGGCAATAACCTCGTCATTTTGCTTCAGTTCATTGAGGCCTGCAAGCATTTATTTTGGCACACTCTCTTAAGGTCCCATCAAAGCATTTCAATCTGAATGAGAGATCACGAGCCCAGATCACTGAGCTGGGCTGGTGGCTGGTCACGGAGCCGTTTCTAAACCTCGATTCATTTCTTTTCAGTTATTCGGTTGTACATTTGCTGGTGCTCTTGGAATCACTGTCCTGTTGAATGACCCCATTTCAGCCGAGCTTTAGCTGCCGGACAGATGGCCTCACATGGGCTGCTCGAATACTTTGGTGAACAGGCAAGTTCATGGTTAATTACTGTAAGATGTCCAAATCCTGGGGCTGTAAAACAAACCCAAATCATCACTCCACCACCACTGTGCTTGACACTTGATATAAATCTTTTGTGCTTTTTGGTTTTCACCAAATGTGGCTACAGCTAAGTCGGCTGTTTCCAATTTGTGAATAATCTTTGTCACTGCTGAATGATGGGCTTCAAATTCTTTGGAAAAAGCCTTATAACCTCCACAGACTGACAGGAGGCAACAACTGTTTCTGTATTAGATTAGGGTGGTCACTGACGATGCTGATGATCGATCAATCAATCAAGTGCATTCGTTTATCAGCACCGTAGCGTGGTAACTGAGTGGTGGTGTCCACACACTGCTCCTCTATTTTGGATTAGTTTTTGTAAAATAAATGATGCGGTGCATTAAGTTTCATTTACATAACTTTGAAACCTGCTAAGGACCAGGTGATTTTCTTACATATGTGCTCATATGTAAAATCTAGCATTAGAAAAGGGTGTACTTTCTTTTTCACATGACTGTTTCTCTATTTTCTTGTGTAATTTCTCCATTCGTCCACATCAAATCATTCACAAGACACTGAAAAACAAAAACACTGCTTTCAGAAGTCACAAGCTGTACATTATGTGACACAAACATCATTTCTGTTAGGTAAAGTAATGATTTAGATAGACTTGACAATCAGCTGTACACATATACACACTAACAACACAACACAACAAATGTTGGGAAAAGACCAGTAAGATACCCGGCAGGTCATTTGATCTCATTAAGTGCTTTACAAAGTCACAGATTTACTTTGACATCAGGGCAGAGATGCTTGACGCGAGCTTTTCTCCCTGTTTGCTTGCTCTGTATGTGGGTGGAAGCTTAATTAGTGCCAGCTCACACAGAATCTTGTAATTTCCCTTCTGTAAGACTTTGACACTTTAATGAATGGGTTACTATGGGAACTACAACTTGGAGTAGTGGAATTTCACAAAAGCCATAACCAACAAGAGAGGAACCAGAGAGGTGCTGTGTTTGATGGGAAAGTTCCTCATTTGCAGGAGCAGTAAAGTAAGTGATGTTTTGTGGAGCGATGCCCTTACTGAAACTGAAACCTGAACAGGATCTAGTTGAAAAATCCATTTGTGTGATCCTTGAAGATGTGTTTGTGTTTGACCCAGAGCCCCTGACTATCCCTACATGTATTTAGGAATAGTCATGAAACATTTAAAGTTTCTCCATTAAATGAGGAACAGGATTTTGGTGTAACTTTAGATCAGCATGAATAAAAAGGGAAACAATGCTGTGTGTTAAAGGCCCCAGATAATAACTGTGAACCAACAGTGTAGGTTTTAGATCTGGTTTTATGGTTTTAGAATGACTATGTCATGAAAAAAACTGCATATGCTGCGTCCTGGCGCTTGATCGGAAATGTGAACACGTATTTCTTCTAACTACAGCTAAATAAGTGTCCTACAAGCAACAGTAATAAAAGTAAAAAGTATGGAACTATACTTCACATTGTATTTTCAGTTTTAAACTTCACCAAGGCAGTTGTTGCATCGCCTTGCGCGTTTTTTCCATTTAGCATATTTACCGCATTTTTCACGATATGAAGATGAGCAGTTTCTGCTCAGCTGTGAGAGGAGATAGGAATAGGAACGTAAATAAACAGCTGTAATAGATCACTAATCAGGTCTGTCCTTCTCCTTCTTTGTCCTCCGCGTCCCAAGGTGGACAAAGACCTGCTCCTAACCATATTTTATTCCCTTGAAAAAGAGTAATAAATCATGTCTGCTTAACTGCTCTGTTGGCTCTGTGCTAAAGAAGAAACTCCAGGGAAGCTGGTTCTGGCTACACCTGACCTGGAACCAACTAACACTACCAGCGAACTCTGACTGTGATTATCTAATACCAACTAAATTATTGGCAGGAGTCTTTCAGCAGGAGTTTTCCTGTGTGGGGTTTACATGTTCTCCTCGTGACTGCGTGGGTTTCCTCTGGGTACTTTGGTTTCCTCCCGCACTGCAAAAACTTGTACGTTAGGTTGCTTGATGATTCTGAGTTGCCTGTAGTTGTGTGAATGAGCACGTGCGGTTGTTTGTCTACACATGTGGTCTGGCGATGGACTGGCCACCTGTCCAGACTGTACACCTGCCTTTCCCCTGTAATGAGCTGGGATAGGCTCCAGCAGACCCCCATGACCCTGTACAGGATTAAGGTATAGAAAATAAATGAATGAATGCACAAACTAAATAATAATAATAATAAACAAAAAACAAACTGTCCTATGAAACATTGTTACCACACTTTTGATACTTATTCCCTGCACTCATGTCTTCCTCCAATGTGATTACAGATTTGTCAGAGTGGAGTTTGGGCTAAGATTAGGAGTGTAACAATAATGTATATCTCTTCTTTACCTGTTTGATTTCAGCTTGTATGTATTCAGTTTTAGTGTTAGCAGCACAGCTTTGTCCTGATCTGATGAGCCGCACTGCTACTTCTCCAGCCGCATCGATATCAGCCCGAGGCTTTAGCACTAGTCCCAATCACCGACACATTTCTGGTCCTCTGCTGCAGGACATGAGCCTCTTTTAGGTTATTTGCCCACATTCAGTTTCCTTTCGTGGCTCCCATCACTCTGAAAAGCAGCATCAACTAAGTGTTCATGTAATAATTTGTGATTGTGATTCAGAGAATTTCTAAATCTCAGTTACTTTTCATTCTCATTTGGCAACTTTCAGACCAATTAACAGACCCGGACTTTGCCAATGCATTACCGTTGATGATGTTGGAAGGATCCAAGTGGGAGGTGAGGCATCAATCCGGGCTTCCCCTCCCTCCTTTGTTTCCCAGTCCTAGTTCCATGTTTCATGGCCCACTGTTTTTTTTGTTTTTTTTCCTTTTTCTTTGTCTTTTTTTAAACCCTGGTCAAGTCTTTATAACAGGTGAGCATCTGCACGGAGCCAGTGCAGTCCTTGCCTGATGTAGCGCACCAGCTCCGTCATGCTGCTCTGCTGACTCAACGGCTCCATGGCGGAGTCCAGCTCCTGGAAGAAGTCTGCATCAGGAAGAGTGAGGGCGAGACAGCGTTACTGAAACTTCCTGCAGCAGGAATGACATTTTCTTTTTAAAAGGTGTTGTGAGTGAAAGGGTGAAGTCAACAGATTTGATCTTTTTTGTTTTCACAAAACATGCCTTGATCAAAACTGTACGTGGTTTTGGCACTTTCACCTGTATTTTGTCGAGTGGTAATCGACTGTCAGGAAGGAAGACTATGATATGTAATTTGGATCTTCCATAGACATTTGACATTAAAGGGGAAGTACCATGTAAAATACAGTTCCTAATACAATTAGATCAAACAGACTATTTACTCAGGGTAAATCCCTGAGTGTGCACGTACGTACAGGTTACACAGTTTACAACAAAAACTGTGACTAAAGAGGAGAGAGAAGTTGAACATTTCTGTTAACATTTACTAGACAAACTGCATTTATTAGTGTTCATTATTTTCCGTTTTTGTCTTTATCAGAAAAGTTCATGTGCAACGTTTTTAGTCAACTACTGTACATAACCAGACTGGACGACTGGGAAGGAGGTTGCTGATAAATGCGAGCCGTTTCTTCCTTGGAAGTCTGATTCTATTGCATTTCTGCCGCTGCCTGTTTTTATTTGCACGTCTGAATGACAACTGTCAGCCGGATGCTCAAACAGCTGAGCATCACTTTTACCACATCAGGACAGTTACCAGTTACGTTCGAGCGGCAAACCATACTAAGAAACAAAATGCATCTTTGGGCAATGGTGCAACACCACTCCACATCCACTCCAAAAATTTAACGCATTAAAAATTTCCAGATGTTAAAAATGAGAGTTCATGGACATGGTTGCAAATGGCGACCACTACCTTACTAAAGCAGTGCGTGGTCGCTGATCTGAATAAACAAGCGGGCATGCAAAGTGTTGTGTCTCTGTAGTCTTACCCTGGCTGTCGGTGGCCAGTCTGTCAGCCGTCTCCCAGTGTTCATAGCTCCGCAGGATGTTGTTGGTGATGTTAACATGACTGGCAGCCATGTGGTGAATCCGCTGGGGAATTGCAACACTGCCTGATGACCCCGGTGCAGCCCCACCTCCTCCTGCTCCTCCACTGCTGGCTGGGGAAGGACTTAGTGAAAGGGGTGAAGGAGTCCCATTGACCCTGGAAACAAAGAGACGCAGTGAGTCCTGGTACCATCCTGGAACCTGGACAGGGAGACTCTGTATGCCGGAGGAGTTTTGGGGTTATAACATACCGGCAGAAAGAAAATGTTTTTAGTGTTACAGGTACATTTATGTAACACTTTTCTTGATGATTACTCAAAGAACTTTTACACTACAAGCTGCAGTCACTCGTTCACACACTCGTTCACACACACGTTCACAAAGCACTCTCTCAGACTCTGCGACTATGAGACCTTTTCTCATTATTCGCAGCTATTTGATCCATTTGATTCAGCTTTAATGAACTAATTAGTGCAGCTTCAGGTTTGTTGGCACCTTAAATATTACAGATATGCTTATTTCTATTATGCATGCTTATTTCTTTATGATAAGATTGATAAATAACACTGATATTGTAGTGTAACTGTAAAATATTGTGATTATGGCTTAAATGTATCATTTGATATTTCAGGGGCTTTCAGAATGCAGTACTTCTGATATGTGCTGTGCAACAGCATTAGGCGTGTTAGTATAAAGTGCCCTGCGAGTCTTGCACAGCTGGGTGTGGGGGGGCTCTGGCAGTAATGTAATGTCTGTGATGTGGCCTTGACCCCTGCTGACCTAATACTTGTGTCTGATTCAGTGCCACCCTCACACACGCACACTGAGCTCCAGTCCTGCTGTTGTGCAGCATCGGAGCTGTCCAAACTCATTAGTTTCACATCCGCGGCTTCTCCACGCCTCTCCTCCTCCATCTATCATTACTTTCCTCAATCACTCCTTCTCACCGTGCGCCTGGCAGCCCCTCCAGTCTTCTCCCTCTCACATCTACAACAAATCAATCCCTGTATTTGCTTCCTGAGGGGTTTGATTGAGCAAGTGGCTGTCATGGACATCTTAGTATGCTGCTACAGAGCTCTGGTGAATTATAAATTCTCAATTATCTAGGTGATACTGCTTCTTGTGAGTGTCTGTGTGTGTGTGTGTGTGTGAGCTTGTGTGTGTGTGCGTGCGGTGTGAGAGTGAGACGACTCACTTTCCGTTGGTTCTCCAGGGAGAGGGTGCTTGGTGGGAGCTCTTGGCTGAATTCTGGGTAAAAAGAAAAACATGCCAAACCATGTTGTTTATAGCTTTCTAGTGGTCAACGAAGCATTTAGCTCCTTTAAAGAAAGAAGCAACAAAATAGTTAACAAGGACGAACTGCAAGTAAATGTTTTTTGTGGACATAAGTGTTTTAACAAAAAGTTTGCAACGGTATAAAAAAAAAAGCTAATTTATTATATCATTATTTCTTAATGTTGCTTAAATCTTTACTTTTTTAAAAATCAACTAAAACGTGTTGTACGGTTTATGCTTATGTGGCACCGTGATGCAAAACCATTTTACCTGGAAGCCTTCCCAGTTGCATCTACAGGAAAAGCTGTGCCACCCTTCACACAGCTACTCAAATCCACAACACGCTTCACTGAGGACATGGTGCAAGAATGATCTCCAAAAAGAGACATCTTTTACAGATTTCACATGAATCCTGTGATTAAATCAAACAAATTACTACTACGGTTGCTACCACCACCACCACCACTACTACTACTGCTAATAATAATAATAATAATCACCAGAAATGAGATTGCATATGTCTGTGAAAGGGTGTGATGCCCGTTAGTGGCTATCCATCCATCCATCCATTATCTATACCCGCTTTATCCGTTTCCGGGTCACGGGGGTCTGTCGGAGCCAATCCCGACGCATATCAGGCGAAAGGCAGGGGTCCACCCGGGACAGGTTGCCAGTCTATCCAGGGCCACATGGAAGACAAACAGCCAATCACGCTCACATTCACACCTAGGGAGAATTTAGGATGATCAATTAATCTACCCTGCATGTTTTTGGACTGTGGGAGGAAGCCGGAGTACCCGGAGGAAACCCACGCAAGCATGGGGAGAACATGCAAACTCCACACAGAAAGACCCACCGGGCCGGGAATTGAACCAGGAACCTTCTTTCCTTTACCTTCTTGAACCTTCTTCCTGTGAGGCAACAGTGCTGACCACTAAGCCACCGTGCTGCCCCGTTAGTGGCTAATGTATTTATTAATTCAAGGTTCTGGAGGGTTTCTCTGACAGTTCAGTGGTGCTGAGTGACAGAACAACATGAGACTGGGTGACATCAGCTTAAAGTGAATGAGCTCATCATCACAGCAGACGTTTTCCACAACCTCAACACAGATTATGTACACGTGTAAGTCTAAACCTTGCAGGACCCCTTAAGGTGGCAAGAACCCCGTGTCAAAAATCATAACTCTTGGCATGGGGCCATCAATTAAATACACCCAGCGTAATTTACAATTTCAAGATAAGTTTTAGGGAAATACTTGTCCACTTGCTTGCTGAGTTACATTTGTTATTTCCCAAGACGTTGTGACACCGTATAATGAAAACGTAACAGTTTCCTAATCATTCATACTCTACATTTGACTGAAGATGGTTTACAGATTACAAACAACAGTTTAGTGAAATCTAAGTGTCTGTTGATTATGATTTTCATTTAAATTTAGATTACACACCATGTTTTAACAAAGCTGAAGCAGAGATACCAGAAAACTGGAAAAGATGTGTAATTGTGAAAACACCCGATGCAACTCTTATAACTGCTTGGATCAGCTGGGAGCATTTGTTTCTTTGTTTGCTTTTTAAGCAAAAATGAATAGCAAAAACTACAACAAATGTACTCTTCATTTGTTGTTAAGCAGCAAAGTGTCAAAATGACCCACATTCATGTAATGTGGCACCAGAAACAAATTTGAACTGAGCACATAACAACAAACAAGCAACTAAGTTTTCAAAATCTGATGTTGTCTTGCCTCGTTAATGTAAACTGAAAAAATTAATGACATTTTACAGTGCTCTAACTTTCATTTGGATATGGAGATGCAGCTCATGACTCTCAAACAGACCGTAAATTAGAAATCACAGTAAGTGTCGTATGTGTAAGTGTGTTACACAACTGTTTAGAAAGTATAGTTTAGTTTTGTTGTGAATCGTAACACGTTTTGTATGCACACAGCCTACACACAGATGTGCAGCTTCCCTGAAATTCAAGCACATC
The DNA here is from genome assembly GCA_014839995.1 of Xenentodon cancila. Lineage (NCBI taxonomy): Eukaryota > Metazoa > Chordata > Actinopteri > Beloniformes > Belonidae > Xenentodon > Xenentodon cancila. The sequence continues at coordinate 24,551,697 of CM026205.1, forward strand.
AATGCAAATGCAGCGCTGTGATAATGACATCCTCAGTAATTAATCAAAACTAAACATAATTAATCAAAACAAGCACATTAAACCTCTACAATCTACTGTGATGATTGATGGAGCTAATTAATACATTAATATCAAATAGACTGAATGAAATTTAATACAGCCATGCAAAATTAATGCACAGCCACCATGAAAATGAATACGAAATGTATTTGAGGAATGGTAATTGGCTTTAAATGTTTGTCAGAGAGGGAGAAAATGAGAGGAAAGAAATAATGTCTGTGTCCAATTTGTGTGTGTGTGTGCGTGTGTGTTACCTTGAAGTACTCCATGAGTGACCGTGAGTACTTGACAGCATGGTCTTTCTTTAGATGGAACATCCTCAGATACAGCAGAGACAGACAGCGGTTACTATGGAAACAAAAGCAATAGAAGGTGGATGAATCCACTGTACAAATTCCTTTCAAAGCTCTATCCTTAATATTATTTTCATTTGAGCCAGACAAAATGCACCTGGTCTTCAAACATGCCCAACAAGTACTCAAAGGTTGGCATGATTTCTGGTGAAGAGAAGAATTTTGAAAAAGTAAAATACAATTACATGAAAATAAAACAAGCAAACAAACAAAACAGAAAATCATATTCATTATAATGAGTTGTGTTTTGAATTTACTTTATAAAAGTGTGTACATTCTCAAATTACTTGAGACCCTCAAGTTTCCTCTGGTTTATTTTGGGTTTTTTATGACCCATAAATAAATCCAAAATAAACCAGAGGAAACAGAATTCCTACTTGAATGGTCTCCTAGATAATCAGACTTGATCGGCTTTTTGAGTCTCTGGGATAGATATGTCGGTGGTGCTTGGTGATTTAAGAGAATTACAATGATTTGTCAGGATTTTCTGAAAGTAAAAAGAGTTGCGTGAGGCTCTTTTATGAGTCCTGAACAGCGTATTTCTGTGTGCACAGGAAGTTTTCCACTTTGTGACGTGTGTTTTTTAGAGTCTTTATCTGATTTATTGCCACTGTCATTGCTGTTCCTGCACCCAACAGGGACCCATCAATACCCCTGTGACTGGGCAAACCTTTAAACTCCCATCAGAGTTTTATTTTTTTGTTAAACTGCTTTTCTCTCATTCTGTTACAATATGGATTTACCACAATATTCACTACAAGTCATTTTTCCTTAGAAAAGCGCTAGAAAAATATATTCTGTAGAGACACTCCATTGGCTGTAAGGGTGCATTTAAACCTTCACACTGCTGTGTTTTACACACACACACACACACACACACACACACACACACACACACACACACACACACACACACACACACACACACACACACACACACACACTAATCCTTATCGTAAACATAACTACATACTTGTTGTAATCCGAAACATGAAACATGTTTCACTTCAGGGTTTGGTTCAGTTACTGATATAACAACAAAAAAACAGACATTATTATTATGTTTTGTTCAAAATAAAGCATTCATTCATTCATTCATTCATTCATTCATTCATTCATTCATTCATTCATTCATTCATTCATTCATTCATTCATTCATTCAATCATTCATTTATTCATTCATTCTTTTATTCATTCATTCATTCATTCATTCTTTTATTCATTCATTCATTCATTCATCCATCCATCCATCCATTCATTCATTCATTCATTCATTCCTTCATTCATTCATTCATTCATTCACACAAGCACTGAGGATGGAGGAGAATCATACCACAACACAGCTAGTTTCTTCTCAAAGATGGTGGCTGAATGGCTGGTGAAGTTCTTCAACCTCATGGCGTACCTGCAACAAAGACACGTCCATTATTTATCTGCAGACATGTCCATATTTATGGGAATAAATGTAAACAAAAGTGTTTTCTTTCTTACTGAATGTCGAATACAAAAACACAAAGAGTTCAGCTCAGTTTCCAAATGAAGCTTAAACCCTCCGCAGAGCTCGTCTTCAGGACAACAGCGAGCTCTGTCAGCTCACTGGCAGGGAGCTGAAGTGGCCTCAGGCAAGACACGCTACAGGTCAGCTTTGTCCAACCCCGCTGAAGCAGGCTCTTCTCCTCTGCTTATTTATTTATTTAAAAGCAAGTATAAGGTTGAGCCTTTGGTGATCCAGCGATCACCTCTTAGCTAGACAGGGTTCATCAGTCAAAATGAAATTCAGAAGCGCTGCATCACTGATCAGGAGATACACCTTCATAGTCTACTGATCTCACTAAAGAAATGCCATGCTCATCTAAGAGGTTCAAAAGTCACATCGCTGATCAGCAGCTCTGCCCTGCACCTGGTAGCGATACAGAGCACTGCTCAAGGTCACTTTAGCAGAAAGGATGAGTACAGATGAGCAGATCCTGAGCAGAGCACTTCAGCTACTTCACATCCCTGAAGTCAACCCACTGACATTCACACATAGCACTCATCTGTTATTCTCAGTTTGCTCTCTTTAAGTTGAATTCAGCTGCTTCATACATTGGCAGCTCTCAGAGGCTAAAAACGTGAGATCCTTTAATGCATCGCTGGTTAAATGACACGGTTCGGTAGCCTTGTAAGTGTGCGGGGCTTCAGATCAAAAAGGCAGAAAATACAAGGGTGGAGAGTCCAGCTGTTTATGAGGAGACCTTCACGCCAATTTAGTTTTTATCAAAGGCCTGCATTTTAATGAGTCTTCTCCTGTAGGAAGACGATCATAAGTGGCCAGAGAATTTTATAAGCTAACAGAAAACTGTTAGGAAGGATGGGCAGTTCTTTGGGTTTTAAGAAAAGTGCCAGTGATGACATTATTGGGATCAACCAACCAGAGAGGTCACAGAGAAAAATACTTGAGTTGTAAACTTGCAGACTTTTTTTTTTTTTTACTTTCCCCACAAACATTATTGTTACCTCTTTCTGAATGATTAATTGCAAGCAAATTCTATTCAGAGAATCATAAATGTAGAAACCTTTATACCAACATTTTTGCTTCAATTGCTGCAATAAATGTGGTGCAAAACAAATTCACACAGCCGTCAAACGCACATAGAGAAATGCATCAGCTTAAGATCCACACCGTAGATACACAAACCCTCCTTGTCATTATTGCTCGAAGATTTTTGCTGCTGTTTCTGCAGTGAATATAGCGCAGAACAAATTCAAGCATCTTTTCATAGATAATCTATTTTTCATTGTTATGTGTCTAACTAGAACCACCTTAATTTAAAGGTACAAGTCAAGAACTGTTGTTCACCAAACATCTCAGTGAAGTCCAGAGAAAAAGTGGTGAACATTGTTCACAGGCTTTGGCAAGGAAGGTTGGCAAAGTTATTTGTGGTTCATGAGAAAGTAAATGCTTTTATTTTTATGTTCACAATGAATTTAGTTTCTTTCACCTTCTACTGAAAAATAAGTCAGTTATTTTTTGTTTGTTTGTTTGTTTTTTCCCTTCTTGAGGCAAACGTTTTTGCAAATGTTTGTTTTAATTAATTTAGCTGACGTACTTTAATGAACCGCACACTCCAAACTCCTTTTATTTTGACTCAGCCACATCTGAAGGAATTCTGGGAGGCAATTTTCCACAATTGCACACGGAAGAAGTGGATTCAAAACTTTAGCCACTTTTGACGAGTTATGCAAAGCAACCACTTTTCTGTTGCGTCAGCGACCTCTCGTCCAAGGGAGCCAGATTCCTACTGAAAGAACAATGTGACTCTTTTTGATGTGTCACGTGACCCACAGATGCGAAAAAGGTGTCTCCATTGCAGTTTTATAAAACATACTTTCTAGAGTCAGCACAAAAAAAAAAAAAAAAAAAAAATATATATATATATATATATATATATATATATATATATATATATATATATATATATATATATATATATATATATATATATATATATATATATATATATATATATATATATATATATATATATATATATATCTTGTGAGTGTAAAAATGTTTTTGTGAATTGTGGAAGTTTTTGTGAAACTGATGTGTCCATTAGGGGTATTTTCTATTTTCAATTTCAATTTGTATTATTTTAAGAGTAACAGAAATGGATCTATTGTTAGAAAATAAGATCAAAACCTGAGTTTGAAACAACACATCAAAGAGACTGATTAGCAATAGTAGAAATAGAATCTGTATACTATGTAGATCAGATTATCCTTAATTACTGTAGCTTTGAAAACTATGTGTGTGTGTGTTTTTATATAAAAATATTTCACCAGAAATTAGTGATATATGATAGTACTACTTTCATGTGAATGCATACGCTTCTGAAACTTTCCATCTCATCACAATTCAGTTTTCTGTGGTGGCAGCTATGAAAAATGCTCGACTTTGTTTTCAATGTTTAAACTCATCGGGAAGTTAGAGGTTTGTCTTTAGCAACATTGTTCATGTCTCCGTCTATCGTACCTGATTAGCTCCACAGTCTCCGAGTACATGGTATACGGGGATTTGGCCTCTAACGGATCTCGTTCCATAGCGTTCCCACATTCTATGAAAGAAAGGGCACCATCTGCGTAGTTCACCGCTTTGCCGAATTTGTCCATCTGCACGCAGAAGGCAAGAGAGGAAGATGATAGACAGAAAGAGTGACAGCGATGATAACAAATGCCGTAGAGACAGAGGGAGAGTACACATGAATAAGAGATGGAATAAACGACGTCTTAACGGCATTGTAGCAGAAGCGCAGCCTTCTATTTGAATAATCTCCCACTAAGATGCAAATCCCCAGATAAATCTGAGAAAATAACGCATAAACACAAGATAAATAACAAGTTAAATAAATCTCATTTCATTGTTTGGGGAGGATCTGATAATTATTTGGATATTGTATAATCTTGCAGACATCATCAGCCCTTGAACGCAATCTTCACTTGGAGACAAATGGTGCAATAAATAACAAATTATACAGTACAGTCCTTGATACAAAATAGATTTTCATTCTACAGAGACTACCACTGCACATATAATTACAGTTTAGACACTCGATGTTAACATTGTCTGAGTCTGTTGCACTGAGTCCGTCACAATCTGCCCCCTGTGCTGTCTCCGCTAAAGTGCAGAGGGGCAAATGTGCAGGTTTCACTGATTGATTTTCAACGTAGAGTTGAACCACACAGCAGCTTACCAAAGCATCAGCCTTGTGCTTCAGCCTCTTTGCTTCCTGCATGTAGAAGTCTGCACTGTGGACCCTGGATACAGTAAAAAAAAAAACAAAAATAAAAAAAACACAAAGAACATGTGTGTGCTGACATGTTGCTAAACAGTAACTTACTAAAAAAACCCCAAAAACATCCGGCATAATGGTGTGATTTACATAATCAGTGGCTATAAGTGGCATGCAGTGAGTCGTGCACAATTTTCTTACATATGTATACACACCTCAGGCTATCACTGTAACCTTAGCACAACAAAAAAACATGTTTTATGAATAATGCAGAGGCCTTTTGGGACAAATAAGAAAGAAGATGCATCATCTATTTAGGTTTCAACATAAAAGCACTCGTGCTGACATGGCTTTTTTTCAACAATACTTAAACACACTCCATGTGGCTCTTTGTCACAATGAAGGAAAATCAGTTTATTAAGGTCAGAAAAGAGAATGTAAAAGATATTCAGTTCAAAATCAAGTTGGGTTTTGAGTTTTGGTGCACAGGTTTGGGTTATGTCTCAATCCTGAGTAACTGGAGTGAACTTGCAGATTTAGTTTGGTTGTTATAACATATTAATTGAAGTGACTTTTTTTTCTTTAATTGTTTTCAGAAACAAAACTTTTTTTTGTTTATCACTGGCCCAGGTAAAAATAGTTTTTCAAATCTTAAAACACATTTTCAATATGTAAGAAAACCACATGTGATATATATATATATATATATATATATATATATATATATATATATATATATATATATATATATATATATATATATATATATATATATATATATATATATATATATATTTGAGTAAAAAACCAAAACAAACTATACAGTTCATCTCAAAGAGAGATAATCAAACCAACACACACACACATTTTTGGTCTTTTTCTGGTTGTTTTTGGAGAAAAAACAAAGTTATTGTATTTGGGTATGCCTTGCTTAAATGACTTTAAATACATTTTCAGCAGTACTTTTACGCACCCTTTCTGGCTGGTCATCTTTACATGTCATGTAACAATCCACAGAGTGTGTGAGGATTACTTCGGGATTCCTCTCACACAACAATATTACTGATGGTAAATATTCAACATGTTGGATATTTACTATTTAAGACGGGTATGGCCCAATTGCTCTTCCAGGCAGACTCTAGCTGGCTTTTAGCACCATTCACACCACAGGAAAACCTGATGACATAATCGGCAGAGCAATCAAGGCAACGTGGACTTTACGTGGCGTTGTCAAAAGGGGAGATTGGGACCAGAATTGGCCGCAGTTATCTTGTGTGTGGCCATTATTTGATCATTGTTATTGCACATGATGGCATGTATTTCTACATACGTGTCACTGAAGGTCAATCTTGTCCTGCGAGGTTCAGCAGGGTCCATTAGTTTCTCCGACCACACCTCTGAGTCTGAATGACTGTTGGCATGGTAACTTTCTCCACAGGGTTTATCGCCGTGGGAATCCATCTCCTATAGTACAAAAAGTATTAAAAATTTGTGTTCTGATGTGTGAACTTCAACAAACAGCTACTTGTGGTCCTCTCACTCACAGCTGACCAGCTGGGTTACAGTACTACAGTAGATGTGCTGTCAAAGTTTGAGTGAGGATTGATAGACTAAGAGTAGGTTAAGAACCACATCTACTCTCTCTCTGACGTGTGACTTATCCTTTCTCACACTCCATTTCAATTACTACTTCACCACCTTCACCTTTGTTCTCCTGAAAGGGTAATCTGTCTTGAGCAAGTCCTTACCCAAAGAGAGAGAATTAATCTGCCTGTAGAAGTGTGTACTGGCCTGCAGTAAGCACTCACATTGCCATTCCTCACATGTGATGAAGCTTTTCCTTCACCTCTCCTGTGTCTGTGAGAGGAGGATGAGGAGGACGTAGAGGACGTGCAGCAGGGCAGCTTCCCAGCAGCACCGCCCTCCTGGCTGAGGGAGGAACTGTCACAGGCTGGTTTACGAGGGGGTTCATCGGAGAGGGGGGACAACAGAGGTGGCAGCAGTTTCTCCTCATGCCGCCGAGCCTGCTTTCTATTCAGAGAGCTATGTAACACACAACACACACACACACGTGTACACAGACGCACAAAGATACAAAAATGGCAATGCTGTAAGATATTTTGAAGAATTTGCACAATGCTATCTTTTTATTTGGATTTTGTGGATTGTGTGATATAACTACTATCTCAGAGACTGGAGGATTTAGAGCAATCAGGAGCTTTGTGGCATGGTTTTGTTACAGAGCTTCTCCTGAACTTGCTGACTCTGGCGTCTTGGAGAGAGACGGCGATGTTCCTGCTGGGTGCCGGCTTGCCACATTGTCCCACCTCCACTTTTCATGCTATCTTGCACCACCATCCCACTAACTGACCCCTGCTCTGAGCTGACTTGCCTCCTTAGCCTCCCATCTCTGTAATGACGTTGTTTCTGGGGTCTTTTGTCATTCAGTTTAGTAATATCTTTCCAAATTAATCAACATTTTTTCACTTAATTTGTGTCAATGATTGTATAGACAGACACTAAAAGACTTTGCATCATTTCTTTTTTCTTTTTTTGCAATATTTAACACAGGTTAATCTAAAAAAGTATGAACTACAGCAGCAAAAACAAAAGATCAGCCCAAACAGGCCAAGGATGCAGACCGGTAACCTTTACAATCAAGGAGAATCTTCCAGAGGAGTGAGCTGAGGAAACACAGTTGGATCCTTGCGTACATTTTCACCAAATCCACACCAAGAGCATGTAAGTGAGGGAAACAAAAATTTGGGAAAAATGCTATTTGCAGTTATTGAATGAAACCTTCCTTCTAAGATTGTTGTATTTCTGCCTTCACTTGTGGCACATTGACGATTTTTCCCTCAGCTGCCTCGTTGTGACTCATATTGTTTGGAACACAAGCGATAATATTTTTATGTTTTCCTCTCCCTGGAAACTCGGAGGGTTTGATGCAGCTAGAAAGTTGCTGAGCTCACAGAACAAGGCCCCAGGCACCAACATGAGAGATGATATACCAAATCAGGGAGACAAAGACTAATTAGCTGCTGCAGAAAGAGTGTGTGAATCGTGAGTATGTGTGCGCTTTCGTGCGTATGTACGGCATAATTACATGTGTTTGTGTGTATAACTGTGCTAATTTACTTGTATTTTTATGTGTAACTCATAGGATGATGGTGGTGGTGCGTGTGTGTCAGTGTGCATGTATGTTTGTGTGTTTTCCTTCAATAAGAAATTTCAAAATCCAAAACGGCAAAAATTCATACTTGAGATTACTGTATCTACAACTTTGCCGTGGCTTTGTGGAGCGTTATTTTGGTACAGCCAGTTTAAAAGGATGTCCAGTAGGGACGTCGGCCTCGTATAATCAGCAGATCAGCCATGGACCACTGACTCTAGGTTAATATAAAACTAACTTGGTGCCGCACTGTTTGTTTTTAATGATATCCCATGTTAACTGTTGGGTTAACTGGGTCTGGGCAGGAAGACCACATCACCCCATTCAGTTTCTGCAAAAAGCCTTCAGGATGGCAAACACACTGGAAGAGACGCTCAAATAGTGTCACAGGTTCAGCTCCAGGTTGCCCCGTCGTTCCCCCTTCTACCTCTTTGATAATTTTGAGACGCTATGAAAACATTTCCTCTGTAGCTGTCACATAAAGGCATATGTACGGTGACAGCCTGCTGAGCCTGCTTTTATATAACTCCCATGGAGAGTTAAAATACGCAGTTTGTCTTTCCCTTGTCGTGATGTGACTAAACTTGCCTGATTTTCTCCACTTGTGTCCATCAGTCACTTGATAATTTGATGAGGTGAAAAGCCTGAGGCCTCGTACAGTTAACCCAGACATTTTTCCTTTCTTAATTTAAAATTTAACTGTTTCCCATTTCTATTTTTTAAGATCTGTGTGGCCTTTATTTTGAAAGTAGCTACACAGGAAACAAGTAGAGAGAGGGGGTAAGACAACAGGTTATGATTCGAACCCTTCATGAAGGCGATAGCCTCTGCCTATAGTGCCTGATGGTGCCTGGTGGTGCCTGGTGGTGCCTGATGGTGCCTGGTGGTGCCTGGTGGTGCCTGATGGTGCCTGCTCAACCCACTGAGATGTCTGGGGCCCCACATTTCTTGACATTATTTTAAATCATCAGTGACAATCAGAAGTTGTCATCGCTGTATCAGTTTGGAAACACTCTTACTCTGCCTTTAAGTGTTAGGACGCATCAACCGACTTTTGCCACACTTCTACAATCTGCTATTATTTTGTATGGTTACAGTGAGGTGTGTTTGTGAGCTGTAACAGTACACAACATTTGGTTATTGATCCTACCCAGCGTTCTAACTGCTCCCCACATTTGTGTTGATATATTCAATCATTTAAAAAGAGTGTTAAACTAAGTATGAATGACTAACTGATGACACTTTGTAACTGCATTCTGGTCTTCTGCCTTCTTTTAATAATTGTCTTATTTATATGATGACAAAATCTGCTCTAGATAAAGTTTGGGCTTTCAGTCCAGTACTGTCCAGTGTTTTTCTTTCCTCAGAGATTATTTCACTGGTGTGCTGTGATCACTACGAATACTTACTCTGTGGAGCTGTTTTTGTGGTTGTGTATTGGAGAGATGCACGGTGGGAGGAGCAAACAGTCTTTGTCCAAACGCAGCTTCTTATTACATTTAACTGATGAGTCTCTGTGATCCAACTGGTAAAACGAATGACAGAAAACAAGGATATTAAACGGAGAAATGTGCACAGATAACAGAATGGCTGAGGGCTAAAAAGGAAGAAGGGACAAAATTAAGTCTACATGTAGTTGGAGACCATTTCCCCGCAAAAGTAATCTATTGAACTGATTAAAGATAATCTGATGCTGGTAACTGAAGAGCCAGAGGTGACACATGAGGAAGAAGCACTCATTTGATCTTGGCAAAAGAAAGCTACGAATTAGATCACCAACCACCTCGGACTGGCTGCACGTTGAAGCTGGCCACCGGCATCTTCAGGTTGACAATTAGTTTGGACCCACTGATTTGGATTTTATTCTTCTTTTATATTTAGCTCCAGACTGTGCGATGTTCTACCTGCAGTTTGTTACGCCACAGAGTTATATGGTAGAGATGAATTAATAATAATTATTGTGGGATAAATTGAGGATTTTTTTTTCTCATGTTAAATGATCAGATTGTATTTAAATATCAGCAAAATTTGCTCAAAGTGACTTTAAAAGAAGAATGAGAAAAGAAATGAGGAAGAGAAAAAGAAAGCGTAACTCAGCAACAGCTGACTAACTAAGTAGAAATGAGAAGATGAGCAAAAATAGCAGCTATGCTAGCTCGCTATGTCACGCCAGCGACCAAAGATGTAGAAACTTGAATAAGTTGTCAGCTGTCTCAAGCTGAAGAAGAGACTTCCCCAGTGGGTGAGTAGCCTTGGCATGATCGGCTACGCAAGGCAGTGGGTTATCTGTTGGGTTGCTGTCTTAGATGAGTTACCGCTGAGGTTGAAGGAGCAGACTCCTTCTTGTTTGCCGCCGCCATCGGGCGTTACCAGCGGTTACCAGTGCCAGCTTATCGTGGTCAAATCAGCGCAGATATAGCCTCCGACTATGCAGACTGTGTAATAGCCTCAATTTTCTCCCTTTAACTGTACTATAGATATGGAAAGAGAAGAGCATCCTGATTCACACCTTGTGTTTCCTCTTGCTCTTGCTGGTGTGTTTTTCCATGGGAATGACGATGTTTGCAGCTGCTTGCCTTCTGTTTTTACTTCCGGTCTCTGCTCTGTCTGCTCTTCCGGTCAGCCTGGCATTACTCTGCTCTTGCACTGGGGAATTGTCCAGAACCCCGAGACTCTGGCAAATCTTCTCTCGATCCCTTGCCGTTGCTCTCTCCCGTTCCCCAAATCCAAATTTGTCCCTGTCCTCTCTATCCATTTGCCTCTCCTTTTCTGTTAATCTTTCTTTGTCACCTTGCCTCTCTCTGTGCTGCACTAATCGCTCGGTTTCGTCTTCCTGTCTCTCCCCTTTCATCAGTTTCTGTCGTTCTCTCTCTGCTGCACCTCTTTCTCTCCCTTCACTCTCATCCCGCTCAGTTATTCCCACCCTGGATCTCTCCCCCACATCCTGGCCAGGTACCCTGCTGAGCAAATTTAGGTCAATCTTTACCCACAAACTCTGGACATCATGGTATTCCCTCAGGGGGGATAGAGGGACTCCCACAATGGAAGGCGGCGAGATGGACTCCAGGTCCTTGATCTGCCCTTCTGACCCTCCAGGATCAGGAACAGAATTGGCGAAACTGCTTATGTTGCTAATGCTTAGGGAGTTGCAGCCGCTACTGCTGCCATTACTACCGCTGCTGCTGCTACCATTACTGCTGCTACCATTAGTGGTCACACTGCTACCATCTTTGAGTTGAAGCCCTGTCCCTCCAAAGGTTTCCAGACTCCCAACACTACTAGCAGAGCCAGGACATGAGGGAAGAGACATGTGCATGTGTGTGCTTGACACAGCTTGTGTGTTAATTGCAGAGCGTGTGGTCGGGGCTGCCAGAGCCGGGATTTTGATGGCTTCTTCAGCATCCGAATGGCATTCTGATGATGAGGAGGAGGAATCTGTTTCGATGAATTCTCTGGACTTTGGTGTGATTCTGGTGTTGGGACCTCTGTGTTTCTTCTTATCCTGATACGAGTAATTCAAAAAAAAAAAAAAGAAAAAAAAAAGAACGAGAGACAGAGAGAGGAGAATTTTTGTTAGCTCATAATCATTCATATGCACATAAAAATCTCACATAACCTAAATTTTCTTCACACTCTTCACTTAAAAAAAAACGCAGATTCCATCAATTAAAGGAAAATAATCTTACTTCTTTGCCATAAACTGATGCAATTTTAAACCCCAACAAAAAAGACTTTCTCTAGACCAAAATTATAATGAAAATCACAGCTGTTCCGGTGTATCCTTGTATGTGATAACATCAAGCAAGCTGGGTGCCACAAGTTGCCAGCTCGTTCCACTAATCTGTGAAATGAAATGAAACATGTGTGACTGACTAATTCTGAACGTCACTAGTATTCAGTGCGCACAAGTCACACAGCTAAATTAACATTTCCTATTTCGAACGAGTTTTAGAGGCAGCTGATCAGCCTTAAAAAAGACATTGTAATTTTAACATTTTATTTAAATCACTGGGGGTCTATTAAAAGTGCATCCTCAGTAATGGCAGCAATTACACTTAAGTCTGACTGTTGTGTTGTCAGCATTCATTCAACATCAGCAAGAGTGCAGTTTAGAACAAAGCTGAGGAACATCACTCAGTCCAGTGTTCAATTCTGCACAAAAATGGATCCTCTTCACAATCTAAGGCTCGCTAGGACAACAGTGTGAGTATTAATAACAACTAATTGCATGACTGAATGTTGGTTCTTCTTGGCAGAACCAGCCACAATGTACTCAGTATCGTCTCTGTTTGTCAGTGTTGCATAATTACTCTCAACAGTGATCTATAGAAGAAAAAAGTATGCATCCCCCTTTGATTTATTAGCTTTTCTATATTAATTTGCCATGAAATTTGATCTGATCTTCATTTAAGTCACAGTATTAGACAAACACAACATGCTTCAGCTGATAACACACAAACAATTATTATATCATGTGCTTGTATTAAACACATCAATTAGACATCCACGACGCTGGAAAACAGCAAGATATTTACTGTTCCAAAGAGCATCATTCATTGGAAAAATTAGATCTCAGAAGACATACAGTCAAGAGTAATTGATATGCAGAAAGCAAAGGGATGCAAAAACGTCTGAAAGTGTTTAGGCATCAATCGCTCCAAACTGTCTGTAGCCAGGTGGAAAATTAGGAGTACCATTTCCCACCTGTGTCTAAAGAATGCTCCCTTTGCAGGTGTTGGGAAATGAGTATACATTTAATTGTTTTGTTAACTTTATTTAATTGTGATAAATATAATGTTATAGGGTGCACAGTTAATACCTTTATCAGTAGATGATGGTGTTGCATAATTTTGTATTGTTGTTGTATTTCTGTGTTGTATTATTATAATTAAAAAAAAAAATCATATTTGATTTCAGGTTTTTTTATTTGTTGCCAAAACTTTTGCTGCTAATTGCGGTCCAAATATGCTGTCTGTTGTTAAAAGTTGACAGTTTCTTTTAAAAAATAAAATAAAATAAAATAAAAGAAGACCTCAGTAACTGTGTCCTGTGAGATGAACTTTCCTGGGCTGCATGTGTATAAAGGGAGACAGTTCTGAACTGTGGCAACGCCTCTAAGAGGTGGTGCCCCGTCAATATGACTACAAAGGAACACAAAATCCTCAATGAGGTAAAGAAGAAACAAATGCAATATTGAAGGGACCATCATGATGTGGGCTTGCTTTGATGCCTAAGGACCTGGACCTACTACCCATCACTGATGAGAAGAAGAATTCCCAAGTTCACCGAGATATCTCAGAGGATAATGTAAGGTTCCTGTCTGCCAGCTCAAGATTAGTAGAAGTTGGGTGATGCAGCAGAACCACGATCCTAAACATTGAAGTAAACCCACCACAAAACTGATTTAGAAAAAGGGAATCTGCCTTTTGGAGTCCAAACCTCACAGAGATAGCGGGGAACAACCTCCAGAGACATCCTATACATGTGTGCGAGCTGGACCAGTCCCCTAAAGAGGATTGGCCAAACATTCCTACTGAACAGATTCAGTCCCAAATAATTGTGATTAACTGATCAGAAGAACTGATCAGATACTCAGTTAAAATGTAACCTCTGTATTATCTGAGAGGCAGATGCAGTAGAGAAAAGTAAAGAAAAGGTCCCAGTATTCAGGATCAATGCTGCCATCTGCAAAATCCACCGTTGAAATGTTTGGATGTGTTTTATATTTTAAACGCAGAATAACAGAGCTGGATTTATTTTTGCTTCTTTAACAAAATGACTCTTTTTTTCTTTGGTAAGTCATTCTTCTCAGCAATGGGGGCTGAGGTTCACGTCGCAACACACATTTTTATGACGTAACCTGCCTTCTGTACTTTGTCAAAACAAAAAAGAGCTTGTTTCTGTTAATCATTTGAAATGACTCTAAAAGACCTAGAGATTCAGTTGCTGACCATCATTTCGTTTAGTTCCTTTTCATATTGGTTTAATTCTTGGTTTGTTTTCTGTTTTTGTTGTAACTAGGTTTTTAACTGTAACCGTCTCTTGTCTGTGGAACGTGTTGTTGAACGCTTAAAAAATAAATTTGTGATCTCAATGGGACGTTTGTGGGTAAAGAATGGCTAAATAAATAGATAAATAAATTAAATACATAAACAACAGAGGGGTTTCTGCCTTGTTATAGTGGTATACTCTTTTAAATTGTATTTATGTGTAGCAGGATATAGCTGATGAACAACAGGAGGGTTTCTGCTTCAGATACATCTTGACTCATTTTACTACATCTTGTCCTGGCCTTTGAGAGATAAGGTGTAGTTTGCTGGTTGCTGCAGCCTTTGTTTCAACATTAGCCACAGCTTTTGTGAATGAGTTGTTTATTTGTCTCTGTGTCGGATCTTCTTTCCAGAACATTCTTCTCAATCTATCGTCATGAAAACGATGTCTGACTGGCCTGTAACAATAATGATGCGAGGTACACGTGTCATACCAACCATCAGAAATTAAAACCTGTCATGAAATTTAAAAACAAACAAAAAGTTCTACAAAGTTGTGTAAACTGGTGAACTGGCTTTCTTTCTTCCAAAGATCAGAGGTTATTTCCTTTTTGCATTTCAGCCAAACTTCTGGTGCATTGAAACATTTTCTGTGGTCAGTATTTCCTTTATTGTTATAATTTTCACACACACACACACACACACACACACACACACACACACACACACACACACACACACACACACACACACACACACACACACACACACACACACACACACAAACACACACACACACATATTTGTAGTGTCATTGTCAATTTAATGTAAGTCCCTTTTTTAAATATTTAAATCTTTTGATGACTTTGAGAAGTCATCAAAAGTAAACATGTCACTGCATTGACAATCTGTTACTCGTGCAGGGCTTCATGCTGAACTCCAGATGTTCATGACTGATAGAAAGCTACCCCAAGGTGCTTGAGTCATGCACTCCAGATGTCAAAGTGCACACACACACACACACACACACACACACACACACACACACACACACACACACACACACACACACACACACACACACATACACACACACACACACACACACACACACACACACACACACTGATCCCACATATCCCAAGCCCAACACTTAACCTGGTTTACAGTGACAGCAGGGACTGGCGCAGCGGTTTGCTGTAGTGCTGCTGGTGGAGTGGCTGCGTTACTGATCGAGGTTGTAGCACTGCGAGGTTCTTTCCTTGGGGCTGTCTTCATACTGAGGGCTTTGCTACGTGGCCTTGGGGGGTTCTGATGCTCCAGGGAAGGGGGCGGCAACAGGTCCTTCTCTCTAGCTGCAGGGCTAGTTGGAGGGAACACAAAAAGAGGAACCATCACGCACTGAAATAGATTCACCCTTGAGCAAAGCAATGAAGCCAAAGCTACTGATAATACTAACACTGACAAACAGCGAAATATAATGTTTACCTTGGATTGCTCCAGGGGGTGAATGTGTGTTCAAATGGAAAAAGCAATATTATATATACAACAGTATGGGATAATTAAAAACAGCTTGCATTCATTTAAGGTCGTTTGGAAGCTGGATGCTTACGAAGGAATGAAGGAAGCAAAGAAATGATTGTAGGAAAGACAAAAAAAGAAAAGGTTTCATCATTCTAATTGGCCTACAGTCACAGAGAGCCCAAAGTTTGGCACGGCTTCAACTAATCAGAAGTTTTTATATCAGATGTGAGAGCGACAGTCTTCAGTGGTTGGAGCCAAACAGCTCTATGATCCAGCTGAAGCTTCATAGCTTCTGGTGTTAACTCGTCTGGGACTGAGAAAATGTGTAATTTTACTTTGAACCTTTTGAACTACAAGTTTCAAGACAAACAATCATAAAAACAATATTAAAAAACAAAAGAAGAAATTAACAAGATTACAACAAATGCCTGTATGCTTAATGTGAACAGTTTTAAGTTTTTTCTTAAACCCACAGGTTTTAAAATTCTTTTAAAATTTAAGCTTTAGGTCTGGATGGTTTCAGTAGTAATGTCTGGCAGGATAATAAAGTTCCTAACTCTCACGGTAAGATTTCTACAGCAAAAATCAGTGAATATGGAGTTGAGTTTGCATTTTTTTATTTTGTAAATAAAAGTTATTTTGTTTTTCAGATCCATCTCAGGTGAAAAATGTCTTTCTCAAGAGTGCTGACTTTCTGAATCGGTTTAAATCTTTCCTTATAAAAATTTTGAAAACCAACATCATTCTAATCATCTCTGCAACTTTCAAAACACACATCTGATGTTCTCATGACTGTCGACTGTCCTTGAACAGTGCTCATGGAGCGAACCAGAACTGTGCAGTTGGGTTTGAACCTGCTGGCTGAGAAGGTCGGCGCTCACGACTCATCATTTTCCTACTCATTTGACCATGACGTGACCTGTTGTGTCCTGTGGACGAGGCTATTTTGGAAGAAATATATCATCCTCATCAAATCCAAGTTATAGTGAACCATTATTTTGATCTATAAAAAGTGTGCGCAAAGCTCTCCCATCAGGCATCAGGCCCATTTATGCCTGGAATCATTTCCTGTAACAACATAGAATAAACATGGCAAAACATAGAATAAAGAGTTAAAACTCTTTATTCCAAGTTTTGCTTAATAACTTGTTTTTATGTTTCTATTGATCATTTTATATTATAAACATAAAGACTGGCCATCACCAGTTTAGTTTGTATACTTAGAAAGACCTGTTGACCATGATTCATTCATTATTAAGCTACATCTATCTATCTATCTATCTATCTATCTATCTATCTATCTATCTATCTATCTATCTATCTATCTATCTATCTATCTATCTATCTATCTATCTATCTATCTATCTATCTATCTATCTATCTATCTATCTATCTATCTATCTATCTATCTATCTATCTATCTATCTATCTATCTATCTATCTATCTATCTATCTATCTATCTATCTATCTATCTATCTATCTATCTATCTATCTATCTATCTATCTATCTATCTATCTATCTATCTATCTATCTATCTATCTATATGTGTCAGGCCCAGTAGTCAAAGCTGCAGCTACAGGACCAGATTAGAGCAGCTCATTTTAAACAGCTTCGGTGTAGATATGCTGCTATAGGCCTCTGCTGCAGGGGGGCACCAACATGATCCACTGAGTGGTGCCTTTCACCTTCTCTGTTTCTCTTTGCCTTCTCTGTCTCTGCTTCACCTCAACCCTCATTTATTAACAGTATCCCATAAACTTAATTGTGGTCCATTGTTCTTGTAGTTTTTTGTGCTTGTCTGGCCCTTCTTTTCCTCTTCTTTGCATGTCCTGCGGACCAGAGCCTCAGGAGCTGCTTGCTGACCTGCAGTTCCACCTCTGACCATCCCAGTGTCTGCCTTCACCCGTCTGTATGGATGTCTGTTGGATACTTGCTGACATCCCGACCTGCAGTCCACATCCCCTTGGATCACCGTCTATCCATATATCACCCATATACACAGAAGTCTAATTGGACTACTGATGATAGTTACTATTTTATCCTGTCTTGTACCTTTGACGGTGTCTCTATGTCTCTATTCTTTCTATGTCTCTATTCTTTCTTATTTCTTGCTCTACCCGGCTGGCCTTCGGCAGGAGGGTCCCCCCTCATGAGCCAGGTCCTGCTCAAGGTTTCTTCCCTCTTAAACGGGAGTTTTTCCTTGCCACTGTTTGGCTTAAGGTTTTTCTTCCACTAGGGGAGTTTTTACCTGCCGCTGTTTATGTAATAATTGCTCCGAGGTCATGGAAAGCGCCTAGAGACAACTTGTGTTGTAATAGACGCTATATAAATAAAATTGAATTGAATAGATAGATAGATAGATAGATAGATAGATAGATAGATAGATAGATAGATAGATAGATAGATAGATAGATAGATAGATAGATAGATAGATAGATAGATAGATAGATAGATAGATAGAAACTTTATTTGAAACAAATAGGGAGGATACGTCATGAGACGCAGCTATCCAACCTGAAATATAAGTCAGCTCCTTTCTTGTGTACCTGTGCTGGTTTGCTCTGCTCCACGTCTGGTTCTGATTGTCCTCCATACTGCTTGACCTCTCCGCTCGCCTGGGCTGCTTCTTCCCAGTGGTGTTCCTCCTTGGGGTTGTGACCTCCTGCCCTGACAACAGGCTGGGCGACAGCCTCATCTTGGATCTCTGGCTTTCCCCTGAGGCCTTTTGGCTGAGTTTAGATTTGGCTTTCTCTCTGCCCTGGCTGCAGAGAACAAAAACAGTTTTTTTCTTTTTCTTTTAAGGTTGGAGATTCAGTGTCATCAGTTGCAGCCTACAGGTTGTTATGGCAATATTCTCTGTAGTACCTACCAGAAGGTAGCCCTAGTATCCTTGTGCTCCACCACAGGTGCAGCGGGAACAGGCATATTGTTGGATGCACAGGATTTGGTCTTGGCAGCTGCGGCCAATCCTGACGTTTCATTCCCTGGAGAGAAAGTCTGTGGATCCTGGCTGAAGGAGCCTGAACGTGGAGCATTGGACCAATATAAGAGTTTGTAATCAAACCAAAATATCTTCAGTTTCAGTCTGTTGTTTCTGACAGAAACAAAGACTTTAATTTTCCGTCTCCACTAACCTGTGCCATGATGTTCTTGCTGTGGGGGAGCCAGGGGTTTGGTTTGAGCTTGGACCTTATTCAACCAGCTGTCCAACTGCCATTTGTTTGTGGAAGGGGGCTCAGGCTACAGGAAAACCAAAAAAACAAAACTATGCAGCATCCATATTCATGAGAATTGGCTCATAGGGAAAAATCGCAACAAATCTTTTTCAGTGAAATGTGAAATCATCTCTAACTCTTCTGTCTCTGGCTGTGCAAACGTGTGACACAAGCACCCAAGCACTTTGCTGCGTGTATGCGTCTTGCATATTTTGAAGCTGCTCTTCAGTCATGATTTCTTTCCACTATATCTGCATTTTTCCATTACGTTCTCACAGTGTGTTGGACTGCATAAGCCTATAAACCCAGGCAGCATTGAGCCATTAAAATAATGTGATAACTAATGTAATAATTCGGTCCTGTGCAGCTGGGTGTTTATGACTTTCAGAGCTTCAACGATAAACGGAGGGAAGCAATGTACAGACAGTTGGACTCAGTGTGGCATCAGCAGTGAAAAAGGGAGAATTAAAACCGGCAATGAAAGTGAAACTGAACCTTTACAAAATGTGAACAAAACTGTCAACATTTGCCAGACGTGACGGCCCCCATGACACTAACATCACACTAATACGTATATATGTATATTATTAATATATATTTTATCTTCGACTTGCTAAATGACTGTTTTGGTGGGGTTTTGCAACTAAAATTCATTTAATGTCCTGGGATAAACAAAATCAGTATCAGTGAGGGTCATATGAAAAAAAATATTTGCACTCGAAAACATAAATGTTCAAATGTCTGAAGTGACTACTAACTCAAAAGCTTTGAGATAAAACACTGATTTGATTGAAGCAACCAAAGTCTGAAAAAATTATTTATTTCGTGAGCAGTTCAGATTTGCAGGGTACTGTGACATCACAGACCCGGGGCAAAGCAGACTTACCTAGTCTCCCACCTTTATCTCCACCCAGTTCCACATTGCTCCAATTATCATAACTCTGAAATGGATGGAATAAAGCTACAAGACCCATTTCAAAACAGGGACATGCTTCAGTAGAGGGGGGAGCGAGGAGCGGAAAGGAGGCCCGACCCATAAAACCTGGTGTTCAGAACAGAACTAAAAACACTTGGTTGAAGACGGTGCCTTTGTAGGCTTCTGAATCCTTGTATTGTAACCAAAACACATCACATCGAGACCCCAGGGGGTGTCAAGTGTCGAATCAAGGGCTCAATAGTTCTCACTTTCAAACCTTTAGCTGAACTTCTTCTCTACAGTTAAATGTGTTATCCAGTTCGTGGACGCACTGGGAATATGCACATCTACGCGCACAGCACCTCACCTCTGGCGTGTTTGTGCGGGAGGCCTGGTTATACTCGCTGTCACTGGAGCTGCTCTCGGACTCGTCCGTGTCAGACTCCGAGCTGCTCTCTGATTCACTGCTGCTCCCCGATGCACCACTACAAAGGAGGAAAGACAAAAGGTTTGGGAGGGAAAGAGAAGAAGAATAAACATGTCACAATGTATCAAGATCAAAAATCTTACATGCTGAGGAAGCATCCTGAAGGATGCTATATCACAAGTTTTACATTTAGTAGGACAAAAAAGCGATGATGTTCACTTTGCCTTTTATTTAAATAAACCATCATCCAGCGTTGCCTTCCCGAACAAACTGTACAAACTCTCGAGTGCTTTGGTGACCACTTGAACCAATGGTGAACTTTTGCTGAGCTTTTACTATTTTTTGTCCTGTTGCAGACATGTTCCGCTGTCCCGAAGTTGCTGTCGCCATGAACGCTGCTTACTGCAATTTGTAATCCACCACAGCGTCCAGCTGGTAAACAATAACCAGGTTATCAGTTGCAAAGAAAACTGTTAAGAGACCAGGTGGAATGCTGGGAAACATATGTAGAAGCAACATATTCTCAAGTCAGAGGGTCTTTATTTTCATCCTTGATTCCAAACTTTCTATAATCAATGGATAAAATAAAATAAACCTTCAAACCTACTGCAAACTTGATGCATCTGTGGGAGATCATGGATGCAGACCTGTACTAATGGATTATTATATCAGCAAGGATGCTCAGAAGGATGCAGAACAATATTGATGATCACATTTTTAGTTGTTTTTTTTTTATTACTAAAATATGTTCAATACACATAGATTTAGAGTTATATTACGAGTATTATCAGGACATTGTGTATAATATTTGATTTCAGAGGAAAGATTAAAGGATATTTATGTACAAACTGGAGTGAGGTTATCAAACTTACATCTGCTAAATATCTCTTTCATATATTTTCCAATAAAGAACACTAAATCAACAAACTGCACATGTCTCGAAAGACGTTTGATCCCAAACCTCTGGAGCGGAGTTGATTTTAACATCTACTCTTGTGTTTAAAGGAGTACGGTCATAGACAAAAATGGTAAATGGTCCTGCAGTTACAGGTATATAACGCCTTTTAAACCTTGTCCAGGTTCAACAAAGCGCTTCACATTTTATTTCTCATTTACACACAAACACAAACACTACAGTGCTTCTGATTCTCTATATGCAGTAACCGTTTGTGTCGAAATGTCCTTGCGCAGGACAATAACTGAGAAATCAAACTGCTGTTTTATGCTGATAAATCACAGTTATCTACTGTTATTGGCTGACTGAGAGAATTATCTGTTCAATCTTAGACATACAGTATAAACACAGCTGTAACTTGAAACTAAAATAAAATAAAATAATTTACTTTAGTAACGCTACAGCACGTCGTCATAGTGATACTTTCACAATGTTACTGGGCTCCAGATGTCGGACATTTATTGTTTAAGATCAAATGAAAATGTTGTCTGTCATATCCGTTAATTCATTTCAATCTGAGCCCAGTCTGTGTCTGTGTCAGCTGTAAACCTTTTTTCCAACTTGGAAGTAAATACCCTCACGTTAAAGCTCCGAAGCATATAAGATGTAATGTTTTTTGCAGCATATACGCTGTCATTTTTAACTTTAATAAGTTTTGGTAACCAGCTGTCGAAATAGTTCTGGACCTGGCTCTAGCAGTAAATTACTTCCACTTCTAATCTGTTTTTATTTTCCGTGCTGGAGTTTTCTGGTAGTGTAGATGCACATTTGTTTAATCCTTCCTCATCCTTGCTCACATGTTGAGTTGGCACATATCACAAATCTTAAAACAAAGCAAAATAACCATCTATTGATATATATGTATTTTTGGTAAATTTCATCTCCATCCATCCATTTTCTATACTTGCTTAATTATCAATTAATCTACCCTGCATGTTTTTGGACTGTGGGAGGAAGCCGGAGAACCCGGAGAGAACATGCAAACTCCACACAGAAATACTCATGCCCGGGAATTGAACCGTGTACCTTCTTGCTGCGAGGAAACAGTGCTAACCACTAAGCCACCATAAATTTAATCCGCTACCATGAAAAGAATATAAAAATATTACAGCATTATTTCCCCAGATGTAACTGAAAGCAGACGGAAGGACTCTCGTTTTAAAATATTGTTTTTGTCTTCAGTAATTTTTTTACATTTATATCTATTTGAAAAAGGTCAGGTTAATCTGTGAAGTTTACCACCAGGTAACTCAAAACAAAATTTAGCATTCAACAGTTACCCTAATAAAATGACTATTAATAGACGCATAAGCACAGCGTTCTGAACCTGTTCAATCGTCTCATCCTCCCTGGTGTGCTGGCCGGCCTTGTGCTCATCCATCCTTCCACAGTGCTTGAAATGGCCTCCTAGAGGCAACACATTCACTTGTCCTGACTTAACAATACACACAAACACACTTGCACACAGAAATTGCAATTATGTGTAGTTTTCTTTGTGCGAGTGTGCACGTAATTTCAGTTCAAGGCTGCCATCACAGCAGGCACAAATCTGTGTGAGCAGTCAAGCATCAAATCCATCAACTGTTCCTCAGGCAACACACACACACACACACACACACACACACACACACACACACACACACACACACACACACACACACACACACACACACACACACACACACACACAGTGACAGATACTGTATGAATGCAGTCTATTCCTTGTTTTTCTTCTGTTGTCACTCATGTATTCTCAGTGTCCAAAGCATTTTTTCTTTCAATTCCAATTAAGTTTTCTCCTCAGTTTGCTCTATTACTCTCCTTGTAGAAACAATTCTGACAAAGCCTTAAGCCAAGCCTCTTTATAGATGATAGTGTAAATGTGCGTGTGTGTATTCCCTTTGCATGCCATGTTACTGTAAATGTAATTCCTTGCAAGTTGCGGGTTTGACATATTAAAAAACAGCAGTACAAACTGCTATGAACAACAAGGAAGCCAGCTAGGCTTTTGTTCTATGAACTAATGCCAGTGTGGATAGATTGGAGCAAAATAAACTTGTAAATAAAAATAACAAGTTTGTTTACATTATCAAATAAAAGTATAAAAGGAAGTCTGAAGTGTCAGATGCTGATGAGCATTTGGTGACTGTATAAGTGGAGATGTTCAATATGTTGTATAGCCTTTTGGCAGCACTGACTTCTTATTTTGAGACAATTTTCCGTTTGCTTGATACAGTCGTTTTAATCTTTGTCTTTCGCAATTCCAGATGAAAATGCCTGGTTTTCTGTCAGCTAAATGCTTCTGTCTCAGCTAGTGTTGTTTGTCTGCAGGCAGCATATGGCTTAAACAAAACTCATTTAACAAGAAAAAAAAGAGACCACTTCAGCTAAAAATCCAAGTACTGCAGTGAACATTGAGAATGAGGCAAAGCAATGAGCCAAAATGCTAAACGTCGCTAAGGGGAGTTCAGGAGACTGCAGTTTTATCATCTTTGGCATTCATTTTTCATACCTGCTTCAATCCTGTTCAGGGCTACGGGGGACGCTGGAGCCGATCCCCTCTTTCACTACGTAAGAGGCAGCTTACGCTCTTATACTTAATAAGAATCACCAATGAACCAAACATGCATGTTTCTGAACTGTGGGAGGAAGTCAGGGAAAATACAGCACAGGGAGAACCTCCAAACCCCACACAGAAAGACCACCTGACCTTTGACAGAGTTTCAAAATGTTTAAAAAATCTCAACCCAACTTAACTTAGATGACGTTTATGTAGCACAAGTCCAACATGGAATAATTTATAAAGGAAAAGAAAAAACCGTAAGATGACAAGCTTGACAATGAAGTGTAACTGAGTGAAAAATTAACTTAACACTTACAGAATTATTTAAAATAATTAAACTAATCAGCAAAATATTATCATAACACTAGAAAAATGTCAAAAACTTAAGCTTTATGAGGTGTTTTCCTCAGGCATGCTGTGTTTGGTCATAATGCTAAGTGTCCAGTTTTCAAGGCTCAGCACCATATTTGGTAAAAAAAAACCAAACATCAACGCTTTAGTCTCTAATCTGTCCAGAGGAAAGTTTGTCTTGTTGTTTGGTCAGATGCAAATTTGGGCCCAGCCTTTCCTTTCTGCCATGGTTGTTTAGACATAAGTGGCTTTCTCCTGTTAACCCCTCCAAACAAGCCACACAGCAATATTTTTCCATTTGAATACTTTGACCTCTTACCCCCCAATTCCCATGCAGACACACACGTTTTTTATACACAAGAGTTTTTATTTTTGCTTAGACTTTACAAAAGTGCCTAATGTGTTTTGTTTCTATCTAAGATTGTGTTTACATAATTTACGCCTGGTAAATAGCAAGAAATACATATCCTTTAAATTGTTTATTTATATTATCTGAGCATAATAGAGTTTATCTTTTTTTTTCACATGACTCAATTTATATGCAGGTCAATGAAGTACTTGTCAGGTCCATCAGCTTACTGATCCCATCACAACGTACGTGTGATAATGTCTGATATGCATCTCACTTATTGTGTGCTTTATGAATACAGGATGCAAACTGATAAAAGCTGTAATAAAATAAGTACAAAAAGATATTTTACAGCTCAACACCCCCAACCCAAAAACAGTCCAGTTTTGTTTTAGGTCCCAAACATCTTAGGAAGGGATTAGATAACGTTGCGATGGTACAAGTACAACCGTGCAAAACCATGGAGTTATATTCAATCAGGATTTTTTGTTTAAACAGCATATTAATCAGGTTTGTAAGACACATCAGGAGCATCCTCTCCCAGAGTGATGCTGAAAAACTAATTCACATGTTTGTATCTTCTAGACCAGATTACTGTAATGTTTTATTAGCAGGATGTCCAAGTAATTCTCTGAATATCCTCCAGCTGATCCAAAATGCAGCAGCGCGAGTGCTGACAGGAATCAACAGGAGAGAGCACGTCTCTCCTGTGTTAGCTCCCGGTAAAACTCAGGATCCAATTAAAAATTTTAATACTTGCATATAAAGTCCAAAATGGCCTAGCGCTGCGATATCTGCAAGAACTGATAGAACCATATGTTCCTAATAGAGCTGTCCGTTCTCAGGGTGCAGGTTTACTCGTGGTTCCAAGAGGATCCAGATGTAGATTTGGAGGACGGGTCTTCTGTTATCAGGAACCATCACTGTGGAACCAACTTCCAGTTAAGGAGGCTGACACCACCTCCATCTTTAAAACCAAACTTAAAACGTTTCTCTTTAATAAAGCATATTTTTAGTGTAAACTTTAGTGTGTTAAGACCAGTAGTCATAGTTGCAGGACCAGACTGGAGCAGCTGGTCTTCAACACAGCTTCATCCCAGATCTGCTGCTGTAGACCTGCTGCAGGGGGACACCAGCATGATCCACTGACTGGTGCCCCTCACCCCCTCTGTGTCTCTTTCCCTTCTTCACCTCAATCCTCAGTTATTAATTAGAAGTATCTCATAAGCAAGGGGAGTTTTTCTTGCCACTGTTTGGCTAAAGGTTTTTCTCCCACTAGGGGAGTTTGTTTATGTAATAATTGCTCAGGAGTCACATTCTGTTTCTCTGGAAAGCAGCGAAACACAACTTGCATTTTAATAGATGCCATTTAAATGAAATTGAATTGATTTGAACTGTGCACGGATTACAG
Organism: Xenentodon cancila; assembly: GCA_014839995.1. Lineage (NCBI taxonomy): Eukaryota > Metazoa > Chordata > Actinopteri > Beloniformes > Belonidae > Xenentodon > Xenentodon cancila. The sequence continues at coordinate 24,577,757 of CM026205.1, forward strand.
CAAGGCTGAAGCAGGGACAGCTGTGGACGGTGATAACAGACATTTTCTTAACTTCTCTTGTCTCCATTATTGCCTTTACAGAACCTTTTGATGTGTAACTAAATTAAACAGAAATTCCTCACTGTGAGTAGATCTGTTTTACAGTGGGCCTCATTAGTTTTACTGAGTCAAATCCAGAAGACACAGATTGTGGCACAAATTCAGTATGCTGCTCTTCATCTAAGAGATTCAACTCTATTTCTATAGATAAGGTTTGTGTCAACTGCTATTACTTTAAGTGGGTTTACTTGGAAAAACATCAATGTAGTAAACAGGATTTCAAAAAGGCTGAGACTGTAAGTCACTGTTGCAAAAAAAGAAACAAAAAAAGAAAAACATCTTAAAAAGATGTTGCTGTAGTAACCAAACCAAGACTAAACCTCATGTACCAAATTTCTTTTTCAGAGCCATTTCCAACGTCCTTTGCAGAAATTGTTAAAAAATGAGCCGGTAGTTTTAAAAAATAAACAGTTTTCTATTAAAGTCCCAAACAAACCTCATTATCAGTTTTGAGTCAGCCTGACGTTTCTGTTTTTGGGCTGTAGGAGGACCCGGATTACCTGAAGGCCCAACAGAAACACTGTAGCTGGGATTTTGAACCGGGAATCCTTTAGCTATGAAGGAATGGCTCCAACCACTAAGCCTGCCATTCCTAATGCCTGTTCCTTCAAACCTCCATCAAAAACCACACTTACAGAATCCTATCGACCAAAAAGCAGACAGTTTGGTAGTTTCTGGATTTGGAGAATTCAGGTGTGAATGAGAAAGAAAAGACTCAAGCACGGCCTCAGAGAGGGTTAGGGTCATATAAATCTGGAAATGGTTATAAAACTGCTGCCAAACAATTTGGAGTTCAGTGTTCAACAGTGACAATTATTCAGAAGTGGAAACATTTTCACAGAATGGACATAAATTTACCCTAAAGTCAGATCACACAAACACAAACTACACAAGAACCTCAGAGCTACATCTCAGACCCTACAGTCCTCAGTGAAGATATATAAAAAAAACTAACTATAAAATACAACGTACAACATTTTAGCAGAAACACCTTAGTCGAGCACAGAAGTGGACAGGTAATTCAATACAGCTTAATTTATAAAACCAAATCCCCATAAATGTCATGTCAAGGCACTTCAGGAATACAGTTCAACTCATTCCAAATTAGTCCAATTAATACGAAGCCAGTTAAAATAACAAGGATGATGATAAAGATGATGATGATGAGTCCCTTTTCAGCCAAGTACCCGGGCGCCTGGCAGTCAGTGACTTGACCAATAACTCATCTGAGTATTCTCGAGGCAAATGTGAGGCCGTGGAACCAACACCCAAAGCTTGGTTGAAAATGGGTAATGCAACAGGATAATGACCTGAAGCATTCCAGCAACTCTAAATCAGAATGGATGAAAAATTAAAGAATGAAAGTGTTTGGGGTGAACTAGTCAAAGTCTAGACATCTACTCAATGGGAATGCTGTGGTGAGTGGTGTATAAACAAATGCCCCTAACCCTCAACGAGCTGTAATGTGTAGAAGAATGGGCTGGGATACCCTCCTCACGTTGCAGCAGAACACCACACATCAGGAACGAAGACAAAACAACTGAGCAAGATTTCTTTGTGGACAAAGTGATTTAACCTCAACACTAATAGGGGGAAAATCCTTTGTGCCATTTAAATAAATACTGACATAGTAATAAAAGCTATATTTTATTGTTTGTCTAAAGTTATAGTTACCTAATACCAAGACTCTGAAGTTAAGGTGAGAGCGACATCAGCAGAGAATTGGATAAGTGAGTAAGTGGTTTAAATCTGCCTGCATTAAGTTTTTCCTTATAGGATACCTTGTTATTGGATATTTTAAAGATGAAATGTCTCTTTTCTGAATGGACTGAAAGTCTCCAACAGATTGTGCTGAAAAGAATAAAACATGAAAACGATATTCAAAGAACATTGAGTTTGTCTATATATGTTTCTTTCATGGTGTTTCTAATTAGCCATTCATTATGTCAAAATATAAACTGTGAGCAAGCAACATATGATTTTATATGTCCATCACTGATCTGTTTGTCTTTTTATGTAAATGACTCAAAGCAAAGTTAAAGAAAAATGTACTTTTTACTCTAAATGGGATTTTCAGCTGTGTGCTTTCTAGTCTTTTATTCTGGCAACAGAAGCAGGCCATGTTGGAAGATAAAAGGGGATGTGCACTGTATGTAGGTGACAGAATTACATCTGGCTCACTTTCCTCTCCTTTCCTCAGGAATCAGCCATCAGCCGTCAAAAATAATTTAATGTTGCAGTTGGTGCCAAATTAAAATGGAACGCCAGCTGCTGCAGACTGACAGAGCAGTTTCAGACGGGACATTAAGGCTACTCTCCGGTAATGTTCATCTGGAGTCAAGACATGTAAATCTCATGAGTTTATATTTTGGAATTTAAACTAGATGGACATTAAATATATATTTTCCGTATTGCTGGAAAAATCCAGCAGACTTGGTAAAACACATCAGTTATCTGTGAGTGAAGGAGACGTACATGGCTCTTTATCTGTAACAACTTTGTTCCACATGTTCCTATTTAATGATCATCTGAGGTTTCTCAAAGTCTTTTTCAAAAAAGTAAAACCACTCTTCTCAGCTTCATGTGACTAATTAAGGGCATTAATAAATATGTAAAGAAAAACTAAAAAAAAAAGAAAAACTGTAGAGAAAAAGCACAAACACATCAAGACAACCTCATCCTCTTCACTGCTTTACGGTTGGTGTGTTTTCTTCAAAATCTTATACAACAAACCTGCTGGGCTTATTTAGACCACAGAACCTTCACATTATTTTTTTCTGTCAATGTTGCATAAATAACACAGATAAGACTTACAAAGTAGCCTTTGTCAGATACTCAGGCTCCAGCAGAAGCTTTGGTGTCTGTTTATCTGTGTGATAAAATTACAAGCACAACAGGGGAAATGCAAGCCTTACGACAACGATCTGTTGACAAAATGATATGTTGGTCTGATATGTCCAGTGGGCCTCGCAAGATCTATGTGGCATTCTTAAAGGCTGCAGCAGAGCCACACTTCTGCACACAGCGAGTTCACAAAGCTGCCAGTAATCGTGTCAGGAACGATCAACCAGGCCGTACTAGCTGCATGAGAGACGTTTAACGTTCACCACAAACGTATCTGACGAGTCTTTACCACATCAAAATGCAATCATAGGCTCTTTCTTAAAAAAAAAAAAGACGGTGGCACTGATTTAAAACAATAATAATAAAACAACAAGCCTGAACACTTTCCTGCTACATAACAATATATTACTTTAAAACGAATCAATAAATAAGAAGAAAGTTTTTTTACGCAGCCAAAGAAAAATTCAGCCGTGCTTAAGACACAAGACCCCCAACCCGTACGAGACACAAGACCCCCAACCCGTACGAGACACAAGACCCCCAACCCGTACGAGACACAAGACCCCCAACCCATACGAGACACAAGACCCCCAACCTGCAAGAGACACAAGACCCCCAACCTGCACGAGACACAAGACCCCCAACCTGCACGAGACACACGACCCCCAACCCGTATGAGACACAAGACCCCCAACCTGCACGAGACACAAGACCCCCAACCCGTACGAGACACAAAACCCCCAACCCGTATGAGACACAAGACCCACAACCCGTACGAGACACAAGACCCCCAACCCGAATGAGAGACAAAACACTCAACCCGTACGAGACACAAGACCCAAACCCGTACGAGACACAAGACCCCCAACCCGTACGAGACACAAGACCCCCAACCCGTACGAGACACAAGACCCCCAACCTGCACAAGACACAAGACCCCCAACCCGTACGAGACACAAGACCCCCAACCCGTACGAGACACAAGACCCCCAACCTGCACGAGACACAAGACCCCCAACCCGTATGAGACACAAGACCCCCAACCTGCACGAGACACAAGACCCCCAACCCGTACGAGACACAAAACCCCCAACCTGTACGAGACACAAGACCCCCAACCCGTACGAGACACAAGACCCCCAACCCGTACGAGACACAAGACCCCCAACCCATATGAGACACAAGACCCCCAACCCGTACGAGACACAAGACCCCCAACCCGTACGAGACACAAGACCCCCAACCTGCATGAGACACAAGACCCCCAACCCGTACGAGACACAAGACCCCCAACCCGTACGAGACACAAGACCCCCAACCCGTACGAGACACAAGACCCCCAACCTGCACGAGACACAAGACCCCCAACCCGTATGAGACACAAGACCCCCAACCTGCACGAGACACAAGACCCCCAACCCGTACGAGACACAAAACCCCCAACCTGTACGAGACACAAGACCCCCAACCTGCACGAGACACAAGACCCCCAACCCGTACGAGACACAAAACCCCCAACCTGTACGAGACACAAGACCCCCAACCCGTACGAGACACAAGACCCCCAACCCGTATGAGACACAAGACCCCCAACCCGTACGAGACACAAGACCCCCAACCCGTACGAGACACAAGACCCCCAACCTGCACGAGACACAAGACCCAAAACCCGTACGAGACACAAAACCCCCAACCTGCACGAGACACAAGACCCCCAACCCGTACGAGACACAAAACCCACAACCCGTATGAGACACAAGACCCCCAACCCGTACGAGACACAAGACCCCCAACCCGAATGAGAGACAAAACACTCAACCCGTACGAGACACAAGACCCAAACCCGTACGAGACACAAGACCCCCAACCCGTACGAGACACAAGACCCCCAACCCGTACGAGACACAAGACCCCCAACCTGCACAAGACACAAGACCCCCAACCCGTACGAGACACAAGACCCCCAACCCGTACGAGACACAAGACCCACAACCTGCACGAGACACAAGACCCCCAACCCGTATGAGACACAAGACCCCCAACCTGCACGAGACACTAAACCCCCAACCCGTACGAGACACAAAACCCCCAACCTGTACGAGACACAAGATCCCCAACCCGTACGAGACACAAGACCCCTAACCCGTACGAGACACAAGACCCCCAACCCGTACGAGACACAAGACCCCCAACCCGTACGAGACACAAGACCCCCAACCCGTACGAGACACAAGACCCCTAACCTGCACGAGACACAAGACCCCCAACCCGTACGAGACACAAGACCCCCAACCTGCATGAGACACAAGACCCCCAACCCGTACGAGACACAAGACCCCCAACCCGTACGAGACACAAGACCCCCAACCTGCACGAGACACAAGACCTCCAACCCGTATGAGACACAAGACCCCCAACCTGCACGAGACACAATACCCCCAACCCGTACGAGACACAAAACCCCCAACCTGTACGAGACACAAGACCCCCAACCCGTACGAGACACAAGACCCCCAACCCGTACGAGACACAAGACCCCCAACCCGTACGAGACACAAGACCCCCAACCCGTATGAGACACAAGACCCCTAACCTGCACGAGACACAAGACCCCCAACCCGTACGAGACACAAGACCCCCAACCTGCATGAGACACAAGACCCCCAACCCGTACGAGACACAAGACCCCCAACCCGTACGAGACACAAGACCCCCAACCTGCACGAGACACAAGACCCCCAACCCGTATGAGACACAAGACCCCCAACCTGCACGAGACACAAAACCCCCAACCCGTACGAGACACAAGACCCCCAACCCGTACGAGACACAAGACCCCCAACCCGCACGAGACACAAGACCCCCAACCTGCACGAGACACAAGACCCCCAACCCGTACGAGACACAAGACCCAAACCCGTACGAGACACAAGACCCCTAACCTGCACGAGACACAAGACCCCCAACCCGTACGAGACACAAGACCCCCAACCTGCATGAGACACAAGACCCCCAACCCGTACGAGACACAAGACCCCCAACCCGTACGAGACACAAGACCCCCAACCTGCACGAGACACAAGACCCCCAACCCGTATGAGACACAAGACCCCCAACCTGCACGAGACACAAAACCCCCAACCCGTACGAGACACAAGACCCCCAACCCGTACGAGACACAAGACCCCCAACCCGTACGAGACACAAGACCCCCAACCCGCACGAGACACAAGACCCCCAACCTGCACGAGACACAAGACCCCTAACCTGCACGAGACACAAGACCCCCAACCCGTACGAGACACAAGACCCCCAACCCGTACGAGACACAAGACCCCCAACCTGCATGAGACACAAGACCCCCAACCCGTACGAGACACAAGACCCAAACCCGTACGAGACACAAGACCCCCAACCCGTATGAGAGCCATGTTGTTTCAAGTCAGGCTCCATTTGTACATTATGACACAGTTTTAGAGTTAAAAGAAAAAAAAAACAAGAATCATTTAACTTCAAACAAAAATTCTAATGTTACAAGAATAACATCAAGAATAATCAGGATTTCATCTAATAAAATTACACCGATATTCTGTAAATTTCTATAACTTACTGACCTCATATTCTTATAAAATTACAGTGTTGTAATTCCAAACATTTTTGCGTTGATTTCATCTTTTCTTTGGTTTGAGTTTTGACGTAGTCATTTCACATCTCTCCGTGGCTATTGTATTTACATGGCTAACTTCGCCTTTTTGCGTCCTTTCATAGGCGCAGACGAGAAGCCCCTCGATCAAACGCCTTGATCCCTGTCATCTGAGCCCACCAGGTCCGTTCAGTGATCCATTGATTTGGATCAGAGGAACATTTTCTTGTCTTTGATTGAGACTTTGCATGTTCGATCCTGGCTTCAGTGAGTGTCCTGTCGACCACCTGTTTGTATTGATTGTGTCACGAAGACGCTTCCTTTCCTTGCCTGATGCCTCAACCGCAGCTCTCCACCCTGGTTTTATGTTTTAGACAATGAAACGTGCGGCTCGGAGCCAAACAAGCCGTTTTTTTCAACTAACCGCAGAACGGGGAGATGAGATGTAGTGAAGTGAGAAGAAGGGAGAACATGATGAACAAGTAAATAAAGCTTCTTAAAATAAGTGAAGCGATGAATAAAATATGTAAAATGGTGGTACAGGAGTGTGAAGTGAAGATGTGGAGGCCATCTGCGCTTAGTCCATCTGGCATCTCATCATGTGCCTTCAACTGGCTGGTCCTGCCTTCCACTTGGCACGGTTCTGCTGCACAGCTGGCTTCACAGACTCTCTGTTGCCTTCTCAATCACACGTGTGTACAATCCAGCGTGTGCATTTACATGTTTATGTGCCTGTTTCTTAATGTGCGTATTTACCTTGAATGGTAATAGTTTCTTTTCAGTGAACAGTCAACTAAATAAAATGTATAATACTATGCATTCGACCAAATCAAGTAGGATATTTTTCATATATAATATCTTATTTTTGATTTTCTAAATCTGAAAAAAAAAACAAAACTAAACTAAATGAATACAAATGTTTTTATCTTTTCAGGTGCTCTGTAGCAGTGGTGTCTGTCTATTTTGGGCTGCGTGTGCTTGTGTCGGTGTGAGTGTGTTTGCCTGGGGCTGCACTGTCGGGGAGGCTGTAATAGGGCTCCATTTCTACATATGTAGTTTAATACTCCTTGGCAGTGACAAGAGTGACAGTTTTTCACAACGTGTTTCACATTTGAACCCTGTCACACTGTAGTACACTCCCCTGACTGACAAGGTGTGTCCACAAGGCTTAGCCTGTCAGCTTGTACACCGCCAACATGCCTGCATTATTGATCATGAACATGAGCGTGCCTTCATCTCTGATCAGTTACCTTCTTGGAGGAATACTGATATGGTCTTTAGAAGCTGTGAAGGTATCTCATTTTGAAAGCAGCATGCCCAAGCCAAACAATCAACTTTCAAATTAGAGCCAAAAATAAGCTTCTTAAAAACACTACCACAAAGTTTTGCTTTAACAAGCAGTATTTCAAAGCAAAAATATTTATGCAAAAACCTACTGAAAAAAAAATGAATTTTGGGGTGAGAAAAAAAAACTTAGTAGAAAGTGGTTGAGGAGATGCGGTCAACAGGGGTTATTTGTACCTCAGCTTGAACTGGAGGTGTCTTACTGCAGGTGTCAATATTTATTGACAGTAAATAACCAATATTGGCCTCGAAGCACAAACCTGGTGGCATCTGCTCTGCTCAGCTGCTCTGTGAGGAGGTGCTTCCAGTTTTAAACTCCAACAGACATCATTTATCTTGATGTGTAGCCCTGATAAGTTTACGAGCACTTCCATAGGTTTATGATTGGATTTGTAAACCCTTCACGTTACCAGATACTCAGAGTTAAACACTGGTACCAAATATGGTTTTTGGTCTGGATGTTGGTGCTAAATCACATCAGAAATCCTGTTCCACCTCTTAAAGCCTGGAACTCCCCACCGGACAACTAAAGATGCCTCGGGACCGAAGCACTTTAAAGTCCAGTTGTCGTCTATTTCAGCATGTGTAATTCACTCTGACCACTTTTAGAAAACAGCAGAGGTAAGAAAGACAGGAAAATACTGTGCAATACTTCCTGAGAATAAAAAGTACACCCTTTACTAAAGTCAGATTCTTCCTCTCTGTCCAAAAAACAAAACAAAAATCATTTGCGTTCCTGTTACTTTACACAGCACAGATTACACTGACTTGACAGCCTGGGTCAGCCACCTGCTTTCATGTCTGTCCATGAATGCAAACACATCCATCTTTGATGATTTTTGCTGTCTCAGTCCATTAATCTCATGTCTGTAGTTTTGCGTCATTCCCTATCACCAGTTATGAAAACAAAGGCATGCAAATGATATGTTCTTAGTAATAATTAGTATAAAAAATGTAATCCATATCACTGCAGGCAATTCTCCCCTTCAGCATAATCAAAGTTGCAGATAGTATATAACACAAGAAGATTGCACGGAATTGCAGAACAATTAAATATAAATAATCCTGTGTAATACACATTGTGGTGGGATAATAAGGTAGGTGGTTAAATGTGTGTCTGTGTGTGGTAGCAGGCGAATGATTTGTATGTGGATGAGCTTTTGGAGCGAAGATTAAAAAAAAAAACAAAAAAAAAAACAATAATAATGTGTGTCAGTGTGGATGGTGTGAAACGCATGGATGAGACAGTGTGTGTTCCTGTCCGTGGGGGATATAGCCAGTGGATCGCTCGCAGCATCTCCAGTCCCACTGTCCCTGCAGTGTGTGTGCAGTGCTCAGTAGATTGGGCTGCTGACTGAATGGGCTCATTAGTGGTAGCAGAGTAACACATGGCCTGGGGCACACACAGACACACCGCTTACTCTCTCCAACCCCCCAAACACACACACAGTCACACTCCAGACATGCATACTAATGCCTTCAGATTGTAAACAGAGCAGGCCTCATTTAAAAAAAGATCCCCGTGTTCCTGTGTAAGTCAAGGCTTTAAAAATCATTCAGAGGCAAAGGCGAGCAAAAGAAAAGAACAAAACATCTTTGACTCTAGATCTCTGCTGCGTTGCAAACGCTCGGACCCTTGAATAAGTAGGTGAAATATCTTCTGATGTTAGCTCTCAACAAGAGGGCACTCAGAGATGATTGAGGTACAAAACAGCTCTGTGAAAGGTCTTTCATCTATTGTCTCCTTGTTTAGATTTACACCTAGATCACATTTAAATTATGGGCAGCAGGAGGATCTAAAATATGGATTACTTTTATCCACATGGATTGCATTCAAAGGTAGAAAAAAATATTACCTCAAGCAAAGAAAAAGAACTAGAATACTGTCTATGAATCTGGATAGACGTCGTCCTTCCAGTTATTGGAAAAAGAGAAGAGAATCAATAAAACATCCAGCTTCCCTCGACTGCTAAGAACCTAGTTACTCCAGTTCAGATTTAAAAGATGAAGGGAAATATCACGCATTTGGTCAACAACTAAAAATAAAAAACTAAAATCATTGTTAAAGGAAGTGCTCATTCAGTTTGAAACGAGAAGTTAAAGAACAAAACAAAGAAGACCCCTATTTCTGATGACCCATTCAACCACCCCAGCTGCCCCCCTGTCATACTAGTTAATTTGACCTTTATGGAATACTTTAATGTCATATTTTAATATCATATTACTTACCACATAAAATGTTATATCAGTTTTAACAAAGCAGGACTCTAATGTGGCACCTTATAGTCAAATATAAGTATTAGACATGAGTAAAGAACAAATGTCCGAGATCCCATCAGAGCCGTGTGTCAGGTAAATCCTTTCTTTCAAATGTTCATGTTTATCGGAGACCAACTTTTTTTTTCTGTTGGTGTATTCTGAAAAAACATCTCAATCATACATTTTACCAGTATTATTGTTGTTATACAGTTATTGTGACTCCCTTCAACGTGGAAACAATCTTTTTACGTTATTTGGTTTTAACAGCCCTTAAAGTCACAAACGCTTGTGCTGTAACGATGTAAGATTTGACATGCACGTCTCATTTGAGCTATAATCCCTTCATGCAGATGAGTTGCTAAACACATTTTAACACAGTACAAACAGCCGTGTCGTCTGCAGCCAGAAACCAACTCTTATGAATCAAGTGCTACATGCTGTCGACTGGGGTTATGACGGGGTCACCTGTCAGCACAGATGTTTCACTGAATTACAACCACAGCACTTCTTCAAGCCTTCATAGTGACTGTGTTTGCAATAACTGTCAAATATTACAAATCTCAGAAATGAACGATCCTCTCTGAAACTCAGCAGCAGCATCTAGTTACCTTACCCTCTCCTTATTTTTAATTTAATGTGATATTCAGAGAAATAAGACATCTGTGGACTCCCACTGGGGGACTGATGTGCGACTGACTGGGTCGCTGATGCTGCACAGTCAAAGTGACAACTTTAACCATAACATTACTTCCAAAGACAAAAACACCTGGGATTCATCTACTAGTGGCCACAGCAATGTCATCTGTATGTTTCGTGGCAAAAGAAAAAAACAACCCACATTTTTTTTAAGATTAATGTTTGGCTGTTTTTGAAAGGCACATACTGGGTTGGCTTGATGAGGATTTCAATTACAACTTTCTCTGTGAAAATAACAAGTACCAAACACAACACATTTGTAGATTGCAACAAATATGCAGTCAGCATAAATAAATCATGGTCAACCAACAAAGACCGGGTGTGTTTGTCTTACCTCAGGGCTGTGCCTCTGGCTTTGGTCTTGTCGGACACCTGACGGCACACATGCACACAGAAAAAGAAAAAGAAAAGCATCTTCAGGACAACTGACTTTGCTTTTTGAGTGACTTTTGCAGTTATTGGGCGATAAACAGTGAGAATGAGTTTGGTTTGTTGGTAACAGGACAGAGACCAGCTCATTAATTACATAATTTCAGTTACACAATACGAATAAAAAAACCAACCTGATCAAAAGGGTCATTTGCTTTAAGAAAAATCTCTGTAAGAGCTTTTAATGAGCAGGAGTATTAAACGCTTGTGACAATGCAGAAAGTGTGGGTAATACTTACAGACGAGGAAAATTAAAGAAAATGAATGGAGTCAAATGAAAGCACATGATCTATACTCACTAATTTCTACATAGTGAAACACGGCAGATCAGACCAACATGCTGACAACTGCTATGCTTGTCCATTGGTGAAATAAAATAAATTAAACAAGAGAAGAAGCTACAAAAGAAAACGACAATGATGTTTTGAGAATGAATTCATGACTGAAATGCTGTATTGTAACAAAATATCTGATTTGTTGAGGAGAAAAGAATTATCTTTTTTTTTTATATTAAGAAACAAGAAAAGAACTGTGACTGAATTTGATATTTTCACTGTAATTCTTATTGGCTTTTCTCATCAAGTTATTCACAGGGAATAAAAACAAAAGAAGAAATACAGACAGTGACACTTGACAGACAATAACACTTGAATTCACAATCTAGTTTTTCCGTTGACGCCTTTTATTCCCCTCACACACTCTGTTCTTGGTCAAATCTCTGCCTCGCTCTTCTGTCAGATGAAGAAAACATTTTTTCTTCATTAAAAAGACAAGAAAACTTCTCCATTCTGCACTTGTTTCTTTTCCTTCATCCTCCTCTTGACTTGTGTCCTCTCTTCTCCTCCTCTTTTTACCTCGGCTCAGGTTCGTCCTTTTATGTCTGCTTTATAAATTCTTCCAGCAAAAGAAAAGAGGTGCTCACACCTGGCAGTGAAGCTTTTTCCTCACCGCTTCCCTCCCCCCCGCAGCATCCCTCCCTCCCTCTGTTATCTGCCTGTCAATTTTGTACATGGCTACATCAATTACAAATGGTAAACAAAAACAGCAAACTCAGTTTCTGTAAATATAATCCCAAAACGTCTCTGCACGCACTGCAACCAGAGATTAAAACGAATTAGTCAAACAAAAAACAGGACATTTTCTCTTTTCTGGCTCCTTGTTTCATTGCCTCTCTTGGAATAAGGTGATTAACTGAACCAGTGAAGTTTCTGATAGATCGATGCAGAGCTGCAGGCTAAAACAACAAACCTCCTCAGATCTTTGGCTTCTGGAGACTTGCAGGGCTCGCAGAGAGGATCTATCTTTGAATATATTTGGCTAGTCTGTAGCTTTACTTGGATTTAAATAAAGGACAACGCAACCTGCTCAATCGTACAACAGGGCTGTAAGCGGCGTTCCCGACAGACAATACAAGCTTTTACAAAGAGATGGAGACAGTAAAAGAGAGAGACTATTTACACCTTAAGTCATTTATGATTTTATTTGTAAAATCTCCATATTCCCTTCTCTCCTGTTTTCATGTGGCTGCCAGACATCCCCGTGTTTCACAGCAGGACCAGCAACTCAGGCTTACAAGGCTTTACAGACGCCCACGCCATCTTAAACAGCAACCAAACAACGGATTCGTTGCTTATCTTTTACGGTGATGTTTCACTTTGGTTAAAGACTAAAGCAAATCTAACACCTGCTCGCTGACTTTAAAATGCGGCGTTTCTGATGCAACTCTTACCGAGAGATTGTATTGATGAAAATACAGTCGCTGCTGAATCTTTACAACTGGAAACTTCCCATTAAAGCATCTTTTCATTGGCTTCGAGATTAGATAAAACACATTTAGCTTACTGGAGACGTACGTATTTCTGTAGTCTTCTTTTGTGACTACTGTTCTGTTATACACAGATTATACTCCCATCCTCGCCACTTTCTTCAGTTAGTTTGACATGTGTTACATCAGCCATTGGAAGAAGGTGACACACAAAATGAGCAAATGTTTTCCTTTTGCAGATGCCAGCAAAGATATGAGATTTATCTTTTTACTCACCTGCCTTTAAGCCAGTGCGGTCACTTTAACCGCTTCCATTTACTCAGTAACCTTTTGAGCTCGTCGATCAATGCCTTTTAAACCTCAAACACTCTTCCTGGCTTCAGTTTGTGCCGAGTGCCTCGTTTAGTTACTTACCCTTAGTAACATCTTATCTGTCAAGATTTAATAGCATCATCGGCACTTAACCTTTTTTTTTCTCATGGAAACACGTTGTTGCTCTTCTGAAGAGGAGTCCATTCACCCAACGGTGAACGACATAGTTTGTTCATGTCAAGCAAAGGTCAGACCAAAGGACATAATCTGAGCCCTGAGATTTAACACCTATCATTACTCAAAGAATAAATAAACGATAAGGTGGACATGCTGCATCATAGCAAGCTCCCGCAGAAACTGGTGATTACATGTACAATAAATCTAGAAAATGAAACATACTGAAGCCAAAATAAGCAAGAATGTTCCAAGAATTCAGGCTTATGCTTTATTTCAATTAAAGTTGTACTTCATGTGGCATTTTGACCCTGGTCTCAAATCTAACTACCATTTTCTCAGATTTTCTGTATTTATAAAACATTTGCCATCACACATTTAAACAAACCAAAATAGCAGTTCGAGGTCACTTAAGTACATACTTCAGACGGCCAGTAGCACGGTTGGGACTGGACCCTTAAAGGTCCGCTCTGCTCACTACATTTGCAAAAACATTGCCAGCAGAGTCAGTGTGTTTTTTTCCTTGTAAAATATTCTACTAATTAACAATAAAAGAGAATACATCTATTAAAACTACTTTTGACGAGTGGATTTGACATCAAATCTAATCAGGGTGCACAACTGTGGTTTTTGAGTTATTACTTGTGATCAGTGAAAAAGAACACCACTAAAAGGTTTGCATATAAGTTGTCCAGGCAAGAATGAGCAAGGGAAGTAAAACATGTCAAAGCAAACTAAAGACAGACTTTCAAAATAAAACAGGAACTAATAAAAACCCAAAACCGTGACAGGTGCAGGTTTCCAATGACTGCATTAAGTGTAAATTATTTAAAATGTTGGACTCTGCGAGTGTTACCAGTTAGACTTATCACAAGTTTTCATTTGATGTTTGAGTGTCTAAAATGAATTAATTAAAAAGGGTTAGGGTTAGGGTGTTTTAAGTAACATGTTTAATTAATGTAAGCAGTGGACTTTTCTGCTTACGTTAAACCGTTGCTATCCAGCCTAGGCTGCGTAGGAACAGGTCAGTCTGAGAAAAACTCAGGTTTAATCCACTTTTTCAAACTTAAAACATGACGCATGGCAGCTGAACTTCCATTCATTCATTTCTTTCATTTCATTCAGTGTCAGGATCATAGTACCGAGCGTGCCGTTGTTGGTTCTTTTCAGGCTCATTGTGCAGGAATGAACCATTGGCTGTGTGATAAGCAAACCTGTCAGTTACTAAAGACTGCAGCACTGCACTGGGTCCTGCAGGACCTGAAAAAACTCTTCTGGGAGTTTGGGATTTCAACATTACAGTGGGTGGTAGCAGATGGTCACAAGAAAAAAGAAAAAGCAAAAAAAAGTCATACAGTCAACAAATGAAGTCATGGCTTCGTTTCCATCCGTACAGTTATTTGTTTTTTCACTAACTAGTCTTTTGTTTTCATATTAAAAGTAAGTGAGTTAGATGTTCCTTCAATGACAGTTCAACTAGTACTTTTACAAAGTTTTCATTCTTTACTGCAACTCGTATGTAGTTTAGCCAATAACTGATGCTCTTCTTTACTGCTGCTGCATTTCATTACTCTAAAAAGTAAATGACAATCTACATTGACAATGCTTATTCTTGCAATAGTGAATGTTGTTGAACGTGTCTGTGAATTTAATAATTGCTGTTAATTATTTTTGCCTGATATCTGTTTCCACAGATGACACAGATTTACAGAATCACAAATTATCATTCAGATACGGGTAAGAAATAAATGATTAGGACAAGCTTTAAAATGACCTCCTGTCTATCAGCTGCTTAAACTGTGTTGAATGAAATGTAGAAGTGCTGAGCTACAGTCTCACATCTACAGTTTTCTTTTATTGTAAAAAACTTGTCGACCACATTAAATGTAAGAAGGGAGAGGACATTGAAAAATATGTAAATAGTCAGAATATGTAGGAGTGGTAATGGCCTGAAATCCACCAGGGTAGGGATTAGAACAACATTACCTTGCAGGACTTTTCTACAGATTTAATATCGAGTTATGTTTGTATTGACCAGACGAACATCTCATCTACAGCTGCGTTTTAATGAAACTGTGTGTGTGCACTACTTAACACCTTCACCTACCAGTCTCCAGAGCTAAAACACGTCTCCTTTCATATCTTCTACAGTTCAATGTTACATGTACACCTACTGCCAAATATGAAAACACTTTAGAAAGCCTGTGAGTATTTTTCTTTTTTTCTTATGGCAAACTCAGCCACGTTCACCTTCAGGCTGGACATTTTTACCAGCTGCATCTGTGCTTTTATACTAAGAAAGAACCTCTAAGCCTCTTTGCTTTGACCAAGGTGATCTGTCATCAAACGCTCGCAGAGAAATACAGAGATAGAGAAAAAGGACAGTCCTGCAGTAGTAATTGGGTTGCTATTTTTCTGTCAGTTTCTAAAGTCATTAGGCACAACTCTCTTTTTATATCACTGGTTTCCTCTAAACCTTCCCCACTCTCCTCCATTTCTCCTCCCTCTGTTCTTTCTTTCAATTCCCTCCCCTCCTTCATCTCTTTTGCTCTTTGCCAAAAACATATTCATCATACTCCTCTGCTGCCCTCACAGCATTGAGCCACAGCATACTAATGACAGTGTGCATCAGTGTGTGCATCAGTGTGTGCATCAGTGTGTGCATCAGTGTGTGCATCAGTGTGTGCATCAGTGTGTGCATCAGTGAGACACTGTCTGTGTGTGTTTGTGTCTATGTGTCTGCTGGCAGAAAAGCTGGAGAGTATAGCTTTACATGGCTGCGCTGTATGTGCTTTTCTGTTTATAGGGTTGCTTGTGTGTAAAACATGGACGTCTGTGTGTTCGCTTCCGAATGTGTGTGAGTGTTTTGTGTTTTACTTCAGGCTGTAAAAGCTTGATAATACACCATGCACTCATTTGCTATAAGCCTGTTAACAGCATGCACAGATAAATGCCACTGAATTCATCTCAGTCTCTCTCTCTCTCTCCATTGCCATCTTTCTCAATCCTCTTGTTTTCCATCTTTCGTCCTCTTTATCTTTGCCTCCTGTTGGTTGTTATCAATCCGTTTCACCTGTTTATGCCTTTCTCTCTCTCACTCTGCTAACTTATTTACTCTTTTTCTTTCTTTCACTTGACATACAGAGAGAGAATAGGTTTGATGGAGATTCAAACACATAGTTCAGCATTTTGGGGAAGAATAATTTCTGCAAAAAACAGTATAATGACAGTAATAACGGAGGTAAACCATATACTTTGTTTTTATTTAAGTTTTTTTTTAATCAAAAAATCTGATTTGGCTAATTAATTAGACTAACCTTTTGAACACAGATAAAACGACAACACAGGGAGAGTTTAAAACTTCTGAAGAATACTGCATATAAACTTGGCACAAAAAGTAAGGAAATATGTGTTTGGTAGATTATTTCTCTGTTTATTTCCCTTTAAAATGGCGCCACATTTGTAAGGCGCATGCATTTGTGGGATAAGCAGCAGAGCTGAGTTTGTGGGTTGTGCCCATGAACAATTTGTCAAATCTTCTCTGCCATTGCCAAAAATGGACGGGTTTGCTGTTTGGTGGATTGGATGATTAAAGTTTGAAGAAACAACACATATTGGCAATTTAATAATCTATCCATTTAACAAACAGGAGCCTCGGTAGCGTGTGGAAGAACCACACACAGCCCCAACAGCCTGGTCACACACTGCTGTGGGATGAAGATGCCACCCCACACCGCCACACTGCCTCCCCCAAAAGATGTTTCTATACAGGTGCAGGAATCAGCTTAGCGTTCCCTGCATCTTCTTCACCCCATGAACCAACTGCCATAGGCAGAATCTGGACACATCGCTGAACATAACATTCCTCCATATGTTTATGTTCCAGTGCACGTGTTGGCAACACCAGCGCAAGAGTCAACAGAAACAGCAAAATAAGCTGTTTGAGGTAATAATAAAAAAATAAGTTTTTTATGTGCACAATCAACTTACTAAGCTCTGCTGCTCATCCCACAAAAAGTTTCTTACAAACGTGTTACTATTTAAAAGGAAAATAAACCGGCTTTTACAACAGTATAAGGTTTATTGCCATAAAGCATTGTTACAAAAAAGATATAAACTACCAAACACAAATTTCCTTACTTTTAATAAAAATAAAACAAAGTTTATGTACAGTACAGTAATGGCTAAAACTTACGGCAGTGGTGTAAAGTTAGGTGTCTGCAAACTTTGATGCTGCAGTATGTCTGTTTCATGTTTCCATGGTAAACTGATGCATATCAGTTTATGCATATGCATCAGTATACCACACATTATACATTGCATCATGCATTATAATCAGTTTATACGTTTCTAAAGCTTTTATTGGCAATAGCAGTACATTAGATCTATTCAAATATTTACAGTGCTGACAATTCTTTAAAGCTTCTGCAATTTGCTCAAGCATGTTGTATGTTTTTAGACCAAATCCTTGCTGATGGTGACCTATTCTTGCTGTATTAGTTCCTTAGCTGTTCATATTTTGGTTTTCTTACCGCCCACCTGCTCATTGAGGATTAGCCATGTCTTCAGTGGGATTAAGACCTGGGGACTTTCCTGGCCACATATTCTAAATTGCAGAAAAACTATGCTTGAATGATGGCTGTGTTTTTGAGAAGAACTGTAAGTGAACCAACTCCCTTAGGTGAGATGTCAATGTTCTGGATGGAGTTTGGATGGTCTCAGGTTTTTTCATGTTGCCATGATCAGGGTGTGAAGGACTCATGGTCATTCTTCCGGCAGACATTCAGCCTGCAGTCAATAATTCTATGATCATGTGACCCAGTTTTTACGAGGTAATAGTGGCTACAAGGCTCCTTTGGAGGTAACCATCTCTAACACTACAATACAATGGCTTTTTGACTGGCTTCCTTTTGAGAGATTAAGTCTAACAACGTCTGCTCTCTATACTCAAAAGAAATGATGGAGTGGTTTCAGCTGACTTGTACTCACTAACAGTTACCCCTGAGCTGATCATTGGAAATGGTGAAATTATGTTAGTTGGTAGCTCACAAAGGTTTGAAACAAGGCACCTGGACTTCCTGTTTTTGTTCTTGAACAAAACACCCCAATGAGAGGACAGGAGACCTATAGAACCTAACATCTAAGTTAACAAAGAAACCCATGTTTACACTAGACATCTAGACATGAAACTTGCTATCACAACTCGACATTAGTGAGACACAACAAAGATGCCATGACAAGGAGCAAAAATGACAGGTCAGGGCGAATAAACTATCATCCTTACAAACAATAAGCCCTGAGATTGAAGCTCATAACCAAGTTGGACACCTTGAATCTTCTTAACCTCATACTAAGTGACTAAAGTATCTTTTGAAAGTCCACTAGAAAATGTGAATACATTATATATGAACGACCACAGAAACCAATAAACTGATGCACACCTCTACAGCAGCGATCCTAGAGATGCTTGGCTGCAAGAATAAAATGCACATTGCTCCACACATGAGCAAAGCTCAAATAGGTGCATCTGCATTGGCTTGTCCAAGCAAACAAACTGTTTACAAGATTAAAGTTTCTAATGGTCAAGTAAAAGTTCTGAATTTAATCTGATTAAAAAAAAAAGTGTATGTGTTAAAATACACCAACATTTCAGAACAGAGTCTGTTATTCTGAGAAGAGGCTGAAGTTCATCCAAGCTGATGTTCAGGACTGATCAACTGTGATTAGAACTGTTCAAATGCAGTTATTGCTCACGGGGTCAGTTGTCACATACCCACTCAGAGATATGTCAAACTGAATAATCTTTCCCTCAATAAATGCATTACCACATATAATAATGTTTTCTTATTTATTTTATTTCATTATTTTTTCTGCTCTTAGGACTTGAGTGAACATTTTGCAGTATGTTTTATGCAGTATTATGCAGAGTTACCTGAGATTTGATTGGACTGATTAAAAGTGAGCATGGCATCAGTTTAGCGGAAAAAAGATGACTGGGAAATTCAACAGCCTGCTTGGTCTGGAAATGTATACAAGGTTAACAATATTAGCACTGACAGAAAATATAACTAAAATAAAGTACAGATTCACACAAGAGCACATTTCAATGTCTGTAATGACAACAAAGGCTTTGTGATACGGCGGCAAACAGAACGTGTGAAAGCAAAGATCATTTATTTGTATTTTTAGTATAATAATAGAAATGAATGTAACATATCCTAGTTTATCCTGTCTAAGTAGGATGAAACTCCTGAAAATGTTTGAGTGAACACTAAATATCTCTAATTACCAGAATAATTATGAAATAACTAAAACCACCGTAAATGACCTGCTGTCATTTACAATGATTATGTCTACCATGGTGAAAATTATACAATCAAGAGCTCAGTTAAAAGGGGATGAGAGGAATCAGTATCTTTTTATTAAAAGAAATTATCTCACAGACTCTTTGATGATTGCTGATATCTGTCTACACAGTCGGGGACGAGACAGGCGCATGAACCCCACTAACTGCTTTGAACTCTTCTCTGGCATCATTAGTGCATGATGACAGTGATTAGAAGAGAGAGGGCCACCGTGCCAATTTTCACACTGAAAAACAAGGCAGAAAGTGAAGTGCAGGACAACTGCACAGCTCATATGCAAAGTACCCCAGAGTGAAAAATCCAACCTCTTTGTAAACAGGTGCTTTGTAGAGAGAGATGGTGTATAAAACACACACACACACACACACACACACACGCACGCAAACACACCCACACACACAAACACTGCTTTACCTTTTCTCCTGACTTGCCTGATTTGCTCCAAAATTACTGAACATAGCTTTAAAATTAAATGGAAATGGCATGATAGGTTGATTAAAATTAAAAAGCCATCAATGTTAAACTGAAATGGCATTTACAATGCATTAAAATTTCATGTCTACTTAATGTTAAGTAAAAAGACCATTGAATTTTCTTAATGTACCAAATAATTTTTCACTTATGACATTAGTAAGTATCAAAGGTGTTTTTTTTTGTTTTGTTTTTAATAAGTCTGCCTATCATGCTCTCCTATTCTGCTCTAACAGTTACACTTGCAATGTTATGATCATAATTGTAATTGCAACAGCAATAGTGAGGAGGACCAGGGATGCCTCTGAAATAACATTAAAGATTTTTTTATAAACAGTGAAAGAACTAGAGGGTGAAGATACACAGTCATGGAACATAAGTTATACCTCTAGAAATCTCTGGCTTGGATGTCCCTCATATTTTGAGGGACCTTAGAAATACATTGTATGAGTTGATGACTATGAACCTCAGCCCTCAGCCTAACAACGGCTGCTGTTAGGTATAAAATGCATGTGTAATTTCACAGTCAAGTACAGGCAACACAAATACATTGCAGGAGACAACCAAGAAAAGAAAGAACAATCTATCTGATGCCTTAGTAGACAGGCTGCTTTCATGCTACATGACTTTTGGCTTCAGCAGATTGTTCAGACTTACACAGCTTCCTGTTTCGGGAGTCTTTGGGGGAAATTATTGTGGTGTTCACACTTCTAATGTGTGATTGGGGGGGGTCACACAGTACATAATCTCAGTGCAGCTCTATCACTTAACTCGGTCACAACCCTGTTTTAGACATAACCTCGCATAAACCTTGCTGCCTGCATTAGCTGTTCTTTCATTTCCAGTCCAAAGTCTGAGACGTTGCACTACTAATTTTTTCCTGCTGATCCCTATCAAGTAACCATCTGCTGTTTGAGGCATAGTTAAAGGGGGATTTTTTTAACCAGAAGTAACACTGATTAGGAGGCGAGTAAAAAGTCTTTTGTAATGAAAACGTAGCGGTCTGCTTATATGATGGTATGCCTCATTATGTCTCACTGATTGCTTACAGTGTCTCTGCCCTGCTTTGCAGATTTCCCTTCATTCTGACCACCCTCACCCTGACCGCACACCATGCCTCTATCTCTTTCTGGCTGTAGCTTGAAAGGGGAGTTGCCTGAGTGCTCCAGATAAATAGGATGCTGGATTTCCATTGGCTGTTGTCACTGGATCAATGACGTCTTGAGTTGGTCACGGGCAACATTTAAGCGAAAACCGCCGATCGCAGACTCACTGATTTGCACTGACCGTTTAGCAAGCTGGCAAATGGCGAATCAAGCTTAAATTTGTGTAGCGTGAAAGAGGCCTAAGGTAATAGTCATATTATTACTTACACTGTTGCCAGCAAGCTGCACTCACATCGCACCCTGATTATAATTCATGCTATGACTAAACAGTGGCTAAACAA
Source organism: Xenentodon cancila (assembly GCA_014839995.1). Lineage (NCBI taxonomy): Eukaryota > Metazoa > Chordata > Actinopteri > Beloniformes > Belonidae > Xenentodon > Xenentodon cancila. The sequence continues at coordinate 24,599,605 of CM026205.1, forward strand.
TGCAAATCAGCCTCTAATGTTTAAGGAGCTGATTTGGATTGTTTTGCCTGGTTTTCACAGCTCAAAGCCCAAAGTGTCATGGAAAGGCTAATCGGAGACACTAAATGATGAACTAACTCCAGTTGTGAATAGAGCAGGAAAATTCAGCTGGGAAAAGGAATGACTCTTTTAAAACCCTGAGTAGTCCATGTAAAGCTAGAAAAAAATGATGAATTCTGTTATTATTTATCATTTTAATGCATATACATATATACAGATATATATAAATACAGATTTTATTTATTTACTTAATTTATTAGTTCATACTTTTAAATTCTGTCATTTCTTTTTTTAATGGCCATTAAAATGTAAGATACATTGTTATTGTTCAACTATTTATGTACAGGTTAATTCATTAATTTGTAACCTAAGATAATAATCAACTATTTTTAATTAAAACATGATCACTCCTTATCAAATAACGTTTACTGAAACAGAAGCACCCGAGGTCCTCCAGCCTTAAACAGGGCTGAAACAGTATTAGAAGCATGTGCGGGGTCGCAAAGACGCAACAGGTATCAGGCCTGGAAGTCACAGCAAAAGTTGTTGTTTTTTAATTATTTCCTGGAAATAATGTCTTTACTGACAAAGCAAAGAATGTTTGTTGAACATTCTGTGAATCTATTAAAAAAAAAAGACTAATTTCACAATAAACTGACCCATTTACCTTTCAAATTCAAACCTTTGCTTTGCAAACAAACTCTGCTGGAAACCCCTCTGCAGCTTGACTCGAGTCTACAGATGTATAAACAACTAAAAGGTTTGACGATTGGTGTGGTCAAAGAATTCATCAGCTGTAGCTGCTGTGATCCCACTTCGAAAGGGCCTCTGGTGCACTCTTGCATTTGTTTTAAGCTGAGCACAGGATCTGAGAATATTGCTTGACAGACCCTGTGGTTCAGAAGTAATGCATCTGTCAACAGATCAGACGTTTCTGTGTTCAGATCACATCAGAGGTGCTATGTTGAGTCCTGCACTCCGCAGCAGAGCTTCTGCATCATATGTTAATATTTTCATTTTCTCTAAATGTCTCATTGAAAAAGTGATTATTGGCACTCATGGACCTGCAAAACAATTTATAGATGCTCATGTATCTTATTTGCATTTTCAACCCTTTTTCAATCAGTGCACTTTAACTTGAGCATGTGGATCTTTCTCACTTTCAGAAGCATGTGAAGTATTTGTGGGTTTTATTTCCTGCTGAATAATGATAATATAGCCAATAAATGATAGGCTGCTGCTTGATTGATTTTGTGTGTCTTGTGCCCATAATGTCTCACGAAAAAAGAAAAATGTTAAAGGATCAAGTTGCTTATAAAAAGTATAATCTATCCATATTTATAGCTACTGAAATATGTTTTGCATACCAATATGCAAAAACTATAAGTAGGGGAAAAATAAGGATGAATGGGTGCTTTTAAGCACACTGATGTCTGATTTTTGGACTTAAAAAGTGAATTCTAACTAATTATTAATTCAAGTGTGTTTGTTGATGAACAACTGAACAACAGATGTGGGAAAAAGCGAGAGGGATGTAAGTGAATGAATGAATGGACTGCAGAAGGAGCTCACCTGTTGTTCAGCTTCTTCCTCATCGCTGCTAATCTTCAGGTCATCCTCCAGCATCCTGCACAGAAACAAAGAGACAGAAGTCATTACACCCTTGTCCCTCTGTCTGCTCGTGTCAGGTAGGATATGACAAGTTACAATCTGCATTCCCTCATAAAGACACTTTATCCTGAACAGAACAGTTCCCCAGCAGCATCTGGTTGTTCATGTTGAAGAATGAGAAAGAGTACATCCATTTCTAAAACCTTACCAGATGTCTTTTTTTTTTAGAGATTGGAAAGACAAGCAAAGATTGTTTTTTCAACTGGAAACTTTCTGTCTGGCAACTAGCTGACCTGCAGCTAAGAATTCCCTGGAAACAGGAGAGGCGTGCTCGCCTCATCAGAGCTGTGTACTGATGTTTAAAAGGATTTAAATTGGAAAAGAGGCTGATTGTTGCCAAATTTCTTCTGTTGCTTGTATTTGTTTTATTCTCCTCGAGCTTCAAATCAAATTCCAACAATAGCTATAAAAAAGATAAACATGGCACAGTCAAAAACATTACCTCCCTCATAACATCACCTGCTCCTTACCACACAAATTATTCAGTATTTCTGTGTATTGGCAAGCTGCCGTGTTTTATTGCTTTATATAAACCCTCCACACAAACTACTGTTATTTTAGGCTTGCACTGCTATTACTATGACAGGAGAATCCCCTAAAGGGATTTTTACTGCCTCGCGAACCACTCTTGTCAGTGCTTGCACCACTAAAAAAACACTCCCCAGTGTTGTGGTGTTTTCAGATGGGGCCTTATGAGTCCTGAATAACTGAAACACAATGAGAAAAAGCTGTGCAGATAAGGGGCACGGTGCAGCACAGGGCGATGATAGATATGTTTGAATGTATGAGAAATGGATTCTTATTTTATTTCATAAGGGGAGACAGATGGAGCGAGAGAGATAGTGAGTGAGATGGAGATGATAATGATGGGGAGATGGGGAAGTGAAGGGGAGCAAGTGGCAGGCGGCTGGAGAGAGAAAGAGGAGCATTCAGGGACATGAATAAAGTGCACAAGATAAAAACGGCTCATGGACGACAGCGTACAGTGATGCAAAAGTATGCAAAAACATAAACAGGGTCTCCTGATTGCAACATCCAGTAACACCAGGTATATAATAATCTTACTGTTTTAACCATATCTTTATTTAAACTGTTGCCCGTAAGGTTGGAATGACAATATGACTTACCTCTTCCCATGAAATGACTGTAAATGAAAAGAGTTTTTGAAGTTTTTGAAAACAAAATCATTCCAACTTTATGGGCAACAATGTATTTAAAAATTAAACTTTAAAAATCATGATGGTGATAGTCAGTACTCCCATAAGTCAACAGCTTGTATTTCCACCTTTTAGCACCAATAAATTGAGGTAATTGTTTCCTGTATGACTTTAACAGTCTCTCACGTCACTGTGGAGGAATTTTGGCTCGTTCAGCTTTACAACATTGCTTCAGTTCCCCACAACATTTCATTTGAGATTAGGTGCAGACTGAGGTCTGGACCAGACCGGTCCAAAGTCTTAATTCTTTTATTATTCAGCCAATCTGATCAAGATTTGCTGGAGTGCTTCAGATCATTGGCCTGTTGCATCATCCAATTTGATCGCGCTTTATATGTTGGATAGATGGCCTCACATTTTCATCTAATATACTCTGATATACAGAAGAGTTCAGGGTCAACTTAGCGACTGCAATGCATCCTGGTCCTTTGGCTGCCAAACAATCAAAAGTCATCACCTCTCCATTGAGGTGTCACTGGGGTAGAGTTGTTGGGATGTCCACCACTATCTGACTGTCCCCATGTGAACAGTCTTTCTCACTCATGAATACTCAGCTTCAAGTTATTTGTAAATAGTTTTATAACCCTTTCCAGGTTGATGAGCATTAACAATGGTTTCTTTAGGGCTATTACTTATGTCTTTCTATCTTATCATTGTGTTAAGTCTAGATATCGGCTGATGATCAGGTTCTCTAAGGATGATGATTGGCTGCACCTGGCTGATACTTGCATCATTACATCACATGTAAGGCACTAAGTGGGTAAGTATTATGACACCAATGATTGTTTATTTCCTTTGTGACTTAATTTTTTTTGGCTAAATAAACAATTGCACAGTAAAAATTTGAAGGGATAATAAAATAATTTATATGAAAGGCTGGAGTACCAACTTATGCTCATGACTCCGAGGCCATCACTTTTACACAAGGTCCAAATGCTCCGCATTGCTTTAATAGAATCACGTCTCCTGAAAGTAAAGTGCAAAATAAATGAGGTAGAAAGTTGTGTAATGATTAAAGAACAAAATAAAAAGGAAAGTGCGGAAACATTTCCCCCTCCCACTTCTTCCTTTTTTTTTTGCTTCTCCCCTGATCCCAGATCTCTACAGAGTTTTGTGAAACTAAGAGGTGAGACAGCGCAGGGTTCAACGTGGCCGTGTCCCAGCTGTTTTTAAAGCTGTTTAATTATTTGGTTGGAGTCTCACTGCTCTGATTAACCTTTTGCATCTGTTGTATCTAACAGCTGTTTTAGGAGAGCAGTGCTGATCATCCACTACCTGTCTGGCACCAGAGAGCACAAACAACCAGACGAATAGTCACTGAATATTTGGTGTGAACGGTGGAGCATGGACCAATCAGAAGGAGGGACAGTTTCTTAAGACTGTGCCAATTACTTGTCTGATGATTCATCATCATACAAATCATTTTTACAGGCTGGATAAATGTATTGATAACAGCTCCTTGAAGCCACGTTTTCTCGTAAAGTGATGGACTCAGAAGGAATTGTCTCATAAACCTGCATATGTATTTAGTCATGAGTTGTAAGTATGTGATCGAGTAGACTGATAAATGTATGAAAAAAAGGATTCATAATTTATTTTAGAAGGACATTCTGATATTCCTTGGACGGATTTGCTGTTATTATACTCATAAATCACTGCATTATAGTCATGATTCAAAGTAATTGTTCATCTTTTGTTAGTATCACATGTGTAATCAGAGTCATCACGAGTCACTCAGCCGATGTGATTCGGTGTCATTGTGTGCACTACACTAAATCTATACTAGAGTAAGCAAAGGAAAGAGAAAATTACAGATGAGCATGTTAAAAGTAATGCCTATAAGACCACCTCAACTTGGATCGATGTTCCTGTGACAACAGTTTTAAGTATTGTTAAGAAAAATGAGGTACGTTGGAGAGTAGGCAACCTCCCAGGACACGGCTGAAGAGAACATTTAACCTCCGGATGCTTATAAACACAGTGTGGATGGTACACTGATGGTACAAAGTAAACATTAAAAGATATTAAAGTTTAACTCCAAGGTCAAGACGTGCGAATGTCTGATCACACCATCTGTCGCCTTTTGAAGGGTTTTCTTCCAGGGGCTCCTACTCTACTAAAATGTCCTTTGGACTGACGAGACAAAACTGGTGAGTTTTTGGCAACTCACATAAGCTCCACGTTCACAGGAGGAAAAATAAAGCTTTCAAAGAAAGAACCCTCTACCTACTGTGAAACAAGGATGGCGCTTGGTTACCTCAGCATCTGGTACGGGGGCTTCGAATTTGCACAGGGTACAATGAAGTGTTAAGACTTTATAGCCTTCAGAGACGATTGGTATTTTGTCAAATTGTGAGTGAAAAATTGGACTTAATATATAATTCAATAATTAACGTCATTATTTGACTTAACTGTGTGTTAATGTTACATTCACATCCTTTGGGTTGCTCAAAGTGTTTAAATCAAACAAATGAAAATAACAAACATCCATATAAGAAAAAAATTGACCACAAAACACAAGCTGTTACCTCAAGTGCTTTGCTCTATCTAATGACCTACACAGCACAAGCTTGTAAAGCTTCATATTGTTTCACGGTCAGACCAGTACGGACACACAGTCCAGAACTACTGCCCTTTGTGTTCATAAAAACAGATACTAAATGTTTCCCGGGTATCTGAAACAGTATCATCGAGTCACTGCAGGAGAAGTTCACTCACTTCTTCCATCCCATCACACACATTGTAGCATCGTTTTAATGGGAGTCCTGACACAGGGAGGTGCGCACAGCCAATTGCTCTAACAGCAGAAAAATAAAATAAAATGCATAATTTTGTCTTTCTTCTTCTACTGTGGCACAGAAGTACAACGCCTGTTTGGCCAGAATTTCTGTTTGATGAGTTTTCTGTAACACCAGACATTACAGAGATATACACGGTGTAATCAGCCAAATTACTTTAAAGATAAGGTGAGGGAATATCCATAAAGATTCGACTAAATTAAAATCAAAGAAGAAAATTCGGTAACAGCCCAATATGTGCCATGGGCTAACTATTGCTTTTAACCAAATGCACTTATTACAGTCACACAAACAAAGCAGCATTTATTTTTGAAGAGAGGACAAGAAAACTAACACCTCTGAGGGTATACTAGATATGCAGAGAAACTGTTCTCAGCCTTAAACACAAAATAGAGTTCTTAAGATAGGCATAAAAACTGCAGCTCCTGCAGATATCATCCTAAATATGATTTTTAAGTGTTGACCTGAAACTTTAATAAAACTATCCAGCTGAATTAAGGTTATCTGCTAAGACTGTCTTGGGTTTTTCATAACTTGCAGGAGTTTTGCATCATCATTTGGACATAGAGTCTTTTTCTTCATTTTCAAAAGCGTTTTTTTTGGCACCATGTTCTCCAATTATTTCCCTCCTTTTTATGCAAATATTTTAAAACTTGAAGGAATGAAAAGTAAATTTAACTTGGTCCTCATTATTTAAACAGGAGTTGTTATATTATCCTTAGTACTTAAGGGATAATGACAACGAAAAGAGCAAATTTTCTCTTACAAATAAAGAAAGAAAAAAAAGAAGAGGCTATCTAGTTGAAAAAAGCAGGCATGAAGGTTTTGGCTATTTACTTTGGAGTTTGGTTTTATTTCTTGTTCTGAAAACCTTCAGGACGTGTCTTCTTGAGAAAACAGTTTGAACCTCATCTGTCTAACTGGGGCTGCTCCAGGTGAACATTAAATTGCTTAAACATATACAAAGTAATATTGGCACACATACTTTCACAATTATCAAAACTGAGGAAAATGTCTTATCATTGCTTTTTAGATAAAAATAGGTATGAAACTGTTAATTCTTAGTTGGGGTAAGAATGATTGTGTTGATTGAAACTTTTAAGCTTAAGCTGGCTTGATAATCAGCAAAGTGTCCAGCAGACAAAACACCAAATGTTAGTACGAATGCATAAATATTACAGTCCACTGAACTTCAAGCTACATATCCAAAAATAAACAAAAAAAAAACATTCTTGTATTGCAGCATAGACTTACAGCCATGAAAAGAAGAAGACATCCTGTCCCGGGAGTGGGCATCACAGCAAGTTCACTCCAAGCCCAGACTGTGCATTTCTCAGAGACTAGTTGCTACATCTACAGGTCTCAACTACTGGATTAAATGTTAAAATTCATGAATGTACAATGAGAAAAAGACTGCACAAATATAGAAAGGGGTGCCTAGAGAAAGCTTCTTTCCTCTAAAAAGAATAGTATGGCCTAGATTTGCAAAATTACAACTCGAGAAACCACTTGACATTTGGAACAGTGTTTTTTGAAAAGACAAGACCAAAGTATTGTGTGGCCATGCTGGGCAGAGCTAACGTTTGATGAAAGCCAAAGGACATCAACACCAACACCTAATACCAGCTGTAAAGCATAGTGGTGGAATGTTTAAACCTGAATAAACCTGAGCATCTTGCAAATATTGGTGAACTCAGAATATCTCCGGTGAGATTTGAGATGTGAGGCCATCAGCTAAAACTTGGGTCATGCAGATGGACACAAATTTCAAGAAATGTACAACTGAATAACTGAAAAAGGACAGAGTAAAGTGTAAAGAGGGCCGGGCCAATGTTCTTTGACCGAAAAACAAGAAACTACAAAAAAAAAAACAACCCAAAAAACCCCACAGAGAACAATTACCTCAGGTTGTTACTGCCAAAGGTCGTTTCACAATCCATTCAATCATGGGGTGTACTCAGTCTTTGACAGTCTGCTTTTGCATGTTGGCTTAGATTTTGTAAAATAAATAATGACTTTCTAGATTAGATTAGATACAACTTTATTGTCATTACCCATGTGCAGGTGCAGTGCAACAAAATGCAGTTTAGTATCTTCTACGTTTCTATTGCTGCAGTAAGCAAACTGGTGTGGGTCCAATGTGGGTGGAAGGGTGTCCTTCAGGTGTGCCAGGACCAGTCGCTTGACGCACTTTGTGATGATGGGAGTAAGTGCTACAAGAGCGGTAGTCGTTGTGTCTGGAGTGTTTCGGCACAGGTATGATGGCTGTAGTTTTAAAGCATCTTGGCACAGCTGCTGGGTTTGTGGTCTTTTATGGCCTGGATGCCTTGCGTCTGGGGTCGGAGTTGAAAAAGTGACGCTCTATCTTCAGCTTGTAGCAGTGCTTGACCTTTTTGATGCCTCTTCTCGGGCTTGCTCTGGATGCGCTGTAGGCCAGGGCATCTCCTGATCTGGAGGCAATGTTGTGAGCCTTCAGCAGGAGCCTCACCTCCTTGTACATCCATGGATGGTTGGGGTATGTGATGATCTGCTTTTCTGTTGTGGCACCAATAATAATGATAATTATAAAATCCATAACAAAGATAGCATAGATGTCAATGTCCACGTGAGGGTCAAAAGTGGTCTGAGAAGTTAACATACTCCAGTCCGTGTGTTGAAACTTGTCCTGGAGTACAGAGTTTGCCCCCTCTGGCCACACCTTGATGGTCTTCATTGTTGGCCTGACCCGCTTGATGAGGGGCAAATATTTGGGGGTACTTGGAGGACATGACATCATTGCCACTCCAAGAGCGGCAATGATGTCATATCCCCCAAGACCTGTCTTCCAGGCTCCCACTTGCCCTAATGTTTGTTGTATGTCATAAATCTTTACCTTGAGACTAATGACATGAGATTGACTGAGCTGGTCATCCTTGTGCTCCCAAAAAGAGCTCTGACCAGTCAGGGTCTAAACAAAGAACATACACAATTACCCTGTGGCCCTGTGGAAGGTGACATGGGGTCTCCGTGGATTGGGTGTCCTTTCCAGAGATGACATCAGGTCCAATAGGATCTGTGTCTGGAGAGTTTGGAAACCAAATGACCACCTCAGACTCCTTTTCTCTGGTCACTTCCTAAAATAATTGTTGAGGGCTCCACTGCTGACCTGCTGGGGAAGGCAGCTACTGTGGGGAAATGATATTGACATCTTCGGGGATGCAGTTGGTCTACAAAAAATTTTAGGTAGGTGGGAAGTCCCAGAATAATATTCATGTGAATGCTTCCAGAAAAACATTGCATTGTAAGAAGATAAGCCGTGTTTATTCACATTACCCATCAGTGGTCATAATGTCATGCTTGATTGGTGTATTTACAGTATAAACCACCACCTTACTCATTTCTGTACTGAATGTACCTTTACATGTACCAAGGTAGTTACAGAATCACTTGCATTTAGTTTTTACTTTGTTTTTTCATTCAACAAAGGTTAACATTCTGCTGTTCCTTGATAAGGCTGCCAAGCTGCTACTGGATAAATTTCCTGTTGGAGGTATTTGTATTTTCTAAAACAAAATCATTAAGCTTGCTTTGGTCAAATAAGGATAGGTCAGGATTTTGAAGTGGTTTTATAAGATTTGGTTTTATAAGATTTCTGCTGACGTTTTGCCAAGATCTCTGCTTTCCTGGTGTCATCCTGCCGGGAACCTGCTGTACAGCCCTGTGAATGATGTGGAGTGGACTGTAGCCAGAGATGTTGCAATATGCTCCTGGCTCACGTTAAATTAATGTAGCTGCACTTTCCCACTCTGATCCACACAATCGTTTCTTTTCCCTCCTACCACCAGTGAATTCCATCCAAGAGTCAAGTTTAATTTTACCTTGAGGCAAACGCAGGGGCAGCAGGTCAGAATTTCTCAATTTATGGGTGTGTGTGTGTGTGTGTGTGTGCATGTGTGTGTCAGAGAGAAAGGTACTCACGACTTTTGTGGAGCAGTTGGTTTAGCAGTGGGCTTGTTAGCTGATAGAGTACATCTCTCTGAAACACAACAGAGGACATTCAATCATTGTATCACTGTTCTGCTTGTGTCAAGCTTGGAAAACAAGCCAAACTCCCATCACTCTAGACGTGTAGCATTTCACACAGGAAAATATGAGACTGCTCCAGTGTCATTTAATGAGTTTTGTGCATGTGTGCGTGTGTTTACTTTGTATAGGCCACAGTAGTTTGAGTAAAAACACTACATAGGCCTATATGTTTTTTGTTTGTTTGTTTTTTGCAATAAATGGCAAATATGATGAGATGCTTCTCTTTTCAAATGGCTATTGGACCCACTGTGAAATACTAAGTGTATAATGTACATGATGAAGTCAAAAGGAAATCTGGGATTTGGTTGAACCTTCCAAAAACATATGCATTTTTGGAGTTTAGGGAACCACATATTTTATTATCCACATTTAAAGTAAAATATTTCAGCCAGTGTTGCATGATTATAACAGTTGAAAAAGCATTTGTGACTGATGCTCTACAGGGCCAGGAGAAGCCAGAAGAGACAGTGTCCTTGGTTTTGCTGTTTGCCATCAGACTGTTTTGTTGCTTTGGTTGAGGAGGGAGTTACTGGCAGTTCTGTTTTCATTCCTTATATTTATGGAATCAGCCTGAATCTGATTTAAAGCTTTATTGCTCTTTTGTTTGTTTTAGTGGGGCACCCATCTCCCTGTAACATTGTTGGTTTTGGTTTATTTGTCATGTAAATGTTTATTTGAATAGTTATCACTGTGGTACTTTTATTTGCTGCATATTCCTTGAGCTTTTCTTTGGTTTAGGGACCAGAACAACTAAGGATCTCTGCTTCAAAATGATGGTATCGTCAGGGTTCATGCGGGCTTGAAAACAGAAGTCATTACAAATAAGTGTTTAATTACTAGCATGAAAAAGTTAAATGGAAATATGCTACGAAGATGAGATGGTCTCATACAAGCCTGGCCGTAGCAGACTTGTAGACTGTAGTCCTTTAACATACTTTGCAGCAAAGTGACTAAACACTTGCCCAGTGTTTCCCTGTCATGGTCCTTAGGACTCACTGTCCTACATGTTTTACGTTTGTTTTATGTCTCCCTGCTCCAACACAGCTGGCTCAAATGAATGGATGTATGCAAACATTAATGACAAGCTGATGTGACAATCCAAACATTTGAATCAGGTAGTGACACAAGGACACGTCTAAAACATGCAGGACTGTGGCTCCTGAGGACCAGGACTGAGAGACAGCGTCTTAAGCAATCCAATCGTTCCTCCTCAATACATTCTTATCATATAGTGGAGGTGTAATGGACCTTAAACACAAATAATCAAAATTTAGGGTAATCTAAATCTAAAGACATAATTTTCTTAAAAAGCGTAATGTGTGTACATGTATTCACATGCTTTGTTATGAAGTAATATGTGCAGCTCAGTTAAATCAACCAAAATGTGACGTGACCTTAGTGTATACACGTCTGCTGCAAAGGGCTCCAGTTTCCAGTCGTGGGGAATGCCAAGGAAGCAGCGCAATAAAGAGCAAGAAGCTCTCCAACATTAGTATTTGATAATGAAATAAATACCAATGGAAAGAAAATAGAAGAATGGCAATAAAATCAAATAAATCATGTGGACTTCCCTAAAAGACATGTGGGAGACCTTGTGGTGACCAAACCTGAAGAAATTACTCTGGTCAGATGACCTTCGGACCAGTAAAGACATCAGCTGTGACCAGTCCTGGTAATCTGCTGACAGTCATCCTCCGGGATGACTGTCCCAGAAGATGACTGTCGTCCCAGAAGATGACTGTCGTCCCAGAGGATGACAGTCTTCTGGGACGACAGTCTGCAGATGCTTTTGCCCATTGCCTCCTATTTACATGTATTTGAGCACATTTAAATTGGTAGATACTAGTTTTAGACAATCACATCTGTTATTTAGGCCTTCACACATACATCTACCAATCATTATGTAATCTTGAACTGTGAACTGATGTAAAGTAGTTAACTAATTTATCAAACTTTTTGTTCTCATTTTACACATAGCGTTTCATCCATACAGTGCTTAAGCATCTTTGTCTGATTCCTTGTTAAAATGAACAAGATAAGTGAAAGATTTTGACCCCCACACTCATTATGACGCTTTCTCCAGCTTCCTCTGGACATTGGTGGCTTTATGACTTCTCCAGTGTTAACTAGAACGGAGGTTCTACTTGAGCATCGATGCTCAGAAACTTACTCTGGGTGTTGTAGCATGAGGTCACATGCTGCGACTCCTGGAGAGAGACGGAGAGAAGGAGAGAAAAAGCCAGAGGAAAATTAGTTGAATGAATAAACCAACAGATGTCATTATTGATTTCTCAGCAGTGCAAGGATGTCATTACACAGGATTCAGATCTTTTCATCTCCCTGACGCTCAACAATGTACCTCATTCTTTTAAACTCAATGAACAGATTAGTGTGATGTTTGTAGCTGAGAACTCAACAACGGTGCTTCTTATTTCATTAACTACTGGATTTACAGCCTCTCTGGTTGTATTGCTATTTATTTTTATAATATGATCAGTCAGTTAACGAATAGATAAAGAACAAAGCAGTGGGAAAAGCATCTCCTGCAGTCTCCTTCAGAAGTATATCGCCGTATCTGGGAAACATGTTGGACATAACATTTCTTCTGGAGACAGCCCCCCCCCAGTATTTACATTAAACGTTGTTGTAAAACACTTTAGTAAGTAAAGGTTTTCCTAACATTTATCTTTTTAATTTGTATATCTTTTTGTATGTGCTTTTATTGTGTTTCAGCTGTTTATTCTGAACTTCAGTTAAATAGTTTTAATGAACATGAAGCGATTTCTCGCATGTTTGATAAAGTATAAAAATAAAAAAAAGGCTTAAAATGGATTTCTTTATCTGATGAATGAGATAAGACAAAAAAATAGTGCAACTCTCTGAAACTATATTACGTATCCTGCTGTCCTGGATGCACTCACATTTACAATTGTCCAAAGGGGATAAGTATTTCTTATTCTATTTCAGCCACAGCAGGTGGATTTGCTTGCAGGCATTATGCGGCTTTGACGAGTTTTGTAGCTTTGATTTAAAAATGTGTGCTTTTGGACACTGACTGGTTGCTTCTACAGAGCTGACCTGTGAGAGATCAAAACAGACACTTTTATGACCTCCTGACTGTGCAGCTCTGCCCTCTGCTCTTAAACGTTCTCCGCTATAGTTTTAACAGTTCAACACAAAAGACAAGAACATGACGTGTTAATGGGCCATACAGGTTATTTATGTCAAGATTCATACATCTTGTTCTATCAGCTCCTGATGTCTACCTAAGGTCCACCTAAAACATGTTCCAGAACTCTGCTGCTCCAGTCCTCACTAAGACCAAAACCTGGACCACATCAGTCCAGCTCTGAGGTCTTTACACTGGCTGTCTGTCCGTCAGAGGATAGACGTTAAAGTTCTGATGCTGGTATATGAAGCTCTGAATGGTTTAGGACCAAAATACATCAGTGACCTCCTGACCCAGTATGAACCTTCCAGACCCCTCAGGTCATCTGGATCCGGTTTTTTATCAGTTCCCCATAGTCAGAACCAGACATGGAGAAGCTTCCTTCAGCTTCTATGCCTCTATTGTCTGGAACAAACTCCCAGAAAGCCTCAGCCTCAGATTTACAGCAGCTTATGGTGGAAATCTCCTCAGAACCGAACAAATTATCATTAAATTTAGACAAAACAAAGTTTATGTTATTTGGATGGATTAGTGGTTAGCAGCACTGTTGCCTCACAGCAAGGAGGTTCCTGGTTCGATTTCTGGCCCGGTGGGTCTTTCTGTGTGGAGTTTGCATGTTCTTCCTGTACTTGTGTGGGTTCCTTCCGGGTACTCCGGCTTCCCCCCACAGTCTATGCATACTAGTATGCATACATGCATACTAAGTTAATTGATACTTCCAAATTGCCCGTAGGTGTGAATATGAGCAAGCGTGGTTGTTTGTCTTTATATGTGGCCCTGCAATGGACTGGCGACCTGTCCAGGGTGGACCCCTGCCTTTCGCCTACTATGCGTTGGGATAGGCTCCGACAGACCCCCCCCGTGGCCCTGAGAAGGAGTAAGCGGGTATAGATGATATTTGGAAATCATAGGGGGAACATTAATGTAAAAGGTGGGACAGAGGAGGTACATATAGACAGAGTCAATGAAATTAAGTTTCTGGGTGTGATGAACAAAGCATTATATATTGTATACTGCTTACTTATTTTACCATATTTGAATTATTGTGTGGAAATTTGGGGCAACATTGTGCACACCTTAAGAAAAGAGCCATCAGACTGGTTCATAAAGCAGGTTTCCAGGACCACACTAATGACTTATTTATAAAGTCCGGCCTTCTAAAACTCCCAGATCTGATAACATTTCAAACAGCTCAGCTGATGTATAAAGCTAGAAACAGAGAACTACCAGATAATATACAGAAACTCTTTACTTATAGACAGGGGGCTTTGATTACAGGGAAAACCTTAACTTAGGAAACAGGAGTGTTGGAACAACCATGATGAGAACGTGCACTTCAGTCATTGGTGTGAAGGTTTGGAATAAACTCAGCTAAGAACTGAAGCAACGTCCAAGCATGAACTGGGGGTCTCTAACACTGTAAATAACATTGTAAATATGAGTATGACTGTATATTTTTGTGTGGGTGTGTATGTGGATAAGTCACGGTGCATTGGGACATAGTTGGATCTCCTTCGCTTTTCCTGGTCCTTCTGTGTTGTGGTCTGGCTCTGGGGTTGTTTGTGTTTGGGTTCCCTCAGTGGTCCACAGTTGGTGCCTCTTGGTGGTGGGGTGGGGGCAGGGTTCTGAGGGTCCTTGTGGACTTCGGGGGTCTGCGTGGGGCGCCGTGCTGGGAGGGGTGTCCGGGCCCAAAGTAGCGATATTCGAGGTTGGGCTTGCGCGCCTCCTGTCGCTCTTCTTCGCTGCTGGGATGTCTCCACTGCCCCAGCAGGGGTGCTTCAGTTGTGGAGTGGGGGGCACTTGGGGGCTGGCTTGTGGGTGTTGCAGTCAGGGGTCTTGGTGCTTGTGTTGGTGAGATGTCTTGTGCAGGCCAACCTGGACGGGGGAACTCCTGCTTCTGCTCTTGCACTGTCATTGTGGGGTGCTGGGTGAGGCTGGTGGGGGGACTGGGCTTGGCTGGTTTTGGTGTTGGAGTGCAGCATATTAGGATTGGGTGGGGGTCTGGGTGCTGTCGGGGTGCACTGTGTGTCTGGGTGTGAACATGTAGTGTAATTATGTAGTGTGAAGTATATGTAGTATATGGTGTAGTAAATGTAGTATATAATGTAGTAAATGTAGTATATATTTTGTGTAGTAAATGTAGTATATAGTGTAGTAAATGTAGTATATATTTAGTGTAGTAAATGTAGTATATAGTGTAGTAAATGTAGTATATAGTGCAGTATATGTAGTATATAGTGTAGTATATGTAGTATATAGTGTAGTGAATGTGGTATATAATGTAGTAAATGTAGTATATAGTGTAGTAAATGTAGTATATAGTGTAGTAAATGTAGTATATAATGTAGTATATGTAGTATATAGTGTAGTATATGTAGTATAGAGTGTAGTATATGTAGTATATAGTGTAGTAAATGTAGTATATAGTGTAGTATATGTAGTATATGGTGTAGTAAATGTAGTATATAGTGCAGTATATGTAGTATATAGTGTATATATGTAGTATATAGTGTAGTATATGTAGTATATAGTGTATATATGTAGTATATAGTGTAGTAAATGTAGTATATAGTTGTAGTATATGTAGTATGTAGTGTAGTAAATGTAATATATAGTGTATATATGTAGTATATAGTGTAGTATATGTAGTATATAATGTAGTAAATGTAATATATAGTGTAGTATATGTAGTATAGAGTGTAGTATATGTAGTATATAGTGTAGTAAATGTAGTATATAGTGTAGTATATGTAGTATATGGTGTAGTAAATGTAGTATATAATGTAGTAAATGTAGTATATAGTGTAGTAAATGTAGTATATAGTGTAGTAAATGTAGTATATAATGTAGTATATGTAGTATATAGTGTAGTATATGTAGTATAGAGTGTAGTATATGTAGTATATAGTGTAGTAAATGTAGTATATAGTGTAGTATATGTAGTATATGGTGTAGTAAATGTAGTATATAATGTAGTAAATGTAGTATATAGTGCAGTATATGTAGTATATAGTGTAGTAAATGTAGTATATAGTTTAGTAAATGTAGTATATAGTGCAGTATATAGTGTATATATGTAGTATATAGTGTAGTATATGTAGTATATAGTGTATATATGTAGTATATAGTGTAATAAATGTAGTATATAGTGTAGTATATGTAGTATATAGTGTAGTATATGTAGTATAGAGTGTAGTATATGTAGTATATAGTGTAGTAAATGTAGTATACAGTGTAGTATATGTAGTATATGGTGTAGTAAATGTAGTATATAATGTAGTAAATGTAGTATATAGTGTAGTAAATGTAGTATATAGTTTAGTAAATGTAGTATATAGTGCAGTATATAGTGTATATATGTAGTATATAGTGTAGTATATGTAGTATATAGTGTATATATGTAGTATATAGTGTAGTAAATGTAGTATATAGTTGTAGTATATGTAGTATGTAGTGTAGTAAATGTAATATATAGTGTATATATGTAGTATATAGTGTAGTATATGTAGTATATAATGTAGTAAATGTAATATATAGTGTAGTATATGTAGTATAGAGTGTAGTATATGTAGTATATAGTGTAGTAAATGTAGTATATAGTGTAGTATATGTAGTATATGGTGTAGTAAATGTAGTATATAATGTAGTAAATGTAGTATATAGTGTAGTAAATGTAGTATATAGTGTAGTAAATGTAGTATATAATGTAGTATATGTAGTATATAGTGTAGTAAATGTAGTGTAGAGTGTAGTAAATGTAGTATATAATGTAGTAAATGTAGTATATAGTGTAGTACATGTAGTATTTAGTGTAGTAAATGTAGTATATAGTGTAGTAAATGTAGTATATAGTGTAGTACATGTAGTATTTAGTGTAGTAAATGTAGTGTAGAGTGTGAATGTAGTATATTGTGTAGTAAATGCAGTATATAGTGTAGTACATGTAGTATTTAGTGTAGTAAATGTAGTGTAGAGTGTGAATGTGTATGTGAGTATCAGCGTGTAGTTGGATGTGAATTTACAACACCAAATGTAGCATTAAATAATATTAGATTACTTTCTGCTTTACTTTATGAAAGAAAAACACACACACACACACACACACACACACATATATATATATATATGTATATATATATATATATATATATATATATATATATATATATATATATATATATATATATATATATATCTTTCTTTCTTTCTTGTGTGTTTTTCTCTTTCATATTATATGATTGTAAGAACCGGTTCTCATGAAATACTGGAGGAGGGGGAGGATTAACACAGTGTTTGTCTGACACGTCTGGAATAAATCAATAAAACAAAAATTAAATGAAAAAAAGCATCTTTTGATTCTGAAAATGTGATATTAAGAAATGAACAGTTACTTTTAAAGTGCAGAGCAACTGTAAAACATTTTTCAAAAGTCAACATTAAGAAAGCAACTATTCATTTGTGACTCAGAAGTTAAGGCTGACATGTTACAAATAATAATACGTCAGTGATGACACATCATTGAGCAGGCAGAGATACGTGTAATGGCAGCTGTATTAAAACAATCACTAGAATTATTCAGATGAAGAAGATCTAATGAGCAGTAAGAAGAGTATCTGTTCATTGTTTTTTATTTTTTTATTTCATTTTTTTCATGTGACCTACCAACGTGAGTCTGATGTTAGAAAAACTTTCAGTTGTCTCATATCTTTAATCTCTGGGATGGAAAGTTCAGCAAAGAAAAATGATGTAGTGAGAGCCAAACGTTACATCATTTTTGATAGTGTACGTTTTCACAGTTCTGTTAAAAAATGAGTTTTAATATGAACACATGCAAAACCTTTAACTGACGGCACTTTGAGTGGAGCAGAGAACGTGTGTACCAACCTTAGTTGGGATGGGGAACTTGGTCTGATCGGCTTTTCCAGGGGTGTGTATGGCTGTCAGCGGAGGAGGCCAGGAATGGGTCATCTCCTGAGCACACAAACATATATTTTCACTGCACTATTATCATTGATAACAGAGATGTAATGATAGCATTTATGTAATTATAGAAAATAAAAAAATGTACTGTCAGTTATCTCTTCTGTAGCATAAATCTGAGGAATGATAATAACTGAAGCTTAACTGAACAGAAGCAAAGTGGAGCAGAGGAGTGAAAGTCAGCATTCAATCAAGATTGTGCTACAGCAGCCCCATTAGAGGGGTTTTAAGAAAACAGAGTATAAACTAAGAGGTGTACGGGGAGTTTGTGGCACACCAGGGATCGATGTACTGAGAGTGAGTTTAAGTGCAGACTTGTTAAATTACCAAAATAAAAGCTGACTCCAGTTGGCTGCATCATAACTAAGCAGCAGAGCAGCTGCAGCTTCTCCTTTCAATTTTTCAACTCACAAACGCTCCTCAGAATTCCAGTTTCAAGTACAAGCTTCAGTTAGTTAAAAGGAAAATGTGTGTGGTGCAGTTACTTTTTTAAATTTTAAATGTTTTTATTTAAATTTTGTTTCCCTCTCTGTTGTGGTAAAAACAGACGAACAAACTTCAGTGCTACAATCATTCAGTACGTTTTCTGTCTGAAAAACACGTATCACCACAACTGCCATACGGCAGGTCAGTAGGCCAAAAAGGCTGAATTACCCATCCTGCATCGCTTCACCGCTCTGGAGTGGATGACTCATATCCATCCAGTGACGCATGTTTTCATTTGTGTCAGAAGGAGTGTGCGTGTGTGCGTCTGGCTCAGGATGCACGTATCAGTGAGCCTGAAATTACAGAAGATGCTGAAGCCGTGTGCTTGTCTGTGTTTTCCCTGTATAATCAAATCGCGCCTGCTGCGACGTCACATGCAGCATTGCTAAGAAAACAACTCTTCAACATTATCATGTCCCTTGAATTCCTGAGCTTTGACAGTGGGAATAACCCTGAATATCTGTGTGTGTGTGTGTTTGTAAGATATTTTGCTTCTATCATTACTTTCACGAATCTTTTAGCTGCCTCTGCCCTGATTCCCACTCTAGCTCAGTGCGCTGGATTCACTGATGTTGCTGACAGAGTCTTAACGGGATATGGAAGCGTCAAAACAGAGGACCTGGACACGAGGCCAAAGTGACTTTGACTGCGTTTTTGCAGAAAGCAGGAACAGGAAACAATGCTTCCTAAAAAGTAATCAAATGTTTGCTAATTAATTTTAAACTGATATTTAAACGTGGAAGAAATACTTTAATGCTGCTTTAAGAAGAATACAAATGCTGCTTAACGATACAACTAATATAGGATTTAAAGTGGAAATACCACAAACTAAAAGTGATAAAGGACACACCAATGGGATAAAGAGTCATGCCTCCAGTATTAATAAGCAACTTTCAGACATGAACACTTATTCATAAATATTCTAGCAGCGGGATGTGTTTGTTTCTTTTGTAAATGAGCAACGCAGTTGCTTTTTGCTTTTTCCATAAAATTTGAGACTGAAATCTCATTAGGATGGACTAAAAAAGGACATAAATGTGTAGGTAAAGCGAAGGAGGGGCCAGATTTGTTTGCCTTTGTAAATGAAGTAGTTCTTAAGAGTTCTCTCCAAAAGGTATTGTTGCACGTTTTCTATATTATGAGATGCACCACTTAAGTTTCTTTTTCTTTTTTAACAGCAGCTCAAAAACAAAAAGGAAATTATACTGAAAGTTCTCTTATGTGGCTGCAGCCTCTCCTCTCTGCCTGACACACAGCAGATTGCAAGTGGTGCAACCGCAGACTGTGAGGTAAAAGATAATCTTTTTCTATGTTTAACTATGCTTATTGCTATGAATTAAAAGCAACTTTTAAACATCAAGCCTGAACTGTAGAGAAATCCAGCATTTTACGTTTACTACATCTATATTTTAGCCAACCACAGTGACATTTTCAGGCCAGAATGTACAATGACTTATGTCAAAATAACAGAATATTGTTCCTTAAACAAACTGATTGAGCCAATATTGCTTTGTTTCACATATACCAAAGGGACTAAAAAGTGGCTGAAAAAAAAGGTTATAATACTGTAATAAGTTACATACGTAGGCGAACCTCTTGGAATGAACTGATGTTCTGATGTAATCCGATCTTCAAGTTACAATAAGAAATAAACACACTGTGTTTACAATACAATACAATAACACACACGCTTATATTTTTATTGCGTCTTTATGGAGCACATTGGGTTTTCCAGTGAAAATGTCAGGCATTTAGCTGTTACTCAAATGTTATTGGGTGGTTGGAGTCATCTTGGCTGGGATGGGCTGGAACCTCTAAGAAGAGTAGTCACAGCATGAAGCCGTCAGCGTTTACTGACAACATGGACAACTGACAATCCACTGACGACCGTGGACAGATGGAGACCTAAACAATGATGTTATATTTGTTATAACTACTCACGAGTGTATGTGTGCATGGCATGGTTCACATCAACAAATACTTCTTATGAACAGCAAACTTGAAATGTTTCATCTTTTAAAGCAGCACAAAA
Source organism: Xenentodon cancila (assembly GCA_014839995.1). Lineage (NCBI taxonomy): Eukaryota > Metazoa > Chordata > Actinopteri > Beloniformes > Belonidae > Xenentodon > Xenentodon cancila. Next base: position 24,620,062 of record CM026205.1, read on the forward strand.
AAACATTCTTTCATGTTAAAATACTTGTTATAATTTCTTTGAAGGACTATTGCTTACGTTCAGGAAAGATCAGCTACTATTGGCAAAAGGCTACTTTAAAGCAGCTTTAAACCTCTAGACTCATTATCATTAATTATCATTAGTCATTAACTGGACTCCAGGTGTGCAAACTACTGATGCCAAATAGCTTTTGTTAAAGTACTTAGTCCATGAGTACTGTCGATGACTGATGGGTTTGTTCCATAAAGACTCAAGAAACTAAAATTATTTGTGTCCTCAGCAAGGTACTTTGTGAAAAAAAACCCAAAGCAAGTATTTTTCTGTAACGACCGACTCGTAGCTGTGTCATCACAGAAAACGAAAAATGGGCTGCAGGCGTCCTTTCCGATTCACCCCGCCTCTAAATTTGAGCTCGCCATTTTCCCCCTTGACACAGCTAAAAACCACATACTGAATTCAATAGTGCACCAATATTATTGACAAAGGCTTTTCATGCAGCTCACAGCAGAATATCTGTCACATAGCCTGTTGACCAGCATATTGATTTTACAAAAGAGAGAGTGAGAGAAAGGTGAACGACAGAGGGCAGAGAAGAATGAAGACAGGCGAGGGTGAGAGACAGAGCGGGGAAAAGAGAGAGGCGAAACAGGAAAGTTGACATAAGCAGCCAAAGGAGACTTTTGTCTTTTTGGCTGCAAATGCATCTGACAGAGGATGGAAGATTAATGGAGAAACATGTCTGTTTTGACATCGCTCCGAAAGAGCACGGTAACAAAACAGAACAAGAGGAGAAAGAAGAGGGGAGGTTGTGGAAAAAACGTGTTACTTGATTTGATTTTGATGACATGCAGACAGAGATGAAGAAGAAAAACGGGGTGGTGGTGGTGGTGGTGGAAGAGATTTTAGCATGATGTCATCTAGAAAAAGGAAAATAAAAACTTGTATAATCATTGACCCAAGCCAGCAGATCTCCTTCTTTTCTCTCCATTTGTGTTGAAGTCCCTCTGTTTCTCATTCTTTCTCTCCCGCCTGTTCTTTCTCCTGAAAATCAGATTCTCTGGAGAGGGACCAAAGTCTTTGAGAGCAAACACAAAACAGCTGATAATCAGTGTAATTACTTTGTGTGTGTGTGTGTGTGTGTGTGTGTGTGTGTGTGTGTGTGTGTGTGTGTGTGTGTGTGTGTGTGCGTGCGTGCGCCCAGGCAACATACCCGCAAAATCTCCTCAACACAGCTGGAGTCGTTTGGGAGGCTGACCTGGAGAAAACAATGGAGAAAGACAGAGAGACTGACTTCAACTCTACTTATAGCACTTTTGAGCAGCAATAACAACAACAACAACACCAGTTGACCTGACAACACCTCAATGATAATTAAATGCAGACTGGAATGGCACATGCGGAGTTGGCAGAGATGCCTGTGGGAGGTTGATTTTACAGAATTCTTGACAAATTTGAAAGCGGTTTTATGCAGACGGAGACAAATGCCCTCACATCTCTGGCCTTCAGCTCATTTTGTCTGCCTTTGCTGCAGGCAGATTTGATCAACTGCAGCCAGTTAGCTAATTAAGCAAACATGAGTTGATAAATAAAACATGGCTCATGCGTTGCAGTGCAGAGTAACGGGGCAGAGCGCAGCGTCAAAACAGTTGTTGTCATGTCTAGGTTTATTGGTGCAGCTCCACCAGCCCTCCAGTACTGTACTTCATGTTCAAGTTCCTGAACTTGGATTTTGCATTTCGACCATTTCAGCATGCACAGAGAAACATGTTTGACAACTTTCGGTTGCAGTTTTCTTGACTTACAAGCAAAGTAATTTAAGAAAAGCTGATGACACATGATGCACTCTTGAAGAATACATTTTTCAAAATACTTTTAAATAGTTTAATTCCGCCTGAACCAGTTAAGTCTCCACATTAAATATTCACAGGGTAAATCTCCTTAGGTCATTTGTTATTCCGTTTTAATGGAATCCATTTTTTATTTTCTTTTTATTCTTAGTGTTGCCACTTTATCTTTATATGTTACGTTTATTGCAATGCTTCTTGGAGATTCGTTCCCCTCCATCTCAGTATACATATCATTAGGAAAGTACTCACAAACTCTTATTCCCTGGTGGCAAAGCTTAACAAAAAGGCACTGATGCAGTAAACGTCACATCTGTATGTAATATGATATTTCAGATTTATGGCAAAATGTGGGAACAGATTTTTATTTCAAGAAGGTTGCATTCATGTTTTACCAGGTCACTTATGACTAACATGAGGAAGTGTCCTAAAAGCCTCTGAGTAGTAAGGAGTATACAAAGGTTTGTCAGGTTTTGTAAAAATTGTTGACCCTTCCAGTCACCGTAGAGGTTTTTATATTTGTAAATCTTCTCATGTGTCTTGTAAAGTGAGATTTACTTTTGTGATTTTACTGCATTTTGTCAAATATGCTGTCCAAGTGGGAATCTTGTTGACACAGCCAGTAGGAAATGCAAAAATCCAAGATTTTATGGGTTTGTGCTTCAGATGAGCAGCGTCCTCCCTGGTTCTAGTTTGTATAATGTAAAAAAAAAAACGTTAATTAAAAAAATGATTTACTTGCTACTTGCACATAAATAGCAAGTTGTGTTCAGATTGTATTTGGTACGCCCAACTATCGAAAGAAGGTGCATGTCAGATACATTTATAAGGATGCTACTACACCAAAAGTGTAAGAGTTTGTGAAGGTTATTTTTAAACTATGAACAAAAATGTTTCAGTTGGCTATTTACTTTATTTTCCATTCCAAATCTTTACAAGATGGATGTGTGAACATCACTGCTGCTGCTCCAGAACATTATGGCCATGCTTGTGGGGGTATCATGCTACCACATGTTAGTAAAAACAACACAAATGCACTTCTAAGTCTTATCCATTCTATCTTGATGCACCGTCAACAAAGCACCGAAATGGAAGAAGAGCGCATTTCAAGCACTGGATCTCTCACTGTGAGGTTCATGTGTTCACAGACACTAAGCAGACTTCCATGCAAGATCACTGAAAAATTTCTAGTCTTCAAGTGTAAAAACAGCTTCATTTAATGTGAAACGTTGCCTTCATGTTGCTGTTGCTTCAATGTGCACCAGCAAGTGTGAATGAGTGCGAATTAGATGTGATGTACATTAGAGTACATGTCTTCCACATCTCACTGAGAGGTTTGTAGTTTCCTTACAAGACAGAATGCATAAATAGAATCTTGGAATACCAAAAGTGTTTTTATTGTGTTCCCACACATATTTATCACTTCAGGATGTGGAGAAATCAAAGCTCAATCGTGCCAAACTGCCCCACCCTTTAGTGGTTCACTCATGGTCAAAACACTTAGATATTTTAGAGAGTTCATTCAAAATAGTCTAATTACTATTTTGATGTCGTAAATGTATTTTAACATTGTACAAGTTAAAGGATGCATGTACCTGATACCTGATACCTGATACGACGCAACATAGAGTGAAATTTGGTCTATGATTTCTTGTAGTGATTGATAAGCACCAGCTTGTGTGTGGGTGAGTAAAGCAGTGTACAAATAGAAAGCTGATATACTTCAGCTTCAAACTTACAAAGGCCATGCAATGACTGTGGTTTGGCCAGTCCTGCATAAACCACAGAGCCATTTCAGCTCCACGATTCATGGGGCTGTCAGGAGTTTGATTTGAAGGGAGAAACCAAGGCGGTTTGAGCTTAAACATATGCAACTGCTTCGATTAACCAGTTCAGTGGCTGCACACTGATGATCTGTGTAAACATGTGCCCTGGTCAATGGAGCCTTTCCCTGAGAAAAGGAGTAATGTCTATGAGAACTAAGGAAACGATGTCTGAGCTATGAATGAAGACAGACAATTTGTATTGGTTGTAGAAGGTATATATATATATATATATATATATATATGTGAATTTGCAAAAATGTTGAAGTTTCTCCAGCTGGAATTGTTTCCTTTCTCAGTTCAGCCAAAGTTCATTTTTGCTGTTCAAGCATAGCGCATAGTTGCTTTTCTGTTTATCCCAAACAAATCATTATTGCAGCTGCAGGACATGCAAGACTTTGCTGGCTGAAACTTAAAAAGGCACAGGAATAATATCCATGGCTAAATTATTGCTCCCAAAAATGTAAATGCAAACAACATAATGCAATTAACTGGGTCACATCTAGGCTTGGATCAGTCCAGCGACCGTGCTCATTATAGATAAAAGACTGAGGGGCTCACATAAAGCAGCACCACTGTTACACACCACTGACTGTAACAGAAAAGCAGCATAGTGAACTTGGTGAAGTGAGTGACATCATGTTGATGTTCAGCTTTAAATCACCGTCTTTTAAAACAACAAAATAGATTCCAGTCAGAATGTGTTTATATTTGAGTCCAAACTGCTTGAGTACACACACAAAACGTCCATCTATATGTCTTCAAGATATTAACTGTGTTTCCAACACATTGTTCAACATCAGCACCTCAATCAGACAGTGGCTAAACATGAAATCAGAGTTGGAGGATGGAGATGCTTTTCTCCCTATGAAACCCCTGAGTTACTTTAAGACAAATGCCTTCACATAACCAAGGCTTTGGACTGTGTTAATACGCAATGGCACGCTGCAATAGAAAGGTCAATTATATGTTTGTCATTAAAGCCGTAACATGTGATATTGGGCTAATGAAAAACACAAACGAGCTGACCTCATGTGCATATTAAGCTTCAATAAACTACCACCTGAGCATTTAACTAATGAAAAAGAAAGTCTGAGGATGAACAAGAGAATCTGGATTTAGCTGGGAATGGAGACACAAGGGATCCCTTACAATTGACATATATAGTGCAATAAATCTGAGGAACGCAGCAGAGCTTCACAGCATTTGACAGAGTGTCAAACGTTTGCATCACACATCAAATGTTTCATTCAAAGAGAGACGGTAGGCTCACTGTGTGCCAATATGGGAAGCAAATATGGTAGATTTCTGCCTTTCTGACAGATTTTGACACATATCATGCACCAGTGATGCAGGGGAGTAGGAGGGTGAGGGTGGGGGCCAGTGGGGAACTGTGTGAGGGTGGGAGACGAAAGCAGCAACAAACACTGCCACAGTCCCATTGTTAATGCAGAGAACATGTAAAACCTCAAGCAGATGGGTCTGCCAGACACGCCAGCGAACTCCAAATTTACAGTCTCATTTCAGTGTTTAGACTGTAAATGCTGAGTGTAAACTCTGTAAAGTTGTTTCATAAAAGCTTTAAACTCTATGTGATGAATAAAACTGGCTTATAGCCTATGAGGATTTTTTTTATTCACTGTAAAATGATTTGTAGCTTAAAACATTTTTAAATCAAATCAATTTTCTTTTCATGAGAATTATATTTACTCATTGTACATTAAGAGAGAAGCAACAATCTTTGACTTACAGTTATAAGATGCAGCCACCATTTCAACAAGTGGCCTCTGCTCATAAACACTGCAGCGAAGAGCCTTCCTGTAATTTAAACAAATGAGCTACAAAAGTAGCCCTCGTAAAGAGACAACTTGGCTACTAATGCTTATTTCCCTTGAAGTTCATCTTTTAACAACATATTTGGGAGAAGCTTTAAATAAATGGTAATAGTGCCTTTTTATGCTTCCTTACAATGTGGTTCTCATTTGCCTCATACTCAACTGTACTACAGTGCTTCTACTATACTAAATATTGATGCAGCTGTACTTTGTTTCTAAAATCATACCCTAATGAGCGTATGAGGGGTCAATGTGGAGTTTAAAGTCCTACTGAAGAGCATTTCAACATATGCTGCCAGTCAAAGCTTTGGACGCACGTTCCCATTCATTCATATGGGAACGTGTCTAAATGTATCACTGGCAGTGTATAACAGAGCCAGTGACTGAACTTCTGACCTTGCAGGAAGCAGACCCTTCCTGTTATTTCCACACAACGGCTAAATCAGACATTCAATTGATCTGTTTTTTATTTATTTATTTATATTTCTTTCAGCTCCAATTTATCTTAATGTTTGTTCCGCATGGGTTTATGTTTAGTTATAATTTCAGATTAAAATCCATTTATAAAATATTTATCAAATTTATTACTTTGCAACTGGTGCAAGCCAGTTATGTGACCATCTATATAGTCAGGGTTCAGAATGCATCATAGCACAGAAACAGCACTGGTTCCAGTCTCGAATGACCTTCTTATGATGGGTTAGTGTCCATACTGGTTCTGCTGGACGTCAGTGCTGCTTTTGATACTACAGATCAAAGATTTACTGCACAGGTTAGAGTATGTTGTTGGGATGAAAGGGACAGTTCTAGGTGGGTTTAAATCATATCTATCTGATAGGTTCCAGTTTCTTCATGTAGAGTACAGACAAGGGTCTGCTATGGTGTCCTGCAGGGTGTGACGGTGTGTCTGTGTCTCTCCTCTCTCTGTTCGTCCTGCTCTACCCGGCTGGTCTTCAGCAGGAGGGTCCCCCCTTAGTAAAACTTTAGTGTGTTAGGACCAGTAGTCATAGCTGCAGCTGCAGGACCAGACTGGAGCAGCTGGTCTTCAACACAGCTTCATCCTGGATCTGCTGCTCTAGACCTGCTGCAGGGGGACACCAGCATGATCCACTGACTGGTGCCTTCACCTCCTCTGTTTCTCTTTCCCTTCTTCACCTCCATCCTCAGTTATTAATCAGAAGTATCTCATAAGTATAATTGTGCTCCATTGTTCTTGTAGTTTGTTGTTCTGGTCTGTTCCTCTTTTTCTCTTCTGAACATGTTTGCATGCCAGAGCTTCCAGAGCTGCATGCTGACCTGCAGTCCCACCCTCTGACCACCCCAGTGTTTACCTCCACCTGTCTGTGTAGATGTCTCTGTTGGAGACCTGCTGACCTGCAGTCCCACCCTCTGACCACCCCAGTGTTTACCTCCACCTGTCTGTGTAGACGTCTCTGTTGGAGACCTGCTGACTTGCAGTCCCACCCTCTGACCACTTCAGTGGTTGGGGTCTACACCTGTTTATACGGTCATCACTGTAGTTCACGGACTAGTAGTGTATTGGTCAGAACTCTTAGTTCTCCAGGATAATATCTTGTCATTTGTACCTTTGACAATATATCTGTGCTCTCTCTGTTCTTCGTTTTCTCTAACTGATCTCTCTTTTCCTGCTCTACCCGGCTGGCCTTCGGCAGGAGGGTCCCCCCTTATGATCCAGGTCCTGATCCAGGTTTCTTCCCTCTTAAAGGGGAGTTTTTTTATGTCACTGTTTGGTTTAAGGTTTTTCTTCCACTAGGGAAGTTTTTACCTGCTGTTGTTTATGTAATAATTGCTCGGAGGTCATGTTCTGGTCTCTGGAAAGATCCTAGAGACAACTTGTGTTGTAATAGACGCTATATAAATAAAATAAAACTGAATTGATTAAACTGAAATAGGTTAGTATTATATGAAAGCTTTTAAAATATATTAAACTCTCAAAGGGTGCCAGAAAATGACAAATAAGTGAATGAAACTAAAAACAAATGATTTCAATCTAGTGAAATCATTTGTTTAAAACATCAATTCATGCTTAATTTTTAATCTTGCCCTTTAAGGTGTCACTTTTTAAACATCTGTGTGATTTCAGTCTTACTAATGTATTTCTGTCAATTCCTCTACATGTCTTTCTTTCTTTCCATTGCTTTATTTTAACTCTACATTTCTACTACTGTTGTACTACATTTTACTCGAGTGCAACGCTGACAGTGCGTTGCTTTGAACCAGACACTACAGACATTGCAAACAAATCACATAATTATTTAATAGAAGGATGTTCTAAGTTTACTTAATAGAAAATCGGTGGACTTTATAAACAGGCGATTATCATATGTAAATGTGTACGTTTCCCCTTATTGATAATGCTATGAAATCGTAGTTAATTTCTTGGACTAAATGATGGTGAGAACACAAAAGACAAATGTAATGTGGGTGAGAGCCAGTGTAAGTCTGTGGGAGGGAAAAGGACAAAATTCTGAGAGAAAATAGATACCAAAGAAAAATGAGTGAGAAAGAGATTCAGGGGGAAAATATAGCAGAGGCAATTACTGAGGCAGAAATCCTTTCTCTCTGAAATAGCTACTCAGATAGATAGGAGCCACACACACACACACACACACGCGCGCACAGGCGCACACAGGCGCACACACACACACACACACACACACACACACACACACACACACACACACACACACACACACACACACACACACACACGCACACACACACACACATGCACACACGCACACACACACCAGCCAAAAGGCAGGCAGTCAGTCATAAAGATACAGATGGTCATCCAAACACACACATCTACATGATAACATTAACACAGTGACTTCAGTATCAATTTGTATGACAATTATTTTGTCAATCAACTAATACATTTTAAAGCAGTAAAAGTGCTATAAATTGCATGAAGACAGTAATGCATATGATAGTCTAAAGTCATCTCTGCATTCCTGATTATTTGAGACCCAGCACCCAGAGGGTGAGTGCAGCTCAGCAGGAGAAAAACAATCTTGTCAGAAAAAGGCAGATATTTGGATCGCCAGGTAACTGACTGATTGAAGAGACTGCATCATCAGCAGTGTAATGGTGTGTTCAGACCAAGTGGCTAGATCTGGCTGGCTCAACAGTCGCCATCGCTGAAGCGCCAATATGTCCAAATCCTTGAATGACAATTAAGGGCTCATTTGAAAAGCAGCTCAATCTCCAAATTCATATTAAAAATGTGCTTTTTATTTTAGCCTTATATAAAACCAAACAATGTATGCATAATTAGTAGTGTGATTTGAGGGATGCCTACATTACAGTCCATGCTGGCATACCTGTCCTCACTATAGCTACTTAGCACTTACACTATATGGCCAAAAGTATTGGCTCACCTGCCTCAACCTGACCTATGAGCTTAAGTGACCTCCCAGTCCTAATTAATAGGGTTCAATACGACATATGTCCACCCTTTGCAGCTATAACAGCTATAACTCTTCTGGGAAGGCTGTCCACAAGGTTTAGGAGTGTGTTTATGGGAATGTTTGACCATCCTTCCAGAAGTGCATTTGTTAGGTCACACAGATGTTGGACCAGAAGGTCTGGCTCTCAGTCTCCGCTATAATTCATCCCAAAGGTGTTCTGTCAGGTTGAGGTCAGGACTCTGTGCAGACCAGTCCAGTTCATCCACACCAGACTCTGTCATCCAGGTCTTTATGGACCTGCTTTGTGCACTGGTGCACAGTCATGTTGGAAGAGGAAGGAGCCAGCTCCAAACTGTTCCCACAAAGTTGGGAGCTTGGAAATGTCCAACATGTCTTGGTATACTGAAGCATTCAAAGTTCCTTTCACTGGAACTAAGTGGCCAAGTCCAGCTCCTGAAAAACAACACCAGACCATAATCTCCCCTCCACCAAACTTTACACTTGGAACAATGCAGTCAGACAAGTACCGTTGTCCTGGCAACCACCAAACACAGACTCGTCCATCAGATCGCCAGATGGAGAAGCGCCATTCCTCACTCCATAGAACGTGTCTCCACTGCTCCAGAGTCCAGTGGCAATGTGCTTTACACCACTTTATCCGATACTTTGCATTGCACTTGGTGATGTATGGCTTGGATGCAGCTCAGTCATGACAATCCATCCCATCTTCTCCCAATCCATCTGAAGGCCACATTAAGTTTGGAGATCTGTAGCGATTGAATCTGCCGAGAGTTGGTGTTCTCTTCACACTATGTGTCTCAGCATCCGCTGAGTGTCAGTTTATGTGACCTACCACTTCATGGCTGAGTTGCTGTCGTTCCCAAACACTTCCATGCTGACAATTGACTGGAATATTTAGGAACGAAATTTCACAACTGGATTTGTTGCACAGGCGGCATCCCATCACAGTTCTACGGAGGAATTCACTGAGCTCCTGAGAGCGACTCATTCTTTCACAAATATTTGTAAAACAGTCTGCATGATTAGGTCTTTGATTTTATACACCTGTGGCCACGGAAGTGACTGGAACACCTGATTCCGATTATTTGAATGGGTGAGCGAATACTTTTTCTGTGCTGTGAATAAATATCAGTGTAAAATAGTTCATATTTTAAAGATAATATGGCTGGTAGTGTTGTTAATCGTACTTCCAAACCACCACAACCAGCTCTGTGTTGCTCTGGAAGGGTCCAAGAATAAAGCTTATCACAGCAGGAAGCAGCAGCTACATTTGTCTATGATCAAATGCTGCCACTAGAGGCTAGGTGGGCTAGCCGCCCCTAACTCATCTGCAGAAGCTGGAACAGCTGATTTCTCCAGCTGAGCCACCCACCAGGTTGGCCTGGACACTATCAGACTGACTAATGTTGCCCAGTCCTTCACCCCCACCAAGCTCTGATGGAATCCGTGAAGGGACCCGCAGACTGGAGTCACTAAGCTGAGCGTCGACTAGTCAAGAGAACCTGTAAATGAATGGGATGATTCAATCAGAATGAAGGTAACAGTGGCTTTATAGGAGCCAAGTTAAAATAGCTCATTTGTGGTAGCTGATGTTAGGTGGGCATGGGGTTTTTAGTTCCACCCTATTTTCCTTTAGCTCTTTTAATTGGAGTTGGGCTGCAATTAACAGTACCTGCACTGTGCACAATGCATCTGGTGGCACCATGAGGCAAGACATGCCACTGGCCCAGCAGTTTGGGTAAAATTAATTACATTTTGCAACTTGTGTGATCTGCTTAGTCCATTTTTCATCATGAAATCATGACGTGATAAAATATAATCATTACATATAATCATGGGAATGGGAAAATAATACACGTATTTGATACCATGAGACTGTTCATGCAGGGGGAAATGAGCTCTAAAGATCAGTCAGCTAAAAATCTTGCAGGATTTATCATTTAAACTGCCAGCAGAGGCTTGCAACCCAGAAAATGTTAGAGTAAATGCTCAGGTAGGCTCAATCTTTCTAAACTGACCACATATTTATCACTTACAAAACTGCATCCTGAAATGCTGCTAAAGTTCTCGGTATTTACATTGATAATATCTAACCCTCCTGTACTAAGGGCAGATAATCTCTTCTTGAGAAAAGCTGCAAAAACACTCCAGCAGCTGTACTCTTTATTGTCACAAGAATCTGAAGGAGAAAGCTCTGACAAGTCTCACTGCACTTCACTTTCATGTAATGTAATTAGTAATGGTAGCAACAGCACCACAGACATGCTGGGATGGGAGGCACATACCCAAGAGACATTTACAGACTTCATAGTTTAGGACACAGGCAGTTTCAACCATTTCACTTTCTTGTGTGGATCATTTCTGCAGTCTCGTATGTTTTCTTAGTTACAAACTGGGTAGCTGCTTATATCACCCCGTTTGAGATTGAAATTGCTTTCTTAGGAATTTCACTAACTAATTTATAGTTCACTCTAAAATTACTTCGCTATGAACATCTTGTGGTTGATTAATTTTGCTTATGAACAGTTCGAACTGAGGCTAACAAGTGAATTTACATGAAAATATCTTTGAAGACTATAGCTGGTGTTCACAGATGTGATAGATATGTGAAATACCCACAAAATGAACACGAACAATGAGACAATAGCATAGCCACACCTCCAGTGAACTTAAATAATCATTAGTAATGTAATCGATGCGTCATGAACATCAATAGCTCGTGAGCACAAAGGGCCGAACACAGTGACATTTGCCAGTTTCTGACATAAAAGGTTTGTTTATTTCTTCAAATATAACAAGTGGTTATGACTTGACACTTCATTATTTGCTGAATGGGTACTTGCTTGTTACATTAATTTGTCACATCGGCAAGGGCCCCGTTTACACTCTACAAGCAGTCACCTATAAAATTGCATAACAAATGCATTGAATGCAATTCCACTCAAATGATTTCCCTTTTTATTCTGTGTGTTTTCATGTTTCAAATCAACCAGAGTGCCATGTTTCTTTTGTGCTGGAATTAAACATCATTAACAGGTAATTACAGTAATGTGTTTAAGACTAAAGAAACAGGCTCCTCTCTCTCTCTCTCTCTCTCTCTCTCTCTCTCTCTCTTTCTCTGTGTGTGTGTGTGTGTGTGAGTGAATTTGGGATGAGAAAAGATGAAACACTGAAAACATCCCAAAATACACACAGTCTATTCATATTTACAAAAGCCAGGAGATAGTGATGTGCCACATGGAGATTGGCAGGTACGAAAGATGAGGAAAGTGACGATAACATGCAAAGAAATAAAGAGAGACAGTCACGCAGAATTAAATCTAAAGCCTGATGAATGTAAACATGTTCTCCTGCGCAGTCCTTTCAGAGCTATTCACATATCTTGTCTGCTTAATTTTTCCTTGAATATTTTCTCGAATAGAAAAGGTTATCTTTGTTGGTGAAACTGTACAGTGTCCAACTTTATCCTATCAACATGACTTAAATATTCCACAAATAAAAAATGTTGCTCTGCTGTCATGAAAAATGCCAAAGTCAAATGAAGATCAGTCAATCAGCCAGCTTGAAGTCGTATACAGGTCAGTATATGGTCCTACAGGGTTTAGAAAATCTTCAAGGATTTTTTTTTTTTCTTTTTGTCCACAAGCTCCTTGTTTATTCAGTTTCATCTGCTTCTTTTATCATCCATATTTCAGCTGTTTACAGAGCTGGAATGACTGCCGTCACTGGGATTACCAGCATGCTAGACAGATCACAAGCTTTGCCCTCAGAGGAGACTCGTGTGTGTGTGTGTGTGTGTGTGTGTGTGTGTGTGTGTGTGTGTGTGTGTGTGTGTGTGTGTGTGTGTGTGTGTGTGTTTTAGTACAACAGTTGCATGTGAGAGAGTCACTGATATGTGTGCTTGTTTATGTGTGAGCCCGCCTGATGACCTAAAGACTGTCCGGTGCATTGAAGTAAATCACATATATAAAGTCTATGTTGTGATTTTCTGGTGTTCTCAACTCCTCACTGTAACTGTATATTTTAATTTGAAAAAAAAAAAAAAAAAAAAAAATCAAATTGCTTCAGTGGCTTCCATTATCAGTATTAAAGTCATCGCTATTTGATGTCATACTATCACCCGTTTCAAACTAATATGGAGGAGATGTATTAGGTGCTTGTGATAAAGAACTGCAGGAAAAATACAAAGCACACAAACAGACCAATTGAAAAAAATATATTTTCAATTTGCGATGCAACAGGAGCTGATCGGATGATTTTTTGAGGCCATTAATGGTATTTTAGTATCACAAAAAACAGTGGGAATAAATCTTAGTTCATGTTGTAAATACGGTTTATATGTACGCTTCAAGCCACTCCAAATTGTCAAAATTCAAACGGACAAGTTAGTTTCCACCGAATCACTGAAAGCAGGTAGGAGCAATCAGACGTATCATTACAACTGTGCCGACAAAACCACATTTGTGTCCAGGTCTCATGAATACTGTCGGACTTCCACTAACAGAAATATTTAGACCTGATTTCAAGATTTGTGCATTTCAATTGCATATAAAATTTCTATCCAATTAGATTGCATAGATTGATCCTATACAAGCCAATGTATCTTCATTTGTTGCATATTTGTCAATTAAATGTCAATGAAAAAATTTAAATTGAGATTTAATAAATCCTTTTTCATGCACTAAGTGTTCCTTGTTTACTTCACTAATGTGTATGGACATTTCTGCTTTGTCTCCACTTGGGTCATATGGTTTGAGCATGCTTTTTTTTGCTTTATTTATAAGAATTAAGTTGCTTGATTTACTCTTGTTTTCAATTATCTCTCTTATATTTTCTGTCACGAGATCAGACAACACTGAAAACAAAATGCCAACAACGGATGTCTTTCCGTTAGAGGTTTCCGTCCGGCGGGTTTACCACAGCTAACAGGGCCGACCATCTCCTCGGCGCCGTCAGCGTGTCTCCATCACACCGTAGCGCCACACAAGAACCATAGACCGAACAGATAACACTCCTCACCATGTGATGGCAGCAATGTGGCTTTTTGCTGCCAACAGTGTAAAAGGAGACGTAAAAGAAGAGTGCAGAAGAAGAATAAAGACAAGTGGACACAAGTAAACAAAGAAGGGATGTTTCTTATGTTTTAATTTTTTTAAACACAAACAGCTATAGAGATAAAAAGTAAACACCCCACTGGACCTCTTCATTGGCATAAACGCCAACAAGGCCTAGACCTTCTCGTTTTTCTTGTAATTTCCATCTTCATGAAATGTGCTTAGATCAAAATTTTTCTGGTCCAAATTGTTTAAGTTGTGTTCACATGGCTTGTTTACACGAGCAGGCTGAAGGTAATTTTGAATACCTGATCGGCAGGGAAATGCACCTAATTAAAAGCTAAACTTAAGGTCTTGAAACAGAAGCTAGAAGCGACGATAGTGTCCTTCTGGCCCAACCTGGCTATTAAAACCACTCCATAAGTGAGATGCACAGACTGACCCTGGAGAGAACTAGTCAGAATTAGAGCTGTTGAAGTGTTCATTATCAAACAGTTGGCAAATGGTGAGACGAGCTTCAGTGAGCACAACAACAAATTACTAGTACTGTGAAAGTGTGGCAAATCAGACATAATGAGCAGAATAAACGTTTTAACTTCAGAAAAACTGAAGGTTCGGTGGTCTTTGTGACATTAGAGATCCTGTTCACTATGTTTTCTTTTGATTCTGCGTCGATGTGGAAGATATTAACATAGCTCTGAGAGCTCATAAATTAATTTTAGCAGGTATGTGGTTTACAGATTAGGTTAGATTAGAATAAATATATAACAGGCAATGACATTATATGGTTTGAACTTGGAATGACACTGTTTTCTGTTTTGTTTTTTTCGAAGTGAGTAGCAACTGTAATCAGGAGCTGTTGGTCTTAAACCTTTAGATCAGTGATGGGCAACTCCAGTCCTCGAGGGCCACTGTCCTGCATGTTTTAGATCTTTCCCTGTTCAATCACACCCTGATACAAGTGGCTGTGTCATTAACAGAGTGGTGGAGCCCTTGATGACAAGTTGGTGACAACCATTAATTCGAATCAGGTGTGTTAGAGCAGGGAAACATCTGAAACATGCAGGATTGTGCCCCTCGAGGACTGAAGCTGCCCATCTCTGCTTTAGATACACACAAAAAGACCCAAATGCACTTACCACATGTAATCTACCAACACATACACAAGTGGAAGGCCAATTAGCAAGGAGTGAAAACGCCAGGCTTTTTTGAGGCAATGTTTCAATGACAATATTTAATTGGATGGTAAATCAACTCCTTATCAGCCTCTCCACAGCTTGGTTGGTGAGAATGAGAGGGAAATAAAGAACAGAGTAAAAAAGAAGAGAAAGCGACAAAGAGTAAGCACACACACACACACACACACACACACACACACACACACACACACACACACACACACACACACACACACACACACACACACACACACAGAAAAAGAGAGATGAGACACATGTAGAGTGAAATTGGTATATGCACATGGTAGAGTCACCGTAGTGTAATGTCAACATCTCAGTTCTGGGGTTTTATCGTCATTATTAATTGTTTGTTTTACCAAAAAAATGTGTCAAGCACAAAACAGTTGGATGCTAATATACTGTTAATAAACCAAAATGAGAATATTTAGAGATTCTTTTATCTCAGGAACACTGACTGAAACAAGCCGATTAAAGCCTTTCTTATTGCCAGTGATTGTATGTTTACTCTTGCTCGTTGAGCTACAACAAACACAGAACCGGTATTTCACACATGAGTTCCTGTTTCCTCACAATATTGACCAGATCTGGAGTTGATAAACACACACCACTGTAACACTGATGCAGGACTGAATTAAGAAAGATAGATTCTATTGATCCCTCAGTCAGGGATTTTTGTATTACTGAAGCAAGGTATCAGGCACACACCAGACATCAGAAGTATCGAAATATAAGATCAAAATCACTGGAATATTCATGTAAACGCTATACTGCACATAAAATATAAATCGGGATAACTAAGGCATGTATTCTGTACATATCGCTATATCTATATTTTTATGTATCTGGTGATACGTTTCCATTAAAGAAAGAAAAATTCAGAATGGTCACGGAAATATTGTGAAACTGTGGCACATCACACCATCTATCGCTGTTGGAGCCAAAGTGGATGACTGAGGAGAACTCCAATGTTGAAAGCATATTTTTAAAAAGTAGGACAGGATTTTATCAAAATTCATACTCAAAAGCCACAAAGATTGTTCGAGAATGGACAAATGAGACAAAATTGGAGCTTTTAGGCAAAACCACGTCAGCCTTATGTTTACAGATAAGAAGATTGTAGCTTCTGTCACACATGGGGGAGGCGTCTTGAATCTGTGCAGGTACAATGAAATCTCACGATTATCAAGCCATTCTAGGACCAGACATACTGCCTGGTGTCAGAAAGCTTGGACTCAGTTGCAGCTCAAGGGTCCTCTAACAGGATAAGACTCTAAACGCGCTGCTAAAAACAAAACATTGGACTATCGTCAAGTTTCTCTTCTATGAGTCCTGATCTGAATCCTACTGTTCATCTGTGGAAAGAGCTGAAACGTGCAGTTTGGAGGAGAAACCCTTCAAACCTGAGGAGTGGGCCAAAATATATCTCTACAAGTGCAAAATCTCCTACCTGCCTGATGCAGTGACTGCCTCACTCGGCTGTGTTACAAAATATGAAGTTTAGGGTCCCATAGTTTTTGTTAATCAAGGCCAGTATCATTGGTTTGGTATTTCAACAGAATATATATATATATATATATATATATATATATATATATATATATATATATATATATATATATATATATATATATATATATGTGTGTGTGTGTGTGTGTGTGTGTGTGTGTGTACTGTACATATGTATAGTATTTACAGTTACAATGGAGGCATTGTAGTAAGTCCAGAGGGTTATCTGGTACACCCAGATAATACTGTGCAGGTTTATATGTGGCAGTAAGGATTGTAGATAGCAGTCCCTGTGACATTGCAGCTGTCTGAGTCTTTTGGAAAAGGGGCTCGGTTGTCTTCCCACTGTTTGGTGGAGAGGCCAGTCTGTTATCTATGAAAGTTTCTTCTGGGCTCTTCTCTGCAACGGCGCTTCAAAAGTTTCCTTTTAACAGCTAATGATA
The DNA here is from genome assembly GCA_014839995.1 of Xenentodon cancila. Taxonomy (NCBI): domain Eukaryota; kingdom Metazoa; phylum Chordata; class Actinopteri; order Beloniformes; family Belonidae; genus Xenentodon; species Xenentodon cancila. The sequence continues at coordinate 24,637,221 of CM026205.1, forward strand.
GAACCATCCTTCCTAACTGGTTTATTAAGTGTTATTGTGACACTTTCCAATTATACTCACACTTTCCAGTTTTCTCTCTCAACCGTCTAAATGCAATTTCCCAGTGCAAGTGCAGGATGGGAGATTTAATGGGAGTGCAGTTTCAAAGAGGGATCCTCAGCTTAGCTGTTGTGATTTGAGATTTCTTTTGTTGCATAAAAATGGAATAAAATTAAAATAAAAATTAGTTTACAAGTACTGATAAGTTGGAAGATTAGCTGAGAAAACGGCATGAGCTCTGTGAGGAGTGGGTTTGAAGCCCAGTTGTTGAGGCTCCGGGCAGCAGCCTATTGGCAGGAGCTGAGTTAGTCTGGTTAATACGAAAATGTGAAAATCTGGGAACTAGTTGGAAGACACCCACCTTACCTTAGTTAACACAAGCTGGCGGTTTCTTTGTATAGTAAAGTAGGAATTAACGTAAAGTAAAGAAAAAAAGAGCCTGATAAGGTTATAAAGGCGCTATATAAGTGAAGACTATTTATCAACCTTAATGTCTCCTTTTCACTTCTTTTAGATTCGGGTCTTATTTCATCCAATTCTTAAACTTTCATCTGAAGAAAAAAATTACCCATTGTTATGGTAATGCATCATAATAGATATTAAAATGTGTAAGTACTTAGTCATACACCGGTTCTCAAGTATTTGAAACCACTTGCATGGAAACCACATACATAATAATAGATTACATAATTCTGTCATTATGTACTGAGGACAGTTTCTGTGCTTTTTCTTCTTTTGTTTACATTAAAAAATTTGTAGCATTTGCTATCATGCATCCTTCCATTATCTATACTCGGTAATTCCAATTCGGGGTCACGGGGATCTGCAGGAGCTCTTTTGGTGAAGGACAGGGGTTCACCCTAGGCAGGTTGCGAGTCTATCTCAGGGTCATCTGAATTAGTATAGATTAATATAGATTCACTGACAGAATACACATGGTCACAATTGCATATTTATTCATAAAATGTTCTTATTTTTGAGGCAGAAATTCCAACTCTGGTCCTGCCCTTAATAGCAGTCGTCTTATTGACTTGTTACTGGAGGAGAATGTTTTTTTGTCCACACTACATTTAGACGCTGCTGTACTCAAGTAAAAGCAGTATACACTTTATACTTTTGTTTTTACTCACGTCAACAATAGTTAAAAATGTGTATTTTATTCCTTTTGATGGTATTTTGTTTTCATTTTCATTCATTTTTCATGTATTTTGCCCAATTGAAATTTTGATTCTTATGAAGGCAGAAATAATCTTTTTTTTTCCTTTTTGTCCTTGTATAGTGCATGTTCATAACAAAGTCATCTCAAGGCACTTTTTACTCAGTGGTGACATTGACTTTTCCAGGCTTGGAAGCATCTGGAATGGACCGTCGCCCAGAGGAAACATGGTCAAAAGAATCACTATTACAGATCTCTTTTTGAAAAAAATGGGTGCTCTAGACCAAAGACAGAAAAGATCAACAAGACTGTTACCAAGTCCAAAAGCCAAGATCTGTAATAAATGGGCTTTTGTCAGTGCCCTATGCCAAACACACTCTGTGATCACGGCAGCCTTTACACAAGAAAGTAAATTGAGATTTTAGAGCATATGCTGCCTTCAGTTGGGCATCCATGTAGTTTTTAATAAGACAATGAATACAATATTCTGCTCACTTTACAAGGGCATGACTCCATTGAGGCGTTGGTGCCACACTGGCCTGCCTTCAGTCCTGACATGTCTCCAATAGAAAACGTGTGAAGAATTGTGAGGAAAAAACAAGTGCAATGAGAAAAAAAGATGTTTTTGCAGAAAGAATGGGAAAAAAATGACAACTGAGACAATTCATGATTTGAAGCTCAGAGCAAGACTTCCTTTTAAGTGCACTGAGACATGACACAATGATAAAAGCTTTTTTGGTGTACTGCAGACCTGAAATCCAAAAACAGATTTAAATTATTGAATAAAATGAAATTTGCAAGAAAAATGGCAACGATGAGAAAAGCATTTGATATCGGCCCAAGATTTTCTGATTTAGGGTTTTATATGAGCTGACTGATGAGACCGGTTAATGAGGCTTATTTCAGAGTTAATAAGAGCTTCATCAGCAGAAAGAAAAAGGTTCGGGAACCCCGTGGAAGGAACTGCATTTCTACATTAAGTTGTCATAAAATGTGATCTAAGTCACATCTTAATCACAGTAATAGACAAACATAATGTGTTTAAGCTAATAACACAATTTTTGTGGCTTTATTAAACATGTCCCATAAAAACTGACTGGGCTGGTGCAAAAAGTAAGTGAATCATAAATAATTACTGCAAAGGAAACTAATGAATAAAAGACACTTAAACATTTTACATTTGCTGTCCATAAGAAGAATCCTCTGAAGACATATAATCACAGACGTTGATGACTCCTAATGACTCTAATAAAACAAAACAGAGCCTCCACTGAGGGAACAAAGAGAAAAAAAAGAATAATGAAAAAAAAAGAAGAACAAAAAGACACATGTAACAGTTAAAGGTTTAAAGACATCACTGGGATTCGCAAAAATGGCTGTTCATGAGTATTTCATATGCATGTAACCGAGCTGGCAGAAGGTGAAGAACAGAAAAAAGCTCTCTGAAGATCTGCGCTCCAACACAAAACATTGCTGTGCAACTTTGCCAAAGAGAACTGTGGCAATGTGCAATAATTTTGGGAAAATATTTTAAAGTTTGATGAAACACAAATTGGTTCAGGAAGAATATTCATCACTATGTATGGTGCAAAAAGTACAGAGCCTAATAACTTCAAATCATCCTCCCAATGGTGAAGTAAAGAGGGGGATTTGGGCTTCCTCTGCTGCCTCAGGGCCTGGGCCACTTGCCATCATTGAGGGGAAAATATGGGCAACCCGAGAACCACAAAACATCACACGAGGTGGCGGCACAGTGGGGTTTGTAGGCCTGGGCTTTTACAGTCTCACCACAAACATTGAAAAAGAAAGAAGAGGTGAATTTGAGTTTACCGATCAACATGGCTTTCAGAAAATCAAGGGAAAAATTTAGAGGACATTTTACGATGAATAGGATTGTATACTTGTGAAAGGAAAAAAAACAACAGTCGGAGGACTTTGTTTCTCCTCCGCTCCTCAGCTGCAACAAAATCGAACAACTATTATTTTTTCTTCAAACAATACAGTCCCTTTTGGGGTAAAATGTCCTCTAACTCCCCTTGATTTTGATTGGTAAACTCTTCTTCAAATCTTTTTCTTCTCCTTAATTTTTGAGGTGAGACCAGAAACGGCCAGGCCTACAAAAACCCCTGTGTTGCCTCCTAATGTGATGTATTGCAGTTCTCAGGTTGACTGTATCAATTCTCTAGATTATCAATATATGCTACAGGATAATGTCAGGATAGTGACCTGCGAGCTGAAGCTCAGCAGAAGATGGGTGATATAGATGGACAATCAGCCTCAGCATTGGTGTAAATCTGCCACAGAAGGGCTTCAGAGAAAGAAAAAAGAAAAATCCACTCTTTAGAGTGGCCGAATCAAACTCTGTACCTCATCCCTGTGGAGATGCAGTGGGATGATCTCGAGCCAGTCGTTCACACAAAACAAATTACAACTGTGTCTGAGCCGAGGCAATTGTGCAAAGAGGAATAATCAAAATTTCCTCCTGAACTTTGTACAGGTCTGATCCAGACCTGCTACCAAAAGTGTTTACTTGCAGTCATGGCTGCCAACCAGCGATTAATCCAAACTTCACTTACTTTTTCCTGCTGCATTATGAATGTTAAACAGGTGTGTTCAAGAGATACACAAGAAGTATAATTGTTTGTGTATTTCTTGGCTTCAGCAAAGTACAATAGGATATAGAGTTATTAATTATTAACCTTAACGTTTTATACATCACTTTTAAGTTGTTTACTGCCTTCACATCTACTTAATCATAAAAATGACCTCCAAAACAATAAGCAGAAGGAGCAACTTCAGCCAACTCAGTATGCATTTACTATTGTTAAGGATGAAGGATGATGACTTTTGAATAAATGTTCCTTGGGGCCAACTTCTTTTGGAGGCTTGACTGGTGGCTGCCAGTGGCATTTGACCTCTGACTTAACCAGTGGTGACATCCAGCTTTCGGCTACATGCTAAAAATCAATTTATTATTCACCAACACACATTAAAGAATAAACCTCTCCCACTTTTCTTTCTAACACATACACACAATAAAAAAAGTGATTTTAAATAGAATTTTAATATATCCACAGGCAAATGGTCTCTAAAACTCATTTATCAAACATTTAACACTGACTTAGCCATTAAAAGGGGCAAGAAAGGGAGAGAGGAGGATAGATTGAAGAAGAGGAGCCGTGATCAATGCCAGTGGACCATATAATTGCACCGGAGTGGGTTAGCTGAAAACATTAGCCTTGTTTTCTGATGGATCACATCCTGGAGCAGGCAAGCCAAGCTAAATGCTTCAATTTGTATTAGTTGGACCCAGAGTCATCCATCTGAAGGAGCGACGCTGCTAAAATTAAAGTTTTCTGCAGCTGATGAGCTGAGAGGTAACGTGCTACAGTGCCTTCTTAAAAAAATGAATAACGGATGTGTGTTTGTTATGATGTTCCCTTTGTCCTCATACTGCTGAATTAACTTATTCAGCAAATGAAAATCTTCCCTTGACACCAAGCTTAATCAGCTTTTTCATAAGATACTTTTCTTCTCCTGGCCAGATTCCACACATTGATTAACTCACAAGGTAATGATAGTTTTTAATTGTCTGTGCAGAAGCATGGGCAACTGACCTCTTATATATTTTTTCAGTACAATATCGGCCCATTAAATTGTATTTTGTTCCTTTGTTTTTTTTCTCAGACCATCTTTAGATTAAAAAAAAAGAGAAAAAATATAGAAGAAACCTCAAGTTTCAAGAAGTGTTTTTAATAAGTTTGCATATCACTACTAAAATTGCACTATACAATCTAAGTCATTTAGAATATATGAAGCAGACAACTTTACTTAATCATAATGCATCCTTGTTGTTAAACTTCCGTCTTGGTGTGTTGGCAGTGAGGAAACACGGAGTGGGTATTTGTGTGTTTTATCAGCAGGGAACACAGCAGGAGGTAAACAGTGCATGTTACCAGAAGGGTCAAAACACTCTGCAAAACACTAGCTGTCACATTCATATTCAAACTACATCTCTATACTAGAGGGAGCCACTAAGAATGGCCAGAGGAGCTGCTGGGTGAGTCACACGTCTATCACAGAGTCTTGAGCAGTGGCAGGCATCAGCATCCTTAAACGTCTGTCTAGGTTAGGTAAGTTTTCTGCTGATGTTCCAGCTACTTAACATTCTTAAAACTATGAATCACATTATGAATGACCTTCTTATGGCCTCAGATAATGGGTTAGTGTCCATACTGGTTCTGCTGGACCTCAGCGCTGCTTTTGATACTATAGATCACAGCATTTTACTGCAGAGACTAAAGTATGTTGTTGGGATTAAAGGGACAGCTGTAGGTTGGTTTAAATCATATCTGTCTGATAGATTCCAGTTTGTTCATGAGGTTTCTTCCGTACAGACAAGGGTCTGCTATGGTGTCCCACAGGGTTCAGTGCTGGGGCCAATCTTGTTCAGTTTATACACGCAGCCCTAGGTTAGGTAAGTTTTCTGCTGCTGTTCAAGCTACTTAGCATTCTTAAAACTATGAATCACGTAATAAATGACCTTCTTATGGCCTCAGATAATGGGTTAGTGTCCATACTGGTTCAGCTGGACCTCAGCGCTGCTTTTGACACTATAGATCACAGCATTTTACTGCAGAGACTAAAGTATGTTGTTGGGATTAAAGGGACAGCTGTAGGTTGGTTTAAATCATATCTGTCTGATAGATTCCAGTTTGTTCATGTTCATGAGGTTTCTTCCGTACAGACAAGGGTCTGCTATGGTGTCCCACAGGGTTCAGTGCTGGGGCCAATCTTGTTCAGTTTATACACGCAGCCCTAGGTTAGGTAAGTTTTCAGCTGATGTTCAAGCTACTTAGCATTCTTACAACCATGGCTCACAAATGACCTGGAAGTATTATCCAGAACCACGGCATTAATGTTCATTGCTATGCTGATGATACGCAGCTGTATCTGTCTATGACGCCAGATGAAACAGAACCATTAGACAAACTTCAGGTTTGTCTTAAAGACATCAAGGACTGAATGTCCACTAATGTTTTGCTCATAATTCTGATAAAACAGAGGTTGTTGTTTGTTGTCCCAAACACCTTAGGAAGGGATTAGATGGTGTTGCGATGGCCTCCAGTACAACTGTGTAAAACCTTGGTGTTATTTTTGATTAAACAGCATATTATTCAGGTTTGTAAAACTGCGTTTTTCCACCTTCGTAATATCTTAAAGACTAGGAGCATCCTCTCCCAGATTTATGCTGAAAAACTAATTCACATGTTTGTATCTTCTAGACTAGATTACTGTAATGTGTTATTAGCAGGATGTCCAAGTAATTCTCTGAACAGCCTCCAGCTGATCCAAAATGCAGCAGCTCAAATGCTGACAGGAATCAACAAGAGACATCACGTCTCTCCTGTGTTCGCCTCTCTCCAATTAGCTCCCCGTAAAACTCAGAATCCAATTCAAAATTTTATTACTTGCATATAAAGTCCAAAATGGCCTAGCGCAGCGATATTTGCAAGAACTGATAGTTCCTTGTGTTCCTAACAGAGTTCTCCGTTCTCACGGTGCCGGTTTACTAGTAGTTCCTAGAGTATCTAAATGCAGATTTGGAGGACGGGCTTCCTGTTTTCAGGAACCATCACTATGGTACCAACTTCCAGTTTGGGTTCTGGAGGCTGACACCACCTCCACCTTTAAAACCAAACCTAAAACATTTCTGTTTAGTAAAACATATAGTTAGTACTTTAGTGTGTTAGGGCCAGTAGTCACAGCTGCAGGTGCAGGACCAGACTCACTGGAAAGCACCTAGAGACACTTGTGTTGTAATCGACGCTATATAAATACATTTAAATTGAATTGAATTGAATTGAGTTGATCTGAATTGAATCGAGTCACATGGATGGAAGTAAATATATCAGCAAAATAAATAACTGTGTTAATGTTGATTTTCCCTGCATATTATGCTAAATGTAGATGAATCTGAAAGAGTAGCACAACTGAGAGAATGGCTTAAAGGTGAAATGGATATATTCTACAACTTTCTTGTTTCTAAACAAATCTTTGTCTACACCGATTACCAGTATGGAAGTACTTGTTTTATATCATCTGAGGCGTAATCCAGGGTTATATTTGGACTCTAATTCCACTCACCCAAACCCAGACCCCCACACCATCCCTACCAACACGCAGTAAATCACCAGGACTTGACGTATTAGACAGATGACACCAAATGAAATGAAAGAATGGTGACTAAGTATAATGAAAATTAAAGTAGATGATGAAATTAACAACAGAAAGTAAATGTTTTAACATTTTTAATTCCATTGAACCAGATCTCTTGAGACCTTACGCGGTTAATTCTGGCAGAATAATTCTGATAACAGGACATGTTTCCCTGAGAGGTTGTGGAGTGGAAGATTGTTCTGAATCACCAAGCTTTTGGCTGCTGTCATGAAAAAAAAAATGAAAAGAAAAGTGTAACTAACTAGCCTTACTAGCTTTATTAATAACTGGTAATCTGGATCCTTACAGTTCAACCCATCTGGAGTTCTCAGAGTTCAATATGGGCAGAATGCACAATATGAGTGATAACCTGACCCCATCACAAATCTTCTTCAAAGCCAATGTTTTTATGTGATCGTGACAGGTTTCATTGTTAAACATGCATTATTTGCTTTATGGCTCTCTGTTGATTTTCACTTTGCAGAAAATGCTGAAAAGTCCCCTTTTTGTTGTTTTTACAGTTTTACCATAACTGTAACTACTAATAACTATTACATGACCAATCTGTCACCACACTTTATCAAAGGACTGACAATGATGCAGCATCTTCAGACTTAAGTGTCGCTTATGCTTGAACAGATCAACAGAGGTAAGTACTCTGTAGGTCATACCCTGACGACCACAAAGTGAAAATGCACGCTGACTGTGACTAAACCAGTCACAGTCAGTCATTTACTATGTCTGTGTCACAAAACTGTTTTTTTTTTTTTTTAAATAAACCACCCTTGTGATTGAAGTATTTGTTATATAACTGTGAAATTGTCCCTCTCACACCAATGCAAACATCAGGGTCTGGCCTGTGTTGCTATATGCAAATTTTTGCATAGATTCACTTATCACAGGGGTTGAACTAATTATACAATAAAAATTTGTTTTCAAAATAAAAAAAAAGCTGAATAGTTACTCTGACTTTAGAAGTTTATAACATGACCCTTTTAACATGTGAACCTTTTACTGACTGAATAAAAAGTATTGAGAGAACTTTGGTGGACAGCTCTCTAATTAACTCCTAATAAAAGACTACAAAACGTCTGGATGCAACAAACAACTTCCGCTCATGTTTGGATAATCTTGTTTATCAAAACCTGGCTTGCATTTATTATTGGTGAGCCAAACTGCAAGCATGATGACTGCGTTTTTTTGCCGTAATATTTATGGACCAACACTGGTGCTAAAAAAAAAGAAGAGGTAACGTCCAGACTTTAGCCTGCATGCAGGGAAAAGCCTGTTTAACCCATACAGTATGCCAGTGTTTTTATAAAGGAACGGCTTTAGAGAATCCGCTTATTGGCGTGAAATGTCTTCGCGCTATGTGAGAGCGAGACCGGAAGCGTGCTGGCAGCCACAGAACGGTCGACATCATACGCTTCATGCTATCCCAGGATGGCTATTTTTATTTTGCATATTTATCTATTAATTGAGCAGATTTACATTCAGTCGTGAGGACATCGGTCCTCATTTTCCTCAGAACGTCATTGAGTCTTGTCCCCAGTAGGTGTGTTTGTCGGCAGGTGACCTCCTGCAAACTGAAGTCTATTATTGGATGTTGAACAACAGGGGGGTACGAGTATAAATATAGTATAAAACATACGAATAAGAACCTCAACAGTTAAAGACTAGATAAGATAATTAATAACAATAAAACAACTACTTGTGCAGCATTGTGGAGCTACTGCAGTAGATTTCTATATAGACATCTATATTATATGGCACTGTGATTAACTGCAACCAAAACACCCCCCACAAATACAGCTCTTTCTCTCCGCCTTACACACATGCTGAGTGGCAAAGTGATGGTATAAAACCCCCTTTAATGAATATAGACAACCCTAGCACACATTCAACTATATAAATGGAAAGAAAAGGGTTTTATACAGCCACACACCTCTGTTTTAATTAGTGGAAAAAGGAAACACAGATTTGCTGCTGCAGCCTGAATGAGACAAGAGAATGACTGGCAGGCAGCTGTGTGTAAGTGTGTGTGTGTGGAGGCAAAATACAAGCTGAGTATATTTGATTTGTTCTGCTGGCAGGACCTGTTTGAGTGTGTGTGTGTTTGTGTTGGCTGTGTGTGGGGTCTGTCTGTGTGAGGTTCTCAGTTCTCAGCAACTCTACAAGTACCTCTTGAGATGGGGAGGCTGCCAGGTGGGAGGTGAAGGGGTCCCAAGCAATACAATAGGGCAGCAAAAGTGTGTGCATGTGTGTGTGCATGTGTTACTCTTTATATGCATATGCTGTTTATCCCTGCGATGAACTCACAGACGACTGAATAAACCTATTTTGCTGACTAAATACAAATATTATAAACTGAATTGAACAATTTTCTATTATACTATTTACTTGAATAGGCATTAAATAACATTAAATAAGTATAAATGTAATTTTAATGGGAGTAATAATTTCATGACAACGATTCAGTATGGAGGCATCAACCTGCAGCATGTTAGTGTTAGGACGTCATAAGTTTCCACTGTTTTTGTTTAAGTGGAATTTCTTTCTGCCAATTGGAAGTTTGTCTCTTTATTGAGTATTCACCAAATGTGTCTAATCTTCAGTAGAGAAAAGACAATTCATTTGGTTTAAACCAGGACTTTAAAACAGTGAAAAATCCCTTAAAAAATATACTCCACAAGTAAGGAATAGTTAACAAGCAATGAGCTATTATTTATTTCAGTACCTAACAAATGACTTTGGGAACATTCAGCAGCTTAGTCTGAAATGAAAACACACCTTCACTGTTTTGTTTAATTATTATTATTCTTTTTTTTAAGGACAAGAATTAATTTGGGAATCAAAAAATAAAAGTACAAGTTTTGGTTAATTATATTTCCTCTAATTGTACAATATTTATTAACATGATGTTCTTAATACAGTTACTTAACAGTTTAACGAATTATTTGGGTGAATTTGTTTTTTCTTTCAGTGTGTTCAGTATAACAACGAGCCAGTTGTTAGTTTACATCTATCCCTATCATATCAGCCCTAAACCTAAAATGACAACAGGTCCCAACAGGATCATAAATACTAAAGTAAAAAAAGACAAATAAATAGTTACTGTATTTTCTAGGCTCCAAAAACATGTCATGTCTATGTTTTACTTTGTAAAGTGTAATAATCCGTAATTTTGAATTATGTGAAACTGTCAAAAAAGTTATACTGCACCAGTATAACATATTGAAAAGTCCTAATATTTAAAACTCCATACATATAACATGACACAGTTAACACAGTTACATATTAAGGAGGATGTGAAGGATTATTAATGTTATAAATATGAATCTTTAAACTGTGTTGGTTTCAAGGTATCATATTTATATATTTATTCCTTTGCTGCGTCTCTGTATGTTTCTCTCTGCAACCTGCTGGAAAAATCAAAAAATGTAAAGATGAGCTTGTTCTGTTCCAGCGGCCCAGCAGATATCTGAACGGCATCAGCAGGACCAGTCTGGCACTCAGCCTCGATGCTGACAACAATGCAGCTTTAAAACGAGGTGAGACCAACCTGACTTCACAAGTAGGCTCAAAGTCCAGAAACGCCAGCCTCAGCTGCAATATTTCGTCTTCTATCACCTGTCATCCAGATGCAGTCATTTTGCATTCTCATCTTTCTGTTTTTTTCTCCACCCCGTCTTCTTCTTCTACTCCTTCCTCTCTTTTACATCTCTGTGTAGTTTAAGTCTAAATCAGGGGATTTGAGGGTCTTAAGGGCTGAGGTGTAAAACACCGACTGGCGCGCTGTAAGCTCCTAAAAAGAAAAAAATAATCCAACAAAGTCTTTTTCTCAACAGCAGCTTTCCTCCCCTTTAATCACCCTATTAGTCTTCCTCTCCTCTCTTCGATTGGTACTAGTGGTGTTTTTAGTCATTTTTATGCACATTATAAACTATTGATATACATGTCTCAGTTTCACAAGTCTTATTGCTAAATTGAAGGGATTTTTGCCTCTGCAAGAAAACATTTTTTGCACTTGTTGAGATGTGTAAAGACCTTTTTAAAAAAGCTTCTGATATAGAAAACATTTAAATCATATGACTGATCACATGACCGACTGGCTGTTTTCCCTTCTAATGGGAAGTTTCGGACTGTTTTTTCCAGCCTGTCCAGTTTGACCTGCTGCAGATTTGATTGATCTAACATCAGACTCTTGTCAGAACGACACATTTGTATTTATTTTTCTTAATGGCAATGTTCAGCTTAAAAGCAAAAAAAAAAAAAAGCCCTAAAATGTGTCTTTATATAATAATTCAAATGAGTTCTTCCTTAATTGCCTTTATCAAATCATGTGTATTATTACATCTCATTGTACCCAGTAATGCATGTATTTAAAAAGGAAGGACTTGTGCACTGGTCTCCACTTACATCCATACTTCTGTGGAAGCGAGATTTTCTCATACTGATATCTCCTTTTCACTTAAAAAACAGAAATGGATAGATGGGGAACGAAATGAGACTTTTGGAGATAATGACACATTTCTCATGTTCAGCTGTATTATCTGAAAACAGGCCTGTGATGTATCTTTTCCGGCTTATTAATGGACGATATTTGGACGTAGCGTCAGGTTCTGTTTCTTCCAATATTAGCGTCCATTTAAAAAAATCATTGACGCAGACGACAGTGATGACATATTAGTTCTCAGTTTTGTGCAGTTGAGGTTCGTGTTTTGCTCCTTAACTTCTGTAATATCAAGTAGGACTACATAAAAAAGAAATATGGAAAACAAATGGCAGCGAGAGCGAGGCAGCTATTTAATCGTCTATCTTATATATAATCTCTCTAACGCATTCTCCCATGCAGTCTCCTCTAGAACCAAGTAATAAACTTTTGCACACAGAAAAAAGCCCAGAAAATGTTGTTTCCTCTCACTTTCCTCCCAGCTCATATCCCTCCTCTTGCTCTCACCTCCCCCCTCTCTGTCTCAGATGCTCTCTTGCCCATCTCTCTCATCAGCCTCCACTCGCTCCCATCCTTCTCCCTCTCTCTCTTTTTTATATTCATAGGATTTTAAAATGTCTGTAATGGCTCTGGTAGATCAAAACACTTCTTCTCCCGACGTGCGTGCATGTGTGCGTCAGCCTGCCTGTGTGTTTACATCTGTGTGTGTATGGTTGTGTGTGTGTGTGTGTGTGTAAGTGTGTGTGCATGAGTGAGATTTGCATTTTGTGGCTACGCTCTGATTGGCAAACTGGCAACACAGAGCCCAGCGGGGTTTTGTTTTTTTTTCATTAAAAGACCCCACCACACACACACACACACACACACACACACACACACACACACACACACACACACACACACACACACACACACACACACACACACACACAATGTTGGGAACAGCCACCAGCCTGTGTCAAAACCTAATGAATAATACTAAAGAGCTAGCACTAGGGGTTCTCCATGTATTGTTCTGTAATGCCAAGAGCAATAAACATTTTTATTACTTTATTTTTACGAGCACCAGATATAAGCTGTTATGGAATAGCTGGATATTTAATAGGTGTTCGGATCACTTTTTTATTGTCTAAAAAAAGTTGCCTCATAATTAATAATGTTTGACCATTCAAGATGTGCAAGTATTTGCTGGGATTTGCTATTATCCCAACATTAATATTATTCCATAAGATAAGTGCCACATATCATTGAGTCACATGTGAGTAATGTGTTTTGGATCACATAAACCAACATCTTGATTCATGGAGGATTTTAGTTGGATATTACCAGGCACTCAGTCCGGTGATGTATTGTGTGGAGTAGTCCTCAGCCTCATAAGCACATGATACATAGACTACCAGTGCAACAATGTAAAATGGTTATTTTGTTTAAAGGCAGGAAGGCAGTTCATTTTTTTGTTTTTTTTGGCACCATGAAGGCACATAAAAGAATCTGTCTTCTTTAAGAACCAGCAGCTCCAGCTAGAAAAGATGAAATAATATTGCAAGAAATAATGAATGAAAAGTGCCAGGAATAAACTGCTTGAAATGTGGATTTACGCTCCTTCAGAGCCTAACTCTGCATTGGGAGACATGAGAAACATTTCTGTGGAAGCAGTGAAAATTATAAATGCTGCCGCTGTGCACGGCATCTCAGTCCAAGCCTTCGACCAACTATTACCCAGAAGATGACTTCCTCATCCATTTCAGAGGCAAAGGTTGTTTTAGCAACATCACTGCAACTGTTTGACTGCTATTAGACTTCAAAATGCTTTATAGAAAATAATTCAATAATTTTGATTGACATAAGGCGATTGTGTTCCAGCAGGCTTCCCAGTCCTGCTCAATCCCCCCTTTTGCAACCTCACTTTCATTAAGACCCCTGGTTGTAGGTGAGACAAGAGGGTCCGAACAAAGGGTTTACGAACAAAGGGTTTAGGCTGAGGCCAACCAGATCAACCAGACGCCTTGTAGACAGGGTCTACAAGGCGTCTGGTTGATCCTAGGAGTTCTCGTTCCGGTCACAGAGTTTGCAGACCACTATCCTGAACTACAGCCCACTAGTCATCCCTAACATGGAACCTACAAGCAGGCCCGGCAACTTTAAGATACCAGGATACACATGCCTATCAGCTTTTACCCCTAAATCATCCAACAGAACACAACACAACATGACACAACACCCCACCATCTGCCATTCTGTGAAACACTTCTCCGAAACAGGCTGCAGCCAACCCTCCTCCCAGATAATATATGATATAATATGAGGCACTGTTATGCATGAAAATAACACAAATATACATAAACAACAACAGTTTAACATTCATTCATTATTTATTTCACATACTGATGTAGATGATGTTGTAACTCCCACTTTAAAGACCTCTTTTACTTACGTCATCACTTCTTCCAATAATTTGATCAAATGTCACATACTGCCTTTAAACTTTGAATTTAAATCTTAGCTCTGTGGACCTGTGACATCAGCTACATGCTACTGCTGGTATCGTAAATCTACCAAATCGCTGCAGCAGACGTGGAAGCTGCTGTGAAAGTGCAGCGATTGACTGCTGTGACCCTGACTCAACGATCAGCGGGACTTGCTGGGTGCTGAGCGCTCTGCCCTGCCACTCTGCAGACCGCCAACCTTAGATTCACCACGATTATATGGCCAGAAATGTTTAAGTAAAGCAGCCTCAGCCAACCAGCCCCTTGAAAAATGTCACATTCAAACAGTGTTAAGGAGGAGATTTATTTAAGAGTGAGGCTACAGCTCTCTAAGGGGCCATATTATACGCTATTGGCATATTATAGAGACAGCAGAGATCAATGCTGATCATTGCAGCTTATCCGGTAAGTAGAGCTATAGCGTTAATCCCCACAGTAAAAAGCTAATTTTCCATCACGAAATAACTAACTGCTCAGTGGGAAACAAATTATTACAACTACCACACTGAATTCATGTTTTCCTTTGTGTAAATAGAATAAAACTGTCTGTGAAACGCCTGGAGCAATGTATCTATGGAATTTCGACTTTGACAACAACATTTTTAGCCCAAGCTGCTGCTTGTACATCATCACACAGCGTGACACAACACCACACCAGCTGCCATGTTGTGACAAACATATCAAGTCCAGCTCAAGATGCAGCCATCTCCATATTTACAGAGCAGCTATTGCTGTGATGAGGCTTCAACCATGCCATGCTACTTAGAGACCCCTCTTATGTTGTCTATAAGTATAGTTTTACCCAAGAACCCTCTTCTCTGTCTCACTGCAGTCACTCCACGGTAGTTTGATTCATGGTACTGAGTTCTTTGTTTCTGGAAGACTATTTTATGATCAGCATAAAAGCTAAATCACTCCATCGCCCTCTCTGCAGAGGCAATTAGCTGGCCTTATGAAAATGAAATAAATTACAGCATTAAAAAGCTTTCATTAAGTCACAGAGAAGCCTCGAATTCACTTGACTGATTTAGTGTCACTACATTCCAGGCGATGATAAAGGTGGTGTCATGTGTGTATTTATTGGTGCATGTTGACAGGCAGCCTGAAGGAAGATGGGCCTGATGGGTGTTATGCAAATGAAGCCAGCTGTTTACGGCACTGGCAGACTCCTCATAACTCCTGAAGATCTGCAGGAAGTCAGAAAAACATTTATTCTCTGTTTCCCTCAACACCACTTTCGTTTGGCTTTTCTTTATTCTTCAGAGAAGATATTTCTATATACTGCTACTTTATATACACTCTTTGCCATATTTCACCATTATTGCCCTGGATGTGCCTTCCATCAACACCGCTACTATAACGAACATACAAACAATGAAAGCCTCTCTGAGCATTTGTTGACTTCGGTATTATATGTAAAGTGAAGTGTTGTGAGCTGAGTAACATAGACATGAAGACAGAAAAACAAAAGCAAAAATACACGGATATTTCTAGCCTAAATCCAGATAAAGAGTTGACATCGTCGGTGCAATTCCAGAAAAAAAAAGAAAGACACTCACTTTCTCTAAAGATAAATCTCAGTCAACATAAGTCACTACAAACTCAAAAACTTTGACATTAACCTGCCTCGTCAGTTTATTTGGGGCCACCTAAATCTGAAACTATGTCAGTCACGAGCTGTTCAGATTGATCAGATCGAAAGGGTACTGTGACATCACAGACCCAGCACTGACTAAGTAAATTGAAAAACCATGCAGACAGACACTTAAACTGATATCTAGAAGCACCCATTTTAGACTCATAATTGGACTCATTTTGGGACTTCTTAGTCGGTAGTTTCACTCTCCTATCAAACTGCTGCAGTGCTCCCGCATCTGATGGATGGAGATCGGGTTGTACATTTCTCCTTGAACATACTTGCTACTTTATTTGTCATCTCAGTCCGGCCCCAAAGCACTTGACTCACTAAAGGCTTTAAAGACTCTAAAGGCACCTGAAACAAGCCAGAAAAGTAAATTCTAATTTTAATATTATTATTATTTTTAAGCAATATCTTTTCTTCTAGTGATTTCAAGGCTTGTGGTATCTTTATAGACGATCATTTTAACTCCTTTGAGTCTCCACAAACACCTGAGGGGGATATTTGGTTCTTAAGCTGCCCTGCTTTGGTTATCTAACTTTATGAATGTGTTATTGGAAATGCAGTGTATTATGTTTTTATTACTGCAAACAGATGTGTGGAATCTGGACTGATGAGGGACGTGAGGCTTAGAGCCTATTAGTGCAGCTTTAAAATGTCCCTTATTTTTAGTAAAGTGGCTGTTCAGGTTGGTATAACAGCTAGATACATGTAAAGTGCTTTGCCTTCAAGCTGAACGTTGTCACAAAAAAACAGTTTTAACCACAGCAGAAGGATTTAAGTGCATTGACTTGACAAGCATTTGCCAATAAATCTGCAGAGCTGCAAGTGAATTGCAATGGCTTCTCTTCCCCAGAAATGCTTAATGTAACAAATTAATATGCAAATGAGAATGTGACATCATCTGGCACCTTCCAGCATCTCTGCGAGCTACGTTTCCTCAAGTATCTGTGAACTATTTACAACTATACTCAAACTTAACTTTAAATGAGATATTCCTCGGGTTATAATCATGCCATGTACGTTTTACTACATTTTTTAAAATAATTTTTAAGTTAAATTAGATGGTTAAAATATGGTTAAAAATTGTTTATCATCTTTTCTGTTTGTCTAAATGCAGACTGATTAGATTCACCATTAGAGAAGATTGCTGCTAAGTATTGACCTCATCTTGACTCGTGGTGAAGTTTAACATAGTGAAGGAAGAGGAACGGGAAAGAGAGGGTCGTTTTGAAAAATCCATCCAAAATCAGCTCAACCTGCTTCTTAGGATGACACCTCTGTTTATAAATCTACGTTGCTGTGTTTCTTTTATCCAGCAAATGCATCATATGAAGGCAGCATCTTTTCATCCGAAACAGGCATAAAATGAATGCTGGTCAGATTTGGTTGGCATTAGCCTGACGGTGATAAGTGACTGGAGGTCTTAGTCTACTGCTTCTTATTTACCGCTGTATTAGTGGAGAGGCGCCATGTATTCCTCCTCGCAGCCCTTATGGAAACAGCACAGCAGCCCTTCAAATCACTGTGAAATTACATCAGCTCTGTACTTTGAACCACATGTAAATGAAACTTGTCACATTGCTGTTGGAAATGTCACCTGTCACCTCCTTGTTTACCTTCTTGCTGGATTGTTCGCAGGGGCTGACTAATATACACGTACACCCACTTAACTTGAATGTTTTTTTTTTACGTGAATGAGAATGCTCTGGAGACTGGATGCACCTTAATGCCACTTAAACCGCAGCGACAGGTTGACCCACGATACAGAGAGGCATTAATGTGCTTCTGCTAGTTATCCCTCCTTGAGGAGAAAAGATGAGTCACTTTTTTCTGACATTCTTGCATAAAATACTCAACTCAGCTTCATTGATCTTGCATTTGTTTAAGCAGAAACACAACACAAAGTGCTTTGAAAAAAAAAAAACAACAAAAAACTAAGCCAGAACTTAACAAAAAGGCACAGTGACCTTAATCCATTAGTTAAGACACAATTACAAGAAATTCCTGAACATAACAATGCTTTTACATGGACAATAGCCCAAATAATTGAGTGCCCTGTGAACTGCGACGCTAGTGGAAAAAGATCCTCAGTATTATTGTCTGACAGCAATTAGCTTCGGATTTACTGAAGCATTGACTTATTTAACTTGTGTTTTTTTTTAGTTTAAAATCTTTAGTTCAATCACATCTAATCTCACTGTCAGGCTGTTTTGAGATGAAAAGCTTTTACAAAGGCACTTGAGACTCTGCACTGACAAAAGACGTTAACAACTAGTCAAGTGGGGGAGCACGGAGCTATTTTTAATATAAAAAATATATACCACTGCATTTTAAATCATGACAAAATTCACAAAAAAGCTGGTATACGCTGAACTCATGATGTTTTGTTTTTTTAATATAATATAGCGTATTTATAATGAGTTGGACGTACATATAAAGTACACACATATTAGTAACTAATAAAAACAGTTTCAATGATGTGCCAATAATGCGCTGCGTGTTGACACCACAACTTATTCCCAAAGTTAGTCTAAACTATCCATCGTCCGCGGCAGCGTATCGCCAACGATCACCTGTCGTGGCCCAGCGTTTCCGCCAAATTTTTCATCGGTTGGCACAAGCAGGCGAAATAGTCAAGGTGTGACAGGGCCTTTACTGTAATAGTTGCAATAACTCTGCTTGAGATTTTTGTAAATGGTTGATAGTTTTGAAATATCAGACAAAATATGTATCTATCTACTGATTTATTATACAAAAAAATGACAATGAAAATTAATGTAATGGTGGAAACGTTTTTTTTTTTTTTTTTTATTAATTTTATTCAAAATCATGTAAGGTATTGAATAGACAAAGAAAATACTACTACTACTATTTTAGTTGAGGTGGATCGGCACTGCTCGGAGCGCTCAGAGTTCTTCAGCTTGCTTCTGAACTTAATAATAATTCCTCACAATGTCCCCTATTAGTCAGCAAAAATACTGTTTTTCTGTAGACAATGAGGCAAAAGAAGGGGTTATAAGTGCTGATTTGCTTTGTAATGCTTGTTTGTTGACTTTTTTTAAAATCTTTTTAATTCAATACATTTGATTGCGTGTACATGTACTAAAGCTACAGTGGAAATCACTAAACATAATAGTACTTAAAGCTGTATTGATCCAAACTGAAATCATTCAGTGTCTCACTCAGCTGCTGACAACTAAATGTCTGAGTGTGCACTGAAGTGGCTTTAAGCCTACTGTAACTGTTAGGGAAAGATCAATGGTGTTATCAGTACTTTCCTCTCTCTCACTCTGCACACACAAACATACACTTGGGAATAAAGGTCTCTAATCAATACTTCTATAGCTTTAACAGAAAGCTTCCACAGCAGTTTAAAGGCTTATTACACACCGAGACAACACATGGAGTAGCTAAAGTGAGCTACTTATTCAGTACTTCTAACACATTCGTGACATCTTACATATTTGAAACCGCTACATGAACAAAACAATCCTGTTGTACTCACTCTTTCACCAATTTTGCCCTAATGTGATGTATAAACTCTGTTAGTTGTAACAGCTGGAGTTTAAGTTCAGAGATGCACTCAAAAGTGAAAATTAGAACATTTTTACCCTCGTTTGCTGACACAAAAGATCGTTAAAGTCTTTCATTTTCTTCCCGGTTCACCCGTAAGATATGCAGATATTGTTTTCCCTTTAAGCTGCAGAACACATCCTAGAACTCACCCAACCAGAACAAATACAGTCATGACAAGATGCTGTAATCAGTCAACCATTGTCTTTTTTTATTCCATCCTCTTTCTCATCACCCAGCCTCCCTACACCATTCCATATTTCTCTTTGTCTCTTATCTTCCTCCTTAGTCTGAATCAAGTTTACCCTTTCCATCCAAAAAAATAATAACAAAAATCTAATCAGAATACATGCAAGAGAAACGAGAACTAAATGCTAAAAAGGCAATAACAGAGCATCTTTGGATACGTGGGTTTTTCACAAAGTGAAAGAAGGCAGTTGTTGTCATGAATGTATTTGTTTTCTCTCTCATCCTCCATAAAAAAGTGTTAGAGTAAAGTATATTTTAATTCCCTCCTTTTCTGCGCTGTCCCCTCTGCTTTCTCATTTTTAGTGCCATATGCTCAAAGCTCCATCTTGGGCTCATTTGCAGTGTTTTACACACACACACACACACACACACACACACACACACACACACACACACACACACACACACACACACACACACACACACACACAAATCAACTCTATCAAAGGACAGGAACAGCTGGTTTCTCGATATGGATGACTACTTGCCTGTCAACTAGGCTCACACAGCACAGACACACGCACACCATCATCATCATTAAAACTGTTGTGTCCTGCTGTTCTGATAAGGAACATGAGTGAGAAGAACAGAGATGGATAGACAAGAGGGTATTAGAATCAAAATGCAAACATGCAATCAAACTCATGACTTCAGAGGCAAAATGACAGCGTGTGCCACTGACAACCATCTCAACCAGATGTTCATGAATAATTTTAAGCCTTAAGTTAGGAGGGTTCTACTTTGTCATATAATACATCTGTATGATGAAATTAATTATTAGTCATACACGTCTGTCCCATGAAATACTTTTATTTTTTTCTGTCAGTTAGAAACAGATTGGAAATTAGCATTAACTGTTAATACCTGACTGACATTTCTGTAAAATGACAAGCTGTTTCAAACTAATCGGAATTAGCCTTTAATGATATGTACAGCTTTTATTTATTTTTATTTTTTTAGTTGTTTTTAAGTTAATATGGGATCCAGGAAGAAAAACAACTTGAGTACCAAAAAAATGCCTCACGCTGGCCTTTTCCATTAACTAAGAGGCAGGTCACTGCTGCAGATATTGTTCTGTGTAGTTATTTGGGGGAGTTTAACATTTATATTTGTCCAACTAACAAACATATTA
Source organism: Xenentodon cancila (assembly GCA_014839995.1). Lineage (NCBI taxonomy): Eukaryota > Metazoa > Chordata > Actinopteri > Beloniformes > Belonidae > Xenentodon > Xenentodon cancila. The sequence continues at coordinate 24,658,170 of CM026205.1, forward strand.
ACATATTAACAATTCAACCACCCAAGCCCAACTTCATTTATGAACCCCTTTCATAATTGTAATAGGTAGGTGTGGGACAGCCACTGCAGGATCATTTGGACCCTTCCAGTACCTGCTCCAACTTTCACTAGACAGCTTATTGTGCAAAGAAAACCTGATTGGTCGTCAGGTCTTTCCTAACTCTTTAGTTATAAAGGTACCGTAGACTCAGGTCCCTTTTTTTACAGCACACCAGTCCAGTGTTCCCGCAACAAAAGTGATGCAGCATAAAGATTTATTAAGAAAAACAAAAGAGAAAGTACTTTTGATAGAGAACTTTCAGGTGGTTGAAAACAAAGTCTGAACTTTATATACTTTTACTATTTAACTTGACTACAGCACAGAAAAAAAAGCTTCAGAAAAAAAAAGTTGACACAGAATGTTGTGATTTTGTTTACTCTTTGTCATGGATTGTCAGTTGTATGAATTCACTGCCAGTATGTTTGAGTATGTTTCAGGTGAGTCTTGCTGTGTTCGAAGAGAATACCAAAACAAGGTTTTTAACCAAACAGCCTAACTATACCACAAACTTGTAATTGATGTAAAAAGAAGGAACACATTTCAAAAACCTTTCCAAATAACTATACATATATAGGCTATTTTTTATGGCGACATCCAGCATCCAGGAATTACCAGTACAAGTTAAGTAAAAGCTATTGTAGAAGTTTGTGAAATCAAACAAGCCTTTATCTGATGGTGAACGTTTCAAGAAATGAGTGGTATAATCATCTGGTAAACTGAGCCCATGTTTTCATTAAACTGTTCAATGTGTGGCCCTTTGTTTATCTTAATTGTTTGAACATGGTGCTCTGAGGGAAAGCTTGGCCCGCCACTGTTCTATAGTATACTCTGTCATAAAACACTTTGTTTAATTGTGTGTGAATTGTAGCTGTGTGTAATGACCTTGCATAAGGATGGCTCTCTTCACATTCTTGAAAGACTTTCCTGATGAGATTTTAAGTACAAACATGAATTTAGAATTTGTTCTGAATCTTTGGCACAAAATGAAAGTGTGGATCATGCCACTTTAACTTCCATAGGCTGTTAAAGAAAACAGCTAACATACCATACTCCATCTGTCCATCTGGGTCTCTCTCTTGATCACCTACATGCAAGACTTTAAGACTCACTAGACAAGGAAACCGTTCTTTCATCGGAGATGGAGCACAGGTTGTTGGTCCTCCTCCCATTTACCTGACATGTTCTTGTACAATAAGTCTATATAAGCTTTTTTTCTTTTTTTTAATCTCTACAGGGGACTTTGCTCTGAACTCACAAAGTTAAATCTTTTCTTTTTTCATTTTATTTTATCTATGCTGTTTCGTGACTTTTTGACCTGTCCAGAACGAATCCTCGATCATTTCCATCAAGCTTTCCCGACTCCCCCTAAGACCAGCTTGTTATGGGCTGCATTATAAACACTGAACAGTTACGTTCAGCATTGAGTTCACTATTAGGGAAGTGATAAAATTCCTACACATATAGTATGTCCCTGGTCAACTAAAGCACAACTCCCAGGATGGCAGCTGCTCTAAAACCCCAGAAACTCCAGCGTCTACCTGCAGGCTACAAATCTGTGGACCAGTACAGGGTGCTAAAGTAATGTGTTGCTCACTCCAGGTCTAATCTGCGGGGAAGAGTTACAGTTGGAGCCTACATGCCAAAGTATCAATTTTTTTTTCTTTCTAATAACAAATAATTCATCATGACACTTGCTAATTGATTTAATACCGAAAGAGCTGAAATGCAGCCTGTAGTAGGACCCATCAACCCCAAGACAGTTTGGATTTTCTCTAGAGGACTAAGCCAAAGCTACAGATAGCTTACTGGCAGCGATTCCAGCTGAAGGTTGGTCACAGGGTAGAGCGATGTTTACGTACGCACCAGAGCAGCGGCTAAACCCCCCAAAAACTGAATCCCTGCCCACTGTGACACCTGTTATCTGAGATGACGTCAGAACGAGATGGTTCAAGGGATTTTAAACTCTTGCTTCATTCAGCCATCATGGCGAATGTAAAGTCTTCGGCCAAGAAGACGGAGGACTTGTGGGAACTTAGTTCTGCTGCTGACAGATAGTTGTACTTATGTATGTTGTCTTTTGTACCTTTGACAGTGTGTCTATGTCTCTCTTCTCTCTTTACTTCCTGCTCTACCCGGCTGGTCTTCAGCAGGAGGGTCCCCCCTTATGATCCAGGTCCTGATCCAGGTTTCTTCCCTCTTAAAGCGGAGTTTTTCCTTGCCATGTTTTCTCCCACCAGGGGATATTTTACTTGCCGTTGTTTATGTAATAATTGCCCGGGGGTCATGTTCTGGTCTCTGGAAAGCGCCTAGAGACAACTTGTGTTGGAATAGATGCTATTAGAAATAAAAATGAATTATCAAGACCCAGAGAGTAACCAGCTCTCACTGGAACACTGTGAAGGGAGCTCTGAGTCTTTGTCCATATTATTTGCCAAGAGAATTCCCCTCTGCCATACTGGTCAATGTTTACTTTCCACCATCGGCTGAGGAGACTGCAGCAAGCAGCATGACACATGCCACTGTTCCCTCAGTACAGAACAAACATCCAGAAGCTTCTGAAGCTATTACTGGCTATTTCATCCATGTCAATCCAGACTATTCTCCCACCTTTTCATCAGTTTATAGACTGCACCACATGGCACAATAAAAGACTGGGCATTTTTTTAGGCAAATGTCATGGATGAACACAAGGCCACAACCTTGCCTGCACTCAGACTCTTCCATCACAAGCTGGTCTTACTAACAAAGTCGGCCTGCCTCCGTTGCTGAGTCCATTTGTCCAGTTGTCAATCTTTGGATTGTTTTAAATTCTCTGTCATTCTATCAGTATTAGTTTGTTTCTGTTTTAATGGTATAGAAATAAATGACTACCATTGTGTTTCTGAGTCCTGCTGTCTGAGCTGTCCCCTTATCTGCACTAGTCAGTACCTGATATGGATGGAAAACATTTAATCAAAGTTGTCCTGAGACAAGAACGGTTATTGTTCAAAATTGTGATAACATGTAAGTGTGTGTTAGATCCACTTCAAATGTTGGCTACTGTATTTTTCCTCCGACTTGCTGCAGAGAACCGGGAGAAGGCTTGACACTGCCGTTGTGCATTATCTGTACTCCATGCAATTCCTTTGTTAGGTGTTGTTTATTGTTCTTTTTTTATTTTTTACAATAAAAGATCAGATTCTAACTTCTGGTGTGACAACTTCTACTCAGCATGAAATAAACATACAGCAACTGTTACAGCTCCACGAAGTGCGTGAGCAGGTTGAGTCAGGCGGACACTTCGGATCTGCAGGACCATTTTGACACAACAGACTGGGATGCTCTCTGCATGCCACGTGGGCATGGCATTAATTTAATCACTGACAGTATAGCAGACTACGTCATCCTCTGTAAAGACACCAACATCCCTAAACAGGGACTGTACGCTGTTTCCCAATGATGTAAAGACTCATGCAGCCAGAGCTTGGAGGAAAAATGCCATCAAAACAACATCAGAGATGTGTGGGCTGGGCTGAAGTATATCACAAGCTTTAGCAACAAAAGCTGTCAACAGCAAGGTGGCAGCCTGTACAGGCCCAACCTGTTGAATAACAGATTCAGATGTGGTTCCCCTGATGGGTCAGTCCACATCCCATCCGTTTTGACAACCCTTCAGTCATCAGATAATCTCACACTGCCCTAGCCTCCTATTATTGAGGTCTTTGGATCACCATTCCCCAACTCCAGCCTGCACAGCAATGTCCACAATGCCCACATGACCATGATGAGACAGTAACGAGTTGCGGAGACACCTGGAGAGACTTCACCAAGTCAAGGCTGTGCCGTGGTGTTACAAGTCCCAGGCTACTGAGGCCTTTTGCTTATCAGCTGCCTGAAATCTGGTGCTGGCACCTAAGAACCTAAGAACCCCATCTGGTTTCAGCAACTTCAGACCAGTGACCCTTACATCACATGTTATGAACGTTGTGGAGAGACTGCTTCTGGTCCATCTTGGACCCCAGGTGAAACCAACTCTTTGCACTCATCCACAGACTGATGTGGAAGTAGAAGAGGATGTAATATATCTGTTGTGATATTCTGTATATAATGGTAGCACTGTTAAGACTTAAGTTTTTTTCCTCCTTAATCCAGAGCCTTCAGTTTCATTAAACCTTTTCCTTTGATCAAGGAGGTACTCAGGTTAGGTGTCAGTAGTTGGGCTGTCCCAGGTAAGCCTCAGCCTGTACATCTGGGGAGCTCCTTGTGTGATGTGGTGGTCAATAACACAAAGCACCACATGAGATTGTCCTCCCTTCATTTCTGTTAACTCTCTACATCTCAGATTTTTAGTACAACTGAGTCATGCCACCTCCAGAAGATCTCTGATGACTTTGTAGTCGTGATGTATATCAGACATGGGCAAGAGTTGCAGTAAAGGGAATTTTGTAGGACTAAAGTGATGTGTGGTAGATTTCAGAAGCAAAATGATCTCTGACCAAATCAGTTTACATCAAAAATTAGTTGTTGAGCTCTTCAAGTCCTTAGATGTACACGTGAACAAGAAACTAAAAACTAAGGTAACCTAGAGAACAGCATCGATGCTGTGTACAAGGAGGTGAATTCCATTTACTGTGGTGACCAGTGCATCTTTCAATAAACAAATCAATGAACACATTCATGTTGATAAAAAAGTAATTGGTCAGAACCTGCAGACTTTTTTTCCACTGAGAGACAAGAAGTCACAGACAACCTGCTCTGCATCATATCAAGCCATCTGCTCCATGACTCACTTCAGAGACAGCGGTGGTCCTTCTCCAACAGACAGCTACACCGTCATAAAGAGTGCACCCGGAAGTCATTTGTACCTTTCACTATTTCACAGGTAACCACACCATTGTGCTTGCACTTTATTTTTATAAACTGTTAAAACTTAAGTATTAACTGCCCCCTTACACTACAAACTACATACTGTTTATATTTACTGCTTCTTTACATTACAAACCATTTATGCTTAACTTTTAACATTTTTCAACATATATTTGTTGCAAACTTATAAAAGCTTTTCTCTTACCTCTCCTGCATGGCTGAGACTCAGCTTTGGCAGTTTATTCTTCACATTTCCAGAGGTTCCACTGAAAGGCTGGCTGCTGTTCAACCCCTCTGTGGCCACTAGAGGCGGTTTCAGTTGGGGAGAATCACTGGGCGCCTGGTCCTGGCCATCCATTGGTCGTACGTACGCCGTGGGCTTCTGCTGCACCGCTACTGGCTTTCCTGATAGGCTACCAGGTGGGAATGTGGGTGTGGTCAGACCCGATGTGGGAGTGGTTAGACCAGGAGTGGGAGTTGTCAAAACAGATGTAGAAGCCAGCGGGGAGGAGGATGAGGAGAGTAGGGAACCTGTTTCATTTTCAAACGGGGATGATTTAAAAGGTCCACCACTTTCTGTGTTAGTGGAAGACTTGAAGTGGCAGCCATCCATGGTGGAGGATCGAAAATTGCCACCATCTGTAAAAAAAAAAAAAAAAAAGGAAAAAATGACCAACACCACCCACAGAAACACCTGCTACTGTACAATATCTCTCTGCTTTCTGCGTTAAAACCTGCTCTATTGTTCCATGAAACAGCCAGTGGACTGTTGAGAGATAAGAGCCCATTGGCTTTTACTGAAAGCACAGCGACTCTCACTTTGTAAATGAATTAATGGAGACGCGATTCACACTTTTGTAGCTTAAATGCTTTTGAAGTTTGGCTATAATAAAGTTAACCCTTTTAGTTTCAGTTGATTTCAGCTTTCAAACAAAGTTTTAACTTATTTTCTTACTTCTTCTTTTTCAGTATACTGGCTTCTTCTGTTCCTTCTGGGTCAAAGCCCAGGGCGGAAACTCCAGACAATCTACGTCCAGAGCTTTGGCCACTTTGGATCCAACTGAAGATACGCATGTCTAAGTAATTTGACATCCAATATGAGAATGTTAGTCCAATTTTGAAACTAAATTGGTAGGATTTCTGTCAGAATAACATGCAATTTAAAAGTAAGGCTTTAGTCCAACAAAGTAATCACATAACTGAACTGAGCTGTATAAATCTTTCATCAAAGTCAGACTGTCCATAAACAGATTTGAAAATGTTAAACTCCTCTCAGTGTGGGACTTGCCTGCAACAGGATGGGTTCTGGATGAGTGGGATGAGTGTTTTCTAGAAGAAGAGGAGGAAGAGGAGGAGGAAGAGGGGCTTGAATCTTCTTTTAGCCCCAGTTCATCTTTAAGTGAGCTAAACAGCTCCTCATGCCTTTGGAGTTGCTGTTCTTCTAACAAAGACATTTTACTCCTGCTGCTGGAAGCTCCAGCCACGACCTGACCCTGCCCACTCTGACCTAAACCCAGAACGAGCCCCGTTGCTTGGGCACTTTGCCCATGGCCTCCCCTTGACCAGTCCATGGAGCTTCTTGACTTTTTTGAATTCTGATGTGGAAGAGTTGCTGCGGTAGATGTTGATGTGGTCACAGCAGGCGGTTGCATTGAAGCCGAGGATGAAGAAGGTGCGCTTCCCATTCTCTTGTCCCCACCTCCCTCTTCTCCTCCTCCAACCATTCCTCC